>JAJHZJ010000181.1:1436427-2138821 GCA_023548195.1 Bettongia penicillata ogilbyi
CCATGCTCATAAGCAGCTCTCTGAGACAATTTTGTTTTTATTTTGCATATACTTATGTGTGGACATTTTGTCTCCCTTATCATAAAGGAAGTTTCTTGAGGTTTTTGTTGCTGTTGTTTAGTAGTTTTTAGTTGTATCTGACACTTCATGGCCCTTTTGGGGTTTTCTTAGCAAAGATTCTGGAGTAGTTTGCCATTTCCTTCTATAGCTCATTTTACAGATGAGGAAATTGAGGCAAAAAGGGATAAGCAACTTGGTTAGGGTCACAGAGCTGGTAAGTGTCTGAAGTCAGATTTGAACTCAGGAAGATGGGGCTTCCTGACTCCAGACTCAGGATTCTATCCGTGGTGCTGCCCCTGTCCTTAAGGGCAGGGACCCTTTTGTCCTTATATTTTCAGTGCAATGCCTGGCACATAGGAATTGTTTATTGATTGGTAGAAGGTGTTTGATAGAAGGTGTGTCTTCTTTGACTTATGAGCAAGACTCATCTGAGATGGTGAACTGAATTTCTGACTTTAAGAGGAGGTGCAACCCTTTTTGTGGTGGCTGAGAACTGGAAATCAAAGGGATGCCCTTCAATTGAGAAATGGCTGAACAAGTTGTAGTGTATGATTGTGATGGAATACTATTATGCTATAAGAAATGTTGAGCAGAATACTTCCAGAAAAACTTGGGAAGACCTATATGAACTGATGCAAAATGAATTGAGCAAAATCAGGAGAGCACTGTATATTGTAACAGCAATATTGTATGGTGATCAACTGCAAATGACTTCACTCTTCTTAGCAATTGGTTTTCTAAGACAATGATGTCAAGGGACTTACGATGAAAAATGCTGTCTACCTCCAGAGAAAGAATTGATGGAATCTGAATGCTAATGGAAGCATACTTGAAAAAAAAAAACGTTTTATTTTTCTTGAGGTTTTTTTTTTGAGGGGTCAAGTCCTGTGTTTGCTTCTGCAATATAACTAATACAGAAATATGTTTTGTATGACTGCATGTGTATAATCTATGTCAAATTGCTTACCCTCTCAAGAAGGAAAGGAGGGAGAGAATTTGGAACTCAAAGTTCCAAAATATATATGTTAAAATTGTTTTATATGTAATTAATAAAAAGCAAAATAAAAAAATGACAAAAATGAGAAGGTATATTTACATAGTAGTGTTGTTAAAAAGTAGCCTTTATTGGGTCACTTCTGGTGGGTTTCAGTCTCTAAGCAGTCACCTCTCTTGTGTATCCATAGAACCAAATCTGCACATATCCTAACATAACATAACATTTAACTCTGGAAGACCCTGAAAAGTATTAGATAAAGTACAACATGGTCTCCTGGGTAAGTCTAGAAAATAATTTGAGATGGTCAAAAGTTTGAATTCTTAGTGAGCACAGACATTGAAACTCCCTGATCGTAATCACTTCCACCAGCATGGTATTTGTGGGTCTGATCTTGGATTTTGACTAGTGAAGTTGGTTCATGCTGGCAAAAGGTTTTGGAGTTCATTCTGCGGAAACATATCTTCTTGGCTGCAGCTAAGGCTTTTGAGAGCAAAATATTTAAATAAGAAGTAACCTTTGTATTGCAATATATATTTGTTGAGTCACTTCTGTCAAAACAAATCAACAAATGCCCACAGTGATCACTGTGTCATCCATTCACACAATAAACAGATGTTGAATGCCTACTACCCTGAGAGGTAGCTATTAGGGTAAATAGATATCTTTGGGGGTTTACAAACGTGCCTAGGTCCCTTGCATCTTTTTTTTAATAAACCAACTTTAGTTGACTGTCATTCTCTCAATCTATCATCCTACCATATAGGTTTTCCTTTCCTTCACAATCAAAATAGTTTTCTACGCTTGTTATTACTCAGTTCTCAATACCTTGAATTGTGACTTCCAGCCCCATCACTGGGCTGAAACTGCTCACTCCAAGATAATCAGTGGTCTCTTAAATGCTAAATCTGATAGCCTGTTTCCAGTCTTTTTTCTTCTTGACTTCATCATTCCATTTTTTAACTCTATAGACTAACCCCTCTTCCTTCTTCCTCTCCTCCCTTGGCTTCTCTGTTAATGCTTTCTTGGGTCTCCTACTACCAGTAACCAGTCCTTCTTAGTCTTCTTTGTAGGATCATTGTCTTCCTCTCACCTTCGAAGTGAGGACATCCCCAAAGATTCTTTCTTGGCCAGTTTCTCTTTTCCCTCTATGCTCTTTCTCTTGGTGATATCATCAGCTTCCATGGACTCAATTAGCTTTTCTAGGTGGACATCTCTCCTATCCATACATGGGGCCTTCATCCTTCTTCTAAAACCCAGTTCCATATCACCAGCTATCTGCTAGACACCTCCAAGGGGCTATTGTACTGACATTACAAACTCAACATCTGCAAAGGAAATAAAATTCCTTCTCCACAAGTGCCATCTTTCAAATTTCCCCTTTTCTGTAGAAAGAACTACCATCCTTGGAGTATCTCTGAGTCATTCTTCTCTCTTAGCTCCATATCTAATCAGTTGCTAATTTTATTGATTTTACTTTCATATTGTTTTCTCCATCCCACAATCTCTGCCTTCCATCAGTCAGTCCTTTACCACCTTTCACCTGGACTATTGGACAGCCTAATTAGTAATCCTGCTTCCAATCTCTCCCCTCTCCATCTTCCACATAACTGACAGATTTATGTTCCTAAAATATAGATGTGATCCCTTATTTAATATACTTCCTATTGTCTTTTCAATAAAATTACAGATTCTTAAGACTGTCCTTTTCTCCACAATCTGATTCCCATGGACTTCTCCAGACCCATAATATGCATAACAGCAACAGTAATGATAGCTGGCATTTGTGTGCCAGGCTGGTTGTTGTCCTTCCTTCTTGAAGAGGACCAAAAGGATATAATAAAGTGAAGCTTCAGTGTGCCCAACTGTAAATGATCAGACCAATACAAGCTTGGAATGCTCTACCACAGACTGGGCACAGATAGTCCATGTGAATATTTGGGTGGATACTCCAAATTTGTGCATCCTCTGTTTCCTTTGTGTTGTCTCAATTCTGCTTTGCTCATAGAGCATAGCACCTTTTCTGATGTGGGCACTCCATGCCGAGTCGTCCTGTGCCAGTGTCTTCCATGTTGCACAGTAAAATCCAAAGTTCTTGACAGAGACCTTGAGAATGTCCTTGTATTACTTCTTCTGACCATCATGTGATCGCCTACCCCATGCAAGTTCTCCATAAAAGTCTTTTTGACAAGCGTACATTTTGCATTAGAACAACATGGCCAGCCCATCAGAGTCACACTCTCTGAAGCATAATTTGAATGGTAGGCAGTTCAGCTCAAGCAAGGACTTCAGTGGCTGGTACCTTATCCTGCCAAGCGATCCTCAGAATCTTCCCAAGACAATTCAAATGAAAGCAGTTCAGTTTCCTGGTATGGGGCTGGTAGATTGTCCATGTTTCACAAGTATACAACAATGAGGTCAGCACAATGACTCTGTAGACCTTCAGTTTGGTAGTCAACCTCTTCTCTCCTAAATTTTTCTTTGGAGCCTCCCAAACACTGAGCTAGCTCTGGCAATGCGTGCATCAACCTCATTGTCAATGTGTACATCCCTAGAAAGTACACTATCAAGGTAAGTGAATTTGTCCACAGCATTCAGAACTTCTCCATTTGTGGTTCCACATATGGTTGGTGTGGTGGTGGCTGATAGAACACCTGTGTTTTCTTTGTGTTAATTATTAGGCCAAAATTAGCACAGGCAGCAGAGAATTGATCCATACTTTGTTGCATCTCAGTTTCAGAGGCTGCATTT
This sequence comes from Bettongia penicillata ogilbyi, assembly GCA_023548195.1. Taxonomy (NCBI): domain Eukaryota; kingdom Metazoa; phylum Chordata; class Mammalia; order Diprotodontia; family Potoroidae; genus Bettongia; species Bettongia penicillata. The sequence goes on from JAJHZJ010000181.1 coordinate 1,440,233, forward strand.
AGTGTACAATCATTTGCAAACAGAAAATCATACACCAACATTCCCTCCACTTTAGTCTTAGATTGTAGCCTTTTCAAATTGAAGAAATGACCATCAGTATAGTAGATGACCTTGATTCTGTGTTCATCCTCATTGAAAACATTTGACAACATGGCTGAAAACATCATGTTAAAAATCATGGGAGCAAGCACATAATCCTGTTTCACTCTATTGGTGATTGGGAAGGCACGAGAGCATCGTCCACTATTCAGAACCCAGACAAACATGCCATCATGAAATTGGCATACAATACCGATGAACTTCTCTAGGCAACCAAATTTTTACATAATTTTCCATAAGCCTCATGACTAGCAGTGTCAAAGGCCTTGGTCAAAATGTGTATAGACCTCTGTTCTGCTCCTGGCATTTCTCCTGGAGTTGTTGGGCAGCAAATACCATATTGACTGCTCCTTGGCCCTTTCTGAAGTCACGCTGGCTCTCAGGTATATGATCATCTTCCACGTAAAGGATCACTCCATTAAGGAGGACTCTAATAAAAAATTTTCCCAACAATAAGGAAGAAAGAGACCGCCTTGTGATTGTTGCAGGACAATCTATTCCCTTTACCTTTATAGAAACAGGTAGTGGAGGAATCCTTGAACTCCTGGGGGATAACCTCCTCTTGCATATAACCTGAAAAATTTCAGTCAGCTTTTGTATGACCAATGGTCCCCCTACCTTGTAAATCTCAGCTGGAATAGAATCAACACCAGATGCTTTGCCACATGAAATGAACCTAATGACCCTCAAAACCTCTTTTTCAGTTGGAAGTTGAGCTAAGGAGGGATTGACTTCAACCTGAGGTAAATGGTCAATGGCCTCAGCATTGGTTGATGATGGTCTTTTGAGAACACTACGGAAGTGTTCTGCCCATCCCTCTAGGATCACGTCTTTATCACTAATCAATATGGCTCCATCAGCACTGAGTAGTTGTGATGCATCACAAGTTTTTGGTCCATAAATAGCTTTCAGGGAATCATAAAAGCACTTTGGATTGCTACTATGAGCATAAAACTGAATTTCATTTGTTTTCTTACTGAGCCAAGAATCCTGCATCTCTCTAAGCTTTGCTTGTACTTTGCTTTTGATGGTATTAAATGCTGCCTTCTTAGAGGGGGATGAACTATCCTGCTGGTAAATCCTGTGGAGTTCACGGTTTTCATTTAGCAGCTTCTGAATTTCCCCATCATTTTCATCAAATCAGTCTTGGTGTTTGGGAGTGTTCTGACCCAGATGAGCAAATGCATTGTTGTACACCAAATATCTGAAAGCTGCCCACTCCTTTTCTGCTTCACTGTTACCAACTGAGTGTTGGATCAACTTTCCCTCCAAGTTAGCAACAAACTGTTCACCCTCAGAGAAGAGCTCTAATTTGTTGACATTAATTCTTCTCATAGTCATTTTTACCTTGGGGGTGGTGCTTTTGATGAATGCAAATATTTAGCTTGGAAAGGATAAGTCTATGATCAGTACAGCACTCTGCACTACACATTGCCTTTGTCACTTTCACATCTTATCTGTCTCTTCACCTTACAATCACATAGTCTGTTAGATGCTAATGTTTGCTAAGAGGGTGCATCCATGAAGTTTTATTGTGTTTAGGTAAAACAGTGTTGGTGATGAGAAAATCATGTGATGCACAAGTCTTCAGCAATAAATGACCATTTTTGCTGTTTCCAACTCCATTCCTCCCTAGGACTTGTTGTCAAGTCTGGTAGTCTGAGCCTACTCTGGCATTAAAGTCACCCAGAATTATAAGCTTGTCATCTTTTGGTACATTGATGATAAGGGTCTCTAGGTCTTTATAAAATTTTTCTTTGACCTCATCAGGGTTCATCATGGTGGGAGCATAAGCACCAATAGTGGTTGAACGATGTTTTCCTGAAAGTGGCAATCACATTGTCATGAGCCTGTCGTTCACTCCTTTTGGCAGGCATACCAACTTGCTAACTAGATTTGTTTTGATTGCAGAACCTATGCCAACTTCATGGCACTCCCCTTCACTGTGATCACTCCAGAAAAAGTGTATCCAGCTCCAACGTCAGTAAGCTGGCCTTTATTTGCCAGTCTTGTTTCACTCAGGGTTGCTATTTGGATGAGATACTGGTTGAGTCCTCTTGCGACAAAAGAAGTTCATCTTTCAGGTCTACTGGATTTTGTGCTGTCTATAAGTGTGTGCATGTTCCATGTGCTGATGGTGAGTGAAATCATCTTTGCATATGTTTTAGTAATTTTGTACATTATTTTGTGCTTCAACCACATAATGGAATTTCTCACCTGCCACAGTAATCATGCCAGGGTTGGGTAAGCAAACAATTTTTAGGGCACCTTTTCTAGACCCCCCTTCCTCACATCAGGAGGTGAGCAGTATGATCCTTAAAAGGCTTCTCAGACACCCAGGGGGCTACCGAGTCCTGAGAAACGACCCTATGGCCTAGGCCGCCTGTGTGCAGGGTCGTGACTACATCTCCCAGTGTATCCACACCTGCTGCTTCATCACTTGCCTGGCACCACAGGACTTCAAGGCATAATAGTAAAATGGTATGGGTGATGTCTTTTGATTCATGCATAAATTGGATTTAAGTGAGACAGAGTTGCACGAAGCCATAAGCCTCACTGTCTCCTCCAGAGTCATCATAGTCCAGTGGCAGGACAAAGTCAAGATGGCTGGTGATGGCTCATGATGCAGTGGATGACCTTGGTGTCTTTGGTGTCTAACCAAGCTCTAAGGACTCCACACCACCTGCTTCATCTGCCTTCATGGCAAGATGAATCGTTCTTATCCACCCACTCCACCAGGGGAAATCTTCACAAGTTAGGGTAGACACCCCCATAACTCACCACATGCTACAGCTTCTTGGAGCTACAGGTGAGAGGTGGGTGGACAGGTGGACACCAAAGATGGAAAGAGCCTTGAAAAGGGCTCAGAAGTCATCACATCAAATTTACTGGTCCTCCCTGAACACATTCTATACCCCAGGTATTATGCTAAGCATTTTACAAATATTGCATCTATTGATCCTCACAAGAACTCCAGGAGGTAGGTGCTGTTATGTTCCCCCTTTAGAGTTGAAGAAACTGAGATAGAGATTAAACAAGTGGCCCAAGGCCATACAGCAAGGAAGTTTGAGGCAGGATTTTCACTCTATCCATTGGGCTTCCTAGCTACCATGCTATCTGTCCCAGTTAAACTATCCTGCTAACTCTTCCTCTCCTACATGAGATTCTATCTCCTATCTCCATACCTTTGTACACATGGTTCCCCCATGTTTTAGAATCTCTAGTTTGCTCTAAAGCATCTGTCAGATGCCATTTCCTACAAAAGTCTCCTCCAGATCAGAGGGAGGTTAATATAATGGGAGAAAAGCTGGATTTGAATCAGAGGACCAGATGAGTTCAATTATCCTTGTTATTTTCCTTATCTCTGTGACTCTGACACTTAATTGCTCCTGGCCTCAGTTTACTCACATGTAAATATGAAGAAGTTAGATTAAGATAACTCCTAAACTCCCATTCTGCTCCTAATCTATGATCTTTTTATTCTGTACAATTGTTAACCTCTTTCCCTTTTGAAACTACAAAAGTCCTAAAGCTGAAGGACTTTGGGGGACAGCCGGTACATACCTGTGTACATGTTGTGGTTCTCCTTCCCACCCCAACAGAATATAAACTCCTTAAGGACTGATATTGTTTCATATTTTTCTTTGTATGGACAGTGCCTTGCACATAATAGGTCTTTAACTTATTGACTCTAATTCAGTGGAAATATAAATTAGAAACACTGTCTTCAAATAGTTTGCCATCTTATGGGAGGACACACCGGGCAATAAGTATGCAAATTTGAATGTGCTAAGTGTCATTAGAGGGGTACAAATGGGACTAAATATCAGTCTTAGGAGTTTAGATTTAGGAGTTTAGATAGTAAATTCAAAACCTACTTGAGACTCTGTACATTGAGGGATATAGAATATGTATATGATATGGTCCCTGCCTTCAAAGAACTTGCAATCTTATTAAAGAAGATTGAGACTCACGAAACAATTAGTTGTCATTATGCAGGTGCTGAACACCCCATGCTAAGGTCATCCTCCACTCAAAGTATATACCAATGGAGTGCAAATTCTGGCAAGATCATCCCTGGAAAGGTTTCAACAATGGGCCCAACAATTGTTCCCTGTGCCGATTGCCTAAGGACCAGCCTAATTCAATTCTGAGGGGCTCTTCTCCCAAAAGTTGCTCAGCAGCTGATAAAATTTGCAGGATATGGCAAGTCCTGAAACTGTCTACTAAAACATGTGAGGAGCAGGAGTAGCTGGATCTGTGCTGTTGAGGTAATTGTCCATACTGAGGAAATAGTGAATATTGTGAAGTTTTGAGAAATAATTCAATCAACACATATTTATTAAGTAGACACAGTGTTAGGCAATGGGGATGCAAATACAAAGAATGAAAGAATTCCTGCTTGGAATGAGCTTACAACATAGAAAGCAATATGACATAGGGATCAGAAAGAAGAGAGGTCATGTGGACTTTAGTTGCAAGGCAAGTTATAAGAAGAGAATAGAAGAGGTAAGATTTGAGATGGGTATTGAAGGAATAGCTTCATTTATGTAGGGAGAGAAATGTCAGTCAATTGATTCCTAAGTGTGCCCAACACTGCTGGCCAGTTTCAATCCTCTCTGCTGCTGGGAAGGAAGGGAGAGAACAAAGTCGGAGTGTGGGATGGGGATGTGCCATAAGTACTGAACCTCAAAAAAGCTGATTAGTGCAGGAAGAGTGGGGACCCTCAAGAAGAGAGGAAGTGGTATCAAGAGCAGGAAAAGTTTTCTAAGGTCAGAAAGGTATTTTCACATTTGGTATTTTTTTTTTTCCCCTTAAATTTGAGAGATGCTTCATTTCTCTCCCAGTTCTTCCTACTTGCCTGTTTTTCTTACAACTTTCAGTTCTGACCTGGGAATGTGTTGTCTCAGTTGCATTGTAGGCAAAGTGTAAACTAATGGATCTCTCTTCTGCCTGCTCACTCTTGTCTGCCTTGCTAGGGAGACCCTGACTGGGCATTCTCACCCTGATAGGTCTGCTCACTACTCCCTCAAACCATTGTCTTGGAGGCAGTCAGGTGACACAGTGGATCAAGCACTGGGCATGTAGTTAGGGAGACATAAGTTCAAATGTAGCCTTAGATATTTACTAGCTGGGTGAACCTTGGGCAAGTCACCTCATCTCTGTTTGCCTCAGTTTCCTCATTTATAAAATGAGGATCTATCTCCCAGGGTTGTTGTGAAAATCAAATGAGATAATAATTGCAAAGTGTTTGGCATATGATAGGTACTATGTAAATATTAGCTATTATTATTATTTCTTCACCTGTAAAATGCAGATAATTAGCACCTACATTGAAAGGCTGCTGTGAGGATCAAGTGAAATAATATTTGTGAAGTGCTTAGCACGGTACCTGGCACATAGTAGGTGCTATGTAAATGCTTATCCCCTTCTCTTGCCCTTTCCTCCTAAATGTGCAGTGTTACTTCAGGATGAAAAAGAGTGATCCTAAAGCTTTTGGGAGGTATTTCTGTTAGTGGGCTACAACATCACCAGGTTGGCCAAGAAGATAAACTCTAGCCTAGTCTCTGTGTTTAATTGTCTTTGCTTATATAGACGCAGAAACTGGTTGTGAGAATCAGCATCACCGTATGTTTATGTCATAGACTCAGCCTTGCTAATACCAACAAGCCCTTCTCACCTTGTCCATGATACCATCTTTTTAGTTCATTAAATTTTTTTAAATTTTTTTAAATTAAATTTATTTATTTTCAGTTTTCAACATTCACTTCCATAAACTTTTGAATTTCAAATTTTCTCCCCATCCCTCCCCTCCCTCCAACCCAGGACAGCTTGTATTCTGATTACCCCTTCCTCCAATCTGCCCTTCCTTCTATCACCCCCCCCCCATCCCCTTCTCTTCTATTTTCCTGTAGGGCAAGATAGATTTCTATAACCCATTGCCTATATATCTTAGATCATTAAGTTTTAAAACTTCCTTCAAGAATTAGCCTAGGACTTGGGGAACCAGTGACCCCTGGACCTCTGGGTCATTGGGTGTGGGCTTTTGATTGAGTCCAGGTTTTACAGAACAAATCCTTTTACTAAAAGAATTTGTTGAATAACACTTGCTGTTCCTGGGGCTATCAGCCCACAGACTGAATGTTTGAAAGTCACCTACTTAAACATCTAGGAGCCAAGATGGCAGAGTGAACTGTAAGTGCTCTCACCCTCCCTTATTGACCTTGAAAAACTCATAGAATAATGACCCAGGAAAAATCCTGGAATAGTGGAGCCAACAGAAGAGGTGCAGTGGTCTTTTAGCTCGGGAGACTGGGGATATTGACGGGAAGGGTCCCTCTTGCTATGGCTGAAGGAGACCAGGGCCAGTGCAGGACCAGAGGAGATCCAGAGCCCCAGGTGAGTGCAGCCAGTAAGCCCCAGCACCAGAATCCCAGGAATGCGTTAGCACAGATAGGGGAACTGGACAGACACCAGCTCAGAAGGAGTTTATCAGCTGCTGAAACTGCCTGTGCTCTAGTGCAGCCCAAGAGGAGGAGGAGACCTCCAGTGGTCATACCACCCCTCCCTCACACCTCACACCTCGAGCTTCACTGTACCTTAGGGGAAATACAGATAAATTTCACCTGGCCTTGACCTTGGCACACACCAACCAGCTCAGCACCAGGTAAGCTGCAGAATTATATAGCTTCTAGTTGAAAAACTCAGAGGCTACAGCACACAAAGCCAGTAACTAGTAATCCTAGATCCTAGCACAAGAAATTTGGGACAGAGCCCCCTGTGTCCCAGAAGCAGAGATCCACGTTAAAAGCCAGGAAAAAGGCAATCATCATGAGCAAGAAGCATATTAGAAAAGCAAAGACCATAAAATCTTATTTTGGGGACAGGAAAGATCAAAATATTAATTCAGAAGAGGACAGCATTGACACTATACCCACATCTGAAATCTGGAAGGGGAATATGAGCTGGTTGCAAGCCCAAAAAAGCATTTTGGAAGAGCTCAAGAAGGATTTTAAAAGCCAAATTAGAGAGGTTGAAGAAAAATTGACTAATGATTTTTAAAAATACAATCAGCTCCTTAAAAAGTAAAATTGGCCAAATGGATAAGGAGGTACAAAACCTAACTGGAGAAAGTAACTCCTCAAAAGGAAAAATTGGACAAATGGAAAAGGAGGCACAAAAGCTAACTGAAGAAAACAATTCATTAAAAATTATAATTGTGCAAGTAGAAGCTAGTGATCCTATTAGGCACCAAGAATCAATCAAACAAAATCTAAAGAATGAAAAAAATAGAAGAAAACAAAATATCTCATTGAAAAAACAACTGACCTGGAAAATACATCCAGAAGAAAAAAATCTAAGAATTATTGGTCTATTGGAAACCCATGATGAAAAAAGGGCCTGGATACTATCCTCTAAAAAATAATCAAGGCAAACTGCCTTCAGGTTCTAGATCCAGAGGGCAAAAAAACTGTCATTAAAAGAACCCACCAATCACTTCCTAAAAGAGATCCTCAATTGAAAATGTCAAGGAATATTGTTGCCAAATTCCAGAATTATCAGGTCAAGGAGAAAATATTAAGAGGATTTGTTTTGTGAAGTTTGGATTTAGTCAAAGGGCTACACTTGAGGACCTAGAAGGCTGCATGTGACCTTGAGGCAGCAGGTTCCCCATCCCTTATATACCTATAGTAGCTCTACAGTAAACCTTTCCTGATTCTCCTTAGGTTTTAGGGTTCTGCCTCCTCAAATGATCTTATATTTACTTCTATCAGTTTATGTTGCAATCTGTCCAATAGAGTATAAACTCTCTGAGGTCATCTTTTTCTTTTTTTGTCCTTATATACACAATATCTGGGCACAATTGCCTTATACAAAGCAGCTGTAGAATTGGATTGGATTACACACTCTAAAGTCAGGAACAAAATAAAATTCCTTGAAGATCAAAACATACTATTTTCACTTTGGGGGAAGGTTTTTTTCCCTTTTGTTCTGCTTTTTCTTTCACAACATGGCAATTGTAGAAATATATTTTATACATTGCACATATATAACCTGTATCAGATTGATTGCTGTCTTGAGGAGGAGGGAAGGGAGGAAAGGAGGAAAAACTTTTGGAACTCAAAATCTTTTTAAAAATGAATGTTGAAAATTGTCATTATATGTAATTAAAAAATAAAAATGGTATTAAATATTTACTATTAAAAAACAACGAAATAAAATTCTTACCTAAGGTCTCCATTGAAATTCTATAGAGCTCTGTGTAGAAAGTGACAAGAAACAAAAAACTCAACCAAAAGACTTTGATGATGTCCTAATGTCATTGAACTTCTGGCCATTTATTTTGGTGCAGTATTTTACCCACTGGTGCCACTGGGTATTTTAGATTCTAGTGCCAATTCTGTGTGCATGTGTGAATATGTATCTAAGCTTCTAGAAAATGAGAAATAAGTGAAATATTTGTAAAAACACTTTAAGATCCTCAGATGATAAACACCACTGCAAAATGGAGAAGTCTTTCTTTCTGGTTCTCTGGGACAAGTTATCATCCTTGTCACTGCTATGGAACAACTCCTCTTACTCAATAATTCAATTTAACAAACATTTACTCTGAATCCATTTTTGTTTCTTAGTTCTCAGAAACAACGAGGTTTGGTTTTGCCTGGTTCAGGAGAATCAAAAACCACTGCCTATATCAGATGGTTATATTGGCCAAGCAATAAAAACCTGAGGCTTTCAGGTTTAATGTGACTCCATTTTCTCTTCTTCACCTATCTCTACTTTCTCTCCATCCCAGATCTGTCTCCTGAGCCAAACTTAGGATCCTTCTGGTTATGTACTGGTGCAGAGTACAATATCCTTTACTGCTTTCCATAGAAAACTCTTCTTCCATCACTTTCCTAAGGATATTTTCAAATTCTTCCTGTCACTCCTCTTCACTTTTTGACCATCTCTCTTTTCTGATGTTCTCTCTTTCCCAGTGTAGCAGCAATCATCCCAGCATACACAGGAGGGCCTGCTGTACAGGTTCTTAGATCTGCTTTTCTAAAAGGAAGGCAAGTTTTGAGGAGTCAACAATCTATTTTAATTACATTCATCAACAGAGAAAATACAAGCAGAGAAATAAAGACCAACAGACAGGGCTTCTAACTGTCTGACCATAAGCAATACATACATCACAGATCAACAGACAGGTCCAACTGTCTGACCATTACCTACTTCATAGTTCCCAGAGAGAGGAAACATCTGGGTTTTCAAAGTGGAGAAGTGGGGAGGGAGCTCCTTAATAGCTACCCAGGGTCTTATGTGGCACATGAACCTTCTTCCAAGCCCTCAATGCAAACTCTTATCTTTAGAGTATATATATATACAAACATATATACATATATATGTATATATGTATATGTGTGTGTGTGTGTGTGTGTGTGTGTGTATCACTTTTCAGAGCTGCAAGTCATCGTAATCCTCCTGGCCCAGTGCCTCATTGAAATTAACAAAAGCTTCCCTCAATGGGCAGGGAAGATCTTTAATTCTAATTAACATTACACTTGGGCTTTTACTATTCCCTCCAGTTCTCCTCCCACACATCCTTTTCAGTCTTCTTCCCTCCTACCTTTTATCATTGTTGTTTAGTTGTGTCTGACTGCATATGACCACATGGACTTTGGTAAAATCTTAGTAAAGTTATTAGAGTGGTTTGTGTGCCACAAAAGATGAGGAACTAAGGAAAATAGAAGTTAAGTGATTTGCTCTGGGTCATGTAGCTAGCAAGACTGGATTCCTAACTCCAGACCCAGTGCTCTATGCATTGTGCCACTTAGCTGTCCTACCCTTTATCATAGGTGATTCCAAAGACTGTGTCCCGTTTTCTTCTCATTTTTTCATGAAACTGTCCCTGAATAATCTCACTTATTCCCATGGGTTCAATGATCATCTCTATGTAATCATAATAAATGGTGTTTATATAGACCTTTTAGGCTTGCAATAGGCTTAACATTATATCATTTATACGAACAAAACCCTGAATTAAGTACCACAGATACTTGAGATGGATATAACATTTTTTTCTGTTTTATATTTTCCCTGGTTTTTAAATGGGGAAACTGAGACTAAGAGAAGTTAGGTGACTTGCCTAGAATCATACAGCTATTAAATATTTGAGATAGGATTTGAACCCAGGTCCTCTTGATTCCAAGTCCAATACTAATCCATTATGCCAGTAATATTAAACTCAAACAGAAACTGTGCAAAAGGATCACTGAGGCTGAATACTGACTTAGAAAATCACACATTAGCATTATCTGTGTTCTGTTGTCTTTTAATGTATTTTTAAACATATTTCCTAATTGCATTTTAATCTGGTTCTGGACTCATTGGGGAGTATTTCAGGCAGCATGACCTGCAGGCCAGATGACTGACATCTCACTGTGTTGTGCTCAGTCTCATGTAGATGACTCCCAAATCCATATGTCTACCCCCTATCTTCTCTCCTGAATTCTAGTCCTCTGTTTCCCACTATCTGCTGGTCATCTCTATTTGGTGATCATACTGTCATCTCAGACATAACCTGACCCAAAACAAAACTCATTACTTTAGAGCATGAACTCATCCCTGTTTTTAACTTTCCTATTTCTTTTGAGGGTACCACCAATCTTTCCAGTCTACAACCTTAGTCATTCGTAAATCTTTCTCTCCTTCAACCCCCATATCTAATCAGATGCCAATTACTTACTAAATGCCCCCTGAATTTGTCATTTGAGCTCACATTTCCATGTTTTTGGACAGGCTGGCCACCCTGCCTCACCTCCCACCTCTCCATATGAAATGAACTTCATCCCCCTACTTCTGCCTTTTAGAAAATCCAACTTTGTTTAACACTTCTGAGAAAATGTTTCCTGTTCTTCCCCAGTTATTAGTGTGATCTCCCTGTGCAAGTTACCCAATGTGTGCTTATCAGAGTACAGATTGTATCTCTACCCCCAGTAGAATGCATAATATCCAGGTTGCCAGCTAAGCATTGGACATTTCGCATGATACCTTTGCTGAAGGAGACTTCCAATTAGGTGGAGGAAATGATGATGAAATATATATATCTGCATAAGGGTGAGACTGATGATCAAGCTGTGGGAGAGGAGAAGCATTGTGTTTCTTTGAAACCAACTCCAACTGAAGGAAAAAAGAGAGAGAGACAGAAAGAAAGAAAGAAAGAGACACAGAAACAGATAGAGACATAGACAGGTGGACAGATAGACTTTGAAAGCTGTTGGCATGTATGTGAAGCCAGTTCCCTCATACACCCCTGGTTTGAACCTTGCCTTCCTAGAAACTTCAGAGAAATTCATCTTGGTTGAGCTCTAGGCCTCTTTCTTGGTTGAGTGTCTTTCTTATCCCTCTCTCCTCTAAATACTTCATTCATTCTTGTGTATTTTCTGTTATATTCTTAGCTGAATGACTTCTCTGATTTCTGTTTTCTATTTGTTTGGATAAATGGGCTTACTAGCTCTTTGCTATTTGTGATGATATTTTGTGTAACCAGCACCTGGAGGGAAGGGATCAATCCAGAAGATAGAGTCATGGGGCAACCATCCACCTTAAACTTGTGACCAGAGAAACAGCTTTTATTTCATACCCATTGTACCCCTATCATCAATATTTAGAGGAGCAGATGGATATCAATTCTAGTCTAGTACCCCATCCTGATACCACAGGAAAGAGACCCAAGTTTCAGGACACTTTTCTTTTTCCCTTCTAGGCCATAGTTGCTGTCTCCCTTTGGGGGGAGTGGGCAAGATTCCAGACATAGCTATCGTTGCCTCCCCCCATCCCGGGCACATTTGAACAGTCTATATGAATACAGCTACACACACATGTGTGTGCATGTGCACATATGTATATGTGTAGATATGTACATAGGTAAGTAAACGTGTGTATATGTTTCTTACTTGGCCACCTAAAGATATTACAAATGTAAGCTCCCTTAGGGCAGGGAGTGCTTGGCTTTCATCTTTAAATCCCCAGAACCAATTAAAATGCATTGTTTAATTTAATAAGATATTTGTTGTTGTTTCAGATAGTTCCTGGTCATTAGCAAAATGCTTATTGGTTAGTTTCACCCCTTCATGCAACAAATATTTATTTTTTTTAAGTTGGTATTATAACATTCATTAAAATAATGGATTGGTTAATAGAAACAGCAAAGAACTAAAGAATTAAAATGCAAGCTATGTAAAATCCCAACTAAAACCTGAATGAGTCTAATGTATTTATTCAGCAGCAACAAACATTTATTAAGCGCCTACTATATGCCAGGTACTGTGTTAAATACCAAACATCAAAAACAGGTCCTATTCTCAAGGAGCTGATGTCTAATGGAGGAGACAACATGCGAACAACTTTGTACAAGCAAGCTAAATGCAAGGAAAAATGGGAGACAGTCAAAAGGAAGAGGCTAGAATTAAGACAGAGGGGGAAAAGCTTGCTGTAGAAGGTGGGATTTTAGCTGAGGTTTGCAGGGAGCCAGAGAAACCAGGAAGTAGAGATGAGGAGGGAGAGCATTCCAGGCATGAAGAAAAGCCCCCCAAAATGTACAAAGTCAGGAGATGGAGTGTTTTGTTTGAGGAATAACAGGAAGACCGTTGTCACTAGTACCTACTGTGCGTGGTATGGGGCTAAGGTACAAGAAGTCCAGACAGGGGGAACAAGGCAGGTTGCGAAGGGCTTTGAATGTCAGGGGATTTTAGCAAAGCATTTATTTTTTTTTCAGACGGTGCCCAGGGATTAGCAAAATGTTTGCAGTGTAGTTTAGCAAAGTGTTGGTTATTTTGGACAGTGACTTCTAAAACATTGCTGCTGTTCAGTTGTGTCCAACTCTGTGACCCTGTGAACCACAGCACACCATGGCTGTCCATGGGGTTCTCCTAGCAAAGATCCAGGACTGGTTTGCCATTTTCTTCTCCAGTTCATTTTACAGATGAGGAAACTGTGGCAAAGTGGGTTAAATGACTTGCCCAAGGATCACAAAACTGTAAGTGTCTGAGGGTATAGTCTTGGGGCAACCCTCCCCCTAAAATGAGGGAAACAGTTTTTGTTTCATACCCACTGTACCCCTATCATCAATATTTAGAGGATGTCAAGTCTAGTCTAGTTCCCCACCCTGTTACTCCAGGAAAGAAAACCAAGCCTCAGGACCCTTTTTATTCTCCCTTCTAGGCCATAGTTGTTGTCTCCCTTAGGGAGGAGTGGGCACGATTCTGGATTTGAACTCAGGTCTTCCTGATTCCAAACACAGTGCTCTATCCACGGAATCACCTAGCTGCCTCCTTCTAAAACATTAACTTATTAATTTTTGCTAACTTAGGTGTTAACTAACAAGAGGGTACCCCCTTCCAGAAGTATTTTCATTTTAATTAGGACTTCTGGAATCTCTTCCTGACCTCAGTCTTGATGTAAGCCAGGGAAGAAGCAAAGAGGTAGTGGTGCAGAGGTACAACATGACAGCCAGTGAAGAGACATGGTGTCATGTTCAAGGACCAATAGGAAGACCAGTATCACTGGATTGTAGAATGGGTGGAAGGGGAAGTGTAAAAAGACAGGAAAGGTCAGAAGGAGCCATGTTGTGAAGGCTTCCTATTTAATCCCAGAGGTAATAGGGAGCCACTGGAGTTTGAATAAGGAATTGATTTAGGAGTCATCTACTTTGAGATGACAATTGAAATTTGAAGATTTGAAATTGAGAAGATCAAGCAAAACTGTAAAGAGAGAAGAGAATAGGTCTTAGGACAGAAACCCATGAAATATTGCAGAGCAGAAGTAGGGGACCCATTACAAGTGACATAACAAAGGAGAGAGAGAAGGAGTTTCACAGATAAGAGGGAATGAAGGTTCAGAGAAAGAAATTAACTTGTTCTTTGTGACACAGGTAGTCTCAGAGAAAGAGGCAACCCTCCTTGTCAAAGATAAATTTTGCAATTATGCTATCATCCCATTCATCCAATTCTCCCTTTTCATGACCTTCCTACAGTATACCAGTCCTCCCATACCCTCCCCCAGCCATGCAAACAACCTTGTTTTTCAGTATTTGTTTGCAAAGGGCTTAGCAAGGTGCCTAGCATACAGGAGGTGCTTAATAAATGTTTGTTTCCTTCCCCTTCATATACAAACATGATCAAGTCTTTCTATCTTTTAAAACAAAACAAAATAACTTGAGACTAAGTTCTTCTATTCCTTTAACCTATTTTGTCTGTTGATTAGCATTTATTTAGTAAATGCTTACTATATGCCAGATGGGGGTAACTACATGGCACATTGGATAGAGTGGTGAGCCTGAAGTCAAGAAGACTCATCTTCCTGAGTTCAACTCTGGCCTCAGACATTTACTACCTATGTGATTCTCGGGAAGTCATTTAATCCTGTTTGCCTCAGTTTCTTTCATCTGTAAAATAAGCTGGAGAAGGAAATAGCAAACCACTCCGGTATCTTTCCCAAGAAAATTCCAAAATGGGGTCACAAGGAGTTGGACACAACTGAAAAACAACTGATCAACAATAATGACAAGTATGTCAGAACCCTGCTAAGGGCTGAGGATAACACAAGTGAAAAACAGTCCCTGCTCTCAGGGAGCTTACAGCACTCAGCATTAGGACTAGCACATAGTAGGTACCTGCCAAATTCAAGAATAAAGTGCTTTTTACATAAACTCTTAGCCTTCACTTTCCCACTCAATCATTGACCCATGCCAAGTTAGTTTGCAATGATCTCGTTATTGCTGAATCCGAAAACCTTCTTTAACCTCCTGGACCTCTCTTGCATTTTACAACACTACTCAAACTATCTCTTTCTCCTCAAATGTGGCTTCATCAACAATGCACTCCTAAGGTTTTTCCTTCTACGACTCTAACTCAGTCCTTTCTGTCTTCATCACTGGGTTCTCATCTTTTCACTACCCATTAATAATGAGTGTCTGTTAGATTATTAGTTCTAGGACAGTCAGGACTTTGTCTAATCTAAAGTTTTGTAAACAGAACAGTGCATGGCGTAATGTTCTATAATTGTGGATCTCAATTATTTGTTTTGTGATATTTATAATGTTCAAAGATTTGCAACTCCATTCATTTGCACTGACTATTCCGCATGCCTGGGATGTTATTCCTTCTTCCTCTGGCTCATAACTTCCCTGGTTTCTTTCAGAGCTCATCTTTTTACCTCCCACCTCCCTCTCAGAATTGACAACTACAACATCTACCAAACCGAACCTTTTGCAAACTTTTGCTTGTTTATACATGCAAAACAAATTTTCTCATTGGCCATGTCCAAAAAATATGCCTCTGTTTCTATTCTGGGCCCATCAGCTCTCTGTCAGGTAGCATGGGTAGCATGTCCTTCACAGTTCTTTGCCATAATGGTTGATCAGAACTCCCAAGTCTTTAAAAGTTGTTTGTCTTTACAATATTGTTTTATTGTGCAAATGATTCTCCTGGTTCCACGCACTTCACTCTACATCAATTCATGTAAGTCTTCCAGGGTTTCTCGGAAAGCTCCCCCTTTAACATTTCTGATAGCACAATGGTATTTCATTACATTCATGTACCTGTAATGTTAATGTAACGTTAATGGTGGGTGCAGGGAAGAGTTAAAGATCTTCCCTGCTCATTAATAGGCCTCAGACACCTTTTGTTAATTTCTAATGAGGCACTGAATCACCAGGGTCATGACCTCCAGCCCTGAAAAAGAGTATATTTGTACTCAGAGGTGAAGTTTTGCTTTAGGGTTTATTTTTTGGAAGAAGGCTCCTGCACAAGATGAGACTGTGGACAGCCATTTTAAGAAGCCTCCCCACTTTGAAAACTCAAGTGTTAATGCTCCTTTCTCTGGTAATGATGTATTATTATCTATGGTCAGACAGTTGGAAGTCCTGTCTGTTGGTCTTTCTGTTTGTAAATTCTGCTTATAATTTCTGTTTGCATTTTTGCTGAAGTTCAGGGAGCTTTTTCCCGTGAACTAAGTGAATGATATATGTGCTTGATTAAAGTAGATTGCTGATCCCTCAAAAGTTGCTTTCCTTTTAGAAAAGCAGATATAAGAATCTATACTCCTGTGTGCACTGGGGTCCTTGCTGTTATAGTACCGTAACTTGTACAGTCATTTCCTAAATGATAAAGGAGAGCAGTCTTTAAATAAATGTTTTGTTCTACTAAATCAAATGAGTTTTGAGTCAACACTAAGCATAGTGGCATCTTTTCTACATCTTTTAGTGAATTGGGTGATAGTAAAGATGTGTTCTGTTAGGGCATATTGTCTTTTAAAAACTTGTGGATAGGTGGAGGGATTACACTCACACACACACACACACACACACACACATGCATATAGACAGAGAGTACAGGTTGAGTTGAATCAGAAGAGATGATATCCATAAAAAATAAAATAAAATTAAGGGGTAAAAGAGGAAAATATTGGGAGGAGGAAGGGAGAAATGGAATGGGGCAGGCTATTACTCATAAAAGAGATAAGAAAAATCTTTTTTTGTATTTAAATTTATTTATTTAAGATTTCAAATTTATTTATTTAAGATTTTCAATTTTCTCCCAATTTCTCCCCTTCCCCCACCCCAAAACGTCTTGCATTCTAATTACCCCATTGCCAATCTGCCCTCCTTTCCCTTATCCCCATCTTCCCTTTTGTCCTGTAGGGCAAGATAACTTTCTATATCCCATTACCTGTATTTCTTATTTCCTAGTTGCAAGAACAATACTCAACAGTTGTTCCTAAAACTTTGAATTCCAACTTCTCTTCATCCCTCCCTCCCCACCCATTCCCTTTGGGAAGGCAAGCAATGCAATATAGGTCATATCTGTGTAGTTTTGCAAATGACTTCCCTAATAGTTGTGTTGTGTAAGACTAACTATATTTCCCTCCATCCTATCCTGCCCCCCATTTCTTCTATTCTCTCTTTTGATCCTATCCCTCCCCAAGAGTGTTGACCTCTAATTGCTCCCTCCTCCCACTGCCTTCCCTTCCACCATCCCCCCCACCCTGCTTATCCCCTTCTCCCCCACTTTCCTGTATTGTAAGATAGGTTTTCATATCAAAATGAGTGTGCATTTTATTCCTTCCTTGAGTAGAATGTGATGAGAGTAAGTTTCATGTTTTTTCTCTCACCTCCCCGCTTTTTCCCTCCACTGAAAAATCTTTTACTTGCCTCTTTTATGAGAGATAATTTGCCCCATTCCATTTCTCCTCCCAATATATTTCTCTCTCACCACTTAATTTCATTTTTTTAAGATATGATCCCATCCTATTCAATTCACCCTATGCTCTCTCTCTCTCTCTCTCTCTCTCTCTCTCTCTCTCTCTCTCTCTCTCTCTCTCTCTCTCTGTCTCTCTCTCTCTCTGTTTCTCTCTCTCTCTCTCTCTCTTTCTCTGTCTCTCTCTCTCACTCAGTGTGTGTGTGTGGGGGGGGGACTATATGTGTAATCCCACCAACTACCCAGGTACTGAAAAGTTTTAAGAGTTACAAATATTGTCTTTCCATGTAGGAATGTAAACAGTTCAACTTTAGTAAGTCCCTTATGATTTCTCTTTCCTGTTTACCTTTTCATGCTTCTCTTGATTCTTACATTTGAAAGTCAAATTTTCTTTTCAGTTCTGGTCTTTTCATCAAGAATGCTTGAAAGTCCTCTATTTCATTGAAAAACTATTTTTTCCCCTAAAGTATTATGCTCAGTTTTGCTGGGTAGGTGATTCTTAATTTTAGTCCTAGTTCCTTTGACTTCTGGAATATCATATTCCATGCCCTTTAATCCCTTAATGTAGCAGCTGCTAGATCTTGTGTTATCCTGATTGTATTTCCACAATACTGGAATTGTTTCTTTCTAGCTGCTTGCAATATTTTCTCCTTGACCTGGGAATTCTGGAATTTGACCACAATGTTCCTAGGAGTTTCTCTTTTTGGATCTCTTTCAGGAGGTAATCAGTGAATTCTTTCAGTATTTGTTTTGCCCCCCCAGTTCTAGAATATCAGGGCAGTTTTCTTTGATACTTTCATGAAAAATGATGTCTAGGCTCTTTTTTTTACCATGACTTCCAAGTAGTCCCATAATTTTTAAATTGTCTCTCCTGGATCTATTTTCCAGGTCAGTTGTTTTTCCCATGAGATATTTCACATTCTCTTCCATTTTTTCATTCTTTTGGTTTTGTTTGGTGATTTCTTGGTTTCTCAGAAAGTCATTAACCTCCATCTGTTTCATTCTAATTTTTAAAGAACTATTTTCTTCAGTGAGCTTTTGAACCTCCTTTTTTATTTGGCTAATTCTGCTTTTGAAAGCATTCTTCTCCTCATTGGCTTTTTGAACCTCTTTTGCCAATTTAGTTAGCCTATTTTTCAAGGTGTTATTTTCTTCAGCATTTTTTTGGGTCTCCTTTATCAAGGTGTTGACCCACTTTTCATGCTTTTCTTGCATCTCTCTCATTTCTCTTCCCAGTTTTTCCTCCACCTCTCTTCCTTGATTTTCAAAATCCTTTTTGAGCTCTTCCATGGCCTAAGAGTATTGAATATTTATTTTTGATGCTTGGTATACAGAAGCCTTGACTTTTATGTCTTTCCCTCATGGTAAGCATTGTTTTTCCTCATCTGAAAGGATGGGAGAAGATATCTGTTCACCAAGAAAGCAACCTTCTATAGTCTTATTTTTTTCCCCTTTTTTAGGCATTTCAACTTGTGGGTTGAGGGATCTGTGGACCTGCTGCTGCTGCTGCTGCTGTGACTGGGGATTCTATGACTGGAGATTCCGCCCCTGAGGTGGTAGACTGGGCTGGACTCTGCTCTGCATCCGGTGCAGCAGATGTTTCCCATGGGCCTTTCAGGTCACCCTGAGCTGAAAATCTCCTCCACTCTGTTGTATCCACTTCTGCTGCTCCAAAATTTGTTGAGAGTCCCTCTCTATAGGTATTTTACGGGTGTGTGGGGAGAGCCTGCATATGTGTGTCTTTCTACTCTGCCATCTTGGCTCCACCCCTGTAAAATCTTGTTCCATGGAGAAACAGGAGAAGGGGAGAGGGGAAAAGTGAAGCTTACTCTCTTCACATATGGCTTAAGGAGGGAATAACATGCTCACTAAATTTGGTATGAAAATCTATCTTACACTACAGGAAAGGAGGGGAGAAGGGGACAAGCGGGGTATGGGGGGATGATAGAAGGGAGGACAAATGGGAGAAGGGAGTAACTAGAAGTAAATGCTTTTGGGAAGGGACAAGATCAAATGAGAGAGCAGAAAAAAAGGGGGGACAGGGTAGGATGGAGCAAAATGTAATCTTACACAACATGATTATTATGGAAGTCTTTTGCAAAATGACACATATATAGCCTGTATTGAATTGCTTGCCTTCTCGGTGGGGATGGGTAGGGAGGGAGGGAGGGAGAGAGAGAAGTTGAAATTCAAAGTATTAGAAACGAACGTTGAGAATTATTATTGCATATAACTGGGAAATAAGAAATACAGGTAATAGGGTATAGAAATTTATCTTGCCCTACAAGAAAAGAGAAAAGATGGGGATAATGGAAGGGTAGGATGTGATAGAAAGGAGGATACATTAAGGGAAGGGGTAATTTGAATGCAAGGTATTATAGAGTGGGGGGAGGGAAAAGATGGGGAGAAAAATTGGAACTCAAAATTTTGTAGAAATGAATGTCAAAATCTAAAAAGAAAGAAAGGAAGAAAGAATAAAAGCCTACCAGCTTACTTCCAATGCAGTCTTCAAGGCCATCCCTTATCGTTATCCTTACAAAGAACTTTATAAAGACAGAAAACTAAACAGATAGGTAGTTATCTTCCTGGTTATTTCTTTTTTTTAGTAACAAGGTTTGAGATTATAGAAACTGCAAGCCCAGTTACTTTAGTCACCTTGATATCATGATGATGATGGTGGTGATCTGGGTAGCCTCTCCCCATAATCGAAGACTTTGTGTCTAATGACAACAATAGAAAGCACTGAGGAAATGTGCCCTGGTTCCCCTTCACATCTCTTCTCTCAACTAAAACAACCTTCATATGTTCGTACCTTAGCCACTGTAGCATGGTGCTGTGATAGTTACATCACTTGCCACACCCATGGCATCCCCTGTCTGATCCAGATGAAGCCTTTTGGGGAGGTTTACTGTTGTGGTTCTTGAGTCCTTTCAGTCATGTCCAACTCTTCATGACCCAATTTTGGGGTTTTCTTGGCAAAGTTACTGGAGTTGTTTGCTGTTTCCTTCTCTAGCTCATTTTACAGATGAGGAAACTGAGGCAAACAGGGTTAAGCAACCCACAGAGCTAATGTCTGAGGCTGGATTTGAACTCGTGAAGATTAGTCTTCCTGATTCCAGGTCCTGTACTCTAACCACTGCGCCACCTCCCCACCTCCCCTTGGGAAGGACCTGGGCACAAACAGAATAAATAATGGGGCTTTAGGGAAAGAGACTAGACATAGAAACAGTAATGAAGTTCAACTCATTTTGATCCTTATTGGGGATATTGCCTGGACAAAATCCTCCTTCCTAAAAAGAAGCTGAGGAAGATTCCTCTTAGTCCATTCATAGGGAGAAGCTATTCTCTTGTGTGGAAGGTAGAACTGAACCAGCCTGGAAGTTATTGAATTATCTTATTAATTAATTATCCCAGAGTAGAAATATAAAGGCAGGTTCAACAGCACATCATATATTATTCTCTTATGAATTCATACAAAATTGTAAAACCAAGACTTTAAAATACCAGAGGAAGATATGAACAAACCTTACTTTATAACATTATAATAACAGGTAATGTTAACACTGAGCTTTATAGAGGACAAACTATCTTCCTTGTAAGGTCCCAGGTAAGGTAGACAGAGTTGGGATTATCATAGGATCATACATTTTGCCTGAAAGGTCTTTGAATGCAATTAGCTGATTTTACAGATGAGGTAACTGAGGCACAGAAAGATGAAATGACTACCCTAGGATCACCCTTGGATAGTAAGAGTCTGAGGCAGGATTTGAACTCAGTCTTCATGATTCTAAGTCTAGCATTTACAACATCAACTGTTCACATTTTATAGGTGAAGCAGCTGAAGCCTAGGGAGCTTAAGTGACTTGCTATTATCCCATGGCTATGTTATCCAAAGGAAAATGCACTGCATTTGGAGGCAGGAGACCAGAGTTCAAATCCTGGTTCTGCTACCTACTACCTGTCTTGACCAAGTTGCTTCACCTATCTCAGCATCTATAAAATGAGAGACTGAATCGGAGAGCCACTAAGGTTCTTCCCAGGTCTAGATCTTACCATACTGCAATCCACAATAGTAGGGTCAGGTCACGGGATCAGCTGGATGATAAACCTAGCTCTGGAAGGGACCTCAGAGGCCATCTAGTTTAGCTTTCCCTCTACCCTTTGCTGTTTGTTCTTCGTTCTTGAAGAGGACCATGATCTCAGGAAGCTGATGCCATGATATGCAAAAATTTTGGATTTAAGTGAGGGAGGGCTGTGCAAAGTCACCAGCCTCACTTTCTCCTCCAAAGCCTTCTGAGTCCAGTGCCAAGATAAAGATAAGGAAAATCAGAGATGGCTCTGAATGCAGTGGGAGACCTTGGCCTTTTTAAGCTAAGGTCTTTGACAGGTTTCAGTTGACTGAGGCAACATCCATTCAGTGATTAAGAAAAGAGGCAGGAAATGGTCTCTTGACCTAGTGAAAAAACACAAAACATCACCACAGTCTGGGAGGAGAAGACTCTCAGGGTTTCTGGCCAAAACACCCTTTACAGCTAAAGAAAGGAAATTGAGGTCCAATGAGATTGTGAGACTTGCCCAGAGTCATATAGAGAATGAGTGCTGAGATTTTCCAACTAGAATTGGACTAATTTTATTTTCATCATATCAGTCTACCTCATATATGTCCATCAAACTCTTTCTCCCCTCAATTTCCATCTTCTATCCCAGTGTTGTAAAACTCAAATTGAAATGCATCCCTGCTGGCAGCATATTGACTTAGATAACCACAAATGAACATTACCTATGTTACACTGCATTTTTATTTATTTTGTTAAACATTTTCCGATTACATTTTATTATGGTTCACTACCATCACCACCACTAACAAAAACTTTACCCGTAAATATTTAAAGTAATCAACTCTTCCACACGTGTGCTTGACTCTTTCCCTAAAGAGACCAAGAAGTAAATTGGGTATCAGCATCCATTCAACTGGTACCAGCTGTTACTCATCCAAGAATAAACAGACCAGGGGCCATTTTTCAAATCTCATTTAAGTTCTTTGGATGAGGGAATCTTCAGTGGGGGCTTATTGCCGATAGACTCTCAGAAGAAGGGAGCTTTCTGGGAAGACTTTAAAAAAAAGGCTTTAATGCTGGTTTGGCAGCTGAAGATGGGGAGACTATTTAGGATCTACAGGAAAGCCATGAACGGATATACAGAGATTTTTACAGGAGGAAACTATGGAAGAAATTAAACCATCCTGGAAGAGCTATGTATTAAATTTGGGACTGGAGGATGAGAGAAAAATGGTTGAGGCATGGGCAATGGTTAAGATGAATAATTTAAAGATTGAGAATGTGTATTCTCGCGTATTGCAAAATTAATCGTCTCTCTTGTTAGGATTAAAATAGTAAACAAAACAAAACACAGGCAGTATTAAATTGAAATACTTTGGCCATTTAAAAAATTTGGACCACATCTTATACAGTCTTTGTCTTTCCTTCCTAAAACTCATCCTCGCCATTCCCAAACCAATTGGACCATGAAGAGCTGCTGGGACAGTACTGGCACAAACCCACCTGGGCTTCCAAAGCATCTATATGACAGTGCGTTTGGTATGAAGCTGTTCTACTCAGTTCACAATCTCAACTTTCAGGAATCGAAGCAAACAAGGGATTTGCAAATAGATCCATACAGAGCGATCCGACTACATTTCCCATGACAATCCGTTTATTTACCACCACAAGGTACACTCTAACCACTGTTGACATGCTCATTTGCATGCCAATACCCAGAATGCTTTTCCAGCTATGCCCCCGTTTGAATTCTGCCAGTGAACTAAAAGGTTTGTTTACACATACAATCCGTGACAACTTCATTTTGTGGAGCATCTTACATACAAAACCACATCCCCAAAATGCCTTACACGGTAGAATAATTGCAAAATCCTTTTAGAGTTTAAACCCTCCATTCTGGACTGAAATAGAGCCAGTGTAACTGGTGTGCCCCTCAACCAGTGAGTAATACCAACATTAACATTTTAATTCTTGAAAGAATTTTCCTGGGAAATGGGATTTGGATTATTCTATGTGTCATCCTGTTCTATGTACGTTGGGCTCAGGTTATGAAGCGATATTGTGCCCATGTAGATGCCTTATTAGTGGTAAGAATGTCTATGGCCATCCAGAAGGGGCTACATGCGCATGCTGGATTGATTTAGGATAATAGTGAAAAGAAGAGCTGATATTTTTCATAGCTCTTTAAAGCTAACAAAGCACTTTACATATATTATCTCATTTGGTCCTCAAAACCACCCTACAAGGAAGGTGCTATTATTATTTTGATTACCACAGGAATTTTTTAATTTTGGGAAATTTCTTGCATTTGTATTTCATTTGCATTATAGCCTGTGTGAGGCCACTAATATAGGTACATTGGACATAATATCAAGTGAAAGGTGTTTCCCTCATAGATGGCATAGGCATCGATAATTACCTGCAATTTTCCAATTTTAAAAATGTCAGAGAAAACAGATGTAAATTGTCAAGGTAGTTCTGCATGCTTTCAGGGGGCAGCTCTCAGTAGGACAGCTTTGTGCAAACCATAAAGGACTGTACCAGCCAAAGGTACAAAGGCTGTCTTGGTTTTCTGTAGATTCTCATGACCAGTGAGGGGAGAAAGCAATGTGTGCCTTTAGAAAAACAGAGTTTGAAACTTTTAAGGAGGAAATAACTAGATTCTGTCTTAAATGTAACTTTTTAAAAGGTAGTGTGTTTTATTTTACACTTTCTTTTGTAGAACAATTGACTTGGATCTGTGAAAGACGTTTTCTTACTAAAATAATCATACTGTCTAGGCAACACTAGGTATATGAAATGAGCACAATTAGATTAGAAATATCAAAAAGTGTTGCCATCCTGGCTGATGCCTGACAAAAAATTGACAGGCAGTAAGCTCAAAGGTCAAATGATCAATCCCACCTAAAGCATGACTTGTGACCACACTCTTGGAATGTACTGGGAACAAACTCTCCTAAACCACTAAGCAACCTCTCAGGTTGAAGTGGAGGAGTTTAGATTCTTTCTCATCTCATCTCATCCATCATGGATTCCTTTTACATTTTGTCAATGGCTTGAAAGGTGGTCTAGATGGCATGCTTATCAAATTGGTGAATGACATGAAGTTGGAAAGGAGAGCTAAGCTCAGTGTTGGAGGATAGAATTGGGATCTAAGAAGATCTTGACGGACTAGAACAAGGCCAACTCTCCCTTCTCATTTCCTCCTCCCTCCCTTTTTATCTTCTTTGTACAGACTGACAGCCAGGTCTGGAATAAACTCCTTTCTTAAAACTGCCTCTTGCAATTCTTAGCTTTCTTCAAGGTAAGTCTCAGGTACCATCTCCTTTTCCATCCCTCAGTTCCTTGTGTCCTTTCCCTCCTCAAGCTTCTCTTCCTATATATATTTGCGTACCTGTTGCCTCTCCTCAGAAAACTTGCTGACAGAAGAAGGTGTGCTTACATCTTTATAACTCCAGTGCCTAGCACATAGTAAGGTGTTTAATAAACAACTCGTTCACCCAAAATGAATAAGATGAAATATAATGGGAATAAATATAAAGTCTTGCACATGAGTTCAAAAATACAGTTGTCCAAATTTGGGATGGGAAAGGAATAGCTATACAAAAATTCATTTGACAAAAGACTGGGGGATTTTAGTAGCCTGAAAAAGACAGTACAAGTCAACAGTTTCCTGTGGTAGCCAAAACCCAAATTAGCTCAATCTTATACTAAATCAATACTTATCTGATACTAAATTAATGAATATATAAAAAAGCAGAATGAGGAAAATCATAGTTTCTGTCACTGGAAGTTGCGAAGTGGAGGCTGAATGATCCCTCCTCAGAGACTTTGTGGAAGGGAATCCTGCCCAAGAATTTGTGAGATTAGACAACCTCCCTCCTGCCTGTGAACTCCATTGTGGTTTGCCTTGGTCAGACTTTATCTGGGGGATTGTGTGCTTTCAGAGTACCATCTTTGAGGAGGGCTTTGGATAATGCAGAAACAGGTCCAAAGAATGGCAGCAAGGATGGAAAGGATACTGGGGACTATGTCAAATCATTTAAAGGATTTAAGAATGTTTAGCCCAGGACTTCCTCGGGGGTGGAGCCAAGATGGCGGAGTAGAAAGACTCACCTATGCTAGCTCCGAACCCATAGCCCATATATTTCCTGCAAGAAGAACTCCCCACAAATTCTGGAGCACTGCAAGGCATGCAGAAACACAGTGGAAAAGATTTCCATTCCAGAGAGCCCTGGAGAACCGTCCCCAGGGGTCCGTCACACTCCGGACAGCGGAGTCCACCCTTGCGCTGCCCTGGCCACGAGGCCCCAGAGGAGCAGATCTGAGCAGGCTTCAGGGACAGAACCTCTGGTGGCCAGGAAGGTCCCTTCACCCACAGACACTACAGGTCAGTGAGAGAGACGTCTGGGCTGGCCAAGAGGGGAGCAGGGTGTCTCCGTGGCTCGGGCCCCCTTGGGAGGAAGCGGCAGAGGGAGTGGCAGAGGGAGTGGCAGAGGCAGCAGTGGCAGCCCGGAACTCCCCGAGCAGACAGGAGCTCCATTACTGAAGGTCTCTGCATAAAGCCCCTGAGGGAACTGAGCCTGGGAGGCGGCCCTGCCCCCACCTGAGCACCAGAACTTAAGCTCACATTGAATAGCAGCCACGCCTGCCACTGAAAGCCCATTTGAATCTCAGACCCCAAGCACTAGCTGGGCGGATCTAGGCAGGGATGGACAGGAATCTCAGAAGTCAAGTAACTGGCTGGGAAAATGCCCAGAAAAGGGAAGAAAAATAAGACTACAGACAGCTACTTTGATGGGGTACAGATGTTCCCGCCTTTCAATTCTGATTACGAGGAACTATTCTTACCATCAGGGAAAGACGTGGAGGTCGGGGCCTCTATATCCCAGACATCCAAGGTGGATGTCCGGTGGGCTCAGGCCATGGAAGAGCTCAAAAAGGATTTTGAAAATCAAGTTAGACAGGTGGAGGAAAAACTGGGAAGAGAAATGAGAGAGATGTAAGAAAAGCATGAAAAACGGGTCAATACCTTGGTAAAGGAGACCCCAAAAAATGCTGAAGAAAATAACACCTTGAAAAATAGGCTCACTCAATTGGCAAAGAGGTTCAAAAGCCAATGAGGAGAAGAATGCTTTCAAAAGCAGAATTAGCCAAATGGAAAAAGAGGTTCAAAAGCTCACTGAAGAAAATAGTTCTCTCAAGATTAGAATGGAACAGATGGAGGCTAATGACTTTCTGAGAAACCAAGAAATCACCAAACAAAACCAAAAGAATGAAAAAATGGAAGAGAATGTGAAATATCTCATAGAAAAAACAACTGACCTGGAAAATAGATCCAGGAGAGACAATTTAAAAATTATGGGACTACCTGAAAGCCATGATCAAAAAAAGAGCCTAGACATCATCTTCCATGAAATTATCAAGGAAAACTGCCCTTATGATATTCTAGAACCAGAGGGCAAAATAAGTATTGAAAGAATCCATCGATCACCACCTGAAAGAGATCCAAAAAGAGAAACTCCTAGGAACATTGTGGCCAAATTCCAGAATTCCCAGGTCAAGGAAAAAATCTTGCAAGCAGCTAGAAAGAAACAATTCCAGTATTGTGGAAATACAATCAGGATAACTCAAGATCTAGCAGCTTCTACATTAAGGGATCGAAGGGAGTGGAATAGGATATTCCAGAAGGCAAAGGAACTAGGACTCAAACCAAGAATCACCTACCCAGCAAAACTGAGTATAATACTTCAGGGGAAAATATGGTATTTCAATGAAATAGAGGATTTTCAAGCATTCTTGATGAAAAGACCAGAGCTGAAAAGAAAATTTGACTTTCAAACACAAGAATGAGAAGAAGCATGAAAAAGTAAACAGCAAAGAGAAGTCATAAGGGACTTACCAAAAGTGAACTGTTTACATTCCTACATGGAAAGACAATATTTGTAACTCTTAAAACTTTTCAGTATCTGGGTAGTTGGTGGGACCACACACACACATGTACATGCATGCATGCACACACACATACACACATGCACACACATACAGAGACAGAGAGCACAGAGTGAATTGAATAGGATGGGACCATATCTTCAAAGAAATTAAGGTAAATGGTGAGAGAGAAATGTAGTGGGAGGAAAGAGGGTGAAATGGAATGGGGTAAATTATATCTCATTCAAGAGGCAAGTAGGAGACTTTTTAGTGGAGGAAAAAAGAGGAGAGCTGAGAAAAAAACAAGAAGTTTACCCTCATCACATTGGACTAAAGGAAGAAATAAAATGCACACTCATTTTGGTATGAAAACCTATCTTACAATACCGGAAAGTGGGAGAGAAGGAGATAAGCAAAGTGGAGGGGATGATGGAAGGGAAGGCAATGGGAGGAGGGAGCAATTTGAAGTCAACACTCTTGGGGAGGGACAGGATCAAAAGACAGAATAGAAACAATGGCAGGCAGGATAGGATGGAGGGAAATACAGTTAGTCTTACACAACATGACTATTATCGAAGTCATTTGCAAAACTACACAGATAGGGCCTATATTGAATTGCCTGCCTTCCCAAAGGGAATGGGTGGGGAGGGAGGGATGGGGAGAATTGGGAACTCAAAGTTTTAGGAACAACTGTTTAGTATTGTTGTTGCTACTAGGAAATAAGAAATACAGTTAATGGGGAATAGAAAGTCATCTGGCCCTACAGGACAAAAGAGAAGATGGGGACAAGAGAAGGGAGGGCTGATAGAAGAGAGGGCAGATTGGTGATAGGGAAAATTAGATTGCTCAGTGTATTGGGGTGGGGGGGAGGGGATAAAAGGGGAGAAAATTTGGAACCTAAAATTTTGTGAAAATGAATGTAAAAAGTTAAATAAATAATTTTTTTTATTAAAGAAAAAAATAAGAATGTTTAGTCCAAGGAGAAGAGAAGGGTAACAGGGAACATGAAAACTGACTTTAAATGTTTACACTTTGTATGTGGAAGAAGAAGAATACTTGAGTGTTCTTTTGTCTTTTATTTGTTTGGGGTTTTTTGTCTGCTTGTTTGGCTCTCCTTTGGAAGAAGAAGCAGCAATGAATGTATCTTCATTCTTCTTTGTCGAGGAAGACCATGACATAAGAGAAATGATGACATGACTTGCACTTGACTTTGTTTTGAATGAGTGAGGGCTCTTCAGGTCACCAGTTTCACTTCTCCTCTAGAGCCATCTGAATCCAGTAACCAGATATTCATCAGAATGACTGGAGATGACCCAGGATGAGGCAATTGGGGTTAAGTGACTTGCCCAAAGTCACACAGCTAGTGAGTGTCAAGTGTCTGAGGTGAGATTTGAACTCAAGTCCTCCTGACTCCTGCACTGGTGCTCTATCCACTACACCACCTAGCTGCCCTTTGAAGCAATGAATAGAAGTTGCAGAGAGGTAGGTTTTGGCTCTGGAAATGGATAAATTCCATAATGAAGAGAACTGTCCAAATGGGGACAGCCCTGCCTCACCACTGGTGAGTGCACTTTCCTTGGACAACTCAACAGTGTCATTATTTGCTGAGTATGTTGCAATGGGGATCCCAGGGCTCCATGGTCTCTGAGGATTCTTCCAACTCTGAGATACTATTGTTTCATTTCCTTTTCAATGATGTTATGGTACTTTAGTACTGACAGGGAACTCTAAGTTTCAGCTTTCCAAGGCTTCAGAGTGACCTACAGTGGTCAAGTTCTCATCCTCTGGCACTCCCTGGGGACATCTGCTTATCTCTTCCTGTGGTCCAGATACTTTGATCCCAAACAGTGGGAGGGCTGCCTTTCTGGATGACACTAACGAACCTTAAACCAGATAGATTGTGTTGTTCATGCTTTCCCAGTCCACACCACAGACCAGAATCTCTTCTGTTAGGCATTTGTTCCCTGTGAAGTACTTACAGAGCCACTTGAACTCATTCAGGCCACTAAGGTCTCATTAATACCCAACAGCAGTAAGGCTCTAAATGGTACTCTCCTAATGGCCTAAAGGAGTTAATGTAACTCCCAAAGCACATAATTAACTATCAGGAAGTGAATTAGTCAGGGGAGAATAAGCCCTATTAAATCTCACCTAGCCCATTTCTCCCCAATGGAGGGGTTGAGATTATCATAGACTGTGGAGGGATACCATGACTTTGTATGTCTAAGGTTTACAGCCAGGAGGCATAGCTGGAACAGGCAGAGGACTGAACTAGAGGAGGTTTCTCTGGGGTATTCTGGGAAGCATCCTACTTCTCCTGGGTTAGATTTTTCTCTTGCATAGAAAATGTGTTTGGAGGCCACAGAGGTTGTAGCCATAGGGAGACAGGATATCAGTCTGAGAGAAATCCAGACATTTCTCTAGCTCTGATGAGAGAACTGATCATAGAATATTATCAGTTTACTAAATATACCAGAACCACCACAGCCAAAAATACACACATATCAAATATACCATCTTGTGATATTTTTCACAAAATCCCAGCCTTAGATAGGTTTGATTTTGCAAACATGGCAGTAGAAATTAAAATACTAACCCAGCCAGACTGTTTTTAGACTATATCCAATAAGATACACAGCAAATATGTACATCAAACTCAATGCCTCAGTTGGTTCTGAATATGTTATGGGTAAGTGATACCCTGAAAGGTTCAGCCAGTCCTATTCAAAACTGTTTCCACTTTGCCCAGAGAACAATAAATGAAGTAAACCCCTAAAAGAAGTGATACTGACTGAAAATAGATCAATAGCTTTAACAACTTCTTAGATCACAGATCCATAACCTAGAGTCCACAAACTTGTTATTTTTAGTAAAAAGCATTTTGATTATTTCATTATCATTGGTTTTTTTTTGTAATCCTACATATCTTATTTTATGCATTTAAAAACATACTTCCAAGAAGAGTTCTATAGACTTCAACAGACTTCCAAAGGAACACATAAAAAGAGGTTAAGGACTCCTGCGTTAGATAAAATTATTGCAGAAACCCCTTTAATAGACAGCCAAGGATATTTGGAAGGTACCTCTCTGATTGGCATAGGGGGTGGGGCACACATGCCCTAAAAGAGTATCAGATCATGGGGATCATGGTGGGTATGACCCAGTTTAATAATTCTCATAACTATCATCACAGAATTTGATAATTGGAAAGACTTTAGAGATAATCTAGCACAACCTCCCCATTTCATCAATGAGGAAGTTAAGGTCCATAAATGTGAAATGAATTGTTCAGTTATGCAGCTAGCTAGCAACAAAACTGAGACTAGATCTGAGACCATCTGGCTCCTATTCCAATGCTCATAAGATTATAGGATTGTAGATTTAGAGTTGAAAGAAACCTTAAAGATCATTGAGTCCAATCTGAAATGCAGAGAGATTAAGTCATGGTCAGAAGTTCACCTGGGTAGTGACTGACAGAGTTGGGATTTAAACCCAAGTCATCTGATCCCAAAGCCAAAAGTTCTTCCCACTTCCCCAGACTTCATCCAGTAACAATCTGATACTCGTTTGAAGGATCTCTGAAAGTTAAGTCAGTTTGGATGGCAGCTAGTTATATGATGAAATGAGTGAACACTAGACCTAGCATCAAGAAGACTTGAATTTGAATCCTCCCCCAGGACTGTGAACCTGAGAGAGTCATTTAATTTCTCTAGGCCTCCTCTGTAAAAGGAGGGTGATAATAGCACTTAACTCCCAGGGCTGTTGTGAGTATCAAATAATTTTCAGCTTTGCAGTTGTTTTGCAAACATTTAAGTACCATATGAATAATAGCAATGATTGTTACTTATCCTCCTTTTCCGACTTCTACTACTACTACTACTACTTCTAAGCCCCTGTAAGTGCTTGGATCTTCTTGTTAAAATGATGACATCTTTCTGAGATCCTCTTCTGATGGAATCTGCTTATGATCCTAAGGTTGACCCAACATTCTAAAGTTCCTCTTATCACTGGCTCAGCCTAGGACAATACCGATGAGGAGAGTGGGTCCCCTAAAGTCAACTATGTCAAGGACTTGGCATAAGGACTTATTTTAGGATGACCAGGACCAACACAGGCCACAGAAGGGCATTGCCACAATGACCCACAGCTGCCTGGCATGTGCATCCAATGGGAAGATAACTCTATGGAACACTGCAGTTCCCTGCCTCCATTGAATTCTGGGAGAGCTGTTTAACCCATGGAGTCATTCATATAAAAAAAATGCTGTGTACACATACTTGTAATGCCTATTAACATGTCCTGGTTGAGAGGTATCATCCTCAGCATCTTTATGGCTCTCTTTTCCTGTGTTCAGAAGGACTTCTTGTGGATCCAAGCAGGGATTTAGAATCACAGTTCTTGATCACCAGAGCAGAGAATTCAACATTGACTGGCTTTGAATTTGTTCCTTAGGCCAGTCATCCTTTTCCTTTGCTTTGGATCAACTCCTTTTCTGCAGAATGGCTGAATTGAGATAAAGTTCAGGATGCTCTTATGAAAAGGGATGTCACATACTATTATTAGTTGTCGCAGCAGTATCATCACTCTGATGAAATGTTAAGAAGTTTGAAGGTAGTAGAATTTTTTTCATAGGCTAGGCATAAACTTCAAGATGTCAAGGATAAAAAGAAAGGCCCTGTATCCACCAAAATATTTATTGCAACACTTTTTATAATAGCAAAGAATTAGAAGCATAGCAGATGTCCATTAGTTGGTGAATGACTAAATAAGCTTTAGCAAATGTTTTTGCCTTTTTTTATCCTCAGAGCTTAACATGCTGCCTGACACATGGTACATGCTTAATAAGTGTTTATTGTCTGACAAGAATGTATGTAATGGAATAATACTGAGCTGTGAGACATGGCGAATATGATAACAAAGAATCATGGGAAGATTTATATGAACTAGTGAAAAGTGAAGAAGAAAAAAAGATACATTATGACTACAACAATGTAAATCAAAACAAGAACAGAATATGATTATAGGATCATAGAGTACGAGCTTAGAAGAGGCTTCTGGGACTACTTAATTTAGCCCTATCTTTTCATAGCCAAAGAAACTGAGGCCCAGGGAAGTGAAACAGTTTGCCTAGGTAACACAAGTCTGAGTTGGAATTTGAACCAAGGTCCTTTGACAAGTGTACTTTCCACTGAAAGATACTGCCTCCCATTGGTCCCAAGCAAAATTAGTGGAAGGATAGATAAACTTGCGATTCTTGGTGTGATGGGCAAAGTACTGGATTTGGAGACAAAGGGTCTATGCTTAAATATGGTTCTGTTATTTACTAGCTGTGGGTAATAAAAATAACTGACATTTATATATCACTTTAAGTTTTGCAAAGTATTTCACATGCATTAGCTGATTAGTTTACAATAACCTAGCCAGATAGGTACTACAGGGAAATTAAGGCTGAGGGAGGTCAAGTGACTTGGCCATGGACACATAGCTAGTTAAGTATGGGAAGTGGAATTCTAAGCTCCATTTCTCCTGTTTTCATATCAAACAGGCTTTCTACTATGTCTGGTTGCAAACATTCCTTTCTCTTTCCTCATATATAAATTGAAGGGATTAAATTATCTGAGCTCTAGATCCCTAAATACTCAAATCTTCCTATATTTCTACTTTCTTTTGTTCTCCAATGTCATAATCATGCACAACAGATCTCCTCTAAAAGACCATAAACTCCTACAAAGCAAGACTATGTTTCCTACTTCAACAAAATCAATAATACATATTTATTAAGCAGTTCCTATGTGTAATAGTCTGTGCTAGGTACTGAAGGCACCACCCCCCGCCAGGAATATTTTAACTTTTTCCTTTTATTTAACTTAACCCTTTTTTAAAAAGAAGGTGTATAGACATAAATAAGTATTATAGAAAGCAGAATGCAATAGAGGGAGAGGAGCAATGTTGGGGAAGTGCTTTAGGAAAATCTGGGAAGGACAAATTCATTTTCAACTGGGAAGATCAGGAAAAAATTCATGGAAGAATAAAAACTCACCAGAGGAAGAGAGGCAATGTGGATGTTCAGGTGAACGTGAAAGTTTGGGATAAGATGGAGGGACAACTGTTAGCTTTTCAGTGTGACTAGAATGAAATATATAAAATTGCTTCGGAGAGGTAGTTTGGAGCCAAATTGGGCGGGGGGAGCGGACCTACATACCAGGATAAGAAGTTGGCCTTTCTTCCTGCAGGTTATGAGCAACCCCTGGAAGTTTTTGAGCAGATAAATGATATAGTCAAATCACTAAATTAGGAAGATTATCTTTTACTCCTTTTCCACCCCCACTATCTAGTAGAGTGTTTTATACATAGTTCATGCTTAATAAATGCTTGCTAATAAATAGTATAGTTGGAGGATTATGAAAATTATTGGTCACTGCAAATATTCTAAGGACAAAGTTCTAAGGGAAATTGTATGGAAATGAATGAGGAGAAAAAGGACCACTGAAAACAATTATATTTGAGTAAGCTTCCTTACAGTTGGGGAACCTACCACCTTGAAGTCACCTGGGGCCCTCTAAGTCTGCAAGTTGGGTCTTTGGATTGAATGTAAACTTCACAGAACAAATCTCCTTAATAAAAGGATTTGTTCCTTAAAACTTGAACTCAGTCAAAAAGGCTTCACCCAAGGATCTAGAAGGCCACATGTGGCCTTGAGGTCACAGGTTCCCCACCTGTGTTCTATCTTTTTTTATCTTAATGTATCTGGGTACCAGTGTTTAGACATGAGTATAATAACATGCACATACCTGCAAAGGGACAATTATATGTCATTTTTGGAGCTATATTCTTATACTTGATACAAATCAACTCTCAGTTCTTTGTGTCTGTGAATTATCCTCCCTACATTAAAAATATTGATAGCTTTTATTTTTGTATCATCTATATTTCTGAATATATCCCTCCCTCCTTATCCCAGGAGGCAATTTTGGAAACAATAGAAAAGAAAGAAAGCAAAAGAAGTTCAGCAAAACTAATGGACATACTTAGTGTATATGATAATATGTGTAATATTGAACACCCACAGTCCTCTTCCTCTGTAAAGAAGGGAGGAAGGGATATTTTCTCAACTATTCTCCAGGGCCAAGATTGTTGACTATTAGGATTATAGAGTATTCAGGAATTTCTTTGTTGTTCTTATTTACATTGTCAGAGTTCTGTCTATTTTCCCCTAGTTCTGCCTACTTTGCTCTACATCAGTTCAAATAAGTCTTCCTATCTTCTCTGAATTTCCCACAATCATTGCTCCATACAGAACAATAATATTACATTACATTTATTGTTACAGCCATCTTTTCCAAACTGTTGCCCAATTTAAATCCAGTTTCTAAAGTTTGTCTTAGGAGTCCAGAATTCTGACTCAGGACTAGACCAAGGTTTTACCTCTCCCTTCCTGCATTCCGTAATTTTAATCACATACTGTATTCCTCAATTTTACCTCTGTGGATGGTTCAGGGCAAACATAATCCAACTCTTAAAAAACCAAGTTAAAATCTAAGACCTGCTAATAATGGAGGAATGGTATCATCATCCATTGGGCAGGACCAGACTCTTAAGACAAGTCTAACGAGTTGAAAGGCATTTCCTTCTTCCTCCTTCTATTAAACGTACTAAGAAGAATCCGAAAGGTACTCGGGAAAGGAGACTTAGAGAGCAAACGGCAATGGTGGTACCCCTGCCGGGGAATCAAGGCCTGAATAAGTCCCTTTCTCGACTG
Organism: Bettongia penicillata ogilbyi; assembly: GCA_023548195.1. Classification (NCBI taxonomy): domain Eukaryota; kingdom Metazoa; phylum Chordata; class Mammalia; order Diprotodontia; family Potoroidae; genus Bettongia; species Bettongia penicillata. Next base: position 1,475,323 of record JAJHZJ010000181.1, read on the forward strand.
CAAGCAAAGAGTTTTCCTTCTCACTCACAGTTACTGTCCACGCTCCCTGAAAAAGACGAATCTAAGACGATTCCAAAACTACAGGTTCCAGTGACTTTCCTGGAAACACCGGGCCAAAGCAAGGCGGAGGAAACGGCCCTTAACCTTACTGTCTTCTATGCTAGTCCGTGTTTTATTTACAGACCCCTTTCCCAAGCTCCCATCCAAAAAAAAAAAAAAAAAAGCTTGCTTGTTTCAAGAGATAGACTTAACTAAAAAAAATTGTAGGAAGAGTATGAGGTGCCGATTCGGCGCTAGGCAACTGGGGCTTTCCGGCTCTTTTTGTCCTTTCTTCTCTTCAGGGTAGAAGTTGAAAACATTACGAACGAACTTTTCGGCGGATCAGGGCCGGTTTCTGTGTTCTTGCCTTCCCAGAACCTCTCCCAATGCTGCGCACTGTCTCTGCGCTGCGCTGCGCCACGATGACCAAAATCATAGCAGTCAGGAAAATGAAAAGCTTTCTTTCCTCTAGCCTAGATGGTTCAGCTAGCACAATGATCCCTCTAATCTGCATTGGCCAGCAGGACCAACCCAGAAAATCTTCTATCAGTTCCCAGAAAGGTCTCCTACCCAGGAAAATAGCTGGAAAAGGCCTGGAGAAGGGAGCGAAGGAGAGGGAGAAGCTCGAGTCCGTGAAGAGTTGGTTTATAGCAGCGGCTCCTGAAAGAGTTTATGGAAAGCCAGCTGTATCTCTCCTCTCAGCGGAAAGCTAAACCCCGGCCATACTGGACTAGATGGATTTAATTCCTAGTTCCTGGAGCTGTAGAGGGGGCAGGTGCGCAGCAAGGATTGGCTCTCTCTTTAGAGCAGCCACCGAAGGCAACCGATTTCTGCAAGCCCCAAGGCCATCTGCTACTCACTCAAATCCAGAGGCTCCCTCGATAGTTAGATCCTCCTATTCTCCTGTTTGCCTTTCTTTAGAGACAAGGATATCCATGTACTGAGCTCCTAAGGTGTGTCTGGTTCCGACTGAACCTCACCATCTCTTTTTCCTCTGGAAAGACCAGGTGGTCACCTTTGGTCAGCGCAAACATAACCCCTTCCCTACCAGCTCCTCCCCATTGCCCAGCTCTATCTTTCTCACGTCTGCCGGCTTCCCCCTGCCAGGGGAAAGCAAAGAAGATCAAGGTCCTAGGCTGTCCCAGAGTTGTAGAAAAAGTAAATGAAGCTTCAGTATCGTGCTATCGCCTCAACTTGGTAAGGCAGTCACAAATACAAGATAAATTATTCATCGAAACCATAACAGAAGCCCTAGCTCCTTTCTGATTAGGACACCCTTTCTCTACAACTTCAGCTCCGTTCTTGGATCGCTCTCTCCCCCTCCCCCCATAATACAAACTAACGATTTGGTTGACTTTGGAGGTGTGGTCCTTTAACTAAAGTAGGGCCTAATACATCAGATAGAGACTCGGATCCCCACTTTAAGCGCAGCCGGAGGTTCCAGTGAGCTTCATAAAGAAAAAGAAAAACCAGCTGGGAAACAACCTACTCTCCCTGCTAGAGTATTTCAGGTGGGAATGCAGATTACTGGGTAACCAGATTACTTTGATTTCAGTGACTGGGGAAAAACGATTTTGGGAAACCTATCGAAAGACCACGCCGGCAAGGTTGGAAAACTCCAAACATGAGCTCTTGCATAGGAATAGGCCTCTGCCAGCCTATTTTGGGTGATGAGTAAAGCTCCACAATCGGTAAGGACTAGGAGGGCTCCAGGGAGAAAAGACCAGCTTTCAAGCCTTGCTTTGGGGTGGAGATCTCCAGGTCACTTGATATGTTACACAAAGACACCTTTAATCCAGGCCTACTCTAACGAAAGAAAAAGACAGCTGGCCTCAGTTCGACTTCCCTCTCGTCTCTCGCATTCCGTGCCCCCAGTTCCAATCGGAATAAGGTCCCCCCAGCCCTTCATAGCTGCTCAGCTGGCCCTGAGGATAGGGTCCTCGCCCAGGGCTCCTCCTACCCTTTCCATTTTTTCCCTATGCCCTGGAAAACAGCCTACACATCAATCGCACAGAGTTGAAATTTTCGTGAAATCAGTGAAATGGTTTTGGAATCATAAAAAGTTGGAATGAGAGTCTTTGTAACGCTGCGCCTTCAACTGAGCCCAGGGATCTGATGCAGGTAAATTCTCCTCTTTTCCTAAGAGATCACATCTCTCCCCATCCAGGACCCTACCTAGAGAATCTGATTAAAAAGGATAACCAATCACAGAAGGGGTCCCTTTGGAGAAAAGACCAATCTATTTCCAAAGGAGTAGGAATTAATGTCTATCTCAGAAGATAAACAAGCTATACATAAAAATGCAATAGAAATGCATGCAGATATCTATGGTAGAAAAGTTCCTTTACTGGGGATGTCTTCGTTGACAAACTATAGTACTAGCAAGAAATAGAGAGGAACAACGAAAAGGATTCTAGGGATGGGAATGAGCATCACAGTCTAGGAATAGTCATGATTCTCTCTCTCTCTCTCTCTCTCTCTCTCTCTCTCTCTCTCTCTCTCTCTCTCTCTCTCTCTCTCTCCCTCCTTCCCAAGTGCAAAACTGTATCTGTCTGAGAAAGACCCCAACAGGAAAAATAACTAAACATTAATTTCATGAGCTCTGAAGGCTAAGAGCCCTCAAGGAACTAATAATGGTGTTCTTTGGAAGAGGGTTGAGGAAAAAAAGGCATGCCTAACATATTCCCCTTCCCTCCCCCAGAGACCCAATTCCGGGTCCTCCAGACCAGTAAACCCTAAGGCATGTCACGACTGTCTGAGCTGTCCAGATTCCAGAACCCCATGGCCCAGAGCCCTGGGGATTTCTATGAAAAAGAAAGTTTATTTAAATTTTTACATAAATAAATAAATAAATATCTTCTGGTGTTACAGAAACAGTACAATTACACATCTAGTCAGGAGTGGGGGGTGAGGTTGGGAGAAGAAGGAGGGAGGAAGAAAAACAGGGACAGATACCAAAACATTTCACAGCCAGTACTTGGACCACGGTGTTATTATGCATCACCTTCCGCTTTGGGAGCCGAGAGAGCTATTTGGAAACAAAGCAAAAAGGTCTCCTCAATACTGATACCACATATTAAAACATTACTTTGGGGAGGAGGCATGAGGTTCAGGACGGACTTCGACGGGCTGCCCACTCTTGGTCTGGGAGAAGTTTATTAGTCTCTAGAGGGATAGACTGGCAATAAGACGAATGGAATTCGAGGAAAGAGGAGATCGATTTTCAGAAATAAAAGCAAGAGAAAGGGGCAGGTGAGAGCGGAAAGGAAAAGAAGTGCCCAAATATGAAACGAAATTCTGTCCAGGAGGGTGAAAGCCAGGCAAATATAGAAAACACGCAGTTAAAGGAAGCGACAGAAAACTTAAAACAAGTCTTTGGGAGAGGGGCTAAGGAGAAGGTGATCAGTGGCCAGCAAGACGCTGGTGTGAGGCGGGAAGAGAGGGTTGGATCCCTATGAACAGGCTGGTCGCTCGATAGCGAAACACACCAGGAGTTAGAAGCCTTTACTGTATTCATAATTTTTAACTTCACAGTACATCGAGTCCCCAGGCACTCTGTTATGGTGGGGACTGGGCAGAGGGAAGGTATCATCAGTTCTCTAAAAAGCGTGGCGCATCAGCCTCCTCCTTGGGCCTCTACAAAAACCATATAAAAATCCGAGCCCCGCGTTTTGCGCTAGGTAAGGGCGGATTAGGATAGCGCTGAGAATCCCCAGCACATGCTAGGGGTAGTGACTGGAGGAGTTTTGAGCCTTATGGAGTGACAGTGAGGTCTCGTTCATCCTTTCCTGAGGAGGACGGAGACATGGGAAGTTCATCATCATCTTCTGAGCACTTGGCAGAGGAAAGGGAGGAACACTTGCAGCTGTGGGACGCTCCTCCGACGCCGCCCACGCCGCCCCCGCGGTGGGACCCGCTTTTGCCCTCCTTCTTGTGCTTGACTCGGCGGTTCTGAAACCAGATCTTCACCTGTTTCTCGGACAGGTTTAGGTAGGTGGCAATCTCAATGCGGCGCAGACGGGATAGGTACATATTGGAGGCGAACTCCCTCTCCAATTCCAGAAGCTGTGTGCTGGTGAAAGCTGTGCGCATACGCTTGCTGCTGGGCAGTTGGCTGGAGGTGCTATCTGGAGGGAGAAGACCAGAGAAGCAAGAGGTCAGATCCCTATACATCTATTCGGTAGATTCCGCACCCTCCTCACCGCCCCCCCCCCCCCCGCAGAGCAACTTGACTGGCCTTGGGGCCTCCTCTCCCCTTTCTCAGAACCTTGAGTGCTCACTTCAGAGCATCCCCGACTATTATCTCCTCCCCATCCCTCCTTTTTACCTCCCCAAGACCCAGGATTCTCCCCAGTCTGGACTTCACCCTTTACTTTTCCCGTGACCCCTCCACCCGTTCTTCTCATTCTCATCCAGGGAACTGGGAAGGGTGAAGCTTACCCACAGAGATGCAATGGAACTGCCTGGGGTCAGGCAGGGGGTAGGTGGTTTGGTAGAGAGCAGCGGCTGCGGCGGCGGCGGCGGCCGGCCCATGGCTAACCCCGGAGGAGACCGAGGAGTGCTGACGGGCCAGGGGCGAATGGCAGTACTGAGAGCCGAAGGGGGGGAAGGAAGCCTTGAGCAGGGGAAGGGCTGGGGGCCCTGGGGGCCCGTGTAGCTGGGAAGCGGTGACACATAGCGGGCAAACGCACAGCAGCCCGGCCTTGCGCGAGTGGCAGGCGCCGGGCGAGAGCCCGTGCAGGGCGTGCGGGGGGTGCATTGCATAGGGGAAGATCGGGGGTGGGCTACCGTCGGGCGCCTTCTTTTCCCCAGCCTCCCGCAGCACCAGAGAGTCCACCAAGAAGGAGCGTGGCATGACCCTTCGACCCAATCCCTCCGAGTGCGTCCGTCTCTCTTCTCCTCTGACCGGCCCCGCCTGCTGCTGCTGTTGCCCGCTGCTGCCGCTGTCGCTGCTGCTACCGCCGCCGGAGAGCCGCTGCGGGAGGAGCCCGGGGGTGCTGGCCAGTTCTACTGGTGCTGAAAGGCGCTGACTGCGCTGCTTAAATAGGACTATTGCCATGTGATGGGCTACGCCAGGAGCGGCGGAGGCCTCTCAATAGGCTTTTTGTGCCTTTTCTCTTGGCATTCACTCTGCACGCTTCCTCATTATTTCACTTGTTAACTAAATGAACTGCATAATGTACTCTATTCTTGTCAACCCCACCCACGCCGTAACTGGCGCCCTCGCCCCCTCCTCTCCCTTTTGCGGGTTTATTTTCTCATTCTCCCGCGATTTAATATTCTTTTCTTTCTCTTTATTCCCCACCCCTTTTTGCTTTTTTCATTTTCAGTCGGCCCGTTTCACTTATTTATTTTGCATTCTATTCCCCTCTCTTCCCCCACAGTCCTTGCGCCTCCAGCCCATTCTTTCCACCCTTTCTCCACGTCTACAACCCCTTCCACCTTCCAATCCCAGTTTCCCCTTCCATGCTAGTGCTCGCTGCACGAACCTGCTTTTACCCAGCTCCGGTTCAACCAGGGCGTCGCCGTGGCTCTTGGCCAGGGTTTCCCACCTGTGGAGTAGCACCTCCTCTTCCTATGTTTGCCTCAGTTACCAAGTTGTAAGCATGAAGGTGGGGGCGGGGGGAAGAAAGAGGAGATGAACGACGTACGGAAACCTTCAGTACTCTGTATTAACTTCATAACCGAAGTTTCCCTATTTTCTCAACTTTTCTGATGTCTGCAATGAATGGTCTTTGTTAAAGATCTGGGGGTGAATTTAGTTTTCTCCTTCATTTCCTTAGTTGATAGGGAAATTTTGGTCCCCTCCTCATTTTATCAAAACTGCCTAATGGTGAAAGGAAAGGAAAGTGATTTAAAACCTTGAAGGTGTATCTATCTACACACCTCTCAGCTCTCCACCCCCCCCTTTCCCCTTTCCACCCTCTCTTCCATCTCTATCTGCCTCTCCCTCTCCTCTATCGTTTACGCTTTCTCTACATTTATTAAACATGAACAAACAGACTGCGTTTTAGGTTCTCTGTTACTGGTGCTTTCCCCCACATCAGCTATTCCACACCATTTCAATGGGAGCGGGCTCCTGCAGTTTAACTCCCCTCTTTCTGGATACACAATAGTTAAACAACTTCAAACGCCCTGCGCCGTTTATCCAGGCTCCAGCTTTTTAAATCGTCTCAAAGCAGTTTCACCCAGGAGCTTTTTCCATACAATGGGAAATTAGCACAAATATTTAGAGTTTAGAGACAGAATTAAAAGAAAAAAACCAACACAACTCTAGCCTCTAGGTTTCGATGCTTTGGGCAAAATACACTGCTCTGAGCCGGGAGTAGAAAGATGTCAGTGTGAAACTAAGGATGAAGCTTGTGAGATGCTTTAAATTAAGAGTCTTAAAACGCACAGGAACTAGTTACCGAAGACCAAGATACTGACACGATTTTTTATTTGTAATTCTTCCCCGCAAAAATATAACCGATTAAGAAGCAAGATCTTCTCTGTTGCCAGATAAAAGAGGTATTTCTTGAAGTGTGTGTGTAGGGGGGGGAGGGGAGACATGGGAAAATAAAATTCCCGGAAAGCCTTTAAGAATACAATATTATCTAGAATTGTCCAGTGCTCGATTTTCCCCTTCTCCATTAGAATTCTAGGCCACGGACATTCTCAAATATGTAGGCCTTTCGCCAGAGAAGATGGTCAGAAAACCGTCTCAGGGCTGGCTCACAAAGCGATCTATCAGAGTTCTCTTTGCGATCGCTTCATTTGGAAACGGGGATGTATATATACAGAGACCAAAACTGAAGCGTAAGAAAAAGAAAATCTCCCGGTTGGGCTGTGGCGGGCTAGAGGGGCTGAAGAAGTAGGTAGAGAAGCAAGGACTTAGCTGGGGGAGTGTAAGGGGATGGGGGGCTATGTATGGGAGATTCTCCAGAGGCCTAAGGAGAGGGGCACCGCTTGCGGCATCCAGAAGTGTAGCCAAGTCTCACTAGTTCCGAGGGCCAGACCTTAGGGTTTACTTCAGATGACGTCCATCTAAGTTGGGAAGGAAAGGGTTAACGGCCTTTGAATGCACAGCAAGCCCAAAGCTACTGGGAAAGAATATTGAGGAAAAAAATAACCAGGACCTTATTGAATGTCATTGAAGAAAGTTTTGAATGCCAGATAAAGAGAGGCGAATTAAAGTGTGTGACAGCGGAGGCTAAGCGAGCACAAAGAGAACTCTGTCACACTCTGGGGCAAAATCCGGGGGCTTTTTACCAAGTCTCTTCGCTATGATTGAATTAAGTAATAGGAAAACATTTTCTTTCGGTTTAGAGCCATTAGACAAAAACTTCAAAGCGAATAACACTTTTTAATGTGCGGCCCCACAATGGATTCTGCTTTGTGCTGAAATGTTTAAATGGTTTGTTGGGCAACTCTTGAGTCGGAGAGACTGAGGCTCGAGCAAAATCGCATCCTTGATACCGTTTTCAGGAAGCCGTCAACTAAGAGACATTTAATCCTGGGTCTTTAAACAGGCGATCTCCCCCACTAGCCTGCTTTCGTCGTGCCTGGCCGGAGCTTTTGAAAGAGTCATCTGGAGGGTCCATTAAGGCGAAGAAGGAAGAACTCCAAGAGTTTGATTTTTAAAAATTATATGTTCCAGGAGGAGCCAAGAAAGGAATTTTATTCTCGGGGAGTTGAGCTGCAGTTTGTTGGGAGGGTAGGATTTCCGGGGTATCTCAGCCTCAGGTGACTGCTTCTAGTCATTTCCTCCTTTCCACTCCACTCGCCTTCATTGTGCCAGTAACCCACAGTCCTGGAGGCATTAGTACTCTTTCCATTCAGCAGCACCCGCAGCTCTGCTCTATGGCCCAAAGAAGGTTTCAAACTCAAGCCTTTGGCCCCTCTACAGTATCCCCTCTACAACTCGCAGAATCTGTTAATCCCTGGGTGTCGGGGATCCAGGGCAAGGGAGAGCTCTGCTCGGTGTGGTGTCCCAGTAGGAGAGCATCTCTCACCGTGATCTTAAGTTGTGGCTTACATTTATTTAACATTTTACAGTTAATAAAAGTTCTTTCCAACAACACTTTCTTCCTGGATTAGGGCTGTGCTCTGCCACAACAAAGTCACCTCTCTGCCCCCACCCCCACCCCCAAGGCAGAGAGCCCAAGCTAGGAGAACTCTAAGATTGTTTCTGGGAGCACTGGGGGCATAGCTCGATGAATGCAGCTCTCTCTTTTGAAGAAGTGGTTTTCATTTGTACATGTGAAATAGTGCCATATAAAATCATTGTTGTTTTTCTTTCTGACAGTTTTTTGTTTCTAAATAACAAAGTCTTCTCCTCCATTGATTCATCTAATGCATTTAACAGGAAGTTACTAAGTGCCACTTCATAAAGGCAAAGACAAAGAGAAGGAACCCCCCCTCCCCAAATCATCCATGACCTCTAGGAATTACACGAAGGGTGGGGCTGGGGAGAGACACACAATAGGAGTATGTATAAATAAATGAAAAGTTACACAAAGCAAATACACAGTGATTTTCTACTTTCTTCCTGGCAAATTTACTTCAAGAGCAGAATGAGAAACATGGAGTTCTAATCCTCAAAGTCCTGAGATAGGACTAGTTGGTCAATACAGTTCTTCTCTCTGTCTCTCTATCTCTTTCTGTGTGTGTGTGTGTGCATGCGCGTGTGTGTCTGTCTCTCTCTCTCCGTCTCTTCTTTCTCCCTTCTTTTCCCTTTCCCTTCCTTCCTTTCTTTTCTTTTGGAAACATCCTAAGATATCTTGGCAGTTACAAGCTACATTTCCTTCTTAAGGACCTTGCCTAAACTCAAATCTCTCTAGCTCTCACGGATTGCCCAGCATTAGGTATCAGGCCAAACCCCATTTGGTCATTGTTTGGGCCTTGATTAACTCAGAGTGAATGTAAATAGAATCGATTCTGTTTTGGCAGAAATTCTGAGGGTCTTCCCCTGCCGGATTGATGGTTTGTTTGTTTGTTTGGATTAAGTTAGGCCATTCTTTGCCTCATTTTTTAAAATCTAGTCTTAATCACTGAATGGGCATTGCCTCAGTCAAACTGAAACCTACTAAAGACCTTCATTCTAAAAGGCGAAGATCTTCCACTGCATCTGGGGCCATCTCCAGTTGTCTGGCCATTGAACCCAGATGGCTCTGGAGGAGAAAGTGAGGCTGGTGATTCTGCACTCACTTAAATCCAATTCACTTGCATGTCATGGCATCACCTCCCTGATGTCATAGTCCTCTTAGAGAATGAAGGACAACCAACAACCTCACTTAGGTGAACATGGAGAGGGGAGGTCTGATTTGCCTGTTTGGAAACCAAGAGACTGGGTATCTGCGATAGAACCGGCCAGAGTTATTGGATTTCCATCTTTCCTGGGAGTCTCTCTCTCTCTCTCTCTCTCTCTCTCTCTCTCTCTCTCTCTCTCTCTCTCTCTCTCTCTCTCTCTCTCTCCTTCCCCTTCACTTTTTCTTCCTTCCTCTCTTCCTCCCTTTCTCTTTTTCTCTCCCTCTCCTTCCCCTCTATTTAATTTTTATTTTACAACTTAACTCATCACACACTAGTGAGGTTACTGGAGGGGGAAAGAGAAATGAAATCCAAAAAGAAGTACAGCAAGTGAGAACCCAAGGATTAGTTTGGTCATTAAGATGGAAAAAAGAAGAAGAAAATGCCCAACGGTTTTCTGAGAGGTGTACACAGCTGTCAGTTATGGTCATGTTACTATTCTCACGTTCCCCAGCACTAATACATTCCATAGCTGATCTAGTGGATACACATACACCTGTGCCTTCTTTTACCGTTGATCAAAAACCAATTAGATTGGAAAATGAGTTGTTATTTGTATTTGCCCTACCATTTTCAGTGGTCAAAATTCTAGGTCCAATCACCTTGGAGTGAAGTTCTTGTCAGCAAAACTTTCCCCACTAATAGATCTGCTGATGAGTTCTATGTTCTGGGATATAAATCCACAAAATGAGTCCCTGAAAACAAGAGACTAGAACTCAGGACATGGATTCTTTTTCTGTCTTTGAAAAAAATTAGAAGATAAAACAGCCCACAACGTCCTATTGAATATAAATCCAATTCGTGGCCAAGTCTACTCTCAGTGATGTTACTGATTCTCTTAGAGAATAAAGGATGGACAACAAAACCAACATTTACATAACATTAAAAATAAACAAACCTGTGAAGTGCTTTATACATATTACTTCATTTCATTCTCACAATCCTACAAGGGAGATGCAATTATTATCCCCATTTTATAGATGAGAAAACCGAGAGTATCAGAGATTTAAGTGATCTGACCAGGGTCATACAGTGCTTGAGGCAGGATGTGGGCTCAGGTCATCCTGATTCCATTTCCATTAGCGATGGAAGGCTGTCTGGGGGATAGCTAAGGTAATGAAGATGGTGTCAGTAACCAGACAACTAGACAAAGCTTTGGGATCTAGCTGGCCGTGTCTACATAGCCTCTCTTCACTTTCTAGGGAGCCAAAACAGTTTATCAAGTGCCTACTATGAGCCAGGTAGTATGTTAAGAACTGAGGACACAAAGACCAAACTAAACAGTTCCTATCGTCAAAGAGTTTATATTCTAGAAAAGTGGTAATCTCTGCTCAATACACTTCAGTTGTCCAATTCCACCAAAAATAAAGAAACTAAAAGGTACTGGGGTACCTCACCTGACAGCCTCCCCTGTACATTTGCTTACAGTTCTTCATGCTTTAGAGATTAGCAACGCAAAGATTTTTCATTAGAAATGGGATCAACACAAGTTTTGTATATGCCAAATGGAAAAGAGTATTTTTTAATTTTTTGACTAAATTTTTTACTTAAAAAAATTTAAAGTTCTCTGTCCCTTCCATGATTGAAAAGAAAAACAAAACTCTATTAGCAATCAAGCAAAACAAATTTCTACTTTGATCATGTCCAAAAATATATGGCTCATTTTGCAGCCCAAGTCTATCACCTCCCAGGCAGGAGGCATATAGCAAACTTCAAGATTGGTCCTCTGCAATCATGGTTAGCCTTGATCAGAGTTTTTCAGTTTTTCAAAATTGTTTTCACAATGTTGTTATTGTATAAATTATTCTTGTTCTACTTACTTCATTCTGTATTGGCTTATATAAATCTTCTCAGTTTTCACAGAAACCATCCCTTTCATCATCTCCTAAGGCATTCATGTACTTTACGTTGTTCAACCACTGGGCACTCCCTTACTTTCCAGTTCTTTGCTACTACAAAAAGATGAACTAGAGTTTGCACCTCACTGTATGCAATAGGAGAAATTTCCACAAGAATGAAGGAAATGATGTTCTCACCTGTTGCATTTTGGAAATTGAAATGGGTCTGCTTTGCTTATAAACAGTTATTTCTCTTCTCCAGGTATTCATCTGGACTCTCAGTTCTCTTCATTGTACGTTAGGGAGGCTGGTAAGCAGTCAGGATCTGTGTCTCCTTGGCAGTATGAAATGCAAGGATGCCAGAGGAGTGACCCTACAATCAACCAATCAAGCTTCAAGCAATCACTGCCCAACCAATGGAAACAGATGAATGAGACTGATCGAACAGGAGATTTAGCTTCATCAGGCTGAATTTGTTTCTTTCAGTTGCCCTTTGGTATTCAGATGAATGATTTTACATTGCCTTTTGTATTGCCTAGAAAAGAATTCCACTGAAGCAACACTAAAAATAAGGGGGCCTACCAGGGCTAAAGTGAAGAACAGGTCCTTTGTTTCCAAATAGAATCTTACTGTATGACTTTATTAAATTTTAAGAAATTGGATACTTAATCTACAGGAGCAAGGCTATTGAGCTACTCCCTCTAGTGTACATAGGCATACAATTTGGACTGGGTTCAGAACTTGGAAATCTGGCCTCAAAAAAGAGTGGTTAACGTTCCCTTTTCTTAGACTCCTTATATCTCGTTAAATCCTCCCACCTTAATGCCCAGGAATAATTTTATTTTAGCTTAGATTTTGGCTCATGTCTAAGTTTTCCCAAAAAAGGAGGTGTGGCACAAAATTATACAATATGAATCAGGTATGGTATGGGTAATTCTTTCCTACACACACACACACACACACACACACACACACAAAAGCCCAAATATAGGACATTCACAAACGCATTTTTAAAAAACAAAGTTAAAACAAAATTCAGTAACTTAATTTATGACTAACCTTAAAATTTACTGGGATGCTGATACTTAAACCTTACTAGAATATAAAACAGTTTCCAAGATTACTTATTAGGTATTTTACATTTTGTCTCATCTCTTTACTATGTGAACAACTTTCAGTTCCTTTATGCTGGTAAATGCCAGACATAGGCCAATCTTCTCATGGCTAATCTCTCCGAAGACACTGGGGTAGTTGCCAGGCATTCCTTTCCTGTTGTCTTTCAGTTCTGACCTGATGGTGTCTCCACACCTCTCAAACTCACAAGGTCACTACCTACTCTGGATGTGTACATCTTGGGATAACCACCTATTTGCCAGAAATCAGGAAATGACAAACCTGAGAGGCAGCCTAAATCCTAGACTCAGGCTTGCCTAGGTGAGATACATATTTTAGATGCCGTGTGCTCAGGTTCTCATAGAGGCTGAGGTAAGAGACAAGGCCAGGGACCATGCTTCTAGAGAAGCAATTTGAAACAGTCCACACAGTGTTCAAAGCTGGAAAGACAGAACTTGAGATGCTGGTCATGTCTTTTTCTTGGGCAGCTAGGCGGCTTAGTGGATAGATTACCAGATCTAGAGGCAGGAAGACTCATGTTCCTGAATTCAAATCTGGCCTCTGACACTTAATAGCTGTGTGATCCTGGACAAGTCACTAAACCTTGTTTGCCTCAGTTTCCTCATCTATTAAATGAACTAGAGAAGGAAATGGCAAACCACTCAAGTAACTATGCCAACAAAACTGTAAATGAGTCATGAAGTCAGACATGACTGAATAACCGCATAACCTTTGGTAGATCTACTGAGTCATTAGCTCCAAAGATAATATCTGAACTCATCATTATTTCAATGGGTAAGTCCTTTAGCCCTCAGTCACCCATAAGTACTAGGAGACCCCAAAGTACCTACATGGTTGATGAGAAGCAAGAATGGCAACTCTGAACATGCTCCATAGGGCTCCCTCTACTATATCTATCACTTACTAGACTAAAACAAAGACATACTTCCTAAAGTCAGTAACTAATATGACCCTAAAGCTCAATTAGTGTAATTATAGAAACAAATGTGGATTTTGGAATGTATATGTGTGTGTGTGTATACATACATACGTATATATGTATGTATTTATACACACGCACACGTAGGGGAGACAGAGACAGAGATGGAGAGAGATTCTGGTTTACAAACCAAAAACCCTGTGTAAACAAAGTATGAAATTGAATGGAATTGCTTGATAATAAAACTCCCTATGAGATATCAGAGATAAGGGCTGGTCCAAGGCTGAACAGTTGGTTTGTCTCCAATACACCTCCATCACCCTTTCTTTGCTCTTCTTTTCCCTCTTTAAAGGTGGACCGGTGTTTTCCTCCTCAGGGTTCATCCCAGGGGTGCTCTGTCTTCCTCTTCTCTCCTCCAAATGAAAATTCATTCAGTCTATGTCCTCATAAGCTTCATAAGGGGTGGGGTTCTATCTTATCACTCAACCTTGAAAAAGAGAACCTCACAGTGAATCCAGCGTTGCATTGTAGATAGTCAGCTAATTTAAGCATTATTGACCTGCCTGAAGTCGGTCAGCCAATAAACTTTGATTAAGTGCCTATTATGTGTCAGACACTGTGATAAGAAGGATACAAAGAGAGGCAAGGATCTCACAATCAAATTTTGTGTTGTATAGGAAGCTGGAAAGAGGCATATGAGCATCAACATTCCCATTTTGGAAGTGGAGAAACTGAAGCTTCAGAGCGGGGAGGATGGCGGGGGATAGAAATTCAATATGAATAGCACTTTGATGCTTATACTTTCCTAACAACAGTCCTGTACATGAGGAAACTTGGAGTCATAGAAGGGATGTGACTTGCTCAGGACCACACAGCTAGTCTGGAAAGCAGGAGTTAAGCTTAGACCTCCTGAATCCAGGCCTAGTTGAGCAGATCAGAGGGTCTAGAGTCAGGAAGAGCTGAATTCAAATACAGCCTCCAACTACTTACCAGCTGTGTGACCCTGGGAAAATTACTTAACCTTTTGCCTCCATTTCTTCAACTGTAAAATGGGGATAATAACATCTGCCTCTCAGGGTTGTTGTAAAGACCAAATGAGATAATATTTGAAGGATGCTTAGCGAAGTACCTGGTACTTGTATTAAGTGCTTAATGAGTACTTAATTAGGTACTTATATTGGTAATATTTATATTTCTTACATTAGGTATTTAATGAGTACTTAATTACTTAATAAAGGAATGCATATTTCCTTCTTCCCTCATGCTTTTTTTCCCCACCACACAACCTTATCTCTCTGCAATAATAGCATAAGGGAATTGATTTTTCCACTTTTCCCCTTGCTAAATTGGGGGTAGGGGAGCAGCACCTTTCTTAACTCCAGGATACCAAGCTATGCTCCTCATATCCATTCACTTTACACCTTCCCCAACTACAACACCATGGTGATCGTGGTAATGTTCTTGGCCTACTTGCTGTGATGATAACATTCTGCTCCACAGTTTGGTAAATAGATTATTATGACAAAAAGCTTTACCCTGGGAAAGGGAAGTGGGCAGACCAAATCTTCTCTGATTTCTCATACCTATCTCTTTTCTTGACCTGAGATTTCATGGTGTTGGGAGCTTCCAATGTGGAAATTCCTTCCTTCAATGGTCCCCTAAGGTCCAGAGTAGGTCAAAACTGAAGTTGTCATATATATCTCTGACTCTAGGCAAATCCTTAAATTTCTATGGGCCTCAGGTTTCTCAACTATAAAATCAAAGATTTGGTTTAGATGACATCTGAGGTCATTTCCATCTTTAAATCTATGGTTCTATGCATGCCAGAATGGCATATTCAAAGTTGAAGACTCCTCCCACCCCCACCCTACAAGATTAGCTGTGGAATAAATACTAAACAGTCATGTACATAGACCAGGTAGGTCTCTGTCCTGTCTAGAATCTCAAAGGATCCAGAGCTAGAAGGGAACTCACAGATTACCTAGTCCAACCTTCTCATTTTACAAATGTAAAAAGGGGGAAGTTAAGTGGCTTACCCAGTCCAAGAATGCACAGGTAGTAAGGAAAAATAAAATTTTGATAAATCTGGAAATAAAAATTTGATCTGCTCTGGACTTCAGGCAGTTCCAGAAATATCAAGCAACTTCCAGGGAGATCCAGAGTTGGATTTTGAATCCAGATGTTCAAACTAAAATTCGGTGTTTTTTCAGGATACTAATTATCTGAATGTCTATATATAGTTGTGCAACTAAGGCCACCTATATACACATATTTTCACGAACAGCAGTGAAAATAACTTGTAAGTTTCTTAAGGGCAGAGACTATGGTGAATCCTTGATGGATGGTTTTTTTATTTTTATTTTTTGAGTTAAGGGAATAATGTTCCTTTAAGATAATTAAAAATAAATATTCTGCTGATTTTCCTCCCTCTATCACTCATTTGCCAGGAACCTTCTTTGTAAAGAAGGATGGTTCAACAAATCAACCAACCCATTGGCTATGCCTGACAGTCAGTGTCTCATTGTGTACTTATAGATGATCACCTCACTGCTGAGAGTCATGATTGGTCACTATTGATCAGAGATCTGAAGACTTTCAGTGATACATTCTCTTACACTTTTTCACTTTTTGTGTAGCTCTCCTGACTTTCCTTGGTGAAAGTTTTCTCATGATTCCTCAGTTCTACTGTAGCTAGGAAATCCTTTTCTACTTGAAGATAAGCCATGGAATCTCTGGATCCAGTGTCTTGAGATTCCCAGTTCCACCCTCTCCGTTCCTTTGCCAGATATGCCCAGGGGTCTGTGTAGTCAGTGCATTTCTCTATGCCCAGTGTCTTGAGCAAAGATTAATTTTTTTAACCTAAAATTTCCTTGGTTATGATTTCAGTTTAAAAATAATTAATCTTTGTGTATGGGCATCACAAGAAATCTGTTTCTATTCCTTATAGATGTCAATGATGCTTAAGTCTTAACTCATTGCACAGAAACACAACTGGACTCACTTATATTCAGGGTATAGCATGGTTCTCCATATAGAGAACAATTCTCAGAAACTCTGCCATAACTTTTCCCTGCCTCCATATACCTCTCTACAACCAGAAACACAGGGCTCAGGAATCAGCCAGGTGGCAGTACAAAGCAAAGAAAAAGCTTTTGCTTGGGCTCTTTTCACTCATGCCTCAGCTCTTTCCTCCTCACTCATCAGAACAAAGGTCTTTCTCCATCCCCTTCTCCCATCCCCAGTATCCAGTCATCTTCCTGTTTTCAAGATGAGGAAAACCTGTATTTTTGGAGTCAGATGGACCTGACAGAGAGTGAAGATTTAATGCTGCAAGTGAAAAACAAGAGGGAAAGATTTAGGGTTGAAATGTAGGGAATCTCCATAGCCCAAAAATCTGGGGTTAAAGAAAAACAATGAAGACTTTCCCTATTAAAGATGTGGTTGCAAAGAAATATGAACCCTTGGGGGGATTATTATTACTACAGATAAAAATATCTCACATTAATATAATGCTTTTTTATTTACAAAGAATTTTGCTCACAACAATCCTTTGACTATATTATTATTATTTTTCATGAAGAAACTGAGACTCATGGAGGTTCAGTGATTTGCTGAGGCTACACAGCTGGACCTTAGATACCTGAAGCTGGGTCCTCTACATCTTTTGGACCATCCTCCACAGCTACAATTAGGAAGGTCCAGGAAGTCACAGGTAATGAACTAGTTATAATGATTAGCTCTGGGGTTGGGAGGGGCAAGATAAGAAGGAAAGGTATTCCCCTCGAGTGCAAGACAACCTATTTCATTGTTGGACACACTTCAACAGGGAAGGCGAGAACAAACTCATTTTGTTGATTTTTACAAAAAAATTTTTGATAGCTGTCATTATTATTCCTATTTTATGATTAAAGAAATAGCAGTTGAGTGACTTGCCCAGGGTCACACACCTAGTGAATGTCTGAAACTGGATTCTAACTCTGATCTATCTGACCTCAGGCACAGTGCCCTAGTCACTGAGCCATCTAACTGCTTCTAGGGGCCTATTATCCATATTGGATAATTTGACTACCATGCTAAAAACACCAAACCAAACCAAACCAAACCAAAACATTTTATGAAGAACTCAAACAAGGCAATCTCTTACACAGAGGTCAGATGAAGCAATACAAGCACATTCTCAAGGTCTCTCTGAAGAACTTTGGAATTGATTACATGATGTGGGAGACACTGGTACATGACTATCTAACATGGCATGCCCATATCAGGGGAGGTGCTGTGATCAATGAGCAAAGCAGAATTGTAGTAGCCCAAAAGAAACATGAGAAGTGCCAATTTAGAGACATCTCCATTCCAAATGTTCTTGTGGATTATTTGTGCCCAACCTGGGGTAGAGTCTTACAAGGAGCGCAACCTGATATAATGTACCTTGACCCTGACATAGCGATGTCATTTTGGTCCTCTTCCAGGATGAAGAACAATAACTAGTCTAGCACAGTATAACGTAGTATAGTATAGTGTAGTGTAGGGTAGGGTAGGGTAGTGTAGTGTAGTATAGTGTAGTGTAGGGTAGTGTAGTGTAGTGTAGTATAGTGTAGTGTAGGGTAGTGTAGTATAGTGTAGTATAGGGTAGGGTAGTGTAGTGTAGTATAGTGTAGGGTAGGGTAGTGTAGTGTAGTATAGTGTAGTGTACGGTAGTGTAGTGTAGTATAGTGTAGTGTAGGGTAGGGTAGTGTAGTGTAGTATAGTGTAGTGTAGGGTAGGGTAGTGTAGTATAGTATAGTGTAGTGTAGGGTAGGGTAGTGTAGTGTAGTATAGTGTAATGTAGGGTAGGGTAGGGTAGTGTAGTATAGTGTAGGGTAGGGTAGTGTAGTGTAGTATAGTGTAGTGTAGGGTAGGGTAGTGTAGTGTAGTATAGTGTAGTGTAGGGTAGGGTAGTGTAGTATAGTATAGTATAGTGTAGGGTAGTGCAGTGTAGTGTAGTATAGTGTAGTGTAGGGTAGGGTAGTGTAGTGTAGTATAGTGTAGTGTAGGGTAGTGCAGTGTAGTGTAGTATAGTATAATGTAGTGTAGGGTAGGGTAGGGTAGTGTAGTGTAGTATAGTGTAGTGTAGGGTAGTGTAGTGTAGTGTAGTATAGTGTAGTGTAGGGTAGGGTAGTGTAGTGTAGTATAGTGTAGGGTAGGGTAGTGTAGTGTAGTATAGTGTAGTGTAGGGTAGTGTAGTGTAGTGTAGTATAGTGTAATGTAGGGTAGGGTAGTGTAGTGTAGTATAGTGTAGTGTAGGGTAGGGTAGTGTAGTGTAGTATAGTGTAGTGTAGGGTAGGGTAGTGTAGTGTAGTATAGTGTAGGGTAGGGTAGTGTAGTGTAGTATAGTGTAGTGTAGGGTAGGGTAGTGTAGTGTAGTATAGTGTAGTGTAGGGTAGGGTAGTGTAGTATAGTATAGTATAGTATAGCATAGCTACCCTTTCCTATCCCATCCAGTTCTAGCATGGCATGTATAATATAATATGGTATGGTATAGTATAGTATAATATGATATAGCATGGAACAATATAGTTTAAAATAGCATAGCATACTGTGGGATGGGATAGGACAGAATAGAATAAGATAGCATTGAATATTATATTGCTATATTATATTGCTTAGTATATAGCACTGCATGCCACAAAATGTACTAAACCATATCATACATACTATGCATTTTGAAGCATATTTTACCAGTCATACTCTTAAGCTCATTATTCATATGTTCAACTTGTTAGAACTCTGAGGATGAAATGGGGTGTAGAATTTGAGTCATACCAAGATCAGAATGTATTTGAGGGAGAACAAAATGAGACCTTCTATTAGAAGGTTGGTCATAGCTGGGTTTGTTTGCTTTGATGAAAATTTTAGTAACAAAGGAAGCTATGGTGTTAGAACTAAGGAAAACTTCAACCTTGGTCAACAATGCTTATAATTACTTGCCTTGGGCACATTAATAAAAATCTGTCTGTAAGTTTTCAAAAGCGGTGTAATCTAAAGGATGGCCACCAAAAACTGTAATCCAAATGCATGCTGATTAAAAGCTCAATAACCCAGACACATGGTTATTATGCAGGCTACCACTGGGGTGATGACTGGAGCAAACCATCCTTGCTTAACTAACTCTTTTTCCCTTTGTATCCACAATGTCCCACCTCCTTGTCAACACAAAAGCATGCCTGCTGATAGAAACTTAGAGGAGGAAAGTTTATTTTCCTCCTTGTGAGAGGCATAGTTTCTGGGTAATTAATCATTTTATTAATACATGCTAGTATTTTGTTGATAAAAAGGTCAGTGACACTCTCAAATGACCCCTCATGGCAGTGAGTTCACAGTCTATATGCCCTTGGAAGTGTGGGTGCAATCAACTCTGGACTTTACAAAGAGAAGTGGACTGGGCTGGGACAAAGACACTATCTCTATACCCAGACCACCCCCAGCCTTGGACAATCTAGACAGAAGTTACCCAAATTAACTTGAATAGAGCACAATGGGCAGGAATTCATTTTAGATTAGAAGTCAGATCTAATTGGTTTGGCTGTTTTTGAAGAGGACCATGACATCAGGAAGATGATGACATGATTTTAGTTGACTGATTTGAGTGAGGGAGGGCTGTGCAAGGTCACCAGCCTCACTCTCTCCTCCTAAGTCATTACGTCCAGTGGCCAAATATTTATCAGGATGACTGGAGATGACCCATGATGTAATTGGGTGGAGCAGCAAAGCTGAATGAGGAGAATGTTAATCCTATGTTCCATAAAACCTGTCCTTGAGGGACTAGGCTTCAGATGAGGAAACAAGACAGAATAAAACACTTGGGTCTCCCCAATTTCAATAATTGGATATTAATATGAGAGAGAAATAATCATTTCTCTAATCACCCAAACTTCTTAGACCTGTTTAGCTTTGTATTGCTGCTTCTACTTCTTTGCCTCAGCATCATTGTAGGGAAGAGAAAGCCATTGCTTGATATTGACCAGTGGATGATGAGGAGTCATTGAGATGAAAGATGGAAGAAGAACCTTCTAGAATAGCCAACTTTTCTTTGGCATCAGAGGAAGATATAGTGAGAGAGTAAATGATGGTGATCATAGCAGCAGCAACATGAAGCTGACGAGGTCAGCAGCCTGGAAACTTAAGTTAGAGGGCAATAAAGCTTTCCAAACAGTGTCATGGTCAGAGAGCATGGAAGCTTCAGTGTAGATAGGTAGATCTGGGAAGAGTGTTGCAGGATTGGGAACAGACCAATGTTTTAAAATTATATTATCTTTCCCCAGCAAAGTCACTTCATACCTTGCAAATCTCTGGTCAGAAGAGACTTGGTGCCATAGTAATAAAGCCTCAATGGGACACTATACCACTACAGAACTTCCTAAGACAAGATCACATGCATTCTCCACTGAGAGGGTGCCCAAAGGCAAGGTGGAGCACCCTTGGCTATACTATCCAGTTGAGCTGAACAAGAAGGCATGGAATGCAGTGTGGGTCCCAGTGTTTGCGGTAGGGTCTCAGGAGTCACCCTCATTGCTCCTGAGCAAGGAGAATGAAGGGCTTATATCTTAGAGTCCTAGAGGCAGGAGGAGACATTAACATCTTAATATCGATCAAGAAAGTAGGATGTTCAGGGTCAAACTGAAAAGGTTCAACAGTCTGATCTGTATTTAAAGAACAAGAGATTAGCAATCTCACCAAATGATGGATATCATTTGACAATATCCTGGTGACAATATTCTGCTGCACCAAGAGTGACACATACCTTCTTGTTGGTCTCAGGTTGGCACCACTGAAGCTTTGATCTGGAGAATTTACAGCCCCTGCATTGAAGAAGTAGATGAAGGCTGTCTTCCTGACAAATTTCAATGATGGTAACACTTTGAGGCAAGTGAGTAAAAATTTACTTCCTGATGAAGGCAGACAGGTGTTGGGAATCTGGGTGTATAGAAATGCTACAAAAATGTAGAACTTAAAACTGTCATATTAAATGGATTACTTCACAAGGAATAGAAGAAGCAACTGTATTGAGGGTAGGTACTACAGGGTGTCTAGGTAGGAACATAAGAGTTAATACACTTAAATCTTGTACAAGGTGATAAGCAATTCTACCATCAAGACCTCAGTCTAAGACAGTGATGTCTATAAGTCCTCCAGTTAATAAAATGACTCTAGTAGCCCACTCTCAAAAGCCTTTTAATCTTCATTTGAGTTTCAGATTGTCAGGTATTTTTGATTTTCCCATGGTCTCATTTTAGAGTTTCAATTGATGACAGCTCTGAAGAGGGATGTTCATAGAAGGGCTGGTTACTTCCAGAGGTTTCTAGATGTTTCTGATGTAACTCTTTTACAAGATAGATCTTGATAAAATTTAGTAACTAGTTGAGATGGTGAATAAATTATGAACATTAAATTATTAATCCACATCTGAAACTTCAAAGAATTTAAATCTTTCATGAAAATGGGCCAATAGGCCAATGTATATTTCATGAAAGTAATGTTACTCCTCAAAATTGTGTACATTAATGTTTAATCATCTTCATTTTTATGTAACTGATTCTACTTCTACATGTCTATCTCCTCAAAGCTAACCTCTTTTATGCTGGAAAAGCATGCATTCAGCTATTTCATAAAGAAACTCATTTGGCACTGACCAAAACATTGGACCAGAGCATAGGAATGTCACAGATATTTCTTGAAGGATCCCTACTACTCTTCTCACTCCAGTAAGATTTTATTACTGTCTATTACTACTTTTTACTATCTACCTTACTAAGTATTATAAATTCAACAGCCTCCTTCATATTTTAACTGTTCTCTTAAAGTTTTGTAATATTTTTCAATACTATAAGTTACTAAGTCATTATATCTGGTTAGAGAGTTTAAGTTTGTTTCTCAAGGGAGGAGTTAATATTCTAATGGTTTTAATAGAAATCCTCATCACATTGTTTTCAGTTTTAGATTCAACCAAATAAATATAGCCATATAATTTCGAGAGTTAAAATTGCCAGGATTTCAGGTTTCAGGGTCCATTGCTATGTCCATTGCTAACAAACAAATTATGCTAGTATATTTATTTTTGAAATTTTATGTTTTCGAGAGGGCAGAGCCAAGATGGCGGAGTAGAAGGACGCACGTTTACGAACTCCGAAACCAAAAGCCCATAGAATTAATGTAAAAAGAGTCCCCCATAACTTCTGGGTCACTACAAGGTGTGCAGAAACGGAGTGGAAGAGATTTCCGTTCCAGGGAGCCCTGGAGACCCGTCCCCAGGGTCCATCGCACTCCGGAAAGTGGACCCCACCCCCAGCGCTGCCCTGGCCGCGGCCCCAGAGAAGCTGATCCGAGCAGGCTTCAGAGACGGAAGCTCCGGCAGCCGGGAAAGTCCCTTCGCCCACAGAAGCTACAGGTCAGTGAGAGAGAAGGCCGGGCTGGAGGAGAGGGGGAGCAGGGTGTCTCCGTGACTTGGGCCCCCTCGGGAGGAAGCGGGGGCGGCAGAGGTGTGGGTGGCGGCTGAGGTGGCAGCGGCCCGGGACTCAGGAGTCCCCCAGCAGCAGGCAGGATCTTCATTACGGAAGGTTCCTGCATAAAACCTGAGGGAGCTGAGCCTGGGAGACGGCCCTGCCCCCACCCTGCTCTATTACTGAAGGCTTCTGCTTAAAGCCCCCAAGGGAACTGAGCTTGGGAGGTGGGCCCCCCACCCCGCCCCCACCCACTCCATTCCTGAAAGTTTCTACATAAAGCCCCTGAGGGATCTGAGCCTGGGAGACGGCCCTGCCCCCACCCCAGCACCTGAACTAAAGCTCACTGATTGACAGCCGGCAGGAAGAAAGCCCATTTAAATCTCAGAGGCCAAGCATTAGCTGGGCGGATCCAGGCAGGGGTGGAAAGGAATCCCAGAAGTCAAGTAACTGGCTGGGAAAATGCCTAGAAAAGGGAAGAAAAATAAGACTTTAGAGAATTTTTTCCAACAAATGCAAATGATCCCGACCTTTGGATCTGATGACGAGGACGTATCCTTGTCATCAAGGAAAGATGTGGAGGGTGGGGCCTCAGTACCCCAGACACCCCAGGGGGGTGGCGGGTGGGCTCAGGCCCTGGAAGAGCTCAAAAAGGATTTTGAAAAGCAAGTTAGACAGGTGGAGGAAAAACTGGGAAGAGAAATGTCAGAGATGCAAGAAAAGTATGAAAAACGGGTCAATACCTTGGTAAAGGAGACCCAAAAAAATGCTGAGGAAATTAACACCTTGAAAAATAGGCTCACTCAATTGGCAAAGGAGGTTCAAAAAGCCAATGAGGAGAAGAATGCTTTCAAAAGCAGAATGAGCCAAATGGAAAAAGAGGCTCAAAAGCTCACTGAATTTAATAGTTCTCTCAAAATTAGAATGGAACAGATGGAGTCTAATGACTTTATGAGAAACCAAGAAATCACCAAACAAAACCAAAAGAATGAAAAAATGGAAGAGAATGTGAAATATCTCATGGGAAAAACAACTGACCTGGAAAATAGATCCAGGAGAGACAATTTAAAAATTATGGGACTACCTGAAACTCATGATCAAAAAAAGAGCCTAGACATCATCTTCCATGAAATTATCAAGGAAAACTTCCCTGAGATTCTAGAACCAGAGGGCAAAATAAGTATTGAAGGAATCCATCGGTCACCACCTGAAAGAGATCCAAAAAGAGAAACTCCTAGGAACATTGTGGCCAAATTCCAGAACTCCCAGCTCAAGGAAAAAATCTTGCAAGCAGCTAGAAAGAAACAATTCCAGTATTGTGGAAATACAATCAGGATAACCCAAGATCTAGCAGCTTCTACATTAAGGGATCGAAGGGCATGGAATAGGATATTCCAGAAGGCAAAGGAACTAGGACTCAAACCAAGAATCACCTACCCAGCTAAACTGAGTATAATACTTCAAGGGAAAATATGGTCTTTCAATGAAACAGAGGACTTTCAATCATTCTTAATGAAAAAACCAGAGCTGAAAAGAAAATTTGACTTTCAAACACAAGAATGAGAAGAAGCATGAAAAAGGAAACAGCAAAGAGAAGTCTTAAGGGACTTACCAGAAGTGAACTGTTTACATTCATACAGGGAAAGACAATATTTATAACTCTTAAAACTTTTCAGTATCTGGGTAGTTGGTGGGACCACACATACACATGTACATGCATGCACACACATACACACATGCACACACATACAGAGATAGAGAGCACAGATTGAACTGAATACGATGGGACCATACCTTAAAAGAAACTAAGGTAAATGGTGAGAGAGAAATGTAGGGGGAGGAAAGAGAGGGAAAGGGAAGGGGGTAACTTATGTCATTTAAGAGGCAGGTAGGAGTTTTTCTTAGTGGAGGGAAAAAGAGGAGAGCTGAGAAAAAAAAAAAACAAGAAGTTTACCCTCATCACATTTGACTAAATGAAGGAGTGAAATGCACACTCATTTTGGTATGAAAACCTATCTTACAGTATAAGAAAGTGGGGGGAGAAAGAGATATTGCAAGGGGGGGGATGATGGAGGGGAGGGCAAAGGGAGGAGGGAGCAATTTGTAGTCAACACTTGGTGAGGGACAGGATCAAGAGACAGAAGAGAAACAATGAGGGGCAGGTTAGGAGGGATGGTAATCCAGTTAGTCTTACACAACACGACTATCAGGGAGGTCATTTGCAAAACTACACAGATATGGCCTATATGGAGTTGCCTGCCTTCCCAAAGGGAATGGGTGGGGAGGGAGGGATGGGGAAAATTTGGAACTCAAAGTTTTAGGAACAACTGTTGAGTATTGTTCTTGCAACTAGGAAAGAAGACATACAGTTAATGAGGAATAGAAAGTCATCTGGCCCTACAGGAGAAAAGAGAAGATGGAGACAAGAGAAGGGAGGGATGACAGAAGAGAGGGCAGATTGGAGATAGGGAAAATTAGATTGCTTGGGGTATTGGGGTGGGGGGAGGGGATAAAAGGGGAGAAAATTTGGAACCCAAAAATTTGTGAAAATGAATGTAAAAAATTAAATAAATAAATAAAATTTAAAAAAAAAGAAATTTTATGTTTTCCCATTACATGTAAAAACAATTTTTAACATTTATTTTTTAAAATGTTTCAAATTCTCTCCCTCTTCTTCTCTCCCTCCCCCATTGCTGAGATGGTTAGCAATTCGATGTAGGTTACACATGAGCAATCATGTGAAATACAGTGCCATATTAGTCATGTTATGAGAGAAAATGCATAAAAAACTCCCAAAAAGTGAAAAATGGCATGCTTTGATCGGCATTCAGATTCCATCAGTTCTTTCTCTGGAGTTGGATATGCTACTATACTTATGCAACTTCTTTGATGTTTAAAAATTTTGTTATAGCCTTGATATAGCCTTCCTTATGCCACTTTCAACAGATTATTATTTTTATGATCTATAAATGTGCCTTATTGAAATGGTCAACAACAATCTGCATTAGAAATATCCTTTGATTGGCAGCCTGATTGATCTACCTTATTAAAAGACTAACAGGAATATCGTGCAGTTAGGTGGCACAGTGGATAGAGCGTTGGGCCTGAAGTCAGGAAGATCTGAGTTCAAATTTGGCTTCTGACAGTAGTTAGGTGATCCTGGGCAAGTTGCTTAACCCTGTTTGCCTCAGTTTTCTCATTTGTAAAAGGAACTAGAGAAAGAAATGGCATACCACTCTAGTAAATTTTCTAAGAAAACCTCAACAGGGATCATGAAAAGTCAGACACAATTGAACAGCAAAAAGAATATTAATTAGAGTTAACTGGAATTGTAAAAAAAAAAAAATTTAAAGGTGTCTGATGGAGACTGTAATTTTATGAAGGGTTGAAGATGTAACTTTTTAATTTTTTTTTCAAAACACCTAAAGACTAAAATCATTCCTTCTGTTTTCGTTCCCTTAGTTATTATAGCTATTCACTGGGATATTAAATTTTACTTACTTTTTAGCTGCCTTGTGATTTTAAAACAAGTTTTTCTCTCCTTGGATCCACTTTGGGATTCACCTTCAATCTGGGAGTCACAGTGTAGGACTAATAACAGGGCTTGCTTGGTGTATTCAGATGGGTTATTAAAAAGCAGTAATATAAGGGTAAATAAATTCCAACTGAACTTACTTTTATTCTTTTGGAGAATGAGGGTGGTCTAAGAATTTTCCTATTCCGCCTTGCAAAGAAGCACATTTCCATCTTGCAATAATTTGTCATTCCCTTTAAGTGTGGTTTTAAATATATATATTTTAAAGAATTGCACCCTACACTAACGTCAAAACCAGTTCCACAGAGTGGCACCTACTAAGAGACTGACTAACTGAAACTCCTTTAGCCTTAGCAAATGCATTTCTTTTTAAATTCTGAGTTGTGAGATTATTTAAATTTCTCCTGTACTATCTTCCTAAGTTTTTCTTATTTTAACACATCTCTGAGTTTTACTAAATCTCAAACAGATTTTATAGTTAATACAACTTCATCAAATTTAGGGATAGATTTTCTCCAAATGGAGAATTCAAAGGGGCTGAAGCGATGATGTCCTTTAACATGCTAGGGTTTCCCCTCCAGTCTGATAAACTTTTTCTGCAAGAGGGAAAATGCCAGTAGGTATTCATTTTTAGCGGCAGTGGAAGGAAGATAATAAAACAAAGGTATAGAGGGAATGTACAGAATTGGGTAAGGCAGGATAGAGAGTGGAGGGCTAGTTGAAAGATGAGGGTCCTAACTCAGTTATGCAGCAATACCAGTAATTCATTTGGTCTGAGTGAGGTTTAAGTGATTGTTCAAGAAAATACTTTAACTTTGTAAAGGTAGAATAGTCTAATATTTCAAACACTGGCCCAAACAAATCATCAGAATTCCTTGCAGTTTCTTACTATAACTTGCATAGCCTCATGGCTCTCTTCTTTTTCATCCTGAATTGGACAGGGAGTATATCTTTTTTCAAAATATTAAAATATTTGCCTAATGACAGTTCTGCAGAAATGCTCGTACCTGACCCCATTATCTCCTCATGAGCCTTCCCAGCAAAGAATTTCCTCTCTAGAACTCTCTTAAGAGAATTCTCCAAGAGACATCTGGGGTAGGAATTCCTGAGATCCCTAAATTTGTCTCTGAGAAGTTCTAAAAGATGTTCTGAAAACACCGGAGAATTCTTCAAATGTGGGTCTTTTCGTCCAACTAACATTCAATTATTCCGCTACTGTTTTTCTCATACTAATATTCAGGGTGGTTTTTTTGGAGCGGGGGAGTTAATTTTAGGACCCTTTTGCTGGTTTTCAGCCTCACTAGTTTAACATCTGTCTAGGGGCCTCCCCATACTTCCTAGGTGAGGTAGATATTGCTCCACTTCTAAGGGAGATGCCCTTGTAAAAGAGACAATTCTCCTTATCTAAAGGAATAATCCCATCTGCACCAGTTTTTCTCCTATTGTCTAAGGCATTGCCCTGTATGAGACAAAAACTTTTCTTCTGATTCTTGGGCTTCTCTTGTTGAATAGATAGAGCTGCTTGGGGGCTTAATTTAATGGTCTCTGAGAACTCTCAGTGAAAGCTCACCCCTCACTTCTAATGACATCTAGCTCTGCCTCTGACATCTAGTCCCATGAATCCATTTCCTTTGGCCACTGTCCCTCTTTCAGTACTTTTGCTGGCCTAATGGATGTGGTGACCATGATTCCTTCCCGGCCAAACAAGTTTCTCAAACAGCAGAGATGCCCCAGGACTTGGAGTCACAGAATCTGATGGACTCTCAAAAATATTCTCTTGTATCACACTTCCAAAGTGTTGACTCTCCGGTCTCAGCTTTCACTACATCCAATTCTCACAGATATATATTGCTACTGGAAAAACCATAACTTTGACCATATGCACCTTTGTTGCAAGGTGATGTTTCTGCTTTTTAGTATGCTGTCAATATTTGCTATAGCTTTCCTTCAAAGGAGCAAGCATCTTTTAATTTCATAGCTGCCATCTACATCTGTAATGCTCTTTTAGGTGAAGAATATAAAATCTAATGCTGTTTCCACTTCTCCCTCTATTTGCCAGGAAGTGATGGGATTAGTTGCCAGATTTTTAGTTTTCATTATGTTAAGCTTCAAGCCAGCTTTTACACTTTCCTATAGGCTTCTTAATTCTTCATTTTCTGCCATGAGCATGGTTTGTGTTGCATGTGTTCATCCCTCATTGCTGAAGAAGACCATGCCATCAGAGAAATGATGACATGACTTGCATTTGACTTCGTTTTGAGTGAGTGAGGGCTGTGCAGGTCACTAGCCTCACTTCTCCTCCAGAGCCATCTGAATCCAGTGACCAGATACTCATCAGGATGACTGGAGATGACCCAGGATGAGACAGTTGGGGTTAAATGATTTGCCCAAGGTCACAGAGCTAGGGAGTGTCATGTGTCTGAGGTGAGATTTGAGCTCAGGTCCTTCTGACTCCTGCACTGGTGGTCTATCCACTGCACCACCTAGCTGCCCCATGAGTGTGGTATCATTTGTATATTTGAGGTTGTTGCTGTTTCTCTCAGAAACCTTAATTCTGGCTTTTGATTCATCCAGTCTGGCATTTCTCATGATGTACTCTGCATATAAGTTAAATAAATAAGATGACATCCTTATCATACTCCTTTTCTCATCTTAAACCAATCAGTTGTTCTAAGTTTGATTTTAACTGTTGCTTCTTGACTCACAGGTTCCTCAGGAGACAAGTATGATGATCTGGTACTCCCATCTCTTTGAGGACTTTCCGCATTTTGTTGTGATCCATACAGTCAGAGGTTTTAGTGTAGCCAATAAAGGAGAAGTAGATGTTTTTCTGGAGCTGCCTTGCTTTCTCCATAATCCAGTGAATGTTGGCAATTTGGTCTCCAGTTCCTCTGCTTCTTGGAAAACCAGCTTGTTCTTCTGGCACTTCTAAATTCACATGTTGTTGAAGTCTAGCCTGTAGAAGCTTAAGCATAACCTTGCTGGTATGTGAAATGAGCACTACTTTGGTAATTTGAACATTTCTTGGCATTGTTTTTCTTTAGGATTGGGCCATAAACTGATCTTTTCCAATCCAGTAGCCACTTATGTGTTTTCCAAGTTTGCTGATATATTGAGTGCAATGCTTCAACAGCATCATCTTTTAAGGTTTTAAATAACTCAGCTAGAATTCCATCACCTCTAGCCTTATTGATAACAAGGTTTCCTAAGGTCCATTTGACTTCATTCTTCAGGATGTCTGCTCTGGATCAGTAACTCCACTATTGGATATTGGTAATATTAAACATTTTTTTATAATTCTTTTGTGTATTCTTGCCATCTTTTCTTAATGTCTTCTACTGCTATTCAATCCTTGCTATTTTTGTCTTTTATCATGCCCATTTTTGCATGAAATTTTCCTTTGATGGCTCTAATTTTCTTGATGAGATTTCTTGTCTTTCCCATTCTTTTGTTTTCCTCAATTTCTTTGCATTGCTTATTTAAGAAAACCTGGTCTCTTCTTGCTTGAAATGAAATCATTTGCTTGGAATGCAGGGAGAAGCCAGAAATACTGACTAGGCAATGGAAATGCAAATATAAAGACAAAAGAGGCCCTGCCCTCTAGGAGTTTAGGAAGAAATGTATGTAAAGTGATGGAGATACCCAAAGAGCAATGTAAAAGTATTGGGGAGTGAAAGTGACTCATTTTTTCAGAGAGTCTGTATGTGTTCAGGCTAATTACAGTGAAACTTACATAAATTCACTGTAAGCAAACCCCTCCCCTTTAAAAGAAGCAAAGACCCATGAGACAGAAAGAGAGAGAAGGAATTAATATGAGTCTCCTTGTGAAACAGGGAGTCAAATCCAGCTTTGTGAGTGGAATGACACAACTGAATCCCAAAGTTGGAATTGACTTTGAAGAGGCAATTTGATGGCACAGTGGCTAAGAGTGCTGAACATGGAATGAGGAAGGTCTGAGTTCAAATCCAGCTTCAGATACTTACAAGTTATGTGACTGAGACAAGTCACTTAAACTATGACAGGATCTACAAGATTTTAAATAAGAAAGAACTGGTTCTGGACTTTAGACAACCAAAGAACTCTCACTTAAAGGTTTGTAACTTTCCATTTTATCTTCTACCTGCTTCTTAAAGCGGCCTTACCTAGATTCCAGGCTGAACTTGACCTATCCCAGTAGGACTTGTAGACTTCAGCTAGGTTTCTGGGTAGAATTTCAAAGTCTCAGGGGATGAGAGAAAATGATATTGATAACAACTTATGACTATGACAATAACAACGATGACGATGATGATAATACCTGATATTTATATATTGCCTACCCTATGCCAGGAACTATGCTAAGTACTTACAATAATCCCATTTGGTCTCTGTTTTACAGATTGGAAACTGAGATAAACAGAGATTAAGTCACTTGTCCAAGGCCATTCAACTAGTAAGTGTCTGAGGCCAGATTTCTCCTCCAGTCTTCTTGAAAGTTCCATCCACTAGAACACAAGGGTAGTAATGCAAGAGAAAGGTCTTCCAAGAACTGGTAGTAATTTTTCTCTGCTCAAGAGCAGTGTAGAAACGTGTTTTGTGTCTTATCTTTCATTCCCTGAACCCAGTGAAGTCCTAGGGTCAAAGGAAAAATGCTGAGATGACTTTAGACATAGCTCAACTCAGAATCTCCTTTCTGAGAAGGGCCCACAAATGAACTCCCCTGCTTGCAAATAAGTACCTAGCCTTTCTGTTTATGACCATTGCGATGGGATGCTGCTGTTGTTGGAAAGTGGGATAGACCACCCATTAGAGGTGAAGGAGATGCTCTCTGATCATTGATAAGCCAGTGACTGAGGTGCTAAGAAAGACCTATGTCTAAGGTCTCCAACTAGGGGAAGTTTAGGGGAGGCTGAGGTTCTAGCAATAAGAATGTATTTGCTTTTATTTTCAAGAGCAGCCTATTGAGAGGTTGGTGTGGGGCAAGGAAGACAGGAGATATGCAAGTCCTTTTCTCTCCCTTGGCCTTTTCCATCAACAGTGCAGTGCAGAGAGAACAAGACTTGGAACAAAGAGACTTCTGCTGCCAGATCTTCATTGCCAGCAGCAAGTGTATTGAGTACCTAATACATATAGAGCAGTGTGCTTGGGTCATTGGGATATAAAGAGGAATGAAACCCAAGTGCCATTTTGGAGTCAGTTACTTCAAGAGAGAATACTTGGGATATATATATATAGATAGATATATAGATATAGATATATAGATATATCCATCAGAAAAGAGTAAATGAGCATGTCAGATAATCTATCAAGAACAAACACTCTTCTTCATCACTGTCTGTCTTTGTTCATTGAATACCAGATGAGTGCCCTCAGGAGTTCTCAAACATAATTGGATAGAAAGGACATGCTCAATGATAAACATCAGAGTAACTGCTCTGCTTTTCCCCTCAGATGCTATGATATACTGTACTATAGCAACTTGGTGGGCCAGGTACCTGTCCTGCAGACTGGGAAGACTACATAGAGTTCCTTAGGTTCCTATGCCTTTATTCTTGACTTTGAAGAAAAGAAACTGGAGTGTGGTCATGATAGAAGATAAGAAGCAGTGACATAGATGTCAGAGAACAGGTGCATATACTATGACCTTAATGAGTAGGATTGACTCTAA
This sequence comes from Bettongia penicillata ogilbyi, assembly GCA_023548195.1. Lineage (NCBI taxonomy): Eukaryota > Metazoa > Chordata > Mammalia > Diprotodontia > Potoroidae > Bettongia > Bettongia penicillata. The sequence continues at coordinate 1,507,196 of JAJHZJ010000181.1, forward strand.
GTGCTTTGGAAGGTCCCTGAGGTCTGGGACTCTCTGTGAGGATGTCACAGAGGAGATAGGACATAAGCTGGCTCATTAAGAACATGCACAAGGAAGGGGATTGGGTGAATTGGGTGTTGGGATTGGTGATGGCATGAGCAAAGGTAGAGTGGTGGAAGCTTGTATGGTATATGTGGAGAATTATGTGTAGGGCATTTTGTCTGAAGCAGGGGGCTTCTTTGGGACAACTAGGTAACATACATTGGAGAGGTTGGTAGTACGGACCAGGTTTTGGAGCGCCTCCAATGCCAAAGTAAAAAATTAAGACAATTAGCCTGTAACACATAGACAGCATACCAAATCCTCATTACCAACACTCCCATTTCGCTTTCAAATTGTTCTTGTTTTCTCAGAAAAATTCTCTGGAAAAATTGCAATCTATGACTTCCCCAGTTAGAGGATGCTGAGAGGGGTGGGGGAAATGGCAGGCTTCTGAGTAACTCCTCATCAGAGAATCACCCCAAAGATGGAGTGGGAGACAAAACAAGAGATAGAGAAAGAGACAGAGAGAGAGAGAAAGAGAGAGAGAGAGACAGAGAGAGAGAGAGAGAGAGAGAGAGAGAGAGAGAGAGAGAGAGAGAGAAAGTGCCTTTCCCCAACTTCTTCAGGGCTGGACCAGAACAAGAAAGGAGTTAACGTAAAATGGAGTGTCTAATGGACCACACATTAGCAGACAATATTGTCTTGATTGCAGACCACACACATGAATTGAATTGATAAAGAAATCTTGCCATCAAAGCCAGAATGAGTGAAAATTAACTTTAACAAAGTAACCAACTATGCTCAAGGGACAGACAGAAGAAACACACAACATACTTTGTGGATGTCAGAGACATGAGAGTAGCAAAGTGGTCAGGCCCATCAGAGGTAAGGAGAGTGATTAATAAACACTTACGGAGACATTCATCTGGTAGTCAACTGACAAAGACAGACAATGATGAAGAAAAAGGAGTGTTTTTTTTTTGATAGATTTATCTGAAATGCTCATTTACTCTTTTCTGATGGATATAAATGTCTGAGCATTCTCTCTTGATGAAATTGATTCCAAAATAGCACTGGGTAAATTTTTTTTAAACCACACAGACACACACACACACACACACACACAGACACACACACACGCACACACATACACACACATAGAGAAAACAGTTAAAGATTCAAATACTTTATTCATGGGAAGAAATATATTTTTAGTCTTATCACCAATGTGCATATGGAAACGTGTAATATTTTAATGGGACATTTGGTTGTCAGTTTTTTTGAAGTGTGAAATAAGGTAGCCAAGATGACAAGTCACTGATATGGATGAAAATCAGTCAAAAGAATCTTTAAAAACAACTTTGGAATAGGTGTTCTACCTCCACCCCTACCCCATGTGCAAACAATTTAAAATTATTTATTAGGACCAATGACTTAAAAAAAAGTTATTTTGACCTCTATGTTCACTAAGAGAGGAGAAACTAGATGTGATAATGTGGAATACTAGACTTGAAATCAGGAAGACCTGAATTCAAATCCTGCTTCACACACTTACTAGCTGTATGACCTTGGGCAAGTCTCTTAACCTTTCTGTGCCTCAGCATTTTCATTTCTAAAATAAGCTTTTAAAGTTCCTTGTAGCTCTAAACCTGTGATTCTATGGCAAGTATGGTTTAGATATTACCTCATTAACTTGGTTACTATAAACTATAAGTTAATGAAATCCCCAAAGCTTTCTTCCTCAATAGGAAGGTTAGGGTTGTGTTTGCCTATTTGATGGTCTGAAGGACTCAGTAACTCCTAGAAGCCTTTGGGTGACTTCTCCCTTGTCTTCAGTTGTCCTCTAATTGATGATCAGGACATAGGCCAGAGGAAGCCCAAATCAGAGCTGTGTTACTATTTCTGCTAAGGTGATGCCTTATTCTAATACAGATAGAGACTTGGCCTTGAGATTTCATTGGTACATGGGACTCTGAGATAAAGAAACTTCTTCTTTCAGTGTGGGTGGACCCTCCCTCTGTAACTTACAGTTGTAGAAAGTTGCTAACAGAACTGAGGTTTTAAATAATTTGCCCCGTTTGGTACTGGTAGCATGTCTAAGGGAGTGCTCTCTCAACCTGCAGAGCTAAAACTGGAGTGACTCACCAGGGTCAAATATAAGGTCTTCTGTGGGCTTATGCTACCTGGGCCTTTTTTGTCTTGAAAGTCTTACATTTTCCTCCCTTCCACTATATTCTGCAATTCCTTAGCACTGGTCTCTTAGCTGTTCTTCACACATGACATTCAGTGTACAACCTATGCCTTTCCTCTGGCTATCTGCCATGCCACGGAGGCTCTCCTTCCTCATCTCTACGTCCCGGCTTCCCTCAAGACAGCTCAAATCCCCCCTTTCTGCAACAGGCCTTTCCTGGTCTCCTTGCCTCCAGTCCCACCTGCTAGTCCTTTCTCTCTGATATTACCTTTCGTTAGCCCTGTATATATCTTGTATATGTACCATATATATTTTATATATACTTAGTTGATTGTGTGTAGTCTCCACCATGTGAGCTCCTACATCTATTTGGAACTTCAAGTTTCACAAAGCGCATTGCTTACAAGTGTGTGAAGCAGATAGTGTAAGTGTTACTATCCTCATTTTACAGATGAGAAAACTGAGACTCAGAAAGGTAATATGATTCAAGTGAATGAAAAATATGTATTAGTCATTTTCCTATGTGCCAAGCACTGTGCTAAACAAGCTAATAAGTTAAAGCCAGAATTTGAACCAAAATCTTCTGAATCTTAGACTAATATTCTATTGTACTATACTATCTCTCACAAATTATACTGAAAGAATATTGAAAAAACTTGACCAATTGATAAGTGGCCAAAGGATATGAACAGGCAGCTTTCTGAGGAAGAATTCAAAATAGTTTATGGTCATGTAAAAAGTTCTAAATCATTATTGATTAGAGAAATACTGATAAAAACAACCTTGAGATATCATTTTGCAGCTACTGACAAATGTTGGAGAGGATATGGAAAAATTGGAACATTTGTTCATTGTTGATGGAATTGTAAACTGATCCAACTATTTTGGAGAGCAATCTGAAATTATGCCCAAAGAGTTATTAAACTTCTTATCGCCTTTGAGTCAGCAATACCACGATTTCATCTATTTCCAAAGATAAGTAGGGAAAAAGGGAAAGAATCTATATGTTCTAATGTGTTTATAGCAGCTCTTTTTCTGGTAGCTAAGAACTGGAAATTTCAGGGATGCCTATCAATTGGGGAATGGCTGAACAAGTTGTGATATAAGGTATAATGGAATACTCCTGTACTATAAGAAATGATGAGCTCAGTGATTAAGACAAAAACATGGAAAGACTTGCACAAAATAATGAAGAGCAAAATGAACAGAACCAAGGGAACATTGCATACGCTAATTGCAATACTGTTTTAAGAATGACTTTGAGCTAATAAATTATTTTGTTTATAATAACTATCCAAATTAACTCTAAAGTATGTATAGAGAAAGATACTGTAGCCAAAGAAAAAAACTGATAGAGCTATGTATAGAAAAATTTTACATATACATACTTATTTGTGTCTAATGGTAGCCATCAAAAGAAATTTACATAATAATATTTATATTCATGTATATTTAAATATGTATATTTAATATGTATATTAAATATGTATATTTAAAAGGAATAATAAGCTGTATATAGTTGATTTGCAGTTTTATGTACAATCATCTTTTTTATTGTACCATGTTATAGAAATGCTTGTTTTCTTACATAAATTAAAAAGAAAATTGGTGGGTGATGTGAGGGTTTGATGGTGTTTTTTTAAATTTATGTTTATCATCATTAATTATTGGCCATCATTGTTAGGATTTGGTTGTGATAGTGCACCTAACCCAATGATGAAAGGGAAAGAGATGACAATTCTCCCCTTCTCTTTTCCTTGTTTCCATGCCAAAGACATATTCTTTTCCATATGTAACTATGAAAGAATCCAAGAAAGAGGTACACCTTAGGGGTAGAGAATGGTGATAGAGACCATATGGTCACTCTCCCAACTGACATGCTGCTACCTGGGTCAACTTTTGGTGAATGAAGGCTTTTTACTCTGTCTCAAGATCTGGTCTGAAGCAGTCTAGTCATTCCAGGTATGGTCCCAGATAGAAGGGAGAATTCCCATGGTGGGGTAGAGACAGAGTGAAAGGGATATATGGAGCCTCAGGATGATGCTTAGCTTGTATCCTCCGAAATGTAGTGGGGAAAACAAGGTCCACTTTATTGCTACATTTCTACTTTAAACTATTGTGTAAAATAGGCTAATTATTTGTGTGTTATAAAAATGGAATGGGTATCAAGAAATCAGATTCTCAAATTGTTGACTTATCTCAAAATATTGAGTAAATCAGTTCTCTGCTACCATGATTATGGTTCCTGGATTGCCTCTTAGCTGACGTGAATTAATGGGTCTTATGATCACTTCCCATTTGTCTTTCATCTTCCCTCTGGAAATAACCTTTTCACCACTGCCCATATTCACTGAATAGTCCCTCTTCATTCAGGTAGCTCCTGGTATTGCCCCTCTCCCTCCACACCCAATAAGAAGCATTTATCTATTTGTTTATGCAATTATGTTAATATGTTGAATCATATTTCAACATTTTAGGGCATGGACTTGGTCAAGTCTGCTTCAGCTATCTATATCTATTTAATGTCATTGTGAACCAATATTGTTAATCTTGTAAGATTTTAGAGAGCAGGAATCACACCCCTTGGTTGCTTTGTAAAGGATTCACTGGTATCATGAGTAGAGAAGTACTCCATAGTTTTTTTCCTATAATGGTCACATTATTGTTAGGCAGTGACCAGTCATGGGAAAATTTCTGGAGACCAGGGACTTGTCTCCACTTAATAGAGAAGGGAACATATTGTTGGAAGCAAGATCGGAGAATGGAAACCAAGGCAAAATGCTAAAAAGCATCAAAGCTAAAGACTGAAAGAGAAAGTCATGTTCAAAAGGGATCCATATAGGAAGAAAGTCAGAAACTTTACACTTCACAATACTGGAGTTTCTGACTTTCAATAGCAGGATAGGGAACAATGGATAGGAATTATTATTGTTGTGTAGTCATATCTTATTCTTAGTGACTCCATTTGGGGTTGTCTTTTCAAAGATGTTGGAGTGGCTTGCCATTTCCTTCTCCAGCTCATTTTACAAATGAGGACACTGAGACAAACAGGGTTAAAGGACTTGCCCAGGGTCACACAGCGAGTGTCAGAGGCCAGATTTGAACTCATGAAGATGATTCTTCCTGGTTCCCAGCCTGGTGTTCTATCCACTACACCACTATCTGCCTCATGGATAGAAATTATAGGCAGGTTCATTTCTACTCAATTTGAAGAAAAGTTTCCTAATATTTAAAACCGTCTGAAAATAGAATGGATTGCCTTAGATAGCAATGAGTTGCCTATTAGTGAAGATGCCCAAGAAGAAAATGGATGCCCCTTTTTTGATGCTATGGAGGTATCAGATGACCTTGGAGGGTCCCTTCAACTGTAGTCTATGAATGGGCCAAGAGGAAAAGGTCTGGGAGGACACTGGCCAAGAATGGGTCAGGAAGTTAGCCAAGTGTCACTCAAAATGAGCATAAAATTTGGTAACCAATCTCCCGCCTGCTTCTCAAAGGGACAGACTTGTCAGGTGATGTGATCCATACATGAGTGATGTCACATGACGATCAGTTGAATACAGTTCAATAATCAACTTTCAAACTGATCAAAAACATCAAACTTCATCTCCCTCATTTGCTGCACTTAAATACTGCTCAGAGAATAGAGCCATATGCTTGATGCTATGTCTTAGCACTGTTGGGTAATTTATATAGCATTTGAAAATCTTCACTGACATACTTTTTAAGATGTATCTCAAGATAAATGTCTGTCAGCAACCAGAAGGCATTATTTCCCTGTGCCCAATTAATTGTCCTCTGTGCACATTTTGGAGAAGCGGAAAAATAGCACGTTTCTGTTATTAGAGATTTCGAGCCACAGCCTAGTTAAAGTCTCATTTGTTTTCTCTCAAAAAATGCTTTCTTGATGACTTTGGCTTTTTTTTTTAAGCACTCCCTGTTACTTTTGAGAAGTAAACTTTAGCAAAGCCAAGTGACATGAGATGTCTAACAAGTTTTGCTTCATTTTATACCTATAGTTCACCACCTCTCTTTCAAGAGGAGGGAGCGTTTTTTATTTTATCTGTGCAAAGACTTTTCAATCTTGTCATTGAAATGGTTTATTTTGTCTTTCACAATCTTCTATCTCTTGTTTGCTTAAGAATTCTGCCCAACAGGCTATACAAAAGATCATACAAGAAAAAAAATGAACTTTTTTTCTGAATGAATAAAATCAATGCAGATAAAAGAAAAAGGGAAATGGGAAAATATCCTCAATTATTCCAATGGATCGGTGATCTAAGCTATTTGAATGTTCCCTCCCATGATATAGATTGCAATCGACTTGCACCCAACCTACCTGCCTGACATGAGTCAATATCCCCGCCTTATATGTGTCCCAGGGGATTCACCCCCATCCATTCTGTTGGAGGCATTCCTCACAAGGATATCAGTGGAACTCTCTGGCTATCTACCTATCTACTATCTCTTACCCTTTCCACATGACCAACCCATCTTCTCTTCCTGTCATGTATTTCCTGGATTTCCTTACTCTCATTCCTCTTTGAATTCTCTCTTCAGTTATGTATTGAAGCCTGCTTGCATCTATCTGTGCCTTTCCATTGCCCAATGTGCAATATTGAAAAAAAATCTTTGGATATGTTTGTATTTCATATCTAAGAGCAATATGGCAACATTTTTTAATAATTTGATATCAAAATACGGGCTTTTGTTTCTGTAGGAAGGTTGGAGTAACTAAAGGAGCTTTGTAATTTCCTGAAGTCAATTCAGTTTGCTCTCTTTCTGTGGTTCACCTCTGGATCACACTTATTGTCATTTATATTGCCTGTCCCAGATACAAATAGCAATAGACATGCTCTATGAGTTGTCCATTCAGTTGCATGTCATAAACTAGGTAATAGACATTCTTCATCTACTTGGTCTTTACTACATGGATGGTTAAACCAAGCTCCTTTGAATGATCATGTATCTCTTCCATAAATAGAATATTTCATAATATTTAAAAAATTTTACCAATCAGTTTTATACCCAAGATACAAGGGAAGGAATGAATATAAACACATAACAGTAAGAGTACTTCCCTAATATATGTGATTAAATAATATGAACAGTTTTCAAAAGAACTGTTAGCTACAAATGACCATTTCAAAGCATACTCTAAGTAATGAGAAATGAAAATGAAAGAAACTCTGAAGTTTCACCTCACAACTTATAACAGAAAATGACAAACAAATAATAATCAGGAACAATATTAGAAGGGCTATAAGAAGACAGCCACCCTAATATGCTGCGGAGAGTTATTAATTGGTCCAATTATTTTGAATAACAATTTGGAATTTTCTAAGAAAAGTTATTCAACTATTCACACCTTTTGACAGAGACATTTTTGGGTGGATAGCTCAAGGAAGTAAAAAACCAGAAACAAATGTCCAAAATATTTATAGCAGCATTCTTTGTGGTAGCAAAGACACAGAAATAAAGTGAATCAAATGGGTTATTGTTGAAAAATGTGGATAATGGGAATGTAATGGAATATTATTGCAGTAAAAAATTACAAATATGAAAAATTCAGAGAAACATGGGAAAATTTGTGTGAACTGACACAAAGTGAAATGATCATTATAAATAAATAACCAAAAGAATAATATACATGATTACAACAGTATAAATGAAAAGATCATTAAAAGGAAGTTGAATTTTGAGTAAATGACAAACCAGTGATGGTACCAGAGAACGCATAGTAGAGGATACTTCTCTCCAAATGCAAATACAGCAGGAACTACTAAGGCAGAATACTGTATATGATTTCACATGCAGACTTTTTTTTTCTTTATTGCAAGGAACAATTCAATCTGGAAGGAAGGGTAGAGGGACATTTGCAGAAATTACTTGATCTAAACACAAAAAATATCAAATAGACATGTTAAAAAAAAGAATTCTCCTTCTGCCCATACTTATGAGAGGTACCTCCCCTTCATTGTCATCTACTTCTTTTATGTCACCTTATAAAATTCAAATCCTGGCATTCACTTGAAACTTATGTGATGTGAACCATCAGCCTCTATGTTAAACCTTTTTCCTACCCAACTGCTTTTCAATCTCTTGAACAATTCTTATCAAAAGGGAGTTCTTCCCACAATAGTTTGTGTTCTAGAGTTTATTAAACACTAGAACACACTGGCACTATAACGATTAATGAAGGTTGTAAAACCACAGAGGGGAGAGCAAGGGACAAATATTTAGAATACTCTGCTGGGTACATTCACAGCAAAATCAAAGTGCTGTCATCATTTTGTTAGTTTTTAAAGAGAAACTACTGTTGCTCAAAATGGGATGTTGAAAGCAATGTGCCCAAGTGAGAAAGAACTTAAGTTGGGAAAACATATGACTAAAGATTTCTACCTCTGTGAACTCACTGATATCCAATTTACAGAAATGTCTGGAGACAGCTTTCTTCTGCAATTGTGAAGATGATTGGATTCTTCAAGTGCTATTTTAAAAAATGTATGTGGAAGAATTTTCAAAGCTATATAAATATAAAGTGTTTAACCTCTTCTTCCATCTTCTCATTATTTTATTATTATTATGGGGTGTGGGGTGTGTTGAGAGAGGACCAGTACCTTTGGTGTGATGGCTGCTGAGCCTTTTCAGAGCTGCTTTCCTCCTTTAGTGCCCACTTGTTCCACCCAATTTGTGTCTCCAAGAATCTGTAGCATGTGGTGAGTTAGGGGGGTGTCTACCTCAAGCATGTGAAGACTTTCCCTGGTGGAATGGGCAGATGAGAACAATTTGTTCCAACAGCCATGAAGGCAGCTGAAGCAGGAGATGTGGAGTGTTTAGAGCTTGGTTAGACCCCAAAGATGCCATCATCTGAACCATCACCAGCCATCTTGACTCTGTCCTGCCACTGGACTATGATGACTCTGGAGGAGAGAGTGAGGCTGATGACTTTGTGCAACTCTGCCTCACTTAAATCCAATTTATGCATAAATCAAAAGACATCACTTATGCCATTTTATATTATACCTCAAAGTTCTGTGGTGACAGGCAATTGATGAAACGGTAGGTGCAGATTCACTGGGAGCTGTAGTCACGACCCTGCACATAGGCGGCCTAGGCCATAGGGTCGTTTCTCACTCAGCAATGGGACTCGGTAGCCCCCTGGGTGTCTGAGGAGCCTTTTAAGGATGACACTGCTCACCTCCTGGTGTGAGGAACGGGGCTAGAAAAGGTGCCTTAAAAATTGTCTGCTTGCCCAACGTTAGCCTGATTACCACGGCAGGCAGGGAGTCCCTTTCTGCCTTTAAAATACAAATGATTATAATGTTTAGAACAAATTTTCCATTGTTTAAGTAGCTTCAAAAGGTTTCCATCATAAAATTCTTAACAATAATCACATTTGTTATTATGTTATAAAGCACATCTTGAAAACATACATTCCCAATACCACAAAGACAAGTTGAGGTTCGCGGAGAGTAGAGGCAGGACCACCAGACTTGGGCTCAGAAGACCTTGGTTGGACTCTAAGCTTCTCTAATTTATTCTGATATGCTCGTGGACAAACTCCTTCCCCATGCTGGGCTTCTGTTTTCTCATTTGTACAATGAGGAAGTAGCGCCAGATGAATGGTTTTAAAGATGTAGTCTGGGGCTTCTATTTTCCTAATATTTTCCTAATAATTCTAAGATGTTGTTTATCTCTTGAAATACTCCTCCCTTTTCCAACTATAAAACTATAGGAGCCTTGATTTTCTTCATGGACCTCAACCAAAAAACCATATTGCAGTAGATCCAATACAGAAGCAGACATGAAAATCCAACTGCATTCTATTAAGCCAGATATTAAAGGGATTTAAAAAATATGTAAAAATGCCACTCTTCTCACTTCATTGCTTTTGTTTGTTTTGGAAAATACTTATTTTTCATGAAATGTCATTTATATTAACATGTAACAGGTTTATTATCATTTTAAAATGAATAAATTTTTAATTGCTCAGTTTTAATTCTGATATGGTACACACACATATACACGTAAACACAATATTCATAATCAATATACAAGGTTTTCAAGGTCCTCTGTTTTTAGAGTATAAAGTCCTCAATAATTTTTAAACTCTGGTTGAGAGTTGATAGTCTTCTAAAGAAAATTGTAAGTTACAGAGATGCTGTCTTGTATTGTTTGAGATATTTTCCTCCCCTAAGCAGAATACTAATGAAGTCATAAGTTCAGTCCCTGTTCTGAGCCCTGTTGTGCCAGGCAGTGAGGTTACAAAGATATAAACCAAACAGTCTTTGTCCTCAAAATGCTTATATTCTTGCTGGGAATTCAGGAACCTAAATACAGGTAAGCAACATATAAGTTAATGAATGGGGCAAAGGAAAGATTTTGACAAAGTTCTCCAGAAACATTTGAGGAAAGGAGAGAGAGTACCCATGGCTGTGGGATCAGGGAAGACTACAGGTAAAGCTGGTATCTCCTTGAAAGACAAAATCAGTTTGGGACTCCAGGAATATCTTTTGGCACTTAAACCTCATCTTTGGAATTCAATAAAGAAAAACTTGCCATTCTTACATCAGACTCCGACTGGTAAAAAAAGATAGACGTTGCACAGGGAAAGTAGGAGAGACCTTTAGCTTTTTTTTTTAAACTGTGAAAGTGGAGTAAGGATCAGTAAACAATTATTAAGAGCGTACTATACCTTATACTAAACACTGAGGATACAAAGAAAGGCACAAGACAGTCCCTGCCCTCAAGGACTTTACAATCTAATGGGGAAAGAGAACAGGTAAAGCTGAAAAGCCAAGGAGGGATGGGGGAGACATAATGTAGTTGTGGAGACATAATGAAGTCGCAGCAAAGGAGGTAGGAAATGACCATGGATATCTGAGTTTGAGAGCTGATTTCGTCTTGAAGAATTCGTCTTGCAGTTTCTGGAGATCGTGAATTCCAGGAGATCAGCCCCGTGGGAAACAAAACAGACATTTTGTGGGGTGTGATGATGCACCTTTGTATTGCCTGCTGCTGGGGAGGCTGATGTTGATGGAAGATTAGAATCTGGGAGCTCTGAGCTGCAGTAGGGGTAAAACTAACTGTGTGATTGTACTGTCTGGAACCATTATGGAGAAAGTCCATGAGTGGAGAGCCACCAGACTGTTTAAGGAAGAGCAAACCAGCTCAGGTCAGGAGCAGGTTAAAAATTCTCTGCTGATTTACATTGAGATCCAGCAGTGAGTAGCCTCTGTATTTGTACTCTAAGTGAATTGGGGGAAAAATGAGAGAGAGAGAGAGAGAGAGAGAGAGAGAGAGAGAGAGAGAGAGAGAGAGAGAGAGAGAGAGAGAGAGAGAGAGAGAGAGAGAGAGAGAGAAACCCTTCTTGTACAGTCTGGTGAAACCTATATACTTCTTTCCCCCCCTCCAGAATAATGTTTCTTAAATACACTAAACAAAATACCTAGTGTTATAAAGGAAACCAATTATATTGAAATAAACTTATCAAACTATTTTTAAAAGTTCACAGACTCCAGGTTAAGAACCATTGCTTTAGAGAGTTGAAAAGGTGAAATAACTTTCCAAGTGCCACACAGCTGCTCTACGCCAGAGGCAGGACCCAAACCCAGGTATTTATGTCTCTGAGGCCAGCTCTCTGACCCTTAAGCTGCGCTTCCTTGGTGAATCCAACAGGGTCCCCCATGAATCCAAACCACTGACCACAGCCTTTGTAATATGTTCCTATCATCACTAGCTTTCCCTCTTGCTATGATAAATAATGTTGGGAGGTGTTGCAATATTGCTTTTCTTGTATTTAGTAGCAACTTGTAATTTACCCTAACTGGCCTTGATTTCACTTCTTTATTTTATGCCATAAATACTAGAAGTTATTGCTTGTAATCAGAGCTCCTTGGCTGGTCAAAGAAAACTCTGTCAGACAACGGCTTTCCCTGCAATTATTTGTAATAACAATAAAAATGACTCGGACAGACATTAAATATAAAGCAAAATAAGGTTTATTTTTTTCCATAGTGGAAAATTGAGAGAAGGAAAGAAAATGGACAGAAGTCTAGGATGACTTACTTTCCTCAAAACAACCTCATGAGGTAGGTCATTTTTTGCCTCCCTTGTCAGATGAGGATCCCTACTTCTTCTTACAGATAAGGGAACCATAAAGCCATGGTTCGGGAGGGTTGGCATCAATCACCTTTTTGGTTGTTCCTGCTCTGACCTTATACCACACACTTACCAACTGAACTCTTGACTTGCCTCTTACAGCTAAGCTCTCCTCTCTGGTCCCAGTAGGGAGGCACCATTTTTGTTCTCCATGCTTAAGTTACCCCATTTTTTCTAGGACATGGTTTCTTTTTTTTTTCTTTTTTCTTTTTATTTTCAATTTCAAATTCTTTCCCTCCCTCCAAACCCTTCTCCACTGATTGAGAAGGCAATTAATATGATACTTGTTACACATGTGAAGTCATACAAAACATTTCCATGTTAGCTATGTTACAAAAAAAAAAACCCAAGGAAAATCAAGTGAAAAAAAAAACCTTCAATCTGCACTCAGAGTTCATCAATTCTTTCTCTAAAGGTAGATAGTGTTTTGCATCCTGTTCCCTTTGGAATTATAGGACAGGATTTCTTAATGTTTTTTGTGACATTGTACTTTTTGACAATCTGGTGAAGCCTATGGATCTCTTCTCAGAGCAATATTTTTTAAATGCATAGGAACGCAAATGAAACCAATTATATTGAAGTATCATTATAAATTTTTTTTTTTTAATTCATGGAACTTAGGTTAAAAACCATTGCTTTAGGACTTCCATCCTGCCTGATCTTGTTAGTCTTCCCAAAAGCATGTCTCTAAATGTATTTTCTGTGACTGTGCCCTTAATATATACAGGGACATGTCTACCTGACCCTCTACCACCTAATGACCTGAACCCTGAGCTCTGCCTGCCTTCCAGGATACTGTCCCATCTCTTCCACTGGTTTCCCCATGCCATTTCGCATGGACCTTTAGCCACTTCCTGATTTCATGTTCTTTTGAAATTTTACCTACTTTACCGATCTCTCCCAGTTCTTTTCCTGTCTAACTACTCCTTCTCAGTTACCTTTGCTAGATCTTCATCTAGGTGATGCCTGCTAAATGTGAATATCCTCTAAACTCTGTCCTGGCCCCTCTTCTCTTCTCCTTCTATATTATTTTGATGGATTACTCTCCTCAGTTGCTCTATATTCTGTGGAGTAAATAAAAAATCCCAATGCAAAAGTTTAAGCATAAATATAGATGTAATATAATATGGAGATAATATAATTATAGCAATAATAAATCTCCAAATAAGTGCGAGGTAGTTAAGTACAAGGAAGGCAAGGTACCAGGTGTTGAGGGGAATCAGAACATCCTTTATGTAGAAAGTAGTACTTAGGCCAAGTCTTGAAGGAAGAAAGTGATTTCATCTATCCTTTGTTCTGTTCTTTGTGAGTTAGCAGAATATCTACCTAATCTATCTATCTATCTTATCTTTTTTAACACAGGGATGCTTGTTCTTGTTCTGAAGATATGAACTGATCAAGCCTAGCTACTCCAAACAGTGACTCCAGTCACTGAAATTGTTTGTTCTGTCTTGGGTGGAATAAGAATGTGACAGGGGACAAAGTCAAAGCTAAGCCTCTTTGGATAGAGGCTAGTATCCTTTCTGAAATTCCTTTGTGTGAGGAAGGGAAGTCTGGTTGGCCTCCAAGGTCATTGGGACTGAAGCCATCCCCTTTTCCTTTCTGCTTAACTCTTTTACCTTATTCCCTTGTGGTGTCCACCTCTTTTGTTTGACTGCTGAAAACTTTCCTCCTTGCTGAGCTCTGGGGAATTACACAAAGGCAAAGCCTGCCAGGAGCTGTCCTGTGCTCTCTGATATATAAAGGAGATTGGTGCACCACTTTTATGCAGTGCTGGCACTACCCATAAGTCATAGAATCATAGGGCTAGACAGGATTGTGAAGAAATGTCCCTGGGAGGCTGGGAAAAGCTTTGGTCGCTGAACCCCAAAGCCACTGCCCCAGAGGGGTTTCTTCCTTCACTTTCTTACTGCTATCTGACCCAGAGCCAGTCCTGCACATGCTCTCAAACTCCATCATTCAACAGACCTCTTACTCTCCCTCCCCACCCCCATCTCCCTAGTCCTCATCCCCACATTACTGAGGACACTCCAGATGCGGGCATGGAGTTGGGAGGGCACAAATCAGTTTAGCCTCCGCATGACTTCTGAAAGGGATTAATAAGAAATAGGGTTCCCAAAGCAAAGTAGACCCAAATTCTGGGAGTTTCAATGGGGAATTCAAGAGTTTGAGTTTCGGTACTCCCAGACAGACTTCGTCTTCCCATTTCCCAACCCAATTAAAACCTGGATATAAACATTAGGATTAGATTCTTACCCTTTCCCTTTTGTCGAGTTCTCTTTGTTTCTTTGTTTTAAACATTTTTCTTATATGGAAATACTTAAATGACATCTTCACTTAAAATCTGTTTTTGTTGTTTAGTTCCTAAGGTAGCAAGCCATTGTCATGCTGACCTCGTAGCTAGGTGGCACCATGGCCTGGCGCTGGGAACATAACGAGCTTCAAATTCAGTTTCGGACACTTTCTCTCTATGTGACCCTGGGCAATTCCCTTAGCCTCTGTTTGCCTCAGTTCTTCATTTGTAAAATGAGGATTATAACAGCACCTGCCTCATAGGGTTGTTATGAAGGACTAATGAGATAATATTTGTAAAGCAAACGCTTAGTAGTGCCTGGCACATAGTGGGTGCGATATAGTGCTTATTCGCCTCACTTCAAAGGGGAGCGGTCTCTGCCTACACATTTTTCTCCCTTCTTTTTTATATCCTTATAATATTCTAATCCTTCACATTTGCAATTCATGTTAACACCTCTCTCTCCTATGCAATAATCTCTAGCGGTTCACAAAGATAAACTCCTCTGGCATTGAAGTCTCTTTCCAATTCTACCCCTTCCTACCTTTCCAGCCATTTTACACATGAGGCCCTTTCATGTGATCTGTGATCCAGCCAAACTGGTCTCTCCATGCAACACGTCATTTCCTATCTCTGTGTCTTTGCATCAGCTTTCTATCCCTTGCCCCTGGGATGTCCTCCCTCCTTCCCTTTGCCTCTTGGCTTCTCTGGTTTCCTCTAGGCTCAAGCACCACTTTCTGTATGAGACTTTTCTATTTCCTCCATCCCTTCTCGTTGCCAATTCCTTCCTCTTCAAGATTATCTTGCATCTCTGGATTCTTCATTTACCTATATTTTGCTTTTTGTCTTGGGGTTACTAGTACCTAACACTGTTCCTGGTACATAATAGTTAGATTGATGGGAGAACTTTCTATCTACAATATTAGAAGGAAATTGAGGACCAGAAACACCCTTTTTTCAGATCACATTACATGTTAACTAGTGATATAGTCAGAACTAGCATGCACATCTCCTGGCTCCTAGCTTAATTATTTATTCCTTAATCATTTGGTTCTTTAAGAAGACATAAATAGAACAAATTTGTGAGGTTAATGATTTGCTTGGAGTCAATATTGTTTTTCAATTGTTTTCAGTTATGTACAACTCTTTGTGACTCCATTTGGGGTTTCTTGGCAGATACTGGAGTGGTTTGCTATTTCCTTCTCCAGCTAATTTTACAGATGAGAAAACTGAGGCAAACAGGTGACTTACCTGGAATCACACAGTTAGTAAGTGTCTAAGGTCAGATTTGAACTCAGGAAGATCAGTCTTCCCTACTCCAGACCTAGCACTCTGTCTACTGCATCACCTAGCTCTCCCATTTGCCAGGATTAGACAGCTATCAAATGGCAGAATTAAGACTTGTACCCAGTGATTTCCTTTCCTCTTTAGTTGAAAGCAAGTTTTTTTTTTCCATCCTTGTGATGAATTAATGCCCCTTTTATGGAGGGAAGGGGTATTACTGGAACTGAGATTTCATTTGGTAGAAGTCTCTCCCTTGAGGAAATACCCTTGACCAGAAATGGGGAACCTGTGGCCATGAGGCCACACATGGCCCTCTAGGTCCTCAAGTGCAGCCCTTTGACTATTCAAACTCCACAGAACAGAACCTTGAGGCCACAGTTTCCCCACTTACCCTTGACCAACACTGCTCAGTAGCTTCTCTGAATCTGAAGTCTTAAGGGATTTGTGTGAGGACACTGAGAGTTTGACTGATTTGCCTGGGATTGCATAGGTAGCGTATGTTTGAAGAAGGACTTAAACTGGTCACATCTTCTTGTCTTTGGGGCCAGCAATCTCTCCACTACTCCATGTCACTTCTTGACTTCTTATTATCCTAAAAAAATTATTTGAGCTAATTTCTCACGTGCCCCAAATGTTTTATCTTTCCAAACTTTAATTTCTTCCAGTCTTCAAGAAGACATTACGATTTTATTTCTCTTTTTTAAAAACAAATTTTTATCTTGCTATTCATCACAAGTATTTCTTTAACATAAACCAGTGGGCAAAATCTCAAATGAACCTCTCCTCCATTAGGCACAATCAATAGGGATTTGAAGTACCTCTCCCCTCCCCACCCACCCCAGTCTAGACACTTGTTTGGGATTTAAATGTAAGAATAAGGCCCATTTCCTGCCAAAACCAGAGGACAAAGAGACTTGCTGATCACATTCATGTGATGGAAGGAAACGTCAGCCATAAAGCCCAGGTTTGGGACTCTTCCATTTCAGGAGGCAGTGATGGAGGAAGTCTCTGTGTGAAGGTCTGAGCGGTGATGAATGAGACAGGCCTTCTGGGTATGCTGGGTGCTGAACTCTGTGAACAGGAATTTTATAGCTCCTAGTAAAAACATGTCCTGTTGCTTTGAAAGCCAGTACTGCAGAAACGGAGAGGAGGTGTTAGCTGTCTCCCACACAGCAGAGGAAGCAGCATGGGAGAGTTGAAACAGGACTGGATTCTGAGTCAAAGTTTTGAATAGAACTTGAAGGTCCATTCCAGTTTTCAGTTTGTGATCTAGGAGAGACCTAGCCTTGTTTCTAAACAAACATCGCCATTATACCTAGGAAGCCGTCCAGGTTGTCAATTCCATGACTCTTATTGGCTATCAAACGTCCTAAGGGTTAGGCATTTCTGAATGTCATAGAGCTGGATGGAACAGGAGGAAGAAGGGAATAAGCATTTATAGAGTGCCTACTTATGTGCCAGCTTCTGTGCTGAACACTTTACATTACAGGAGTGGGGTACCTGCGGCCTTTAAGTCACATGTGGCCTTCTAAATCTTTAAGTGTGGTCTTTTGACTGAATCCAAATTAGGATTTGTTCTATAAAATTTGGATTCAGGCTAAAGGCTCCACTTAAGGATTTAGAAGGCCACATGTGATCTGAAGGCTGCAAGTGCCCCACCCCTGCTTTACATCTATAATCTTCTTTGATCCAACGATCTTGAGAGGTATTATTATCCTCATGTTACAGATTGGGGAAACTGAGGCTAAAGTTAAGTGACTTGCTTAGGGTCACATAGCTTGTAAGTATCTGAGGTCATATTTGAACTCAGGTTTTCCTGACTCCAACACCCTATCTACTGCACTACTGCTGCCTCTGAAAACAGTATTAAGACTCTTTATTCAATCAACCACCCTATGTTAGGTACTAGGAAAAATGAAATGTATTAGGGTGTAGAGCATGCTACCCATCACACTGAAGAGGCAAGAGGAAGAATTGTGATAGTTTAAAATGGAAATGCTTTCAAGGGGCTGTGGAGCTTTGGAGACATTCCGTAACTGGTAACTAAAGATTCCCCCATTCTGTTTAGCTGCAAATTTTTGGTACGACTCCTTCACTGAGGATGCCTTACAAATAAATGTAATGGGAGAGACCATGGGTCTTCTCCCTTCTGAGCCCATGCAACCCTGTGAAAATAGGCCTTGTTTTTGCCTATCTTAGCATTTTTTCTTCTTCCATTCCAGGTGAAGAGATCAGAGACTGTCAACTTATGAGCTTCAAAAGGTCAAGAGATTGAGCTTCCTGGTGTACTGGAATTCTAGAGTCTCTGATCCTCAGCTGGGGAGCACTGAGGGACCTTCAGGGATGACTGAGCTGTGCGACCCAGCCCAGCAGTAGCTGAGAAGAGGACTCATCTGACAGGCATGTTGTTTCTGGATATCAACTTGATGGAATCAATGGTATGCATAAACTGCATTAAGAGCCCAGTCTCCTCAGAGACTAAGATAGTGTAGGGGAGAAAGAGGGCAGCTAGGTGGCACAGTGGATAGAGCCCTGGATCTGGAGTCAGGAACACCTGAGTTCTAATCCAGCCTCAGACATTTACTCCCTGTGTCACCATGGGTAAGTCACTGAAACCTGTTTGCCTCAGTTTCCTCAACTGTAAAATAAACTGGAGAAGGAAATGGCAAAGTCCCCCAGTATCTTTGTCAAGAAAACCCCAAATAGGGTCATGAAGGGTTGGACATGACTGAAAATAGGGGAGAGAGTGCCCTAACGGTATTAGAGGAAAATTTCTGTGTTTTCATTATCCCCATACCTTTGAAATAAATATCTTTTTGTTAAAGCTAATTGATGTTAAACGACGAGATGGGACTGGTATATTAGTCACTCATGGCTAACAGTAACCTGACAAAACTGGTTGCTTGAACCAATAGTATTAAAGAGCCCCCAGGCCTCTCAAAAGAATCCCTAGAGCCCTGATGGGGAGAGGTAACCAGTCTTGCTCTGGAAGGGTGGGTAGAGAAGTATAGGAGCTACAAAAACAATCAAAAAATAAACAAAAAGATAAAGTGTCTGCCTCATGGTTTGTAAAGATGATGGACTACATCTAGATCATCCTTTTTTAAACCATCCTTTTAAAAATGTTTTTATAACTATCTTTGAGAATCTATTTTAGTACTTGCCATATTTTGGATTCCACTATTCACAGGATCATAAAATGGAGTTGAGAGGTAATCGAAAGCAACTACATCATTTTACAGATGAGTAAACTGAGGCCTGAAGGGAGGAATTAAGGGACTGGCCCAGGATCTCGCAGCTAGCACCTGACAGGATATAAAGCAATGCCTTCCTGACTCCAAATCCAGGACTTTATCTACAATGCCACACTTTTTACTTTCTGGCTTGGTGAAATAAATGGTAAGTGGTACAGAAATTAAAAACATAACTTTACAGTACTTGTGTGCATGTGTTAGAGTTGGAGAGTTGAGTTCTGAATGGCAACCTACACCTGGTTCTTCTAACACACTTTCCCATGAGAAATATTTTATTTAAAAATATCACTGACTACAATGTTTTTTTCTTTAACAAAAAAGTGGTTTTTTTTTTCTTTTAAAGACAGTCCAAGAGCATTTTTCATTTTTGGCATAGAATGATTTTGTAGCTAACTCTAATTATCTTGTTTTGCAGACTATCCTGGGGAAGTTTCCTCCAACCCTGTTTTGAGGTGGACTCCCTCTTACTTCTTCCCAGTTGACTCCAGAACTATCTGCCCTGGCCACTTCTGAAATCCTGTCCCTGCTGCCTGTGCAGGGGCCTCTCTAAAACTAGAATTTTGGAGGTGGTCAATTTGTACTAGTAGAGGCAGTTTACTCAGCCAGGAGTTCCCTATAGAAATCAGGCCATACTATCCTTGCCCCCCAACCTTAGAATTCTTCATATTCATTATTTCTTACACTGACATGATATTTCATAACATTCATGCAACACAAATTTGTTTAGTCATTTTCCAATTTTTTTTTTATCTCCTTGGGGTATATGATGAGCAGTAGGATCTTTGGGTCAAAGACTATTGAAATTTTCATCATTTAATTAATATAATTACCAACTGCTGTCTAGAATGGTTAGACCAATTCACAAATCCCCCAACAGTACATTAGTGTATCTGTCTTCCTATCTCACAGATTTCTTAATGATGACTATTTCTATTGTTTTTCATCTTTGTCAATTTCAACTCAGAAAAATCTTATAGTGGTTTTGACTTTTCATTTCTCTTATTACTAATGAAGAAATACTTTCAGTTACAGAATGCAACCTGAAATGTCCCCAAAACAAACATGACTGCCTTTAATTACAGATCTGGTTTGAAGTACCAAAAATGAGGTGTGTTCTAAGTTTTAAGAACAGATAACCTCTTCTTTGCTTTTAGTTTTGGGACTCTGGATTCTCAAGAGTTGATACTTAATTCAATTAGGGAGATCTTAAGAAAACACTTAACTGACCTTGAGGAGTTCAAGTCATTAGACCAAATGAACAACAACCCAGCACACTGAAAGAATTAACAGATGTCCTTGCTAGGCCACTGTTAGTGAACTATGAAAGATTACGGAGAATGAAAAAAGTATAGCAGCACTGCACAAAGGCAAATGTTCCAATTTTTTTAAGGGGGTAAAGAGGGAAAAGAGTAGGGTCTATAAACTGTAGGCCAATGAGCTTGACTTGGATTCTTGACAAAACTCTAAAATGTTTTGTTAAAAGGATGACTAATGTACATCTAGGAAAGATAGTGGTGATTACAAAAAGCCATCATGACCTTAAAATGGACACTTCATGCCTTTTGACCCCATGTTCTTTTTTACTAGACCACCAAACTAGTAGACCAAGGGAATGTTCTAAGGTAAAACACTTTTTAGGAAAGTATTTGGCAAATCTCTTAATTCCGTTCTTCTAAACTGGATGAATAACTAGACCCCCAAAACAGTCATTAGTGACTCATTGTGAGATTTGTTGGAAGACTTTAATGCCCCCAGGGGTCTATGTTTGGCCTTAAGCTACTTAATATTTTTGCTAATGACCTGGATAAGGGCGTTCATGGTGTCCTTATCAAATATGTGAAAGGCACAAAGCAAGCCCAAATAGCTAACATAATGGGATGACAAAGTCAGGATTCAAAAAGATTTGACAGGGCCACATTTAATAAGATGAACTTTAATGTGGATAGATGTAAAGTCCTACATACATCCAGAAGTCCAAGTAGATTGGTATGTCCTGATAACAGTTCATTTGAAATAGAACCCGAGGGATCTGGTGACTCTTAGAAGCTTAGTATGAGTCAACAGTAATATGGTAGACAAAGAAAAAAGCCAATGAATCTCAGTTCTGCTGTTACTGGTTATGTGACCTTTACCTTCATCTTATCTCTCATATTTGCCCTCCTCTCTCCTCAGGCACTGCCAACCCTGGTGCAGACCCTCTTCGTGCCTAGACTACTGCAGCAGCTTGCTGGTTAGTCTTCATGCCTTAAGTCTTTCCAGTCAATCCTCCAACCAGCTGCCAAACTGATCTTCCTGAAGCATGAGTCTGACCATGTCACTATGTTGACTCCCTATAACGTCTAGGACCAAGCATAAAATCATTTGGTTGGACTTTGGAACCTTTCAAAAGGTCAGGTTATAGAAGAGTGGATTTCTTTTACTCATCAAAGGGGCCGTTCCCTGTTTACTTCTTAAAGAGGACTATTCATTGAATGGACATTACCTCACTCTGAGTACCTGAATACACCAAGGTCTCCCAGTGCCTCCTGGGCCTTCTCCAGTCATCTTCATGAATATCAGGTCACTGGATTCAGATGACTCTGGAGGAGAAGTGAGGCTGGTGACCTGCACAGCCCTCCCTCACTCAAAACAAAGTCAAGTGCAAGTCATGTCATTATTTGTCTGATGTCACGGTCTTCTTTGAAAATGAAGGTTGAACACAAACCTGTGAGTAGACTGAGCTGCCCTGCTGGGTAACTCAGCTCATCCACTCCCTTCTGTCCTCTCCCCCTTTCTTCTCCTCTCCAAAGGAAGGTAAATTTGGATGGCCAGAGGATGCCCAGTTAATTTGGGGTTTACGGGCCAGAGAGATTCCTTCCTCCCTCCCTCTTTCCTCCTTCCTCCTTCCTTCCTTCTCTCCTTCCTTCCTTCCTTCCTTCCTTCCTTCCTTCCTTCCTTCCTTCCTTCCTTCCTTCCTTCCTTCCTCCTTCCTCCCTTCCCTCCCTCCCTCCTTCCTTCCTTCCTTCCTTCCTTCCTTCTTCCTTCTTTGTCAAAACCTTCAACCCAGTTCACTCTGAACTCCAAGCATTGTGCAACAAATAGGTCCCTGCCCAAACTCCACTTGAGGGCTCTTTTCAGGACACTCCTAGCTTCAGAATAATTATATATAGTAACGGTTGCTCTTTCCCTAGCAGCTCCATTTACTTATTTTTTTCTTTATTTCACTCATTAAAGGGGCCAGTCCTTGTTTATTTCTTAAAGAGGCCTATTTACTGAATGGGCATTACCTCACTCTAAGTGAGTACCTGAATACACCAAGGTCTTCCAGTGCCTCCAGTCATCTTCATGAATATCAGGTCACTGGATCCAGATGGCTCTGGAGGGGAAGTGAGGCTGGTGACCTTGCACAGCCCTCCCTCTCTCAGAACAAAGTCAAGTGCAAGTCACGTCATCATTTGTCTGATGTCATGGTCTTGTTTGAAAATGAAGGACAAGCACAGACAGAGTGCTAGGCCTGGAGTCAGGACAACCTGAGTTCAAATCTATCCCTCAGATTCTGGCTTTGTGATCCTGGCAAATAACTTAACCTCTATCTGTATCACTCTCCTCATTTGTATAATGGTTATAATAACAGCACCTACTTGGTGTCCCAGTTTTGTTCATTTTCATTGGCTACTCCCCCATACCTGGAATTCTCTCCCTCCTCAGCTCCTCTTCCTGATTTCCTTCAATTTCCAGCTAAAATCTCAAAGGCTTTCCTGATCCCTCCTAATTACCCCTTCCCTCTGTGATGATGTCAATTTATCATTTACAATAATATATTTATTATTTTATATATTTATAATATTCACATTATATTATATATAAAACTACATATAATTTATATATTTATAATAATTATACAGTAGAACCTTGGTTTACGAATTTAGTTCATTATGAGATTCTGTTCATCATGTGATTTGTTCATATTGCAAAGTGAATTTTCCCATAAGAAATAATGTAAAGTTGATGATCGGTGCTGCATCCCCAAAAATATTCATATAAAATAATTATCTATAATTTAAAATAAAATTTTTGTCCTTAATGCATCTAAAATACAATAGTAATGATTAGTACACAATATAAACCAAAAATAAAATAAGTTAACCTGCACCTTACCTTTGAAAAGGGCCATGACTGGCATGAGGAAGAGGAGGGGGAGGAGGAGGAGGAAGGGTTATTGCTTGGAAGGAAAATCTCCTTCTATGAGAACATTGGCAATTTTATCGTCAGGAGTGTTCTCTCTTACGCTACTTTCACTAAAAGTAAGACTGACACTACTGTCTTCATTTATTTTTCCTTTTTTCGAAGCACTTTTATGTTTTGACTCTGATTTTTTTTTCTTTACGTTTGCTTCTGACTAGGAATCTAACGACGCTTGATTTTTACTTTTTTAAAAAATTAATTTGTTTTTAGTTTTCAACAATCACTTCCATAAGTTTTAAATTTTATCCCTCTTCCTCCTCCCTCCCTCCCCAGATAGCATGCAATCTTATATAGGTTTAAAAACAAAACGTTGCCCTAGTTGAGCGTCATCCCTTCCAGTGCCATTCAAGTACAAACGTGCTGTTCCTGCTGTGAATTTTTGTTTGTCCTGTGAGACAAATTTTGAGAAAATTTTTCCTCGTCCAGTGAAGCATACGTAAACCAGGTTACTCATAAACCAAGGTTTTGCTGTATGTGTGTGTGTGTGTGTGTGTGTGTATGTATATATGCATGTATATCTTGTTTGTACATGGTTGTTTGCATATTATCTCTGTCACTACATTGCCAGCTTTTGAAAGCAGGGATTGTCTTTTGCCTTTCTTTGCATTCCCAGCCTTTAGCACGAGATCTAGTAAATGGTAGATGCTTAATAAATATTTATGTATTGATGAGATTATCAGCAAGTCAGACTCTCATAGCCTCAGTTGCTTTGTCTGCAAAATAGGGACAGTAATATTTGAGCTATTTACCTCTCAGTGTTACTTTTCCAAGAATGTTTTGTAAAGTTTATAGTGCTGTATAAATGGGAATCTTTGTTAGTATGGGGTTCTACTCTACAGTCTCTGTCTCTAGGTTCCTGCTGCTTTACAAGATTCTGATTCCGACTGCCAGCCTGTCTAGGTCATTACCTGTGACTAGCTTTCCAATTGCCTTCCATTACCTGCCACTGTTGCCTACTGGATATCTCTGGTGCCATCTTTTAACCTGCCTATATTATGGGGTCATAGATTTAGAGATGGAAAGGACTTTAGAGGCCATATCATTCAACTCCTTTCCACAGACAAAAGCTGAAATTCAGAGAGGGTAAGGAATTTCCAAAGCTGAGATCCTCAGGTCCCAAATATAGTAGTTTTCTCTGAATCATGCTGTTTCTCTCTTTATGCAGCTGGGGCCACGTTCTCCTGACTCTCCAACAACATACCCAGATTTCCTCCTAGAGCTCCTGGCTCAACCTTCTCAGATCACCTGCCTCCCTGGTCTCTGGGTTTCAGACAGCTCCAATCTAGTCCATTTGCTTCACGCAAAGTTATCAAGAAAATGACTATCCCAGAGACTCTTGGAAAATTTGGGAGAGAGGATTATAGCAGGGATCCCCCAAACAGTAGGTTGAAATTTACCAGAAGATCTCAAAATTTTACTCAACTGATCCTTAAGTGGGTTATTATTACCCTATGCTCATTTTTACCTTGTTCACTGCTCTGAGGTATGACAGAATTAACAGCCCTTTTCCCACAAAGTCAGAAATGGCGTCCCCATTGCCTATTCCAAACCTTTGTATCGAACAGAAAATTAGCCCAGTCCTTAGCACATTTGTTCTGTGTGGGTCAGACTACTGACAAAAAAAAATCAGAGACTTCTCAAGGTAGAAGCAAAGCAGCAAGATTTTATTACGATCTTGTGAGAAAGGGCATCTCCTCTCTGATAAGTAATCAGGAGAATAAGTCAATTACAGAAGGCAAAAATATAGATTATATAGCCCTAATGCAGATCCCACCTCCCTGCTGGCCTTTTAGTCCCATTGGCTGGTAGGTAGGCTCACCATCTAAACCTGACAGTCTACCCTGTGAACAGGGGACAAGGTAGCAGTGGAATAACGAATAGACATTACATTGATGTGGATGTTCACATGGCAACCCAAAGGGTGTTGTGTTATGTTGATGGAGCAACCCAAGCGGGGGAGTTTAAGTTTCATATGCCCAAAAGTCATATGATTTCTGGGGAACAGAAACTTAGGTCTAACCATCTACTAAACATCTTTTGTTAAGCACTGAGAAGTCTTCACTAACTTCATTTCATTCAGTTCCAAAGTAAAGTTAATAAAGTAACCAGGGTGGAATAAATGTAAATCAGGCAGTGGATCTATGAGATTAACATACACCTAGAATTCCTTTTTTCTGTACTTTTTGTTAGCTTTCCAAAAAGCCTGTGTCTGAGATGGGAAAATTCTGAGCTCATGAAGCCATTAATTTCTACCTCTCACCCTAGCCTAGTGACAACCACAGACCTAATGAAATAAGTCTACATAAAGCGCTTGGCAAAACTCGCAGCTATATAAATGTTATTTACTGTTGTTGTCCTTGTTATTTTTTGACCTAGAGGGTCCTTGCTGAAGAAGAGGGGGGTGATTGGAATCAGACGGAGAGGTTTGCGTTGATGAACGTAGACAGACCTGGTACTCATTTGCGAGACAAATAAGATATTTGTGGGCTGAAGGATTTTTTTTTAAAAGATTATCTGAAAAGCTGTTCTAGTATGTTAGTCACTGCTTCCTTCGCCCTATCTTGGAATCAGTGATCATTACTTCTCTTGTTGGAAAAAATGATTATATTCAGGCTTGAATGTCACTGAGAGGCCCTAGACACATGAGTTAAATAGAGTCATAAGGACGCCCAAATTGAATGCAAAATTCTGATTAAAGGAAATCTTAGAGATGAGCTGTTTGTTATTGAGACCTGTTAGTACAAGAAAGTCCCAAATTTCGAAGTCTGCTTGAAAGAGACACTCAGAACCCAAAGCCTATTTGCAAAGTTCTTTATGTCATCTGCTAAACTTCTATAGTATATTTAGCATATTCTGAGGTGATATGGCACATCCCTTGGGTACTATTGTTAAGTGTAGGGAAACCAGTACCTGCTGATCTGGCAAGAATATTAAACAAAGATAAATAATTTTTTTAGCTGCCAGGTATACATAATAAAGGCAGGAACTGAAAAAAAGGGGTGGGGGTGGGAATCTAAGGTTAGTGGTAACAGCTTTACCTAGCTCTTGATTCTTTTGGAGCTAAAACTAGGTAGACAGGCTATGGAGAGTCTGATGAGAGCAACTTACCCTATGTCCATAGAGTTTCTTCATGCATTTTGTCTAGAAGATCCCTGTAGTAGCTTGAGGCTAATAATTAGGGATTTGGAGGACTTGAAAGGAAATTTCCTAACCCCAAGTCAGATAATTACTAGGAGGAAGGTCTTTGAGTAGAATTCAGAAAAGGGCAGGAAAACAGACTAAATCCTAGCCTGGCAGTTTCTGCTGGCTTTTCTGTCTATCTGACATCACAGCCTGTGTACTGTACTCTGGGTGTGGTAAGATATGGAAAACTGTTTTAGTCACTCCCTTACAAGGGAGAGGCTTATTGGTTGCTATACCCCAGCAGATGGTAGTAGAGTGTGGCAGATGTCCCAAAGAAGGACATCAAGACCAGCAGATGGTAGCAGACAACAGCTCATCTAACTCTTCGGTAGAGGCTAGTGGGGATATTCAAGAGAGCTGGTGCCTCACAGTTAAGATATCTAGAGGAGAGTGGGCATTTATACCCAGTATAGGAACTATAAGTAGCAGAGAGCAGTATGACCACATTGCCAGTGGACACTGGCAGCTGTAAAGCATCAGAGGTGTGAATTACCTCAGCCACGTATATGTCCTGTCTTGGCACGCTGTTCTGTGTGTGCGATCCATACTGGTACCTAGACCAAGCATGCTTTCAGTATAAGTGCACCATTCACACGTTTTCCTGGTCATATGTGATCCTTTTATGTATGTTCCCAGATCACATGTTCTTTGCATATGTGAATTACTCTCTCTACCCCTTATTTGATATAACTTGTGGAGAATGAACTCTGTGGCCATGGGGAAGTCTTTCTTATCACTTAATTTGCTATAAAGAGGCAGCATAACATAATGGCTCAATAGCCATTTTAGGCACCACGAAGAACTGGATTCATACCTTACTTTAACACATGAAGACTATGTGACTCTGAAGTCAATCTCCCAGGGCTCTCAATAACTCTTTAAGACTCTAAGTTTCAGATAGGTGCCAATCTGGGTTGATAGAATTTCCTCATTTGAAAGTTCCCTGTAGTAATGAAATCATAGGTTCATTTCTACTAATTTATATTGCTGTTGTGTTTAATTACGTATTTTGTGTTTAAAAGAATGTGTCTTTTGGTTGGCTAACAAAGAAACATGTTGGTGGGAATTCATTAGTTATGATTTTGAATGGATATTGAGCCCCAGCCACAATGTATATTTGAATCACATGTTAGATGAATGCTAGAAGCTATAATAATGTGACTTGTGGTACCAGGGTAAATGATGCATGTACGGCCCTGGTGTTTGCCTTTGTGTTCATGGCTCAGGCTGATGTAGGCTTGGCAGCCATGGTCCATTGTCACCTGCACAGCCTAGAGCTCTTTATTTCTCTTCCTATCACCTCATTCCTAGAACACTGCAGTAGCTTTCTAATTGGTCTTTCTGCCTCAAGCCTTTCCCAAATCTAGTCCATCCTCCATTCCGCTATCAAATCTTCCTAAAGCATAAGTCTGTTCACTCTACTCCTCTATTCAACAGACTCCATAGGCTTTCTATTATCTCCATGATCCAATATAAAATTTTCTATTTGGTTTTTAAAGTCATTTATACCCTGGTCCTTTCTTACTTTTTTAGTCTCCTCATATTTTACTGCTCTCCACGTAGTGTACGATCCAATGATACTGACCTCCTCCTATTACTCAGACAAGATACTCTGTCTACTGACTCCTTACATTTTTTACTGGCTGTCCCACCTGTATGCAATGTTCTCCCTTCTCATCTCTGATTCCTGGCTTCTCTGGCTTCTTTCAAGTCTTAGTTAAAAACCTCACCTCCTACAAGAAGCTTTACCTACTCCCCTTAATGGTAGTGCTTTCCCTTTGAGATTAGCTACCATTTACACTTTATATTTACATACATACATACATGCGTACATACATATACATATATATGGACATACGTTGCTTCTTTCATTAGAATGTGAACTCCCTAAGTGCAGAGATTGCTTTTTACCCTTCTCTGAGTCCTAGCTTTAGAGGGAGGAGGTAAGCAGGGAAGGAAAGATACCCCCACAGTGGTGAGTCTTCTAGCTTCCCATCCCGCCCAGATGAAGGCAGATGCGTAGGAGAGCTATGCACTTTTAGCCAGGCTCAGGACAGGGAGCCCCTTTAGATTTAAGTTAGGTCTGAGAGAATTGTTTCTCTGAATAGTTGACACACATGCTTCCTTCATCTGTCTGACTGAACATATAGGGTATTGTTTGCCTATGGGGACAAAGAGCAAATCTGGTATGTTGATATGCCAGAGCTGTAAATGAACTTGTTGGAAGTTGTCGTAGCGTAGAGGATAGGTAGCTCACCTTGAACCCTGGAAGACCCACTTTGAGTTCCACTTCTGATACATACTGGCTTTGCAGCCCTGGGCAAGTCACTGAATCTCTTAGCTCTCTAGGCAACTCTCTAAGATTATACGTTACAGAGAAAGAGTGGATCCTGCATTGGGAGGAGTTTCCTCATTTGGCATTTCTCTAAGTCATTGAAATCCCAGGTATACTTCCTATCCCTATTCCATCCCCAAACCACAGATGTTGAAAATAAAAATTGACTAATATACTCAATACCTACAAGAAATAAAGGTGTATGAATGGATGTATGAATGGATTGGCAAGCCTCCAAGATGGGTAGGAAGGTGATACTGCTTTCTTTCCCTTTTTATTCATTTTGGTTTCATAGGTACATCAAGTGTCATAAGGCTAAAGAGAGTTTTGGTAAATGCCTCTTTTAGACTAGGAAGAGGTGGGTTCTTTCACAAATATCCATCCTTCCTGACTCTCAGTTAAGCAATCTTGTTCAAGACAGGCCCTAGTCACTAGGACGCAATCAAGAGTTTCTTGAGTTATCCCAACAATATTGGGATGCAAGAATCATAGAGTTTAAGTCTTGGAAGGGACTTCAGGGTTATTGAGTCCAACTAATACCAGATAAAGAATTGACTCTACAACATACCTGACAAATGGCCATCTGGACTTTGCCTGAATACTTCCCATGTGTCCCCTGGCAAGGAAATAGATTGTACTTCCATGTCAGGTGTACCAAGTCAGTAAATTGGTGTTACTCTGATCACCTCTGTTACATGCTCATGACATTGTGCTGGGGAGCATATATGGGTCTGGAGAACGGTTATCTCCTAGTACCTGCAGAAGGGAAATGTAGGTATTTTTTTAGCCTGCTGACACGGGGAACATCTGAAGAAGATGGTTTTGGGGTCAGAATGACCTGGAAGAACGGGGGTAAGGGCAAGTCTAGCTTTCTTCTGTGAGAAAGCATTTTTCTGTGAGTACATTTAGAAAATGGCTTACAAAAACAAGAGGGAAATCTTCAGGACCTAGCAGTCTCCTTAACTTGCCAATTGTAGGCTCTTAGGCCAGGCCTAGAATTCCTTTGGACCAGAAGCAAACACTGTATGAACAAACATATGGACACTATTTGGCAACAGGGTTATTTTAATTAACCCTTGGAGTCATGAAAGACTTAAATACTTCCTACAGGAAAATGCCTTCCTATGTTCAACCACAATGTGCTTAAAGTTGTCACAATAAGGGCTAGAACCTCCTACTTTGTGTCTTGGTATTTGGTTTACATATCACAGTCATCCTAATTAATGAAGCCAGGAACTATAGCTTATTTATCTTTGTTCTCCCTCAGTGCCTGGCAGAGTGATTGTCACACAGTCAGTTTAATCAATATTTGTTGAATTGAATTGGAAAAAATGGAATTGAAGTGAACTCCTTTCGTGTCTGAAAAGTGGTACTATGACTGAAGGATGAGTCAATGCTTCCACATAAATGATCATATCCAGGGAAGTGCTTTCTGTCCCCCAAGTCCAAATCTTTCTCAACAAGCTCCTGGAGAATATATGTAACATAATTTTAGACAAAACAGTCTACTGCAAGTGTTCTTAACCTGAGCAATGGATCTGAAGGGGTCTGGGAAAATTGAATGGAAAAATATTACATCTTTATTTTTTACTAACTTCTACCTGAATGAAGTTATTGATTGTTTCTATGATTTGTTGTTTAACCCACTCATTCTTTAGAATTAGATTATTTAGTTTCCAATTAATTTTTGGTCTATCTTTCCATGACCTTTTAGTACATATAATTTTTTTTCCAATATAGGACAGATTTTATTTAGCTTGATAAAAAAAATCACAAAGCACAAAGAATTTGCATTACAGTCAGTAAACAAACAGGACAGCTCTCCTTCTGTCCCCAGTAAGGCTTTCCTCTCCAGGGATCTCTATAATCTTCTGGATATAGTATAAACCTTTAATTGAAGTCCCTGGCAAGGGAAGACCCATGAAGTTGACATCAAGTTGAATCCCTTTTCTGATCTACCTAGTCCACAGAACTCTCCTTACCAGAAGAGGGCAGGATCTGGTGTCTTCTTGACATCATGGCCCTGCTCCCTGATACTACTTGGCCCTGGCTTTTGATTGGCCCAGGAATGTCTACACTGCATTCAGAAGTTCTGGTCCAGAAAATCCTCTTTCTGCTGACAGCCTGAGTTCTTGCAGCTCCTAGTTTGGCTCCAGAATTCCTTTGCTGGGTGCAGGAGCTGCTTTCCTGAGTGCAGGAATTCCTCTGTCATTCTGCCTCTGCTGCTTTGGAAGTTGGCATGCATTACAAGAGCTCCCAGTTTGGCCTAATTACCCCTTGTTCAGCTGCTGTCTCCGTCCATTGCCATGCCAGAGTTCACCAAGTTCTCTGGCACATATGATTCCCCAGAGGGGCCTCAGAAATATGCAGACCTCCTCTCCAGGGAACCAAGGCTGAATTTCTGCTTATTGCCTCTCAGTTCTGCTTCTTTATGCTTGAGCTCTCCTTTTAAAAGTACAGTCAATAAGCATTTATTAAATACTTACTGTGTACCAGGTACAGGCACAAGAGGATAGGTTCCATGTATAGACTAAGTGTTCTATTCTCCATTAACTGTATTTCTTATTTCCTAGTAGCAAGAACAATACTCAACACTTGTTCCTAAAACTTTGAGTTCCAAATTCTCCCCATCCCTCCCTCCCCATCCATTCCCTTTGGGAAGGCAGGCAATTCAATACAGGCCATATTTGTGTAGTTTTGCAAAGACTTCGATAACAGTCGTGTTGTATAAGACTAACTGTATTTCCCTCCATCCTATTCTGCCCCCCATTGTTTCTATTCTGTCTTTTCATCCTGTCCCTCCCCAAGAGTTTTGACCTCAAATTGCTCCCTTCTTCCATTGCCCTGCCTTCTATCATCCCTCCCTCCCTGCTTATCTCCTTCTTCCCCATTTTTCTGTACTGTAAGATAGGTTTTCATACCAAAATGAGTCCTTCCTTTAGTTGAATGTGATGAGGGTAAACTTCATGTTTTTTTCTCAGCTCTCCTCTTTTTCCCTCTACTAAAAAGTTTCCTGCTTGCCTCTTGAATGAGATATAATTAACCCCATTCCATTTCACCCTCTCTCCTCCCACTACATTTCTCTCTCACCATTTACCTAAATTTCTTTTAAGATATGGTCCCATCCTATTCAATTTACTCTGTGCTCTCTATCTCTGTGTGTGCATGCTTGTGTGTGTATGTGTGTGCATGCATGTACGTGTGTGTGTGCGTGTGTGTGTGTATACATCTGTGTGTGGTCCCACCAACTACCTAGATACTGAAATGTTTTAAGAGTTACAAATATTGTCTTTCCATGTAGGAATGTAAACAGTTCACCTTTGGTAAGTCCCTTATGACTTCCCTTTGCTGTTTACTATTTCATGCCTCTTCTCATTCTTGTGTTTGAAAGTCAAATTTTCTTTTCAGCTCTGGTCTTTTCATCAAGAATGCTTGAAAGTCCTCTGTTTCATTGAAAGACCATATTTTCCCCTGAAGGATTATATTCAGTTTTGCTGGGTAGGTGATTCTTGGTTTGAGTCCTAGTTCCTTTGACTTCTGGAATATCCTATTCCACGCCCTTCGATCCCTTAATATAGAAGCTGCTAGATCTTGTGTTATCCTGATTGTATTTCCACAATGCTGGAATTGTTTCTTTCTAGCTGCTTGCAAGATTTTCTCCTTGAGCTGGGAGTTCTGGAATTTGGCCACAATGTTCCTAGGAGTTTCTCTTTTTGGATCTCTTTCAGGTGGTGACCGATGGATTCCTTCAATACTTATTTTGCCCTCTGGTTCTAGAATGTCAGGGCAGTTTTCCTTGATAATTTCATGGAAGATGATGTCTAGGCTCTTTTTTGATCATGGCTTTCAGGTAGTCCCATAATTTTTAAATTGTCTCTCCTTGATCTATTTTCCAGGTCAGTTGTTTTTCCAATGAGATATTTCACATTCTCTTCCATTTTTTCATTCTTTTGGTTTTGTTTTATGATTTCTTGGTTTCTCAGAAAGTCATTAGACTCCATCTGTTCCATTCTAATCTTGAGAGAACTACTTTTTTCAGTGAGCTTTTGAACCTCTTTTTCCATTTGTCTAATTTTGCTTTTGAAAGCATTCTTCTCCTCACTGGCTTTTTGAACCTCTTTTGCCAATTGAGTGAGCCTATTTTTCAAGGTATTATTTTCTTCAGCATTTTTTTGGGTCTCCTTTACCAAGGTATTGACCCGTTTTTCATGCTTTTCTTGCATCTCTCTCATTTCTCTTCCCAGTTTTTCCTCCACCTGTCTAATTTGATTTTCAAAATCCTTTTTGAGCTCTTCCATGGCCTGAGCCCACCGGACATCCACCTTGGATGTCTGGGATAGAGAGGCACCGACCTCCACATCTTTCTCTGATGGCAGGCATTGTACTTCGTCATCAGAAATGAAGGGGGGAAGGAACATCTCTTCCCCAATAAAGTAGCTATCTATGGTCTTATTCTGCTTCCTTTTTCTGGGCATTTTCCCAGCCAGTTACCTGACTTCTGAGATTCCTCTCCACCCCTGCCTAGATCTGCCCAGCTAGTGCTTGGGGTCTGAGATTCAAATGCTGCTTCCCAGTCTCAGGGCTATCCACAGCAGGAGCGGCTGCTATTCAATGTGAGCTTAAGTTCTGGTGTTCAGGTGGGGGCAGGGCTGCCTCCCAGGCTCAGTTCCCTCAGGGGCTTTATGCAGAGATCTTCAGTAATGGAGCGGGTGGGGGCAGGGCTGTCTCCCAGGCTCAGCTCCCTCAGGGGGTTTATGCAGAGAACTGAACTTCTGCCTGGTGCTCTGGGAGTCCTGGGCCGCCACTGCTGCCTCTGCCACTGCCTCTGCCGCTGCCTCCCGAGGGGGCCCGAGCGACGGAGACACCCTAGTTCCCTCTTGGCCAGCCCAGACGTCTCTCTCACTGACCTATAGCGCCTGTGGTGGCCGCAGCCAGAGCAGTGCTGGGGTGGGCTCTGCTTTCCGGGGCATGACGGACCCCTGGGGACCGCTCTCCAGGGCTCTCTGGAACGGAAATCTCTTCCACTGTGTTTCTGTGCACCTTGCAGTGATCTAGAATTTGTGGGAAGTTCTTCTTACAGGAAATTTATGGGCTGTGGATTCGGAGCTAGCATACATGGTCTTTCTACTCCGCCATCTTGGCTCCTCCCCCAGTACATATAATTTTTATTGCATTATGATCTGAGAAGGATGCATTGACTATCTCTGCCTTTCTGCACCGGATTTTGAGGTTTTTATGGACTAGTACATGGTCAGTTTTTGGTTATGTACCATGTACTGCTGAGAAAAAGGTATATTTCTTTCTATTCCCATTCAATTTTCTTCCAAGAGCTAATATCTACCTCATCCAGAGTTTCTATTCACTTCCTTAACTTCTTTCTTGTTTGAGGTTAGATTTATCAATTTCAGAGAGGGGGAGGTTGAGGTCCCCCACTAGTAGAGTTTTGCTGTCTATTTCTTCCTGTAACTCCCTTAACTTCTCCTCCAAGAATCTGGATGAGCATATATGTTTAGGAATGATATTGCTTCATTGTCTATGGAGCCTTTTAGCAGGATACAGTTTTCTTCCTTATCTCTTTTGATTAAATCTATTTCTGCTTTTGCTTTGTCTGAGATTAGGATTGCTATGATTGATTTTTTTTACATCAGCTGTGTTTTGTAGCCCCTGGTCCTTTCAGATAGAAGCTAAAATGCTGCAGCTTACCTGGTGCTGAGCTGACTGGTGTGTGAAGACAGAGACTTCCTGGGTTTCCCCAGAGTTACCCTGAAGCTAGCTGCATTAAGTGTCGGGGAGGGGTGGTCTGGCCACAGGAGGTCTCCTCTGCTGAGCCAAAGTATAGGCAAGCTCAGTGGTTGGTGAACCCCTCTGTACTAGTGTCTTCCCAATTCCCCTGGGGTGCTGAGGCATGCCTAGGGTCCTGGTGTTGGCATCTGTGGGCTCCACGCCCCTGGGGCTCAGGATCTCCTCCCATTTGCTGAGGTGAGGCTGTCTAGGACAGCTCTGGTCCTGCACTGGTCCCCTTCAGCCACAGTAAGAGGGATCCTCCTTTGTGATTTTCTTAGCCTCACGGGCTAAGAGACTGTTTACCCCTTCAGATGATCTCACTGTTTCAGGATTTTTCCTAGGGAAATATTCTCTGGGCTTTTCAAGGTCAACAAGAGGAGGGAGATAGCAATTACCAATCACTCCTCCATCTTGACTCCTAGAAGTTCAAGTAGGTGACTTACAGACATTTAATCTGTGGGTTGATAGTCTCAGGAGTGGCAGTTACCTGGGGTTCTACAGTTCTCTCTTGCTCGTTTCCACTGGACTCCTGTCCTGAGCTGATATGTTTGAGAATCTGCACTGCTGCAGTTTCAGATTGCCTGGGCCTTCCTGCTCAGCTTTGCTAGCTATGGCGGGTCCGGGTTGGCATAGCCTATGCACTGTGTGCTCCTCCAGCCCCTTGCAACAGATCTTTCCCTCTGACCTTCCAGTCTGTTCTGGGTTGGAAATCTGACACACTATGTCTCCTAGTGTAGTCTGCCACTCTAAAATTTGTTCAGATTCTCTTTTTAGAGGTATCTGAAGGACTTTGTCCTACAGCTTAGGTGAGTACAATCTCTCACTCTACCATCTTGGCTCTGCCTCCCCACCCCCAACTTCTACCTGAAATTGAATATTTCTTTAAAATACAAATGTAGGCAACAAACTGAGGTTCATAGGTTTCACTAGACTGTTAAATGGGATCCCTTATGCAAAAAATAATAGCTAATATTTAAGGTTTGCTGCTATTAATCCTAACCCCATAAATGGCCCTGACAAAATGTCATGATAATAAAAAGGGGTGATCAGAACCCCAATTTACTGGCCTCAGACACCTGACATGGAGGTGCATTCTATCTCCTTGCTAGGGGATACATTGGGGGTATTCAAGTGAAGTCTGAATGGTCATTTACTAGGTGTGTTAAGGTAATACCTGCTTTAAGGTCTGCAAAGCACTTTACAAACATTATCTCCTAGACAGCTAGGTGGTGCAGTGGATAGAATGCTAAACCTAGAGTCAGAAAAACCTGAGTTCAAATCTAGCCTCTAGTACTTATAAATAAAATGACTTTGTTCAAGTCACTTAATGGCTACCTGCCTCAATTTCCTCATCTGTAAAGTGGGGATAATTATAGTAACTACCTTCTAGGTTGTGAGGATAAAATGAGAAAATATTTGTAAAGTGCTTTGCAAATTTTAATTGCTACTTATTATTATTTTATTTACATTTTATGCCATCTCATTTTATGTACCTAGATATTGCCTAAATGCCTCAAGTTAAGAATATGACTAAACAAGAGAGAGATAGCATTATAGGATATAAAATGGATAATTTTGATTATATTAAATGACAAGAATTTTTGCACAAACAAAACCAATTCAGCTAAGATTATAAGGAAAGCAGAAAACTGGGAAAACATTTTTATAGCAAGTCTCTCTGCGAAAGGCCTTATTTCTTAAATATATAGAGAACTGAATCAGATTTATAAAAATATAAGTCCTTTCCCCACTGATAAATTGTCAAAGGATATGATGAGGCAATTTTTAGATGAAGAAATCAAATCTATCTATAATAATGAAAAAATGAAATGCAAATTAAAACAACTTTGAGATGCCACCTTACACCTATCATATTGGCTAATATGACAGAAAAGGAAAATGACAAATGTTGGACAAATGATGAAGGAAAATTGGGGACACTAATGCACTGTTGGTGGAGTTGAGAACTGATCCAACTTTTCTGATGGGCAATTTGGAACTATACCCAAAGGGTTATAAAATTGTACATACCCTTTGACTTAGCAATACCACTACTAGAAAGATGTTCTTTTAAAAGGAAAAGGACCTATAAGTACAAAAATATTTATAGCAGCTCAGTTTGTGGTAGCAAAAAATTGGAAATTGAGGGGATGTCCATCAACTGGGGAAAGGCTGAACAAGCTGTGGTATATGATCTTGATGGCATGCTATTGTGCTATAAGAAATAACAAGTAGGATGCTTTCAGAAAATCCTGGAAAGGTTTATATGAACTGATGCAAAATGAAATGAGCAGAACCAGGAGAACAGTGTACACAGTAACAGCAATGTTGTATGGCAATCAACTATGAATAACTCAGCTGTTCTCAGCAATGCAATGATCCAAGACAATTCTTGAGAATTTATGAAAAAAAATGCTATCCAGATTCAGAGAAAGAACCAATGGGGTATGAGTGCAGATTGAAACATACTTTTAAAAAAAAGTTTTCTTTCTTTTTTTGGTTTTTCTTTTTTTGTCTGTCTTTTACAATAGGACTAATAAGGAAACAGGTTTTACATGACTGCACATGTATAACCTATATAAAATTGCTTGTCTTCTCATCAAGAGGGTAGACAAAGGAGCATTTGGAACTCAAAATTTGAAAAAGCAAATGTTAAAAAATTTTACATGTAACTGGAAAAAAAATATTAACATATTATTAATTAATATATATTATTTATTATATCATTGTTTATTTTGCTTTATTGCTAAATAAATGGTATATTTAAGATTTTAAAAAAGAAAAGTTGTTTTTATATGTAAATAAAAAAATAAAATATTTGAAAATAGAAAAAAGTTAAGAACTTTTGTTCTACTGAGAGAAAAACCATGCAATGTGAAAGACAAGTCTGCATTCAATTAAGGAGACATTGTGGTAAGTACAGTCATAGAATGTACTATTAAATTTTATATCTGATGCTTACTATCCATGTGACTTGTATGAGACAAATCATTTAATCTCCCTGAGCCTCAGTTTCTTAATTTAATACATGAGAAGATTGTTCTAGATGAAAAAAAAATTAAGTTTTTAAGCTCTTAGTCAGAAACACACACTATCCAGTGCCACTTCATCCTAATGATGTTTCTTCACCTTGATTTGGCTTCTCTGGTGTGAATGACTCTGAGAAAGAGCATTCAGGAGTTGGCTGCTGGTCATTTGCTCCCACTCCCCATAATCTAGCCTTCTTTAGTATTCCAAGAGAAAGATAAGAACATGAATCTATAATCTATTTCTTTGTAATTGGACAAACAGCAAATTCTTCTTTTTCTTGGTTCTGAGCAGACTTAGGTGTTGCTCATTGAATACTGAGTTTCCCAAGCAGGCTTCATCTCTTCTCTGAGTGAGCACATGCGGAATCAGCACAAAAGCATGTTCAACACCCAACTGAAGCCTGCTACTTTTCTTGTGACTGGCTCTGTACAGGCCTCAGACTCCAGCTTGCTGGTACTCAGACCCAGTATAGTCTGCCCCACATAGCCCATGCCCTCGCACAAGATCTGCAAATGGTCTTTGGTCTGGAAACCAGTAAAGCCGGGCACAGGCATCCTTAGGATTTGTGTAAATGTGCAAAATTTGTGGTGTAAAAGCAAAAGGTATCAACAGAATTGGTTTATTATTCTACCTTGTTTGCTGTGTTGTCATGAAGAAAGTTCTTTGTAGACTTTCCATGCCTTACGCTGTAAGCTGTTATTATTACTAGGATGGATAAATATAGCCCGAAAGAACCTTCAAGATCATCCTTCCTGTGGGTCAACACTTTGTTCCAGAACTGGCTCCAATCTATAGGGAGGCCTCAGCTACAGTGAGACATGAAGAAGCAGCAACAATTTCCAAAGAGTAACACCCATGATGGGTGGCTAGGAGGTGCAGTGAATAGAGAGCTGGGCCATCTGACTTCAAATTCAGACACTTACTAACTGTGTGACCCTGGCCAAGTCTCTTAAGCCTGTTTGTCTCAGTTTCTCCATCTAGAAAATGAACTAGAGAAGGAAATGTCAAACCACTCCAGTATCTCCTCCAAGAAAACCCCACAGAGTCACAAAGGGTTGGATATGACTGAACAACACACATGATAAAATACTGGCAAAGAACTTCACTAAGAAAAAGGTTGAAACAACCTGCATGACTTGTTCTAAAGATCAAAGGGCTGATGGAGGATTTTGTAATTATCTTCCTATCTGTGATATGAGATTTATTGTGAATAACGATACTTATTGTGTGAATGTCATCCTGGGGAAAGGCAAGAAAGAATGGACTTAGTTTTCAATAAGAGGAATTCTTGTTAGCCATTAGGAGAAACTTTCTTTCTGCCACAGAATAAGTGCTTAAGAATCTCTTGTTGAGTGATTGCCTGACTGCCAAGTTTACAAGATGTTAGGATGTGTTGCCAGAGGAGAGATCCTTCTCTGGGGATTTTTCAGAAAGGTAAACATCTATCACTCTGGAGTGATATAAGTATGTTCCTTCCTGAAGGCTAAGAGATGGACTCCATAAACTTAATTTTATGATTCTAAGGATAAAAATTTATATTATCTCCCAGGTGGGCACTTCAAAGTCACAGGACAGAAACACTGCAACACAGAAACCCGCTACTTTGAGATTTATTTTTATAATCACATGGAAGATTTCCTCCTTCATCACTGCCAAGGACTTGGTTAAGTGTTCGAAAGATGAGCAACAGCAGCCATAAATACGGCATGACAGCTATCACCAAATACTGCTACAGCTGGAATCCCAAGCCCAACATTTCTCCTGGTAGCAATCCTGTGGTTGATTGCCAAAGGGCCCTTTTAAAAGTAAGGAGCTAACAGGACAGAATCCATAAAATCCTGAGTTATGAACAACTGACAAAACATTTTTCAAAAAGATTGGAGCTGGAAATGGGAACATTTTCAAGTCAAGGAAAATTTATGCAGCAGGAAATTATGCAACAGAAAACTGGAGATTGAGGGAACCTTGGCGTTATTGCTGTGAACATCATTTCTCAGTGCAACCCTAAACTTGCATATCTCAGGCCATTAATAACTGCCAGGGATACTTGTTCTTGTCTTTTCTTCTTTTTTTCTTTCTCCAGTCTTGATAACTAGCTAGTCTAGTACAGTTTAGCTAACTGAGAAGTCACTAAGTAAGAATTTGTGACAATAGAGAAAAAGGCTAAGCTAAAGTTAATTTTGTTGTTGCTTTGTTGTTTTCAGTCATCTCAGACTCATTGTGATCCCATTTGGGATTATCTTGGTAAAGATATTGGAATGATTTGCCATTTTCTTCTCCAGCTCATTTTGCAGATGAGGAAACTGGGGCAAACAATGTTAAGTGACTTGCCCAGGATCACACAGCTAGTAAGTGTCTGAGGCCAGATTTGAACTCATGACGATGAAGTTTCCTGGCTCCAGACCTGGTACTCTATCCACCATACCCCCAATTGCCAGAAGTTTATTTTTGTACATCTATAAAGAATGGGCTTAGCAAATTATTACTGTTATGTGCTTCAGCTGATTTGGTTGCTAGCCAGCAATTCACTGATTACAGTGGAATCCTGGGTGGGTCCTGTAGAACCTCTTCTAGACAGTTTAAGTTTCTGCGTGTACTGGATAGCCATTCATTTCTTTTTCGTTTTATACTTTAGACCTTTTTTTTTTATTTGAAATGAACTGAATAAGTGACATTTTGCTGTATTTGATTCTCCTCAGCTACCTTGGACTATCTAGTCCTTCCTATACTATGAACAAATAGAAAAAGCAAGAGTCTTTTTCATACCATGACATTGGCAAAGTTTTAAATAACGGCTCTGATCCAATCAATCTACATGTACTTCCTTTATCAATCATTTGCAGGTTCTAACATAGAAGGATGTATAATTATCCTTCCCGCTTTCTTGAACATTATGGAAAGGTCTGGTTCAAAGATGCCTCTCACAAGGTTTTCTCAGATAATGAAAATGGGTTCAGGAAATTTTCCATCTTCATCTCTTCATAAATTCAGTTCTTAAGTTTCCTTCCTTCCTTCCTTCCTTCCTTCCTTCCTTCCTTCCTTCCTTCCTTCCTTCCTTCCTTCCTTCCTTCCTTCCTTCCTTCTCCTCCTCCTTCTTCATCTCCTCCTCCTCCTCCTTCTTCTTTTCTCTCTCTCCCTATCTCTCTCTCTGTCTCTCTCTATCTCTCTGCCTCTCTCTGTTTCTCTCCTTCAAAATAACCTTAACTTATGGAACTTTAGCCCGGTTTCTGTCTGATTCAATGATATTCATTTGACTGACTAGGGAAAAACTGTTTAAAGAACAAAGAAAATGTTTGGACCTTCCATCTCTCCCCTGCCCTTCCCCCCTCAAACATCAAAGCCTCAGCCTCATTATGAACTTCATATTACTTAGGTGCCCAGGATTCAGTGCTGGAATGTCACACTACAGAGGTATTTGATAACAAGTTTTTCAGAGTTTCAAAGGTGGTACTCTCTAAGTGCTAGGGATCAAAGTGTCTTTCAGTACTCTAATGTGTGAACTGTGCAGTCTTTTCAAAATGTGTTAATCAATAAGCATTTGATAATTATCTGTAATCATTAGATCATGAACTACTTCAGAATGGGACTGTCTTTTACCTCCTTTTGTATCTTCACTGTTTAACACGCATGTAGTTGGCACTTAATAAATGTTTATTGATAGTATTTCAGGCTCTGCACAGAGTATAAAGACAAAATTGAAACTGTCCCTGCCCTCAAGGAGTTTCCATTTGCCTATATTAAACATGAAACTATGTAGTTATATATAATTTAGATACACAGTTACTTGGGGCAAGAGAAGGCACTAATACTTGGGAGGATGAGGAAAGTCTTTATGTAGATGCTGGCACTTGAGCTAAATCTTAAAAGAACTTAGAGATTCTAAAAGGCAGGAGTGTGTTCCAGAATTGTGGTTGTAGTTGCTGTTTGTCCTTCATTCTTGAAGAGGACCATGACATCATGAAGGTAATGTCATGACTTCCAAGTGAATTGGATTTCAGTGAGGCAGGGCTATGCAAAGTCACCAGTCTCACTTTCTCCTCTGGAGCCTCTGAGACAAGTGGCCAGATATAGATTAGGATGACTAGAGATGGCCCCAGATGCAATGGGAGGACATGGCTTTTTTAAGCTAAGGCTTTTCCCAGGTCTCAGTTTGAGGTAATGCCCATTCAGTGTTTAAGGCTAGGTAAGAAATGAGGTAAAAAATTACCTCATTATCTAGTCAAAAAACAAATTAGTCTGGGAGGGGAAGACCCTCAGGGTTTCTGACCAAAACAGAAAGACTTGCTAGTTACATTTACTCTAAACCTTCAGAACGCAAACAAGACCTGGTGAGGGTTGGGGTAGGATCTGTTATTGACCCACGGTCACACATCTTTGGAAAGATTTGAACTCAGATCTTTCTGATTTCAAATCTAGTATGTACCTCCTAGCTACCTCTATCCTTGGTTTATGTTTTCTTGACATGTATTGAAATGCTAGGTACTATAATATGAAAAGTTATACTTCCCAGTAATGAATAAAGCTTCTTCCCACATATCTCAAAGCTCATAAATTATTTTATGACAACCAGTGATTAAAGGCAAGAATGTTGATCAAGAAATTGATCAAGGGGGAGGAGCCAAGATGGCCGAGTAGAAAGACTCACTTATGCTAGCTCCGAACCCACAGCCATAAATTTCCCGTAAAAAGAACTCCCCACAAATTCTGGAGCAGTGCAAGCCACGCCGCAACCCAGCGGAGGAGATTTCCGTTCCAGAGAGCCCTGAAAAACCGACCCCAAAGGTCCATCGTCCACGAGACAGTGAAGCCCACCACTGCCCTGCCCTGGCCGCATGGCCCCAGAGGAGTAGAACCGAGCAGGCTTCAGGGACAGAATCTCCAGTGGCTGCGAAAGTCCCTCCACCCAGAGACACTCCAGGTCAGTGAGAGAGATTCTGGGCTGGCCGAGAGGAGAGCGGGGTGTCTCTGTTACTTGGGCCCCCTCGGGAGGCAGCAGCAGAGGCAGTGGCAGCCCGGAACTCCCGGAGAAGGCAGGAGCTCAGGGCCATTACTGAAGATCTCTGTATAAACCCCCTGAGGGAAGTGAGCCTGGCCCTGCCCCCACCTGAGCACCAGAACTTAAGCTCACATTGAATAGCAGCTGCACCCACCGCTGAAAGTCCTGAGGCTGGGAGCAGCATTTGGATCTCAGATCCCAAGCACTAGCTGGGTGGATCTAGGTGGGGGTGGAGAGGAATCTCAGAAGTCAAGTAACTGGCTGGGAAAATGCCCAGAAAAGGGAAAAAAAATGAGACCATAGAAGGTTACTTTCTTGGTGAACAGATGTTTCCACCTTTCCTTTCTGATGAGGAAGTACAATGCTTACTATCAGGGAAAGACATAGAAGCCAAGGACTGTGTATCCCAAACATCTGAAATAGATATCCAATGGGCTCAGGCCATGGAAGAGCTCAAAAAGGATTTTGAAAATCAAGTTAGAAAGGTGGAGGAAAAACTGGCAAGAGAAATGAGAGAGATGCAAGAAAAGCATGAAAAACAGGTCAATATCTTGGTAAAGGAGACCCAAAAAAATGCTGAAGAAAATAACACCTTGAAAAATAGGCTCACTCAATTGGCAAAAGAGGTTCAAAAAGCCAATGAGGAGAAGAATGCTTTCAAAAGCAGAATTAGCCAAATGGAAAAAGAGGTTCAATAGCTCACTGAAGAAAATAGTTCTCCCAAAATTAGAATGGAACAGATGGAGGCTAATGACTTTCTGAGAAACCAAGAAATCACCAAACGAAACCAAAAGAATGAAAAAATGGAAGAGAATATGACATATCTCATGGGAAAAACAACTGACCTGGAAAATAGATCCAGGAGAGACAATTTAAAAATTATGGGACTACCTGAAAATAAAGTCATGATCAAAAAAAGAGCCTAGACATCATCTTCCATGAAATTATCGAGGAAAACTGCCCTTACAATATTCTAGAACCAGAGGGCAAAATAAGTATTGAAAGAATCCATCGATCACCGCCTGAAAGAGATCCAAAAAGAGAAACTCCTAGGAACATTGTGGCCAAATTCCAGAACTCCCAGCTCAAGGAGAAAATCTTGCAAGCAGCTAGAAATAAACAATTCCAGTACTGTGAAAACACAATCAGGATAACTCAAGATCTAGCAGCTTCTACATTAAGGGATCAAAGGGCATTGAATAGGATATTCCAGAAGTCAAAGGAACTAGGACTCAAACCAAGAATCACCTACCCAGCAAAACTGAGCATAATACTTCAGGGGAAAATATGGTCTTTCAATGAAACAGAGGACTTTCAAACATTCTTGATGAAAAGACCAGAGCTGAAAAGAAAATTTGACTTTCAAACACAAGAATGAGAAGAAGCATGAAAAAGCAAACAGCAAAGAGAAGTCTTAAGGGACTTACCAGAAGTGAACTCTTTACATTCCTACATGGAAAGACAATATTTGTAACTCTTAAAACTTTTCAGTATCTGGGACCACACACACATGTACACGTGTGCACGCGCACACACATACACACATGCACACACAAACAGAGACAGAGAGCACAGAGTGAATTGAATAGGATGGGACCATATCTTAAAAGAAATTAAGGTAAATGGTGAGAGAGAAATGTAGTGGGAGGAAAGAGGGTGAAATGGAATGGGGTAATTATATGTCATTTAAGAGGCAAGTAGGAGACTTTTTAGTGGAGGGAAAAAGAGGAGAGCTGAGAAAAAAACAAGAAGTTTACCCTCATCACATTGGACTAAAGGAAGAAATAAAATGCACACTCATTTTGGTATGAAAATCTATCTTACAATACCGGAAAGTGGGAGAGAAGGAGATAAGCAAGGTGGGGGGGATGATGGTAGGGAGGGCAATGGGAGGAGGGAGCAATTTGAAGTCAACACTCTTGGGGAGGGACAGGATCAAAAGACAGAATAGAAACAATGAGGGGCAGGATAGGATGGAGGGAAATAGTTAGTCTTACACAACATGACTATTATCGAAGTCATTTGCAAAACTACATAGATAGGGCCTATATTGAATTGCCTGCCTTCCCAAAGGGAATGAGTGGGGAGGGAGGGATGGGGAGAATTTGGAACTCAAAG
Organism: Bettongia penicillata ogilbyi; assembly: GCA_023548195.1. Classification (NCBI taxonomy): domain Eukaryota; kingdom Metazoa; phylum Chordata; class Mammalia; order Diprotodontia; family Potoroidae; genus Bettongia; species Bettongia penicillata. Next base: position 1,552,073 of record JAJHZJ010000181.1, read on the forward strand.
TTTTAGGAAAAACTGTCGAGTATTGTTCTTGCTACTAGGAAATAAGAAATACAGTTAAAGGGGAATAGAAAGTCATCTGGCCCTACAGGACAAAAGAGAAGATGGGGACAAGAGAAGGGAGGGAGGATAGAAGAGAGGGCAGATTGGTGATAAAGGAAATTAGAATGCTTGGTGTATTTGGGTGTGGTGAGGGGATAAATGGGGAGAAAATTTGGAACCCAAAATTTTGTGAAAATGAATGTAAAAAGTTAAATAAATAAATTTATAAAAAAAAAAGAAATTCATCAACAGGGTCTCGTTCAAGACACGTGTGTCTATATATAGATGCACACACATATGTACTACTTCTTTCTGAAAATAATGTAAATAAGTATGCTTCCTATAAATCTTTAGTTAGATATTCTACCCTTTTCATTATAAGAAATAAATATAGCAATGAGTACATATAAACTTACTGCTTGCTAAATTTCCAGTGGCCTGTTCTGCTACGATAAAGGCTTTGTTTCTATAGCTATGACCTTGTATGGAGGAGTAAGTTCTGTGATCTTGCATATGTGTCACTACTAAATGTTAAGTTAATATACAGCTAAATGTTTTGCCTTCTCAAGTAGTCCCAAGTTCATTAGGAATCCTCAAACTTATTATAGATACAGATTTTAAAACCTTCTTTGCTTACTACTCTCTATTATCACGCTCCCCCTTCCTTCCAAGAAAGGGATTGGAATATATCTGCTTGGCAGAGGGAAAAAACACCGTTTTCCTGCAAGAAAGAATAAAATTTTATAAGTCTACTTCTTGACTTGCTTTTAAAAGATAAAATGGGGACATCAGAATTTGAAATCTGTGTTAGGTAGAAATTATGTTTATTTACATGTATGTATTTATAGATAAAAATATATTATTTTATCTTTCTGGAAGTTAACAGTGCTGTTATTTTTTCTTGCTAATAATTAACTTGCATATGAATGTTTCATTTCTTCCCGTCCTGCTGAAATAATCTTTTTAAATATGAAGGACAAAGAAAAGACCTGTTTTCTGGTCAAAGTATACTTGGTATGGAAATGCAAAAGTAGAAAAACTTAGCAAGGATATTGAAAGAACAAACTTCTGTATTTCTTTTATATGTTATTTTAAGTTTAATTAGACATTACTTAGGTTAGATTATTTTAGTACATTTTCTTTTAAATGTCCAAATAAACCATTTCTTCTCAGTGCTTTTGGAATCATAAGCTAAAGTCTGAGCCCTATATAAGGTACAGATTTTGAAAACTGGAAAAATGAATAAAACAACCAGCTGAATTACAGAGGAATTTTTTTCTGTATATAAGAAGAAACAAGCAAAATCATTTTGCTGCTTTCATCCTATGAGCCAGGGCCACATGTTGTACTTCAAGGAAGCTGGGTCAGCAGTTTTCCTAAAACTTGGGAATGCCAAAGAGGAAAAGAATGAGAGAATCATAAATATCCAATAAATCTGGCTCCAGATCCCTACGTTGTTCTCTGGTATGACAGATGGTTTACCACAAAAGCACCCATTTAGAAAACATTTGTTCCTAAATGGTAGGAAAAGTGGACAGGAGAGCCATGTAACTTGAAGGGATAAAGAAGGATGAAACAGTTGTATGAATCAGGTACAGCAAAAACACCTATTTGGTTGGACTATAGAACATCTAGAAAACACCATCACAGTTGACCCTGGGAACTGTAACACATTGGCAAATCATTGGTAGCCAGGTAAAATGGGTCCATTTTTCTAGCTCTCCAGTGGTAAAAAGACTCATTGCTCTATGGACATCTGGAGATAATAAGATTATAATGAGCATGGTCAAGTTGCCTTAGTCCTCTGAAATGAAATGATTTCTTTAAACTTGTACTCTCAATCACACTCTCAGGTTCTATCAGGATTCAAGCAGTTAGCCCTGAAAGCCCCTTTCATTTCAGAACTGAACTCAGGTCTTCCTAACTCTGAACTTGAACCAGGTCCCCCTAACTCTGAAGCTAACTCTCTGTGCCATGTGGCCCCTCTGTAAACCATTATGTAAGTAGTTATACAAGGAGAATAATGAGTTGGAAGGTACCTCAAAGGCCACCTAGTGCAACTTTTTTTTTTACAGATGACAAAGTCAAGGTGAGAAGAGGGTGAGTGTTAACCTAAGATCATACAGGCAACAATATTCAGAGTTTTAGACCTGGGAGAGGAGAAGAGAGTTAGAGATTATCTAAAGGAAGAAAAAATGTCCAGAGAATTGTGGTGATTTGCCCAAGGTCATATAGATAGTAAGAGCCAGAATTTGACCCCAGGTTCCTTGACTCCAAATTCCTTCCACTGCACCATGTTGCTTCCCCAAAATAATTTCAATCCCTTACCCCACCATTATGGTAGGGCAATATTGTTATCTTTCCATGCAAAGACAGCATCATTTTGGTGCACTGAGCCCACACACCATATGTGAACCTTGCATTCTGTCAGTCAGTTTGACCAGACTCTACTTGGCTCACTGTAGTTGGTTGATTGGTTGCTGTCCTTCACCTTCAAAGAGGACCAAAATGACATCACCATTGTAAAGTGAAATTTCAGTGTCTGACTGCAAACCAACATGAGCTCAGAATGCTCTACCACAGGTTGGGCACAGACAGTCCTTATGAATATTTGGGGTGGATATCCCAAATTTGCGCATCCTGCATTTACTTTGTGCTGTCTCAATTCTGCTTTGCTCAAAGAGCACAGTACCTTTTCTTATGTGGTCATGCCATGCTGAGAGGTCCTGTGCCAGTGTCTCCCATGTTGCACAGTCAAATCCATGTTGCACAGTTCTTGAGAGAGACCTTGAGAGTGTCCTTGTATCACTCCTTCTGGCCACCATGTGATCACTTGCCCCATACAAGTTCTCCATAAAATAGTCTTTTTGGCAAGCATACATTTTGCATTAGAACAACATGGCTGTGCTCTCTGAAGCATAGTTTGAATACTTGGCAGTTCAGCTCAAGCAAGGACTTCAGTGTCTGGTACCTTATCTTGTCAGGTGATCCTCAGAATCTTCCTAAGACAGTTCAAGTGAAAGCGATTCAGTTTCCTGGCATGGCACTGGTAGACTGTCCATGTTTCACAAGCATATAACAATGAGGTCAGCAGACCAGCTCTGCAGACCTTCAATTTGGTAGTCACTCTAATACCTCTTCTCTCCCAGATCTTTCTTTGGAGCCACCCAAGCACTGAACTAGCTCTGGCAATGCCTGCGTCAACCTCATTGTTAATGTGTACATCCCAGGGAAGTACATTAGCAAGGTAAGTGAACTTATCCACAGCATTCAAAACTTCTCCTTTTGTTATAACCAATGGTTCCACATATGGATGGTGTGGTGGTGGCTGATGGAGCACCTGTGTTTTTTTGGTGTTAATTATTAGGCAAAAATTAGCACAGGCAGCAAAGAATTGATCCATACTCTATTGCATCTCAGCTTCAGAGGCTGCATTGAGTGCACAATCATCTGCAAACAGAAAATCATCCACCAACACTCTCTCCGCTTTGGTCTTGGCTTATAACCTTTTCAAATTGAAGAACTTACCATCAGTATAGTATTTGACCTTGATGCTATGTTCATCCTCATTGAAAGCATTTGTCAACATGGCTGAAAACATCATGCTGAAAGGCATGGGAGCAAGCACACAGCCCTGTTTTACTCCATTGGTGACTGGGAAGGCAGGAGAGCTTTGTCCATTATCCAAAACCTGGGCAAACGTCATCATGAAACTGACATACAATATTGATGAACTTCTCTGGGAAACCAAATTTTGACATAATTTTCCATAAGCCCTCACGACTAACAGTGTCAAAGGCCTTGATCAGATCCACAAATGTTGTGTACAGATCTCCGTTCTACTCCTGGCATTTCTCCTGGAGTTGTTAGGCAGCAAACACCATATTGACTGTTCCTTGGCCCTTTCTGAAACCATGCTGGCTTTCAGGTATACACCTATCTTCCAGGTAAAGGATAAATCTATTAAGAAAGACTCTAGCAAGAATTGTTCCAGCAATGACTAAGAGAGATCCACCTGTAATTGTCACAGAACAATCCATTCCCTTTACCCTTATAGAGATGGACAATGGAGGTATCCTTGAACTCCTAGGGGATAACCTCCTGTTGCCATATAATCGGAAAATTTCAGTCAGCTTTTGTATGAGCAATGGTCCCCTTACCTTGTAAATCTCAGCTGGAATAGAATCAGCACCAAGTGCTTTGCCACAAGAAAGGAGTCTAATGGCCCTCAAAACCTCTTCTTCAGTTGGAAGTGTCAGCTAAGGAGGGATTGACTTCAACCTGAGGTAAATGTTCAATGGCCTCAGTATTGACTGATGATGGTCTGTTAAGAACACTATGGAAGTGTTCAGCCCATCTCTCTAGGATCATGTCTTTATCACTAATCAATGCGGCTCCATCAGCACTGAGTAGTTGTGATGCACCGTAGGTTTTTGATCCATAAATACCTTTCAGGGAATCACAAAAGCACTTTGGATTGTTACTATGAGCATAAAACTAAACTTCATCTGCCTTCTTACTGAGCCAGGAATTCTGCATCTTTCTAAGCTTTGCTTGTAGTTTGCTTTTGATGGAATTAAATGCTGCCTTCTTAGAGGTGGATGAGCTATCCTACTAGTAAGTCCTGTGGAATTCTCAGTTTTCATTTAGCAGCTTCTGAATTTCCCCATCATTTTCATCAAACCAGTCTTGGTGTTTGGGAGGGTTCTGACCCAGATGAGCAAATGCACTGCTGTACACCAAGTCTCTGAGAGCTGCCCACTCCTTTTCTGCTCCACTGTTTCCAGCTGTATGTTGGCTCAACTTTCCCTCCAAGTCAGCAGCAAACTGTTCACCCTCAGAGAAGAGCTCTAATTTGTTGATATTAATTCTTCTCATAGTCATTTTGCCTTGGGGGTGGTGCTTTTGATGAATGCAAATATTTAGCTTGGAAAAGTGTGTGATCCATCCAGCACTCTGCATCACACATTGCCATTGTCACTCTCACATCTTGTCTGTCTCTTTTCCTTACAATCACATAATCTATTAGATGCCAGTATTTGCTGCGAAGGTGCATCCATGAAGTTTTATTGTGTTTAGGTAAACAGAAAACAGTGCTGGTGATGAGAAGATCATGTGATGCATAAGTCTTCAGCAGTAAAAGACCATTGTTGTTGCTGTTTCCAACTCCATTCCTGCCTAGGACTCTTTGCCAAGTCTGGTAGTCTGAGTCTTCTCTAGCATTAAAGTCACCCAGAATTATAAGCTTGTCCTCTTTTGGCACATTGATGACAAGGTCTCTAGGATTTCATAAAATTTTTCTTTGATCTCATCATGGTGGGAGCATAAGCACTGATAGTGGTGGCATGATGTTTTCCTGAAAGTGGCAATCACACTGTCATGAGCCTGTCATTCACTCCTTTTGACTGTCATACCAACTTGCTGATTAGATTAGTTTTGATTGCAAAACCCACGCCAACTTCACAGCGCTCCCCTTTACTGCGCCCATTCCAGAAAATGGTGTATCCAGCTCCAATTTCAGTAAGCTGGTCTTCATTTGACAACCTTGTTTCATTCAGGGCTGCTATTTGGATGAGATATTGGTTGAGTTCTCTTGCAATAAGAGCAGTTCTTCTTTCAGGTCTACTGGATTTTGTGTTGTCTATTAGTGTGCGCATGTTCCATGTGCCAATGGTGGGTGGAATCATCTTTGCAGATGTTTTCATACTTTTTTTGTTTTTTGACTACCTAGTGGTATTCCCCACCTGCTGCAGTAATCAGGTCAGGGTTGGGTAAGCAGGCAATGTTTAGGGCAACTTTTCTAGCCCCCTTCCTCACACCAGGAGTCCTTAAAAGGCTGCTCAGACACCCAGGGGGGCTGCTGAGTCCCATGCTGCTTCCAGTGAGAAATGACCCTATGGCCTTGGCTGCCTGTGTGCAGGGTCATGACTACAGCTCCCGGTGTATCCACATCTGCTGCTTCATCACTTGCCTGTCACCACAGGACTTTGGGGCATAATAGTAAAATGGTATAGGTGATGTCTTTTGATTCATGCGTAAATTGGATTTAAGTGAGACAGAGTTGCACGAAGTCATCAGCCTCACTGTCTCCTCCAGAGTCATCATAGTCTAGTGGAAGGAAAGAATAAAGACGGCTGATGATGGTGCAGGATGCAGTGGATGACCTTGGCATCTTTGGTGTCTAACCAAGCTCTAAGCTCTCCATATCACCTGCTTCATTTGCCTTCATGACTGTTCGAACAAATTGTTCTTATCTACCCACTCCACCAGATGAAGTCTTCACATGATTGGGGTAGATACCCCCCTAACTCACCAATGGATCTGAGAACCCTTGGTTACCCTCAACCTGGTTTGGCCCATCTGCTGAAACGGTTTACCAGGATGTGGCCACTCTGCATGCTGCAGCTTCTTGGAACCACAGGTGAGAGTTAGGCTGAACATGTGGACACCAGAGGTGGAAAGAGCAGCCATCATGCCAAAGGTACTGGTCCTCCCCAAACACACTCTACACCCTTCACTGTACAGCTCACTGTAAGAAAGTAGTTGGAGGAGGGGCCATTAAAACTGACTTCACTTTTCTCCAGGGAGAGAGTCTGGCAGCAACAGCACTTATCTTAGAGAAATCTTGTCCCATTTTAAAGGAGTTTCACTGAAAAAGTAAAACTCCAGCCTGGGGGAAAGAGAGAGTTTGGCAGCAACAGCACTTATCTTTGAGAAATCTTGTCCCATTTTAAAGGAGTTTCACTGAAAAAGTAAAACTCCAGCCTGGGGGAAAAGGTCAACTAGAACCTGAATCATTCAACCTTTTATTTCTTTATCCTTTTCTATCATCTAGGAAATATTTCACACAAGGTGAGGGCTGCAAATGTTGATGTGCCAAAATCATGAGCTGTCCAGAATTTACAGTGGGATAGCATTCTCAGAAAGTATCTTAGCAAAGAAGGTCATTTGCTAGAATTTATTGCCTAGGACATAGAATTCACTTGCCTATTCAAACACTTTAAAAGCATCAACTGGGTACTAAAAAAAGATACAAATTTTAGATGAATCAGTTAATTTGTAGTCTATGAGGCAAATAAGATATAGGCATAGACAACTAAAACATTAAACTGTTATCTGAAAAATATCTAAAAAAGTTTAGCTATATGAGGCTCAAGGAGGAAGCATTATCAGTCTTGGGCAAGTCACCTGATTTTCCTGAGCCCCAGTTTCTTTGTCTGTAAAATTAGAATATGAATTCTTACACTACCTACCTCACAAAAATGCAGTGAGGAAAGTACTTTGCAGATCTTTACACACTAAAGAAATGTGAACTATTGATGCCATACCCACTGGGTAAGGTGAGTGAGGTGTGGGCCAAGAGACCCAATCTGTAAAGGCATGGGAGCAAGGATACTGTCAGGGAGTTGGTGTGTAGAGTGGCAGAGCATAGGTAATAGGAAAACCAAGGGTATTCTGGTTAGAATAGGATCAACAGAATGACTTTACCATACCTAGATCAATGAACCAAAGACTGATTGGTGAACCTGGGACAAGCTTACCTATTGTAATGGTGAAGCTATCTTCTTATCTCCTAAACTCCCCTAACTTTCATGGCTAGGTCCACTCAGGCCCTATCTGTAGAATCACTATTTTCTTTTTTACCATGATCAGATTTGAGGATATGAAGTCTATCATTCATTTGCCTCAGTATGGTTCCCAGCATAGCATTAGGCACATGAAGCATTTCAGTTAATGTTATAACATATTTCATATACGACAGAGACTATGTCCATATGCAGCTACTCCAGTGATTTTGAATAGCTGGCTAATGCTTGTCTAGCACGTCTGAAAATAGACATAGAGAGAGTAGGTGATTGTCTAGCTAGTATAATTTAGGAGCACCAACAAAATCCCCTTGATCAAAAATATCTTTCACACAATGAACCAATTTAATTAGAAAGTCTTAGGTTAATAAAATTCTCTTTTAAAATGCATATGCCCTAACAGAAATCATATGATTATCCCAATAGATGCAGAAAACTTTTGACAAAATATAGCACCCATTTCTTTTAAAGATACTAGGGAGCATAGGAATAAATGGAGTTTTCCTTAAAAGCATAAGTAGTATCTATCTAAAAGCATCAGCAAGCATTATATGTAATGGAGATAAGCTAGAAGCTTTCCCAGAAATATCAGGGTGGAAACAAGGATGCCCATTATCACTGCTATTATTCAATATTGTACTAGAAATGTTAGCTTTAGCAATAAGAGAAAAAACAGAAATTGAAGCAATTAGAATAAATATTGAGGAAAAGCAGATGATATGATGGTATATTTAGATAATCCTAGAGAATCAACTAAAAAACTACTTGAAATAATTAACAACTTTAGCAAAGTTGCAGGATATAAAATAAGCTCACATAAATCATTGGCATTTCTATGTAACACTAATAAATGCTAGCAGCAAGAGGTGGAAAGAGAAATTCCATTTAAAATAACTGTAAACAATATAAAATATTTGGGATTCTACCTGTCAAGACAAACCCAGGAACTTTATGAACACAATTACAAAATACTTTTCACACAAATAAGGTCAGATCTAAACAACTGAAAAAATATCAATTGTTCATGGGCAGTCCAAGTTAATATAATAAAAATGATAGTTCTACCAAATTGTCAAAAAAAATTTTATAGAGCCAGAGAAAATAGTAACAAAATTCACCTGGAAGAGCAAAAGAATATCAAAGGAGTTAATGAAAAAAATGCAAAGGAATGTGAACTAGCTATACCGGATCTAAAATTATATTATAAAGTGGTAATCATCAAAACTATTTGGTACTGGTTAAGAAATAGAGTGGTAGATCAGTGGAATAGGTTAGGTAGACAAGACAGAGTAGTCAATGACTATAGTAATCTACTGTTTGATAAATCCAAACACTTCACTTCTGGGATAAGAATTCTGTATTTGACAAAAACTCCTGGGAAAACTGGAAAATAGTATGGCAGAAACCAGGCAGAGACCAACATCTCACACTGTATACTAAGATAAGGTCAAAATCGGTGTATGATTTAGACATAAAGGATGATACCATGTGCAAATTAGGAGAGAAGGAATAGTTTACCTGTCAGTTCTATGAAGAAGGGAAGAATTGTAACCAAACAAGAGACAGAGAACATTAGAAAAATGGATAATTTTGATTACATAATTAAAAAGATTTTGCACAAACAAAATCAATGCAACCAAGATTAGAAGGAAACCAAAAAGCTGGGAAACAATTTCTTGTGGCCAGTGTTTCTAATAAAGACCTCGCTTCTAAAATACATAGAGAACTGAGTCAGATTTATAAGAATACAAGTTGTTCCCCAATTGATAAATAGTCAAAGGATATGAGAAGACAGTTTTCAGATGAAGAAATTAAAGCTATTTACAGACACATGAAAAAATGCTCCAAATCACTTTTGATTAGAGAAATGCAAATTAAAACAACTCTGAGGTGCCACATCACACCTATCAGATTGGCTAATAAGGCAGAAAAGGAAATGATAAATGTTGGAGAAGATGTGGGAAAATTAGAATGCTAAAGCATTGTTGGTGGATTTTGGAGAGCAATTTGAAACTATGCTCAAAGGGAATTGCATACCCTTTGATCCAGCAATACCACTACTAGGTCTGTATCCCAAAATGATCATAAAAAAGGGAAAAGGACCCACATATCCAAAAATATTTATAGCTGATCTTTTTGTGATGGCAAAGAATTGGAAACTGAGGGAATGCCCACCAATTGAAAAATGACTAAACAAGTCATGGTATATGAATGTAATGGAATATTACTGTGCTATAAAAAATGATGAGCAGGTAGATTTCGGAAAAACCTAGAAAGATTTAGAGGAATTGATGCTGAGTGAAGTGAGTGTAGCAGGAGAACATTGTACACAGCAGCAGCAACACTGTATCGTGATCAGCTACGATAGACTTAGCTCTTCTGACCAATGCAATGATCTAAGACAATTCCGAAAGACTCATGAGGGAAAATGTTATCCACATACAGAGAAAGAAATGTGAAGTCTGAATGCAGGTTGAAGTATAATATTTTTACTTTTTTGTTTTTTCTTTCTTGTATTTTTTTCTTTTTGTTCTGATTCTTCTTTCACAACATGACCAATGTGGAAATATGTTTAATATGTTTGTACATGTATAACCTATATCATATTGCTTGCTGTCTTGGGGAAAGGAGAGACAGAGGGAAAAAAACTTTGGAACTCAGAATTTTATATAAGTGAATGTTGAAAACTAAAAAAAAATGTTTATGATTGATTTATATAAATAAATAAAATGCATGTGCCATTGAGAGGAAGTCAGCAGTCATCTATATTTCAGCATGAATTATTTTAATCAACTAGATTTCCACCCTAATGTTTAGCTGAGATTAGCAACCCTGGAGGAATTTTAGTGATGGGGTAGAAAATAGGGCTCTTTTTGAGCACTGGCTGATTGGTACTCCCCTCAAAGACAGAAAATAACTTGAAGGGGATAATTATTCTAGTGTAACACAGTCATCTTAAAAAGGCTTCTGATTGGCAAAATAATACAAAAAGGTGTATTCTAAACAATATAAATTTAGATATTATGAGACATCATCTGGAGGCTCTTTCCCAAACTAGCCACCCCTCTAGAGGCTCTCCTATGCCATCATATCCAAGTCCTTTCTAAGATGTGGTTCTCACAGCTTAACATGATACTCCATGACAGAATAATGGGGGACTACTGGGATCATAAAATCAGAGGACCCCAGAACTAGGGCAAGAAGAACCTCAGATGCCATTTGATCCAAACCCCTCATTTTATAGCTGAGGAAACCAAGGACCAAGGAGGTTTTATGATTCATTCTTTCCAGTCCTGGATGCTATATCTGTATTTATGCAGCTGAAAATCATATTAGCTTTCTTGGTTGCTGTACTCCAGTGTTGACTCATATTGGATGTGAGTCCACTAAAACCCACAGATAGTGTTTCACATAAATAGTTATTTAGCTTTGTCTTATACTTGTGATATTAATTTGTTTTTATCCCAATTGAAATATTTTACTTTTATGTCTATTAAATTTCATCTGGTTAAATTCAGTCTAATGTTTTAACCTGCAAAGATTGCTGTGGTGTTTGATTCTAGTATCTAAATGTCATCGACAATTCGGATAATGGCAACATGGTAGTTAGATGACATATAGAAGAAAGAGCACTGGCCTTTGACCCACAAAATCCTATTTACTAATCCCTGCTCTGTTCCTCACTAGCTATGGGATCATACAACTAATCTGTATCACTTTGGCTTCAAAACCCAAATTTTTCTCCCAACAAATTAGTCAGTTAACTACTTCAAGAGTCCATCTCACTTTGCATGCCCTGATACTGCAATGATCCAATACATGGAGCTTGAATTTGAAGAAAATAACCATCCATTCATACATGATTAAAGCAGCAATTTCCCTACTATGCATCCCTTTCTTGTTTTCATGGTTTCTCCAATCTAGCATATGATAATGTCTCTGATTTTCCTATGATGGTAGTACCTAGATTTGAAGATAGTCTGATAAAATAATTTCTACCTATTTATATATTACTTTATCATGGTGGATTGGTTTCACAATGACTGCATATGAAATAGCATCTTCTAAGAACTGATGAGAAAACTGGAACATAGACTGAAATTAGGTTTAGACCAACGTTAACACTCTATATATCACAATAAGCTGAATATAAATATATATGACCTGAATATATGAAAGTCCTCAGCATAAAAAAAATTAGACAAGAATAAAATCAGTTGCCTTTCACATCTATGGCTAAGGAGAAACTTCTTAACTAAACAAAGGATAAAGGAGATCATAAACCATAAAATAAGCCATTTTGACTACATAAAATTAAAAGTTTTTGTAAAAGTATAATTAAGGAAGATGGAGTTAAAAGAAAAATAGTAGTGGGAAGAAATTGCATCAAATATTAGATACACATATATATGGAACTGACATAAATATATAATACCAAGAACCACTCGCTTTCTAAGAGATAAATGGTTAAAAGGTATGAACAAGGAGTTTTCTTTTTTCCCTCAAATTTATTAATTTATTTGTTTTCAGTTTTCAACATTCATTTCCATAAGTTTTAAATTTCTCTTCCCTTCCTTCCTCCCTTATTCCCTAAGATGGTATGCAATCTTATACGGGCTCTATACATACATTCCTATTAAACATATTTTCACATTAGTCATGTTGCATAGAAGAATTATAGTGAATGGGAGAAACCATGAGAAAACAAAACATAACAAAAGAGAAAATAGTCTACTTCATTCTGCATTCTGACTCCATAATTCTTTCTCTGGATGTGGGTGACATTTTGCATCATGAGTCCTTTGGAAATGTTTTAGGACCTTGCATTGCTGTGAAGGGCTAAGTCTGTCAAAAACAGTCCTTGCACACTGTAGCTGTTACTGGGTATAATGTTCTTAGGGTTCTTGAGCAAAGAGTTTTCAAAAGAATTTCAAACTATAAATTTTCACAATAAAACATACTTCAAATTCCTAATAAGAAAAGAAATGCAAATTAAAATAACTCTAGAATTTTACTTTACAACCTGAAAACTGGCAAAGACAACAAACATAAAATGACAATAGTCAATGTTGGAGGACCTTGGGAAGACAAGCACAGTAATACACTGTGAACTGGTCCAACTGTCCTGAGTATCAGTTTGTAATTATTCAAGAAAAGCGACTAAATTATACATACTCTTTAATTTGACAATTCCTTTACTAGGGATATAAATGGATACATATACATATCCACACAAATATATTAAATACTGGGACTATATATGTGTGTATATACATACACACATATATACGTATATGTGTGTATACATACATATATATGTTGAAAACAGAAGCAAAGGTCCAATGTATATCAAAATATTGATAGTAGCACTCTTTGTGCTGGAATAGAAGTAGAAACAAAGTGGATGACCAGTAATTGGAGAATGGTTGGAAAAAAGTATGGCATGTCAATGTGATAGCATATTACCACCAACAAGAAAAGACAAATATAAAGAATTCAGAGAAATATGTACAGATTTCTATGAACTAATGTAGGAAACAAAGAAGTAGAAATGAGAATAGTGAACCCAATGACCACAGTAATGCAAATGGAAAGATTGCTAAAAGGATTGATTAGATTGTGAGGTCTTTGAAGGCAGGGACTCTCTTTTATTTCTTTTGCATCCCTAGCACTTAGCACAGTGTCCACACAGAGTAGGCACTTAATAAATGCTTGCAAACTGATGGACTGAAAGCGGAACTCAGAGCTGTGTGACTCTGGGCAAGTCACCTTACCCTGTTTGCCTCAGTTTTCCCATCTGCAAAATGAAAAGGAAATGGCAAACACTCCAGCATTTTTGCCAAGAAAACTCCAAAAATACTGAAGCTGGATGTGAATTTAGGAGCATGAGTCTTCCTGATTCCAGGCCTGGCACTATTTCTACTGTACCACCTAGATGTGCCATTCGTGACATATAGCTACAGATGAATATTTTTTAAAGGAACCTTCTTCTATTAGATTCAACTATAGTTTCATATGCTCTACCATGCCTAGTCTCATCCCTCTCAATTTACCAAAGTTTCTATCTGATGCCTTTACTTCCTTTCCAGTCACTTATCTTCCTCAAACCTTTATATCCTGGCATTCTTCTATACTGTTGCGCTGAAATCCTTTTCTCAAACACGACTTCCTGTGCCTAATCCAAAGACCTTCCCCCAGTCTTCTGGTCCTTGCTATCTCTATAGTTTCTGACTTTGCCAAGCTCTTTCTATCCTTCTGGACATGTTCCTACCCTTTCCTTCAAAGACACTGGACTTTCCTACTTCTATTTCTATCTTTCCTCTTTGTTTTCTTTCATGGTGGTTGTCTTCCCAGTTCTTTAGTATTGCTTCTCCCCAAGGATCACTATTGCTGCCCTTGGCTTTCTTTTTAGTCTCTATCTTCTCTCCCCTGGCCATGTCATTTCCTTCCCTAGTCTCTCCTTCTGATCTCTAGGCACATAACTACCTACAGCTCCTTGGCCAAATCGAATAAGATGAGATTTATTAGGGATAAATGTACAGCGGTTTCCAAAAACAGACTTCATAAGTTGGAAAAATGGGTAGACAGCAGTTCATCTAAACAAGATTGAGCAGTTGTAGTGCCCTACAAACTTGGTATGAGTCAATAGTGAAATGGAGAATGGATGGATCAGAGCCATAAGAGCTAACATGATCTTAGGTTACATTGCGAGGCATAATGTCAAGAATAAGGGAGGTGATGGACCTACTATTTTATTCCATTCTGCTCATTATTTTAGAGAAAAATTTTAGGAATGGCATTGATAAACTTGAGAGCCATCAGAGGAAGGCAATCAGGATGGTACAGATCCTTGGGATTGCACAGGACTGGTTGTAAGAAATGGGAAAACAAGACCCTGGGGGGGAGGGGGAGACAATTCAGTGGACTACTTACTAGTGAATGTTTAACAGCTGGCTATGCAGAAGAAAAGAAATCTACAAGTGACATGTTTGATCTGCATTATTAACGTTTTCTGTATACTTTCTAAAGTCTAGACAACTGATAAACAATAAATCCAACCTGGATTTGTATTTTGCCTATTTGCGAGGGGTAAAAGCTCACACTAAAAAATTGATAATCCTGGTTTTTATGGGTTTGTGGAGCTATTTCCAGCACACCCGTCAAAGGACTGTTTTGGGGAAATTAATCTTGTTCTGCTTGGTTCCTGGGGGCAGAATGAGGAGCAAATGAGATGAAGTTACAACAAGAAAGACTTAGGTTTAATGTAAGGAATGCTAGAGTTACTTGGAAGTAGAATGGGGCTGACTCAGAAGGTGGTGCATTCTTCACTTTCGGGTCTTCAGGCAAAAGCTGGATGGTCACTCGTCAGGTCTGATATAGAGGGGATTCTTGTCCAGGTGCAGATTGAATGAAATGTTCTCTAAATTGGTTCCTTCCCATCCTAAGATTATGTGACTCAAAGATTGTTCTAACCATTTTTTTTTTCCCAAATGGGAAGCCAGCTGTGATGGGAAGCCATAAAGAACAACTCCAGAGAACAATTCCATGGAATTTCAGGTGGAGACTCTTCAGTGACCCAGATTGCTGGAGACAGGAAAATATAGGTGAATTAGGAATATTTTTATTTTGTTTTTCCTTTTCTGGGTAAAGAGAAATGAAAGTCTATGCTTTTGACCCAACTATATCATGCTTCATTCAGCCGAAGTCAGGGTCAAAGCTTCTCAATGTATAAGAAAGTCTGAGAGCCTTTTAAAAGAAGCATTTTTTTTTTAAATAGAGAAAACACAAATCCCAGATGGTTTGAATTCAATTAAAAGATCCAATGCTAATAGTTTCCTTTGGGTTCTAAATGCTGAGAAAATAGTACTCTTCCCTTGATTGCAGCCTTAGAAGGAGTCATTCATCTCTTTTCCTCAGCCAAGGACAGTGTAGGCAGGATCGCAACAATGACTTGGTCTTATATTTGCATAATATGCAAGTAGAAAAGACTGTTGGTGTCATTCATTTGACTACTGGCCGAGGTGCCCAATAGATGGGGCAGACTGAGAAAATCTTGGTACTTACTTTCAAGGCTGTTTCGCTATTGTTTCATTTGAATAAAATGGGGATGCTAGGTTCTTTCTCTCCTTGAAGAATATCATTAATAACGGCCCCTGCTGACAGAATGGGAGGATAGCTAGGGTCATTCTGTGGTCATTTCAGAGTCAGCTTTAGCCCCTAGGTGACTGTTCTCTCCCATAGGTTCTGAGCTCAGGGTCTGGTCTTAGGTGTAGGAGTGAGTAGGGGTGCAGTGGGGAAAGGTCGCAGAGTAACTGGGTAAGCTGCAGTGTGATTGCTTAAGCTGAGAATTTGGCCCCACTGTGGAGTAACAGGAGAGCCCTGGAACTGGGGACATTTGGCAACCATGAAGCCTTGGGACTTGGCCCTGTGCCGCTGCTGTAGGGGAACATAGCAGCAGCCACCAGAGTGGGGAAAGAAGGCTTTTTCTTTTCCTTTCTTGCTATTAACCTTACCCTTCCCTCAGTGCCTAGGTTTTATAACAGTCACCAGTCGTTGGCTGGTGGTAGGAGAGATCATGCTAGCTGCTTAACTGTCCCACGTACTGTATATGGAAATATGGACTGACCAATATTCCTTAGCTTTTGACCCACTAGGGTGTATGATTTACCGGTGTTTGAATTAGGATTTAGAAAGTAGGAACATAAGGTATATTTTACAGTCAGCCAATAAGCATTTTTTAAGTACCTACTATGTGCTAGGCACTGTGCTAATATCTCATATACACGTAATTGCTTATATGTTGTCTCTCCCCTATTGGAAGATGATTTCCTTAAGGGTAAGAACCATCTTTTTGCCTTCATCATAATCCTGGTACTTAATAAAGGTTTGTTGACTGACTGCATGGCTTGAAGTTTATAAAGCACCTTCTTCATAAGAGCCCTTTGAGTAGGCTGTGGAAGTGTTTTTGAAGAATTTTGAAGAATATTTTGAAGAAAAGGAATCTAGGACGAGAATTTTGAAGAATATTTTGAAGGAAAGGAATCTATGGATGGTGGCAGAGACCCAAGTGTTCTCGTTCCAAGTGTGATGTTTGATCCATTTTATTACCATCTTCCCAGGATGCTCCCACATACTAGCTGGTATTGAGAAAATCAGTATCAGATGTGTCATCACACACACACACACACACACACACACACACAGCATGTTTAATATTAAGTCTGAAAAGCTGATGTTGGAACCTAAGGTTCAATAACCCCACCTTCCTGTCCAACTCAAAGCTTCATCGTCATCTTATTTAAAAACTCTACATATCCATTTGACTTTTAGAATGTGCTTGGATGGACAACTTCACTAATTCAAAGCTGGGAAAATTCTCATGATGCCACAAACAGATTTTCTGTGGTTCTCCAGTGACACCTACTCATCATCTCCCCCCAAAAAATGTTCATTGGAGTGAGTTGTCCCTAAGGCTCCACTTTTAACAGTTTTCATAAATGCCAACAGTTCTATCTGCTTATGTGACCCTGAAGACATTGGGCCTGAACTTTTACTAAAACAATTAAAGTGACCTTTAGCACCTTGTAGGGTGTGAGTAAGGCAAAGGATAATTTTGCAAGTCATTAGAAAAATTCTGGAAATCAACTTTATGGAAAATCCGCCAAACTTGTTTGCAGATCTGCTTAAGGTGAATGCATCCCAGAGCATAACTTCTTACATGCCATGTGGCTGCAAATATGCATAAATATACAGCTTAATGCTCTTCATAATTCTCACAGAGTGGTCTATACCCAGCATTTTAAAAAAAGTATGCATATAACAATTCATGACCTTTTACTTAAAGACTATATTACCATCTGTAATACCAATAAACAAAAAAGAGATGATGTTCATTAGCCCTGTTACTTTTGATCGAACTGGAAAATCTTAACTGAAAATGGCTTTCTCTTTTGCGTTTCCTGGCATTTCTTCTCATTAACAGGTTTCAAAAACCAACCTGCTCTTTATTCCCTTGTCTCCTAGGAAGTACTATATATCTTTTACACAATTTTCTTGACTGGAAATGGGGAAAAGAGGGCCTCTAAGTCCTGGGATCTCCTAATCTGAACTGTAAATGAATGATTTTACAGTATGCAACGATGGAACAGAAAAACAGTGAAAATTCCACGGTTAATCAGATCCTACTAATTCTGCGGTGTTTTTCCTAGGTACATATGGAGAAACACCCTTGTAGCAATTTCTAAAAGAAAGAGGGAGCAGGTGAGCTGGAGTTAACAGAGGCACCAGCTGATTTCCATTGGATTGTGATGTGCTAGGTCTCTGGGAACCAGTTTCCAGAGAGGAAAGCATTTGGCGGCTGGGGAGCTGGGGAGCAGGTGAGCAGGTTCCAAGCGATGTTACCTAAGAATTTTCACAGCATCAAGATAAAAAGTCCTCCCACCAAAGCCAACCCATCGCATCTCTATAATGATCTCCTTTTAGTCATGTCTTTCTCCCCATTACTTAATGTACTGGGTGCCTGAGTAAATTTCGGGGGGGGGGGAATGCAAACTTGTGAAATAAACATTTTTGGGAAATCTCCAGATTGTTTCTGAATCAGCAGGACACATTCGCTAGCTACAATAGGTTCACTTTCATGTGGACGCTGTAGCAGGCAAGACTTCCAAGTAAAAACTCTGAATGTGAATTTAGCTAGTTTTGGATAAAGACGCCTTTCAGCGTCAATAAACACCATGAATGCAGCCACGGTAGTTACAACTTAATGAGATGAGGGGAAGTGCACCGGGTCAGGCCTCATCTCCCGCCCTCTGTCATGCTAATCAGCTGGGTAGCCTGCAGCTGAAAAACTGCTGGAATTTTTATTTGCATTTCATTTACTTGGAAGGAAATTGACCCAGATGGCCCACAAAGGCAGTGGAAGGCTGGCGAGCACTGTAGGGCTGCACACTTTTCAGAGGGCCTGCACTTGTCTGCCCAGCCCTCTTTGAGCCCAGCACATAAAAGATTAAAACAGCGTAAGGGAATTGATTTCATGATTTTTAGATAATTTCCCCAAGATTTCAGAAAAGACCTCGAAAAACTAATTTAATCAGTGCGCAGCTCAATAGTAATTAAGGGGAAGAAAAGCTGAGATAATGAAAGAGGTGGTAGGGATTTTTGCTGTTGCTGGTGGGAACCTTTCTTAATTAGGAAAAGTCTAAAAACTAAATGATGTTAATGGAGACAAGCATAAACATGGATGGTGGAGGCGCCGGAGGCCCAGGCAGGACCAATGATGGATTGCCAGAGCAGTTAATCTTCCTGAAAGAAAGCAAAAATGATTGACCATGGAGGTGCCCCCAGCTTGGCATTCCCATAAGCATTTGCCCAAATCAAGGAGGCTGGAGCAGCTGGAAGATCTTGGGGACTTGTATGTCACTCTCTTAACCCTTTCAACCAGAGATCCTTCTCATCCAGGTAAGTCACATCTCTAAACTCAATCTTGAAACTGAAACAAGCATCCGCTCGTGCTCACTCTGTCCCTCTGTCTGTCTCTCTCTTTGTCTCTCTGTGAAAAAGACTTTTAAGTGGCTCAATCTGAAGGGTATTGGCTAAAAAAAAAGTTCCAGGGGTCTCCCCATCTCCAGGAGGTGACAGGCACACCTCCTTCCTGAAATTCAGCTATAGAGGAAGTAGGAAAGGAGATAGAAGTCAAAAGATAGGTGTTTTGTTTCTATAGAAACTGCAAATTTGGGCTCCAGATCATATTAATAATAAACATAGGTTTTTTCAGTCATTAAACAATGGGAGCCATTCTATCCTTCCAAGCTAAGAGCCTAGGTCTGCTTAGACCCCCAAGAGTCCCTTTGGGGTCAACTGGGCAAAACTATTCAATCTACTTTGGCCTACTTCCCTTATATACAAGCTAGAGGTTACCAAACACTCTCTATTGTTGTCATATACAGAGAGAAGGAGATAAAGTTTTAAACAATCCTCACTAAAACTGTCAAGATCATTCTTCGTAGAAATGGAATATACTTGTCACCATCACTGTCTTTAGCCATGTTTAGTTCAAATATGCAACGTAGTGGATAGAGCCTGGAGTCAGGAAGACCTGAGTTCAAATCTGAACTCAAACACTTAGATGTGTGACCATGGGTAACTTAACCCTATTTTCCTCAGTTTCCCCAGTTGGACAAGGAACTGGCAAAGCACTCCAGTATCTTTACGAAGAAAACCCCAAATGGGGTTATGAAGAATCAGACACACCTGGACAACAGTTTAAAGAGATGTTTCATATTCATTAGAGTTTTCTTTTTAGTCATGTCTCATTTGTCCTTAGATTACTACTCATAGAAAAACCATACACAAATATATATGTATGTGTATATATGTATGTATATGTAAACATACATATATATATACACACACATATACCCCAAATCTCTTTTTAATGATTAATCCCTTTACAACAAACA
Source organism: Bettongia penicillata ogilbyi (assembly GCA_023548195.1). Lineage (NCBI taxonomy): Eukaryota > Metazoa > Chordata > Mammalia > Diprotodontia > Potoroidae > Bettongia > Bettongia penicillata. The sequence continues at coordinate 1,572,156 of JAJHZJ010000181.1, forward strand.
CTTTGTAGTCAGAAAAGCAATGTAAAGCAGGAGTATGGTGATAAGAGCACTGGACATGGAACCAGGAGATTTTTTTTCTACTCTCACCTTTGCTCCTAGCTATTATGCAAGCCAGCTAGCCTCTCTGAGCTATCTTTCTTTCCTCAAATCTCTCAGGACATTCTGCTAGCCCTTTCCTTAAAGATACGCTAACCCATGATATAATTATTTGAGTATATGTTACTAGAGTATAAGCTCCTTAAAGCCAAGGATTTTGCTGTATTTTTTACCTGTGTATCCCCAGGATCAGCCCCCTCCCTGACATGGGTAGAATGTCTAACCCCATATCCAGTTCCTGGTTTTGGACCTGGCTGACATTGGGCAGTCAACCACTTTGACAACCTGCTTCAGGGAGCGTCTCTCTCTCTCTCTATCTTCCTCCCCTCTCTCTCCCTCTTTCTCCCTCTACCTCTCTCCTTCCTCATTCATTTTGACCTGCTTTCATGTCCACATATTTGAGTTTTTTCTCCACAGGAGGGGGTAGAGGAGCATGGAGTCATAACCTTTCAACCAAGATGCTATACTACTCATAATCTCTTAAGATTCTAGGAATAACCCTGATGTGAGGAGATTATACTCTACTATACACCACCATAGCTCCTGAGTTCCCATCATGACAATGTGTCTCCGACATAAAATACTTCATTAGTATAGTCTTATATAGATGCACATGAATGTGTGTGTTTATATATGAGTATAATTATAGATATCTAACTATATGTATGTGTAAGTGTATGTATGAATGTATGTAAACATCAATGTATCTGTGGATATATGTATGTATGTATCTGTATGTTATATACATATGCATAAGTATACCTGCACTTATCCTGGGGGAGGAAGAGGAAAAAAAAGTACAAAGTAAAAAGTGCACAGCAGAGAACAAAAGAAAACTTACAAGAAAGCAAAGATGGACAGTCCAGAACACAATGCATAGGATTTATTAAATAGGTTTTCTTGAAATAGAAATTTATTGCTGTATATTTTGAATCCTCTCATACTGTGCACATGGTAATGCTATTTTGCTTTTCTTATTTTGTATTTAAGTTTATAATATGTTTCTTTATCCTGTTGTAAGAAGCATTTGCATTCACATTTAAAATAAATTAATAAATAATTTAAATTAATTTGTTATTTATAATAGTTATTAATTTATTATTAACTTATTTATTAATAGATCGATGCATAAACCAATAAATTAATTAATAAAGTAATTTTAAAACCAACAAAGTCAAATACTTCAGGACACAATTCAAAGGGTAAACATTTGGGGATAGGCACATGATGGAGTGCGCCCGCTCCTCTCATGTCAGTTTCTTCCCAGAATCTTATTTTTCTTTCAGCAGTCTGGAGTGGGGTGGACATCTTCCATCTTTTCTCTACAAGCTGGAAGCCAGAAGCATCCTCAGTGACTGCAGAACCCAGAATGATTGAAGAGACTCTTGGAGACAGAAGCAACTAAAGAGATTTGAAGAGTCTGGTGCTCTCCTCTCTCCTATTCTTATAAACTCCATGCTGGCATTTACAAGAATAGTCCCTACCTCCATGACTGGGCAGAGAACAATGAGGAGAGAATACCATACTAAGTGGCTTTGAGACTCAGGTTAAATAGAAAATCAGACACCACTAACTATTGCACATAAAATACTTACTAAACAGTAAGGCAAAAGCAGGAAGAATCATAACATTTACCTTGGACTTTTATTTTAGAAAATGTTATGATATCTAGCTGGGTAGATAACCTAGTTATTAAGTGCTTACTATGTGCCAATTACCATGCTAAGTGCTGGGGATACAAATACAAAACAACAAAAACAAATAAAACCCTAAGATACTGAAGTTTATATTCTAATAGCAGAAGATAAAACAAAAAAAAAACCATAAAGCTGTTGGGCTGTTGAGTAGGGTGGCAGGAGAGTCTGAGGCAAAGCAGTCCTGAGAGTGAGTTGAGCTGGAAATGAAGTGAACAGCATGGCTGGGGCCCCCTCAAGAAACGGCATTTCCAGCCAGAGAGTGTAGATTTCAAGGTGGAGTCATCCTGAGTGGAGCATGACAGCTGATGGGGAGGCAGTTAAGTACATAGACAGGAATAGGATTTAGCTCTCCCCCAGTCAGTACAGCCGCTGACGTGCTTTTTCAGATAGCCCTGTACTCTAGCCAATCAGCAAAGCAATGCCAATCTTCCCCAAAATATGTTCCTAGCAAAACACTAGATGACAAAGCTGGAAGCAGTGTTCCCCTTTGCCCCCCGTTCCTTCTGTCCCAGTCTTCCCATGACTGTCCTGTGCTCAACTTCCTCCTTCTCTAGATACTTTTCTGACATCTTATATTTTTCCAATTCTTCAAATTAGAGTCTCTTCAAGATCAGTGACTCAACTTGACCTTGTGAAGTAAAACTCAAGAAACCCACTTTTCTGGCCTGCATGATACTAACAGTCCTCCTATAATCTTATAGTCCCCAAAACAGTTATTTGATTTATACTTTTGTCAGTTACAGCCTTTAAAAATCTAGAGACAGTCCCATGCAAATGGTGAACTACTGTGTCCTGCAACCATTGTTAACTTGATTGTTCTACCTTCAGATAAGTAGTCATCTGAGAGCCATCTTTCTATTTGATCCTAAGGACAGTTTGCCTTTGGTATATTTTATCTAAGAGTCCATGTTTCTTCTCAACTTGTTATTTTTTTCCCTGGTTATCCTTACCCAAAGTTTCATTTTATGCCCCCTTCAGCAACTAAATTGCTCACATCTAGAAAAAGGATTGTACCATATATTTCCATGTTTGAAGCATTTTCTCAATAAAAGAGAGACCTCCTACCAGATACTTTTTACCTTTAAACTCTAGAAGACTGGCAACATGAGTTCTGACATAGGCATTTTCCAACTTGCCAATGGTTATATCCCCACACTTCATTTGAAAGTCAGTTGTTGGGCCCTTAAAAGCATTTTCCCTGGGGAGGGAGGGATGGGGAGAATTTGGAACTCAAAGTTTTAGGAACAACTGTTTAGTATTGTTGTTGCTACTAGGAAATAAGAAATACAGTTAATGGGGAATAGAAAGTCATCTGGCCCTACAGGACAAAAGAGAAGATGGGGACAAGAGAAGGGAGGGATGATAGAAGAGAGGGCAGATTGGTGATAGGGAAAATTAGATTGCTTGGTGTATTGGGGGGAGGGGATAAAAGAGGAGAAAATTTGGAACCCAAAATTTTGTGAAAATGAATGTAAAAAGTTAAATAAATTTTTATTTTAAAAAAAGAAATAATGTTTCTCTGAACATTATAAAATATGCAAGGATGTAAAGGAAATCAATTAAACTAAAATTGGATTATCAAAACATTTTAAAAATAAATAAAATAAATTGACAAGGGCAAAAAAAAAAAGTGTTTTCCCGTGGAAACATTGCACCTTATGGTGAAATCTAGATTCTCAAACCAGAACATTATGTAATTTTAGTAGTTGACATCTGTACCAAGAAATAGTAGAAAACAATCCTCTTGCTAAAGTAATCATCAAAAAGATTAAATTGAATAAGAAATATTGTAAGCAGATTTCTTCAATGCTAGTGCTTAAGAAAAAGAGGTTTAAATGGAAGATGAGCAAAAAATTGGAGGTTTTAGTAAGGATTCTAAAAGGGACTTTTAGGGACTTTTAAGGACTTTTAAGGACTTCAGAGGTTGAGGGTATTAGATCTTAATGCTAATTTCATAGCTAAATATAGGGTTTTCCTTAATAAAGACATGTCACTAGCATGTTTTATTAGCGATGATTATGTAATACATGTAAATATTATACATAGTTTCCTATATATTTTGGGTCTACAATATTGTAGTTCATTCCTTCTCCATCTCCAATTTTCTTTTGAATCTCACCAGCCAGAGTCACCTACACATGCTGATAACACAGCAGAAAAAGACAATTTACTTAAAATAGAAATAGAAGAAAAACAACTGGGATCATTCTTCACTTACCTTAAAATGTTAGTTTCCCATATGAAGCACCCCAGATTCAAGGCATTCTGTGGGTCTAAATCTACTCAAAACTCATAGCTCAAGAACTCCCATTGACACATTGAAAATTAAGAGTAAGCCAGAGAACATGATTAAAGATAAAGCTCTTTAGTGGAATAGTGTAAGAAAAGTGGCAATAAAACACTTCTCTCATAAACCTGGACATGCTTTTCCACAAAAATATGTGTGTATATGTGTATGTATGTATGTACATATATATGCATATATATGTATATAGTATATGTACTATTCAAGGGAAAATGAACACAGAGAGAACATGTGGGAAGAGACACATATTTAAGGAACGTTGTCAGTACCTATTCAGATACAAGTTGCCCATGTAATGGATGTGAAAGATCTTGGGGCCCAATGTAATGTTAATTATGAGAGGTAAAGATCTTCCCCACCTATTAATGGGCCTGCCCATTAAGGGAAGCTTGATTAGAGGAGATTTGATTTGTAGGAAGGCCCACACCTTTTGTTGATTTCTAATGAGGCAGTGGTTTTCAAGAGTTACGATACTTTCTGGCTCTGAAAAGTGTGTATATACTCTGAGGTGAGCTTTTGTTTTGGGGTTTTCTCTTTGGAAATGTTTGGCCAGATAAGACTCTGGGCAGCTGCTAAGGAGCCCCCAGCTTTGAAAACCCAGATATTGGTGCCTCTCTCTGGTAAACATGTATGTATTATCAGACAGTTGGATCTGTCTGTTGATCTGTGATGTATGGTCAGACTGTTAGAAGCCTTGTGTGTTGGTCTTTCTGCTTGTAATTTCTGTTTGTATTTTCCCTGAAGTTCAGGGTGCTGACTTTTTCCCCTGAATTAAGTGAACGATATATGTGCTTGATTAAAGTGACCCCTCAAAAGTTGCTTTCCTTTTAGAAAAGCAGATCTAAGAACCTGTACTGCAGGTCCTCCTGTGTATGCTGGGTCCTTGCTGTTACAACACATAGAACATACACTCAGAGGGGCAAATCACACCTTAGAGGCTGAAGGGATGTTGATATCTTTTAGGGATGTCCTCATACAGTTCTTGCTAGGCCTGCTCCCTCCCCTGGCCACCAATAGAGGTGTCTTCTCTATTAGACACTGCTCCCCTGTGTATGTCCCTGCTCTACACTGCCAGGTGAGGGTCTCCATGGTCATGTAATTATGGAACTTCTCTCTGGTTCCAGTTTGTGACTTCAGCTGAAGTTCTCAACTATAGTGCTATCTCTTCCTACTAAGAGGTGGTCTGTGCTGGATCCTTTCCATTCAAATCCCCAAGGCTTTTTTTTAAAAAACAATTTCTTTAGAAAAGCAGAAAGACACCTTTGTAAGAACCAGAGGACTAGCTGCTGCTGCTGCTACAGCTGTTTGTCCTTCATTCTCCAAGAGGACCCTGATACCAGAAAGGTGATACCACGACATGAAAGTGAATTGGATTTAAGTGAAGGAACTAGCCTCACTTTCTCCTCCACAGTCATCTCGTCCTTTGGAGTGCGGGAGGGGGGGCGGGGAAGTCTTCCCTTAAAGGTAATGATTCGTCTTGTTCATTTCAGAATTTTGCTTCATCTCTAGTAAAAGTCTTTGCTCCAAGAGCCAAACTCTTCAGGAGAAAGAACAGAAGTGCACTTAACTCAGTATTGACAAAAAAAAATTACTTCTACTTATGCTCATGTTCCCCCACCTGCTCCCTAACATGGTTCCCTTCTGCTACCAGGATTTCCTCACTTATTGATACCTTCTTGCTATACAATGTTAAGATGCTATGCCCTTCTGTCCCTCACCACACAGAAACATTGTAAAGACAGTACTTTGTTTCTTTTGAATTGAGTAAACCCATCCAGCACCATATTCCAGCCTTGGGCCTCATTTCATCACACCCATTTGCCTCCTTATGTCAATGGGAGCTCTGGTTCATCTTACTTATACCCTAGATTTTGTACATTTACAGATAGATAATGAATGTTGGTTTTACTACTTGTCCTTTCTTGAATTTTGTTTCTTATGAGCTGTTCAACAGCTTTTCTTCTGAGAATGTAGGGACTCAGTTTGGTGTCTGGCTTGTTGGGTCGATGTAGAGAGTTTTCTCCCTCCTCCTTCCTTTTCCAGTTTAAAGCTCCTTTGATTAGATTTACAAAGCATCAGGTGCTACCTTAGGTGGTGTGGTAGATAGAGTATTGGTCCTGGAATCAGGAAAACCTGAGTTCAAAGGCAGCCTCAGACGCTTACTAGCTTTTGTGGTCCTGGGCAAGTCACTTACCCTGTTTGCCTCAATTTCCTTACCTGTAAAATGAGCTGAAGAAGGAAATGGCAAATGTCTCTGATAAAGGCCTCATTTCTAAAATATATTGAGAATTAAGTCAAATTTATAAGAATACAAGTCATTCCCCAATTGATAAATGGTCAAAGGATTTGAGCAGGTAGTTTTCAGATGAAGAAATTAAAGCTACTTTAAATCACTATTGATTAGAGAAATGCAAATTAAATCACCTCTGAGGTACTTAACAACAGTAGCATTGTGGAACGATCAAGTAGGATAGACTTAGCTCTTCTCAGTGATACAATAACCCAAGACAATTCCAAAAGACTCATGATGGAAAATGCTATCCACATCAGGAGAAAGAACTATGGAGTCTGAATGTAGGTCGAAGCATACTTTTTTGTCTTTCTTTCTTGTGGTTTTCCCCTCCTGTTCTGATTCTTCTTTCACAACATGAAAAATGTAGAAATGTTTAATATGATTGTACACATATAACATATCAGTTTGTCTAATGTCTTGGGGGGAAGGATGAGGGAGAAAAAAATTTGGAATTCAAAATCTTATGAAAGGGAATGTTGAAAACTATCTTTACATGTAATTGGAAAAAATAAAATACTATTAAGTGGGGAAAAAGAAGGAAATGGCAAGCCCCTCCAGTATCTTTGCCAAGAAAATTCCAAATAGGTTCATGAAGTTAATGAAATAACTGAGCAACAACATATTAGGCAAAAACATTTTTTACCAACTCTTGTTAGGTATATTCTACCCCTCACTAGGTATCTGTCATTCTCATATTATAAGTCATAGTCTAAAAATTCAAATCCATTTCTGACACCATCTTGAAGCTGAGGAAACTAAAGGAAACCGATTAAGTGACTTGTCCAGAACCACATAGCTAGTAAGTGTCTGAGACTGGATTTAAATTTACTGGGCTCCAGGCCTAGCCCTTTATACACTACCATCAGTTGCCTCAAAAAAGGTAAGTTTGATAGACTCTCCCATTGATCCATTAAGATCAGGAGTTGTTCTCCTCCAACACCCCCTAATTTTGTAGATTTAGCTAAATTCTTTCTTTCTCAGAGATTGGATTATTTAAGATCTCTGGTTTTCTGTTAGTTTGGGTATTTTATATTTTTTAAGGTATTTTTTGCGTGTGTTCTTAGTTTTCTCTCTTTTTGGTGTTCTTTTTGTTTTCTTTTATGTTCTTAGTATATAACTGTTCATAGTAAGTTCTGATAATTTAAAAAAATTCTTCTGGTTTTATTGTGATTTTGTCTTGTTTGATTGATGTTTGATAGGATTTTCTACCTTCTTTTTTATCAGATGGTCTAAAGATTTATCAACTTTATCTTTTTCAAAGAACTAGCTTTTAATTTTAGTTACCATGTCTATAGACTTTTAAATTTCCAGTTATTTTTCCACTAATTTTCAATGTCTTTTTATTTGTGCTTATTTTAGGTTTATTTATTTGTTGGCTTTCTACCTTTTAAAATGTTTATTCAGTTCATTAATTGTCTCCTTTTCTAATTTGTTGATATGGGTATTTGGGGATGTAATTTCCTCCCCAGGACTGCTTTAGTTGCATTTCTGAAATTTTGCCATGTTGCCTCATCACTATCATTTTCTTTCACATAATTATTAATCATTTCTATGGTTCTTTGATTCACTCACTATTTAGGATTTGTCAGATCTCCATTTGGATCTGTGTCTTTTATTTCTACTCCCTGAAATGATTACTATTTTTATTGCATCACGGTTTGTAAAGGATGTGCTTACTATTTCTTCCTTTTTACAATAATTTATAATGTTTTTTACCCTTAAACATAATAAATTTTTGTAAAAGTTCCACAAGGCACTGAGAAATACATATATCCTTTAACAATCTCATTTAGAAACCACTATAAATCTTTTAGCTCTAGTTACTGAAATAATTGGTTGTAGTTCTATATTTTCCCTTTTGTTTATCTTTCTGTTAGATTTGTCCAAAACAAGAGCAACAATAAAGTCTCCTGCTATTTTTGTATTTCTGTCTATGTCTTCTTGTAATTATTTTAGTTTTTCCTTTATGAATTTAAATGCTAAGGCATTTGAACGTACAAGTTTAATTTTTGTCTGTGGATCTTTTCAGCACAATGTAGTCTCCTTGCTTATCTCTTTATGTTGTGAAATTTTGTTGTTTCTTTTGTGTGATAGCATGATTGCCACTCTTGTTTTTGTTTTGTTTTGGATTCACTTGGTGCATAGTAATTTTTTTTCTAGTCTGTCATTTTTATTTTGTATATATTTTTTAAGATGTATTTCTTGTATGCAGCAGATTGTGAGGTTTTCTTTTCATATCCAATCTGTTACTCTTTTTCATTTTATTAGATTGTTTAATCCAATTATATTTAAAAATTAGAAAGTTTGGTTTATATTTTCCTCTATTTGTCTCTAACAATGAGGTTTTTTTGTGAATTAGGATTTTTTTGCTTTTCTTCCTCTTTAAAGACAGTACTTTGTCACTTTCAGTTATTTTTGCCTTATCTACTTTTAACTGTTTCCTCTTACATTCTTTCTTAAAAATCCGTAAGCTCCATCATCTATTTCCCCATTTATCATCCTCTTCCCTAGTTTTGGAGTTTTACTTAACTTATTAATTCCTTTTTATTTTTTCCAGTTATTGAATTCTTCCCCTTTTCTTTTCTCTCAATTAAACAATCAAGTAAATTCTTCCTTCCTCTCTTCCCCTTCAACTTTTGGTTGTTAGTTTTGTTTCTGTACCTTTTTCTAAAAAAGAATTTCTTTCCTTCATTCTCTTCATTATTTCTCTTCCCTTTCTCCCTATTATTTATTCTCTCCTTTATTATGTGGTTCATGGTTCTTATATTAATTTATTTTATTAATTTATTCCTTCTCTACTCTATATATTCAATATATATTTAAAGCTTCCAAGGTATCTATTTTTATTTGCCTTTTCTAAACAGTTTCCATGTTATTGCCTTGTAGACCTTGCCTTCCGCTCCCTTTTCCCACTGTATTTCACTTTTAGGGTTATTCATCTAAGAATAATAACTCTAGGAGTTAGAGAGAATAGAAGTTAACCCCATGATAGAAATTTTCCTGTGACTTTGATTATGCAGTTCATTATTATCCCTTGCTTTCTCCATGGAGTTTTTTTTTCAATCTTTGTCATAACATTCCTTCTCTGGGTCCATGTCCTCGGTCCACCACACTTCTGGTTGTTAATTGCCTCAAAAGCCGTGATTCCTTTTCTCCTTAGAGAAGACATTATTCATGAAGACCACACTCTCTCAAAGGTACTCAGTCCCTGATGATTTTCCCCATTGTAATGTCCCATCATGGAATATCTCTCTTTCCCCATGGAAGTGTTGAATGGGATTGCAATTGATTACTCGATTGAGATTTCCCCCTTTAGCCATTTCATTCCCTTCCTTTGCTATCTCACCCATTTTCCTGTGGGCTCTCTTTTTCCTGAGATACTACAGGAGTCATTTTTCTTTCCTTTGTTCCCTTTGACATGAAATACATGACACATTCCCTTCTGTGTTCTTTCTCTCCTTTCCCTTCTTGTATGTCCTCATATTCTGCCATTTAGTCCCAATACACCACATAGGTTCACCAGTAGGTAGATCACTGTGAGGTTTAGTATATGATGTTTCAGGATTGTTACTCTACTATCACTTCTTATATTTTAAATTCTACTTTTTGCCCTAATTTCCTTGTATACTTCCAGAAAAATCTCAACAATCCCTCTGTGATTATTTTGTTGTTATTTCTGTTGCTGCTGCCATCAAAATTCATAGGAGCCTTCTTCTTTCTAGTTTTTCCTCCCTTTTTTTGGTGGAGGTAATATATTGTTATTTGTACATTCCTTGGTTTCTGTATTTTTTTCTTGTATTTTTGTTGCCTGAGGTTATTGGCAGGCAAATAATCAGTTTTTCTTTGTAGGAATGCTTCAAATTCTCTTCTTTTATTGATAAGGCTCAGGTTTAGGAGTTATCTCATCTTTTGTTTCTTTCCCCTTTGGAACACATTATTCCATTTTCTTCTGCTGTTTCATGTGAGTGCTGAATAGTCTTTGCTACTTGAGCTTTCTTTCTCTTATAGTTGAAGATTTTTCTCCTGGTCACTTGCAAAACTTTTTGTTTGTCATTGGAGTTATTCAATTTAATCACTATATGTCTTGGAATTTGAAGGCTGCTTTTTGATTTGTTTTTTCTTTCTGGTGGTGAACTGTGGGTTCTTTAGATGAGCGGTTTTTTTTTTTTTGTACATTCAGAAATCTTGGCAAATTTTCTTGTTTTATTTCCTGTTTTATAATGGTCAGTCTTTTTGACTTGTCATATTCTTCTGGGATGCTTATCTTATATTGTCTCTATATATCCTGTCTTTGAGATCAAAATGTTTTGTTTATAAAGAGATTATAGTTTTAAAAAACTTACTATTACTTTTTCTGTCTTCTTTCAGAGTGCCTTTCATTTCTATGTATCTGTATTCTCAATCAATTGTTCTCTCTTTTGTTTCTTTGGTGAGATTTAAAAGATGGTTTCAAAGTGGGTTTTTTTTTCTTCCTATTTTCTATTTACTGCTATGCAGATCACAGGTTCAGCTTTCACAATTTTTAATCTCTTTTTTAACCATTCAGGAAAATTTTTCTGGGGTTCTTTTCTCTCTTGGGAATTGAGTCCTCAATCTCATCAGGTACGTTTACTTTCTTTCATCTTCAAATATTTTTTCAGAGATGTTTGGAATTATTTAGATGATTTGGAGGCCATATTCCCTTCTGTAATTGATATCTTCCCTGTTGTTTTATCTGTTTTTGCTCAAGATCTTTAACTGAATTTTCCTCTTCCTAAGATCTTTAGTAATTTTAGGTTATTTGGTACTTAAATTTGGTCATTTATTTTTTCCTTTTGCTCACTTTATGACTCCTTTCCTTTTGTTGACAATTTCCTGGACTTCAATGCTCTCTCACTTCCTTTTGGAGACTTCCCTTTAACCTGCTTTATTCTCTACCCCAGGTAACTTCTCATGGATGGGAGTAAGGGGATGAGGAGAACACAACTAACCTCAGCCGGATGCTAGTTCCCTTTTCTTTGAGCCTGATGGAGCCCCTCCCCTTGTCCTCTGCCCCCATTTCCTTTATTCTTTAGTTCTTTGGCTAAGCACTGTCACAACACAGCATGCTGCCATACTATTGCCCTAGGTAGAGCAAGCTTCTCACGTTCCAGTACTTTTGCTTCCACTATACAGGAGAAAGAGGGAAATTGAGTTCTGATGCAAGTGTATGGCAAGTGAGTTAGATTGTGTTGCCCTACTTGGTCCTGGGGATAACCCTGACCCTAATTGTTTTTCAAGAACTCTTAATTTTTTTTTTTGCTTCAATTATCCCATCTATTCTTGGGAAAAAACTCTTTAAGAACTCTTTTCCTTCCACTGAAAAGTCTTTTGCTTGCCTCTTTTATGAGAGATAATTTGCCCCATTCCATTTCTCCCTTTCTCCTCCCAATATATTTCTCTCTCACCACTTAATTTCATTTTTTTAGGATATGATCCCATCCTATTCAATTCACTTTGTGCTCTCTGTCTCTGTGTGTGTGTGTATGTGTGTGTGTGTAATCCCACCAAATACCCAGATACTGAAAAGTTTCAAAAGTTACAAATATTGTCTTTCCAAATAGGAATGTAAACAGTTCAACGTTAGTAAGTCCCTTATGACTGCTCATTGCTGTTTACCTTTACATACTTCTCTTCATTCTTGTGTTTGAAGGTCAAATTTTCTTTTCAGCTCTGGCCTTTTCATCAGGAATGCTTGAAAGTCCTCGATTTCATTGAAAGACCAGTTTTTCTCCTGAAGTATTACACTCAGTTTTGCTGGGTAGGTGATTCTTGGTTTTAGTCCTAGTTCCTTTGACTTCTGGAATATCGTATTCCATGCCCTTCTGTCCCTTATTGTAGAAGCTGCTAGATCTTGTGTTATCCTGATTGTATTTCCACAATACTTGAATTGTTTCTTTCTAGCTGCTTACAATATTTTCTCCTTGACCAGGGAACTCTGGAATTTGGCCACAATGTTCCTAGGAGTTTCTCTTTTTGGATCTCTTTCTGGTGGTGATTGGTGGATTCTTTCAATACTTACTTAGCCCTCTGGTTCTAGAATATCAGGGCAGTTTTTCTTGATAATTTCATGAAAGATGATTTCTAGGCTCTTTTTTTGATCATGGCTTTCAGGTAATTTTTAAATTGTTTAAAATTTAAACAATTAAATTTTAAAATTTAAATTTTAAATTAAATTTTTAAATTTTAAATTTCATAATTTTTAAATTGTCTCTCCTGGATCTATTTTTCAGGTCAGTTATTTTTCCAATGAGATATTTCACATTATCTTCCATTTTTTCATTCTTTTGGTTTTGTTTTGTGATTTCTTGGTTTCTCAGAAAGTCATTAGCCTCCATCTGTTCCATCCTAATTTTGAAAGAGCTCTTTTCTTCAGTGAGCTTTTGGACCTCTTTTTCCATTTGGCTAATTCTGCTTTTTAAAGCATTCTTCTCCTCATTGGCTTTTTGAACTTCTTTTGCCAATTGAGTTAGCCTATTTCTCAAGATGTTATTTTCTTCAGCATTTTTTTGGGTCTCCTTTAGCAAGGTGTTGACCTGCTTTTCATGATTTTCTTTCATCTCTCTCATTTCTCTTCCCAATTTTTCCTCTACCTCTCTAACTTGATTTTCAAAATCCTTTTGGAGCTCTTCCATGGCCTGAGCCCATTGAATATTTATTTTGGATGTTTAGGATACAGAAGCCTTGACTTCTATATCTTTCCCTGATGGTAAGCATTGTTCTTCCTCATCAGAAAGGATGGGAGGAGATATCTGTTCACCAAGAAAGTAATCTTCTATGGTCTTATTTTTTTCCCCCTTTTTTGGGCATTTTCCCAACCAATTACTTGACTTTTGGGTCCTTTATCAAGATTGGAATCTGGGAATCTGTGAGATCTCAGTTCCTCCAAGGTGGCACAATCAAGCGTGTACTGGTCTGGAGGCAGAGAGGGATTTTTGTGCCCAGAATCTTAGCAGATACCTCTCCACAGCCACTTGGCCTCCAGTTCCACAAAGTCAGGACTTGGGGCTGATTTTCAGATAAGCTAGATGGGCAGGGCCACTATTCAGTTTGAGACAAAGACCAGCTCAGCTAGGGCCTCCACCCAGGGCTGAGGTAAGACTCAGCTCTTCAGTGCTCTCAGGGGTTTTTATGCTCCAACAATGGAGCTTCCATAGGGGCTGCTGTACTGTCTCTATGGCTGCTGCCTGCTACTGGAGCTATGAGAAGGCCCTTCTCCCTTACTGGCTCCCTGATAAAACCCTTTCACTGACCTTTGGCACCTGTGGGTTGAGGGATCTGAGGCCCCGCTGCTGTGACTGGAGATTCCACCCCTCCTCCCAGAGTCTCATCATGCCCTGCTTGGCCAAGTGCATGTGCTTGGCTCCCGCATCCAGCATAACTGATGTTTCCGTGGGCCTTTCAGGTCAGCATGGGCTGGAAATCTCCTCCACTCTGTTGTTCTCCACTTCTACTGCTCCAAAATTTTTTGAGAGTCCCTCTCTACAGGTATTTTATGGGCTGTGGAGGCAACCCTGCGTAAGACTGTCTTTCTAGTCTGCCATCTTGGCTCCGCCCCCTCTTCTACTTCTTATTTGATTTTTAAAATCCTTTTTGAGGTCTTCTAGGAATTCTTGGGGGAGGGGAATGAATCTAATTCACATTTTTCTTTAAGGCTTTTCAAGAAGCTGTTTTGACATTGTTGCCTTCTCCTGAGTTTTTGTTTTGATCTTTCTTGTTAACGTAGTAACTTTCTTTGGTCAGTTTTTTTATTGCTTACTCATTTTTCCAGCCTATTTCTTAACTTTTAACATTGTGTTAGAGTTGAGCTCTGCTTCCAAGGTGGAGGGGGTATTGTCCCAAGCTTCAGGTTTTTTTGTTCAGCTGTTTTCAGAGATTGTTCAAGTTAGGGGTGGGGAGGTCCGTGTCTGTAAATTTTCAGTTCTTCCAAGGTGGTATGATCTAAGGAGAAGTGTGGTCCCTGGTGTCCTGGCCTGTATTCTGCTCTGTGAGTGACCAAAACATTCTTTTCCACTCTGGAACTGTGACCAGAGTCTTTGTTTTCCTGTAGTCACACACTCTAGTATGCTAGTGTTCCTCCTCACCCTGGAACTGAAACTCAGAACCCTGTATGGGCAATGCAACAGACTCTTGCACTGACTATCAGACAAGGGCCCCTGTAATCTTTTTCTGATCAATTGTCCAGCCCTTTTACATCTACAGGCTCTGGAAAGCACAGCTGCTGATTCAATCACTTCCACAGCCTGCTACTACTTTGCTGGGGTCTATACTGGACTGTGTTCCATTTTCACCCTAGAGAGACAGGCCTTTCCGGCTGATCTTCTGAGTTGTCTTGGGCTGCAAAATTGTTTCACCCCATCCTTTTGTTGGTTCTGCTTCTCCAGAATTTGTTTTGAGATGTTATTTTAAATTGTACAAAGAGAAATGTGGGAGAGCTCAGGTGAATCCTTGCCTTTACTTTAACATCTTTCCTTCCTCGATTTTCTTATTTTTCTTCTTTTAAAAAATTTATTTATTTTAGTTCTCAACATTCATTTCCACAAGATTATTGAGTTCCAAATTTTCTCCCCATCTCTTCCCTCCCCTACCCCAAAACACCATACATTCTGATTATCTCTTCTCCTAGGCTATCCTCCCTTCCCATATCCACATCTTTTCTATTTTCTTATAGGGCAAGATAGATTTCTGTACCCCATTACCTGTATTTCTTATTTCCCAGTTGCATACAAAAATAATTCTCACCCTTCATTCCTTAAACTTTGAGTTTCAACTTCTCTCCCTTTCTCCCTCACCACCCATTCCCACTGATAAGGCAAGCAATTTAATATAGGCTATATATGTGTAGTTTTGCTAAAGACTTCCATAATAGTCATCTTTTCAAAGATTAAATATATTTCCCTCCATCCTATCCTGCCCCCTATTTCTTCTATTCTCTCTTTAGACCTTGTCCCTCCCCTAAAATGTTTACTTCTAATTACTCCATCCTCCCATTTGCCCTCTCTTCTATCATCCCCCCACTTCACTTATCCCTTTCTCCCCTACTTTCCTGCAGTGTAAGATAGATTTTCATACCAAATTGAGTGTGCATGTTATTCCTTCTTTGAGCCAAATGTGATGAGTAAGCTTCATTTTATCCTTCACCCCTCCTCCCTTTTCCCCTCCACTGAAAAAGCTTTTTCTTGCCTCTTTTATAAGAGATAATTTGCCCCATTCCATTTCTCTCTTTCTCCTTTCAATATATTCCTCTCTCATCCCTTAATTTTATTTTTTTAGATATCATTCCTTCCTATTCCACTCATCCTGTGCCCTCTATCTTTATCTATATCTATGTGTGTGCACACATGTGTGTGTGTTTTGTGTGTGTGTGTGTGTGTGTGTATGTGTGTGTGTGTGTGTATAATCCCCCTACCTACCCAAGTACTGGAAAAGTTTCAAGAGTTACAAATATTATCTTTCCATATAGGAATGTAAACAGTTCAACTTTAGTAAGTCCTTTATGATTTCTCTTTCCTGTTTACCTTTTCATGCTTCTCTTGGTTCTTATGTTTGAAAGTCAAATTTTCTTTTCAGCTCTGGTCTTTTCATCAAGAATACTTGAAAGTCCTCTATTTCATTGAAAGACCATTTTTGCCCCTGACGTATTATACTCAGTTTTGCTGGGTAGGTGATTCTTGGTTTTAATTCTAGTTCCTTTGACTTTAGGAATATCATATTCCAAGTCTTTTGATCCCTTAATGTAGAGGTTGCTAGATCTTGTGTTATTTTATCTGTGTTACTGCATTTCCACAATACTTGAATTGTTTCTGGCTACTTGCAATATTTTCTCCTTGACTTGGGAACTCTGGAATGTGGCTATAATATTCCTAGGAGTTTTTCTTTTCGGATCAGGAGGTGGATTCCTTCATTTTATTTTACCCTCTGGTTCTAGAATATAAGGACAGTTTTCCTTGATAATTTCATGAAAGATGATGTCCAGGCTCTTTTTTTCATCATGGCTTTCAGGTAGTCCCATAATTTTTGAATTGTCTCTCCTGGATCTATTTTCCAGGTCAGTTGTTTTTCCAATGAGATATTTCACATTGTCTTCTATTTTTTCATTCTTTTGGTTTTGTTTTATAATTTCTTGATTTCTCATAAAGTCATTAGCTTCCATCTGTTCCATTTTAATTTTTAAAGAACAATTTTCTTCAGTGAGCTTTTGAACCTCCTTTTTCATTTGGCTAATTCTGCTCTTTAAAGCATTCTTCTCCTCATTGGCTTTTTGGGCCTCTTTTGCCATTTGAGTTAGTCTATATTTAAAGGTGTTATTTTCTTCAGCACTTTTTTGGGTCTTCTTTAGCAAAGTGTTGACTCATTTTTCATGATTTTATTGCATTACTCTCATTTCTCTTCCCAATTTTTCCTGCACCTCTCCCATTTGATTTTCAAAATCCTTTCTGAGCTCTTCCATGTCCTGAGACCATTGTATATTTTTTTGGAGGTTTTGGATGCAGAAGCCTTAACTTTGATGTCTTCCTCTCAAGGTATGCTTGGTTCTTCCTCAACCAAAAGGCTGGAAGAAAATAATTGTTTAACAAGAAAGTAACCTTCTATAGTCTTATTTTTTTTCCTTTTTTGGGGGCATTTTCTCAGCCAGTTACTTGATTCTTGAGTCCTTTGTCAAGAGGAGGGTATACTCTGGGGACCTGTAAGTTTTCAGTTCCCCCAAGGTGGCACAATCAAGGGAGAGGAGTTTACTCTTCTCCTGGCCTGTGCTCTGATCTGGGAGCTACTGCAGGCTTTTCTTCCCAAGATCTGAGTAGAATTCCCTCTCCAGAGTCTCTACCAGCTCCACCAGCCAGCATTTCTCCTCACCACAGATCTGCCACTCAGGGCTGAGACCCAGATCAGCAGCTTGATTCCCCTAGGGTCTTTAGGTAAAAGGCTCCCAAAATGGATGCTGCTGCTGCTGCCTCCTGAGGCCAAGGCTAGTGGAGGACCCTGCTCCTTTCTCACCCAGGTGAAAGAGTTTTCTCACTGACCTTTGAAGCTGTCTCTGGTATTTGTGAGTTGAGGGATCTGGGAACCACAGCTGCTGCTGGTGGCACCCTGAAGCCTGCTCCAGTCCTGTCCCTGTTGTACCATGCAGCCAAGGCTGGGCTGTGCTCCACAATGAGCCCAGTGCAATAGACCTTTCCACTCAGCCTTCCAGGCTGTCTTGGGCTGGAAATCTCTTTCACTCTGTTATTTTGTGGCTTCTGCTGCTCTAGAATTTGTTTAGAGTAATTTTTTAACAAGTATTTTATGGGCTGTGTGGGGAGAGCTTCTACAGGTCATCCTTCTACTCCACCATCTTGGCTCTGCCCCCTGCCTCAATTTTCTAAAGAAAAGTTATGGATGTTCTGAGACAGCAGTTGCTGATTTGTATATGACAAGCTTGAAAGGACATGTTTCACTTTTTCTTATGTTACCTATTACTGAGAATAAGGAAGAAGAAGAAAAGAAAAATAAAGGAGAAAAGAAAAATAATTTTCCCTTAACTTTTACTTGATGAGAAGAGTCCCACTTTTTTGATGCATGAAGAAAAAGGAGAGGTGGATTGGCTTCTGTTAATATTATTGTAGTTATCTTAGGATGAACATCATTGCCTTTTCCTAAAAGAATATAACACTACTTCGGCTGAAGGAATCAACTAAGCCTGAAACTGGAAGTGATGACTACTACAACTGCTGTACAGGTAGGTGTAAGGACATATAGACAATAGAAAAACAACATAATTTTGTATCATCAGAGAAGGAGATCAACAGACAGACTCAAGCACCTGGGCTACCATGCCTGGTAGAGACACAAAGTAGAGAAGCTCAACTTAGAGTAAATGCATTTTTCACAAAGAATCTATGCTCATCAAGTATCTTTTTGGATAGTTCCTGAGACAGAAAAAATTCTATGATTCCACCATTGTGAGTTGCCCCCATTCTGTGTTTTCCTTATGCACATGCTTTATTATCCTAATTAATGTACATGCCCATTCTCTTAACAGACATTGTAGGCATTGGAGGAAGGGTGTGATACAGGTTTATAAGTGAAACGTATATAAATTGTATTTGCTTTCATGTGCAGTCAATGTTTTATATAAAGTCTGATTTATTAATAGAAAATATGCTTTGGAAGGATTAACAATCTACAGTACTAGTAAGAATAGTCACCCATAAAAGTTACCACCAGGATCATGAGAATATTGAACGTAGCAACCCTCCCTCTGTGGAGATCCCAACTTGCCAATGTTGAGGTGGGTCATGGGGAAATGGGTCAAAAAGAAAGAATGATTCTGTGCTTTTCAGGATCTGGGGAAGAGGGCACCTGACAGGTTCTTGCTGTATTCACTTCTGAGAGTAAAGGATTGGCTCATTCATAACATGTGTATTCATAGTATCCTCCCCCTCCAAAGCCATGTGGCCCAAAGAAATTACTTTCTCATTCATTCATTTATATTCTAGCTACATGGAGTGAGATCTATGATCTGACCCAGAAGAGGAAGCCATGAGGAGGGACTAGGAATATAGGCTGGATGTGCAACCAGCCCAGCGATAGCAACCTGAGGAGCATTTGTTTGGGACTCTAGCCAGATGATACTGATATTTCTGGCTTTCAAATTGAACTTGATAGGAGTAATGCTATTTAGAAACGAAACTAAATTGTGAACCTAAGTTCTACTTCTTTTTTGCAGAGACTGATATTGGGGGGGGGGGGGAAGGAATTTTACCTCCAAGGTGTTGGAAAATGTTTACATATTTGCTCTTGCTATGTCTTTGAAGTACATGTCCCTTTGTAAATTCCAATCTAATGGCTCAATGGAGCTGAGCCACTAGTCACTGGGTCCCAAACAACAGAAGGAATACAGCCAGTGGGGACTTGAGCTGATAGTAGAGAAGATGCAGCTCCCCAATACTCTGGTGCCTGAGAGCCCCGAAGAAAATAAGAGTAAAATAGAACAGTCTTGTCCCAGAGCACACCTATTTTACATGAGTAAAGGGCAGGACTTGAACCCAGTTGTTCTGGTTTGTATAGTTTTTAGACTCCCTATAAACAGTAATATAGTTATTGATACTCTAATTGTAAGATCCTTTCTTTAGTAACCAGGTGGATGTACAACTGGAGGAAATGAACCATACCAACTCTCATATTCTTGTTCTAAATG
Source organism: Bettongia penicillata ogilbyi (assembly GCA_023548195.1). Taxonomy (NCBI): domain Eukaryota; kingdom Metazoa; phylum Chordata; class Mammalia; order Diprotodontia; family Potoroidae; genus Bettongia; species Bettongia penicillata. The sequence continues at coordinate 1,591,742 of JAJHZJ010000181.1, forward strand.
GAAACAAGACAAAAGAAAATTGCAGCTAAATGTTAAGATGTTTCACAGGTTCTCCTTGGAGAGTAAACAGAGGACAAAGTTTTTATCATGTATCCAAAGGCAGCAAGAACTATTATTTCATGGAACACTTAGTCACTTGGAATTAGTGTCCATACATATTTGTAAAAAGAGAACCATTAAAATAATTGTAACTTATGTACCAATATTGGTTGCAGAAGATGAGAAATAAAGAAATTCTATGAATAATTTGAATAAACTCTCAAATTAAGCAGCATATAATTTGTTACTCAGTAACACTGATGCAAATGTGAACAGAGTTGAGGATACCGAAAAAAAAGATATTGAAAAATGTGGTTCAAGTATAAGGAATGAAAGGGGCCAAAGATTTACCAATTATAGAGTAGCCTTGGTTCCCTGTATGTAATGAACAATTTCTTCAAGAAAGTAATACAGAAGAACTGGACATAAGAGTTGCCAAATAACATCATTAAAATAAAATTGATTATATTTTGGCAGATAGGAAATGACTCATTACTTATATAGAAATCATTTTTTCTTTTCTTTTGACCAAAGACTATCACAGACAATTTATTAATATACAAGCATTTCTGCTTGAATAGAGGTCCCAGTTGGCAGCTCCCCACTAACAGGAATTCTTTCTGCCCTAAGCCAATGTCCACTTCCATTTCATAATAATCATGAAAGAAAAGATACAATTCCACATCATGATAAAACAAGAGAATATAATTTAGGTTTGGTGTCTGGGATTTGCTTAAAAAGAATAGTAGTAATGTCAATGCCTATTTACCCTTGGAGAAATATTTTACTGAAGCCAGTTACCCATTACTAATGGTAAGTATTCCCTTTTCAATTCAGTTGGAGGTATAGGTATATGAGGTGTTCAAGGAGGACTTTCAAGTGAAGGCTTCCTGAGCCCTTTTCAGGGTTGCTCATCTACCTTTGGTGTCCATCTGGCACCCAACTCTCACCTGTGGCTGCAAGAAACTGGCACACACAGTAGCCACACCCTGTAAGTCAGCAAATAGGCTAAACCAGGTTGAGGGTAAACAATGGACCTTAAACACATTGGTGTTTAATTGGCTACCCCAAGCGTGTGAAGACTTTCCCCAGAAGAATGGGAGAGTGAGAACAATTTGCTCCAAGGTTATGAACGTGCCTCAGGCAGGCACTGTGGAACGCCTACACTTCAAAAATGCAGAGGTCATCCACTTCACTCTAAACCATAGCCAGTTATCTTGACTTTTGTCTTGGCACTGGACTTGGATGACTTTGGAAGAGAGAGTGAGGCAGATAACTTTGTTCAGCTTTGCCTCACTTAAATACAATTCACGAAGGAGTCAAAGCATCACCTTCTTAAATTGGATTAAACAAGAAGACAGTCCTGCTCCAGTGTGGTCTCCATAAACAAGGTATAAACAAGACTAAATCTCTTCTTTCAAGGACCCAAGATCTTTTCCTGAAATTGATTAATCTTTTCTATTAAGGAAAAAGGCTATTTAGATAGTGGATTCAAGTGAGACCAAAGACTTCAGAATATGACACTTTCCTAATATTTTTCCTTACCATTTTACAATACAACCAAAATCTTAGTGCTCTACGCTTCCATAGTTCATAAAGGGCCTATCCAGCATGCTAGAGGTCTCCCTCAATTTCTCCTGACATGTATGGAGTCATTTCTGAATCTATGTAGAGAGAAAACACTAAATTTTTAGTACAAAGGTCAAAATTAATACAAAAGTAGAAGAAAGAATAAAAAAGAAAAATACAAAGCATACAATTAAAACAACTCCAATACAATTTAAATTAAACAAGGTATTGATGATGAAAACTGAGAAATGAATGGAGAAAAGGGCATCACTACCAACTGCAATAATTACTTATAGGTTTAACCTTCAAATATTCAAATAGGTTCACTTTCTCCTTCATTTGGGAGTTCCCTCCAATGATTCAGAACACAACCCATTCATGCCTACTCATCCTATGTAACTTTTATCCATATCTTCCCCAAAGTCCACCAGACTTGTGGGGTCCATTCAAGATGTCAGGCAGGTCTTTGTCATTTTTTTCCAGAATCAATCACTCTGGTCATCTGCTACTCTCACCACACAACTAGCCCATCTTATCTTTCAGTCATACAATTTCTTTGATGACACGCTTTATTCTTAGTCTTCTCTGAAGTTCCTTGTTGGTTATATATCACAACCTGCTCAGTCTCACTATATGTCATTTCATTCCCCTCAGGGTGTTGTTCTTTAGTTCTTTAAAGGCAGTGGTAATGCAAGTCTTAATTCCATAAAGCAACACTGATGTTAAGATGCTTGTAATAAAACAATGACCATCTGTTGTTATGGGAAGCTTACAGTTTTGCAAGTTTAACTTACATAATTAAATTACTACAAAGAGATGTAGTAGAAAGTACCACACTGAACAAACATTTAAACTTCTTCCCAGGGGGCAAGAGATGGCAGCCAAAGTAATACTGGTTTAGAGTTCAAATTAATTTATAGAAGCTAATAGAGGAGGATGAGGAAAAATTAGCAGTAGTATTTCTTTATATGACAGTGAGAAACCATGAAGAGAAAAAGAAGTTTAATGAAAGCTTGGAAAAAGACCCAACCATGCAGAGACATCTCAAGAGATAATAGGAAGGAGAATTGCAAAAAAGACAAAAGATAGAAAGGATGTCTAAGATTTTCATAACAACTTCTTTTTAACTGTCAATCCACCATATTTGGATGATGATATTACATTTCAGATGTGCTGCCAAAGGAAGCAGAAATGGTACTGAAGAAAAAAAAAGATAGGGAAAAGCAACTGAATTAGGCAAAGTACACATAGGAAACATCTTTATGGGAGGAGATGTAATTTTGAGAATGTTTCACGGATGGATTTTTTTGAGTATAGGAAAGAAGGGAGGATACCAAAGGTCAGTCAGTCAATAAACATCTATGAAGGGCCTACTTTGTGTCAAGCCCTATACTAAATGCTGGTGATACACAGAAAGACCAAAGAAAGCTGCTGCCATATATTCTAACTGAGGAGACTATGCAAACAACTATGTACCAGCAAGCTAGGGATAAATTGGACATATCAAAAGAGGGAAAGCACTAGAATTAAGAAGGGTTGGGAAAGGCTTCCTGTGGAAGATGAGATTTTAACTGGAATTTGAAAAAATCCAGGAGGCAGAGATGAAAATGTTGAGTCAAGAGATGGAGTGCCTTGTTCAAGGAACAGCCGGGAACTGTCACTGGAATGAAGAGTACTTTGGGGTAGGGGTGTGCTGGGGAGGGGAGGGGTGAAGTATAAGGATGAAGAAAACTGGAAAAGTATGGGAGGATGGGTTTTGAAGGGCTTTTAATGCCTAACAAAGAAGTCATATTTGATCATGAAAGTGAAAGGGAGCCAACTGAAGATTATTGAGTAAGGAAGTGATATGGTCAGACCTGAACTTTAGGAAAAATCATTTTGGTGGCTCTTTGGAGATTGGTTCAGGGTGAAGAGAGACTTGTGGCAGGCAGCCCCACCAACAAGTTATTGCAATAGTTCAAATAGGAAGTGATAAGGGCCTGTACCAGGGTGGTGATAGTATCAGAGGAGAGGAGGAGGTGGATTTGAGAGTAGTTACAAACATGAACATCAACAGGTCTTGGCAACAGATTGGATATGAGGATAAGAGAGTGAGAAGTTGATTGATATTCTGACTGACTAATGGTGGTTTCCTTGATAGTAATAGGGATGTTTGAGAGGAAGGAGAGTTTAAGGGGAAAGGTAATGAATTCAATTTTGGACAAATTGAGTTTAGATATCTACTGGATGTTCAATGTGTCTACTAGGTAGTTGGAGATATAAGACTGTAGGTCAGCAGAGAAGATAGGACTGAATAAGTAGATCTGAGAATCATATGCATAGAGATAATCACTGAATTCAAGGGAGCTGTTGAGAGCACCAAAATGAAATAGTATAGGGATACAGGAAAAAGAAAAGAAAACCCTAAAGGACATTCACAGTTATTAGGCATAACCTGGATGAAACTCCATCAAAGGCAAATCAAGAAGGAGTGATCATACAGATAGGAGTGCCTCAAAAACCTAGAAAAAAGAGGATATCAAGAATAAGAGAGTCATCCACAGTGTCAAAGATTGGACTGTGGAGAGGTGAAGAAGGATGGGGTCATTTGGAAAAAAAAATAAAATGCCATTGGATTTGGCAATTTTTTGTGTGTGTCTCTAGGCTGTTTACTGAGTTTTTGACCAAGTTACCTCAAACCACTGAGTGACTTTCAGAGGCAGGTTAAGAGAAGATTTGGGGTCAAAGAATAGCAACCAGAATGGGCTTTGCTGAAGATCCCCAAACTGAGGGTTCAGTTTCCATATAGACTAGTTAGTTCTTTTTTTTATTATTTTTTTAAATTTATTTATTTATTGTTAGATTTCAACATTCATTTGCACAAAATTTTTGAGTTGCAATTTTTCTCCCCATCTCTTCCCTCCCCCACCCCATAATACCTTGCATTCTGATTACCCCTTCCCTCAATGTATCCTCCCTTCTATCACACTCCTTCCCTTATCCCCATCTTCTCTCTTTTCTTGTAGGGCAAGATAAATTTCTATACGCCATTACCTGTATTTCCTATTTCCCAGTTATATGCAATAATAATTCTCAACATTCATTTCTAATACTTTGAATTCCAACTTCTCTCTCTCTCTCCCTCCCTACCCATCCCCACTGAGAAGGCAAGCAATTCAATACAGGCTATATATGTGTCATTTTGCAAAAGACTTACATAATAGTCATATTGTGTAAGACTAACTATATTGCCCTCCATCCTACCCTGTCCCCTCCTTTTTTCTATTCTCTCATTTGACCTTGTCCCTTCCCAAAAGTGTTTACTTCTAGTTACTCCCTTCTCCAATTTGCCCTCCCTTCTATCATCCCCCTCACCCCACTTGTCCCCTTCTTCCCTACTTTCCTATAGTGTAAGATAGATTTTCATACCAAATTTAGTGAGCATTTTATTCCCTCCTTAAGCCACATATGAAGACAGTGAGCTTCAATCTTCCTCTTTGACCTCCTCCCTTTTCTCCTTCATTGAACAAGATTTTTCTTATCTCTTTTATGAGTGATAGCTTGCCTCATTCCATTTCTCCCTTTCTCCTCCCAACATTTTCCTCTCACCCCTTAATTTAATTTAATTTTTTTATGGATTCATCTCTTCAGATTCAACTCACCTGTACTCTCTGTCTATATGTGTGTGTGTGTATGTGTGTGTGTGTGTGTGTGTGTGTGTGTGTGTGTATAATCCCTTCACCTACCCAAATACTGAGAAAATCTCAAGAGTTACAAATATTATCTTTCTATGTAGGATTGTAAACAATTCAGCTTTAGAAAGTCCTTTATGATTTCTTTTTCCTGTTCACCTTTTCATGCTTCTCTTGATTCTTGTGTTTGAAAGTCAAATTTTCTATTCAGTTCTGGTGTTTTCATCATGAATGCTTGAAAGTCTTCTATATCATTGAATGACCATTTATTCCCTTGAAGTATTATACTCAGTTTTGCTGGGTAGGTGATTCTTGATTTTAATCCCAGTTCCCTTGACTTCTGGAATATCCTATTCCAAGGCCTCCAATCCCTTAATGTAGAAGCTGCCAGATCCTATGTTATTCTGATTGTATTTCCACAATACTTGAATGGTTTCTTTCCAGCTGCTTGAAATATTTTCTCCTTGACCTGTGAACTCTGAAATTTGGTCACAATATTCCCAAGAGTTTCTCTTTTTGGGTCTCTTTCAGGAGATGATCGGTGGATTCTTTCAATATTTATTTTGCCCTCTGGTTCTAGAATATCAGGGTAGTTTTTCTTGATAATTTCATGAAAGATAATATCTAAGCTCTTTTTTTCAACATGGCTTTCAGGTAGTCCCATAATTTTTGAATTGTCTCTCCTGGGTCTATTTTCTAGGTCAATAGTTTTTCCAATGAGATGTTTCACATTATCTTCTATTTTTTCAATCTTTTGGTTTTGTTTTTTTAACTTCTTCATTTATCACATAGTCATTAGCTTCCCTGAACTCCAATCTCTCTTTTAAAGAACTATTTTGTTCTTTAAACCTCCTTTTCCATTTGGCTAATTCTGCTTTTTAAAGCCTTCTCCTCATTGGCTTTTTGGACCTCTTTTTCCAATAGAGTTAGACTCCTTTTAAAGGTGTTATTTTCCTCAGCATTTTGTGGTTCTCCTTTAGCAAACTGCTGACTCTCTTTTCAAGCTCTTCTATGGCTCGAACCCATTTCATATTCATTTTGGAGGTACTGGAGGTAGAAGCCTTGGCTTCCTCTGACAGTATGCCTTGTTCTTCCTCATCTGAAAGGATGGAAGAAGACATCTGTTCACCAAGAAAGTAACCTTCTATGGTCTTTTTTCCCCCTTTTTTGGGCATTTTGTCAGCCAGTTAGTTGACTTATGAATTCTTTGTCAAGAGGTGGGTCCTATTGTTCCTCCTCCCCCTAGTACCATGCTCAAGGCTGAGATTCAGATCAGCTGCTCAATTCCCCCAGAGGCTTTAAGCTGAGCTGCCTGGTCAATGGACCCAGGCTGCTTCTGCAGTCACCATAGCCACCTGCTGCCCACTGATACTGTTGCTGCTGCCACTGCCATCTCTGCTACCACCTGGGGCCAGGGCTGAGGGGACCCCACTCCCCTCTTGCCCAGTTGGGAAAGCCCTCCCACACTGACCTTTGAAGCTTTTTTTGTAGCTTGTAGGTTGAGGGTTTTGGCACCCTCCCTGCAGGGAATTCTGTCCTGAAGGTCTGTTGAAGTTCTGTTCCTCCCAGCACTGCATGGCCAAGGCTGGGGTCCTGCTCCACTCAGCATCCCGTGAGATAGACCTTTTCTGTCAGCCTTCCAGGTTACCTTTGCCTGGAAACCTCTTTCACTCTGTTGTTCTGTGGCTTCTGCTCCTCTAGAATTTGTTGAGAGTCACTTTTTACAGGTATTTTGTGGGCTGTGGGGGAAGCACTAGAGTATATATATCTTTTTACTCTACTATCTTGGCTCCCAGCCTGGATTTGGCAATTAAGAGATCATATGTAATTTTAGAGGTGTATGGGAAAAGTCTCAGATTTTATTTTCTGGGGGGAAAATCACTGAAAGAATAATAAAAAAAATACCAACCAATATGCCTACTTTCCATCTATACACATTTTTTAAAAAGAATAATTCCCACATGTATCCTTGTTTGACATTATTCGAAGAGACTAGTCAGGCCCTTACAAGGGATGGTATTAGACCAGTGGTGTCCAACTCAAATAGAAACAGATCCTTTTGGGTGCTAGAAGACCAAAAATCAACATTAATTATGTGTGTGTTATATTTTTATTTATTTTGTCAAACATTTCCCAATTTCATTTTAATCTGTTGCGAGTTTGACACCTCTGATATTAGATCATATATTTACAATTAGAATATACACTACATATTAATGAATGACAAGTAGACTGAAAGGTGTAGAGAATATAAGATTCCATTGAGCTTATTTGTCATCTATTTTTTTAAATGTTTTTGATTTGATGGAACAAAATATTGCTTTACAGACTTTCTTCCAACAAGGCATATTCCATGAGCATATCAAAGGTAAAGATTTCTCAAAATATTTAATAAATAATTTTGTTCAAAACCTATCTGATTATTAAAACCCAATTGGCTCTGAAACAGAGGGATGATTGCTCACCAAAGGTGTTTATTTATTACTGATATGATGAAGATATAGAACAACATCCTTGAAGCAGAATACCCTACAGATAATCAGGTTGTCCATCTATTTCTGATGGCAAATGATGTGCCAAATGTACAAAACCCAAGAAAATTGAATGGTCTTCTGAAAATAGATGCATTGTCATTCAAAATAATTTGATCTAAGCCACATTCAAAAAATCAAGTGGATAAATAGTCTAATGTGCAGGGTATGGGTGTGTGTTCATCCTTCGTTGCTGAAGACCATACCATTAGAGAAATGATGACATGACTTGCACTTGACTTCTGTTTTTGAGAGAGGGAGGGTTGCACAGGTCACCAGTCTCACTTCTCCAGTGCCATCTGAATTTAGTGACCTGATATTCATCAGGATGACTGGAGATGACCCAGGATGAGGCAGTTGGTGTTAGGTGACTTGCCCAAGGTCACAGTGTTAGTTAGTGTCAATTGTCTGAGGTGAGATTTGAACTCAGGTCCTCCTGACTCCTGCACTGGTGCTCTATGCAGTGTACCACCTAGCTGCCCACATGTGTGCAGGCTATGATATGCACTTGAATAGTTGGCTGGTTGGTTGGTTGTCTTTCATTCTTGAAGAAGACCAAAATGGCATCATTATGCTAGAGCCAAGTTTCAATGTCTGACTGTGGCTGATCGGACCAATATGAATGCCCTATCACAGGTTGGGCACAAATAGTCCATGTGAACATTTGAGGTGGACGCTCTAAATTTGCTCATCCTGTGTTTCTTTTGAGTTAGCACCTTTTCTGATGTGGGCATGCCATTCTGAGCAGTTCTGTGCCAATTTCTCCCATGTCACACAATCAATTCCAAAGCTCTTAAGACAATCAGTGTATGTGTGTGTGGATGTGTGTGTATGTATGTGAGAGAGTAATACATGTGTACATGTGCACACACATATGTATATGTACATATATGCATGTGAGTGTATATAAGTAACTTGGGTTTCCAACCAAGCTTTGAGTATTTTGCATGAGTCTCTACTTATTGGTGGAGATAACGCTGACATATGTTGTGTACCTCTGTGGAATGGAGCAGAGTGTGTGGGTTGAAGTTGGCCGAGAGCTTTAGGGAAGACATTTTTCATTCTTTCCCCAAGAGCAATACTCATGGTTCCAGACTTTCTTTGAGACTGACTCCAGGGAGACAATCTGAAAGTCAGAAACATGTTGAGGATCTGGCTTCTCCACACATCTGTAAGAGAGTCTCTATCCTCCATGAATTTGACCCAAAAGGGAGTGGAGAGCCTTGAGTTATCTCTCTGTCAAAAGAAAGAAGAATGTCTCTCCTCTCCAAAGTTTTTATACCAACCTAATACAGGCATGTAGTATCATGTAAGCATTTTCTCCATCAAGTAGAAGAATCTTATGCAAAATGTTCCAGAATTGACTGGAAAATGGATTATATTCATATGTATTTAAATATATATACATATATAAATATATATACTGTGTAATATAAATATATACACATATCATTAATCAGTAAACATTTATTAAGGGCCTACTATGTTCCAGGCACTCTACTAAATGCTGAGGATACAAAGAAGAAAAGATAGTTTCTACCATCAAGGAGCTTACAAATACATATATACACATACAAATACATATATACATAATACACACATACACATGCGTGTGTGTATGTGTGTGTGTGTACTATGTGTCTGTGTGTGTGTGTGTGTATTTAAGACAGATGCAGCAAGTGGAAAAAAAATATCTTGACCCAGTGTTGAAGAAAAGAAAGTTTATTTGCATAGTTCCTTTAATGATACCAAGTTTCTCCCTGAAAACAAAGACTCATATTTTTAACAGATGCTTTATTTGAGGATGGCACATGACTGTGAGTCACAGAATGTTGTCTTCAAAGATTTGACATCGATGTTGCAATAACCAAAAAGGCAACAGGGAAGCATACAGTGACTATGAACAGGCTACAACACATTTCAAATGAGGAATTATTCAGAAATGGCATAAAAGATAATATAAAAATGTATAACTAGACAAAGTGATGGAACTTTCATGTACTGAGAACAAGGGATAACTGAAAAGTAATATGTATGCTCCTGTAGCACTTTGGGTACCCACTCTTACAGAGTGGGAGCTCTCGACAAGGTTATCCCAGGTCCAAGGTATTCTATGGTGACATGCACTCAAAATTAAAGTTCATGAGCCCTTAACCAAAGTGTTCACCTTTAATAGTCAGCCAGAGGATAATATTAGTTCAAAGAAAAAGTAACTAATAAAATAACATAATAATACAAATAGACATATTTTTTCTCATGAACTCAGAGAATATTTTCCCACAAATATATGCATTTTCAATGGAAAGCATGAAGATGAGCAATGAACATGCATGAAAAGGCAAACACATATTGAACAGAAGTGGCCAAGGTTCCTCCAAAGAGGGAAAATTCATGAATATTAATCTGGTTTTGTAGGGTTACTAATTAGTCTTCTGGTGGTGTCAGGTTACTTATCTCACTGGGTCTACTCATTGGTTGCTACTGGACACTGATCTTCTAGATACACAGTTTCTTCTGAATATTTGTCCATTGGTTATATTGTTTCTTCTAGGAAACAGGAAACCAATTTTTACAGTAAGTTTCTCTGATAAAGACTTCATTTTACCTTGCAAGAAGAAATAGTAAGAAATACTCCATTGAAAATAACTTTAGATAGTATAAAATACCTGGGAGTGTACTTGCCAAGACAAATCCAGGAACTACATAAACATAATTACAAAACATTTTTTATATAAATAAAGTCAGAGTTGAATAACTGGAGATGTATTAATTGGTCATGGAAAGGCAGTCAATGTAATTAAAATGACAATTCTACCTAATCTACTTATTCAATACCATCTCAATTATATTATCAAAAATATTTTATAAATCTAGAAAAAATAACAAAATTCATTTGAAAGAAGAAAAGGTCAAGAATATCAAGGGAATTTTAAAAAATGGAAAGGAAGGACATTTAACATTACTAGATCTTAAACTACATTGACAGTAATTATATAAACTATCTGATATGGGCTAAGAAATAGAAAGGTGGATAAGTAGAACAGAGTAGACATACAATACACAGTAATAAATGACTACCTTGTGCTTGACAAATATAAGTATTTAAGATTTTAGGACAAGAATTCACTATTTGGTAAAAAAAAAAAATTGTTGGGAAAACTGGAAAGCAGTCTGGCAGAAGTTAGGTATAGACCAGTATCTTACACCATTTACCAAGATAAGGTCAAAATGGATATATGACCTACATATAAAGGGAGATACATAAGAAAATTAGAAGAACATGAATATATTGCCTATCACACTTATGGACAGAGAAGAATTTATGAATAAATAAGAAACAGAGCATTGTGAGCAATAAAATGTATAATTTTGATTATATTAAACCAGTGTAGCCAAGATTAGAAGGAAAGCAGAAAATTGGGGAAAATCTTTATAGACAGTTTCTCAGGTAAAGGTCTCATATCTCAAATATATAGAAAACTTCGTCAAATTTATAAAAATGTGAATCATTCTCCAATTGATATATTGTCAAGTCAAATGAACAGGCAGTTTTCATGTGAAGAAATCAAAGCAATACATAATCATATGAAAAATGTTCAGAATCATTATTGGTTACAGAAATACAAATTAAAACAATTTTGAGATACTATCTCCCACCTATCAGATTGACTGATAATAAAAATAAAAGAAGTGAAAATGAAAAATTTTGGAATGGATAAGAAAAACTGGGACACTAATACATTTTTGGTACAATTGTGAAGTGATCCAACCACTTTGGAGAACAACCTAAAATTATGCCCAAAGAGTTATAAAGCTGTATATACCCTTTGACCCAGCAATACCACTATTAGGTCTGTTTTCAAGGTGATCAGAGAAGAAGGAAAAAAACCCTATATATCCTAAAATATTTATAACATCTGTCTGGCCAAGAACTAGAAATTGATAGGATGCCCATCAATTGAAGAAGAGTTTAATCAGTTGTGGTGTACGATTGTGATGGAATACTACTGTGCTGTAAGAAATGATGAGCTGGTTGATTTTAGAAGAAACATGGAAAGATTTGCATGAAATGATGGAGAAGGAGATGAGCAAAACTAAGAGAAAGTTGTATATGGTAGCAGCAATACTGTTCAAAGAACAATTGTAAACAACTAATCATTCTGAGAATTATAAATATTTAATTGAACTACAAAGAACCTATGAAGGATGATGCCATCCACCTCTAGAGAAAGAAATGGTAAACAGAAGTATACATAGTGTGTGTGTGTGTGTGTGTGTGTGTGTGTGTGTGTGTATGTGAGAGAGAGAGAGAGAGAGAGACAGAGACAGAGACAGAGAGAGAGACAATGGCCTCTAGTGTGGGGTCGGGAGGGCAAGAGGGAGACAGTTTGGAACTTAAAATGTAACAAAAAAATAAATAAAAAATTTAAAAAGATAAAGGCCTCACTTCTCAAATATATAGGGAATTGAGCCAAATTATGAAAACAGAAGTCACTCCCCAGTTGGTAAATGGTCAAAGGATACGAATAGGCAGTTTTCAGAAGAAGAAATCAAAGCTATCTATAGTCACATAAATAATGTTCTAAATCACTATTGATTGGAGAATGCAAATTAAAACAACTCTGAGATACTGCCTCACACCTATCAGATTGGCTAACATGACAGAAAAGGAAAATGACAAAAAAAATAGTGACACTAATGCCCTGTTGGTGGAGTTTTGAACTGGTCCAATCATTCTGGAGAACAATTTGGAATTATGCCCAAAGGGCTATAAAATTGTACATACCTTTTGACCCAGTCAGTGATGCCACTATTAGGTCTATATCCCAAAGAGATCCAAGAAAAGAGAAAAGGACCTGCTTCTACAAAAATATTTATAGCAATAACTTTTTTGTGGTGGTAAAGAATTGGAAACTGAGAGAATGTCCATCATTTGTGGAATGGTTAAATAAGTTGTGTCATATGATTGTGATAAAATACTATTACTTTTAAGAAATGACAAGCAGGATGGTTTCAGAAAACGGGGAAAATCTTATATGAGCTGATGCAAAGTGAAATGAGCAGAAGCAGGAGAACATTGTACATGGTAACAGTAATATTGTATGGTGATCAACTGTGAACGACTTAGTCTGATCAATATAATCATCCAAGACAATTCCAAAGGACTATGATGAAAAATGCTCTCTGCTGCCAGAGAGAGAACTGATGAACTCTGAGTTCAGACTGAAGCATATTTTTTTCAGTCTATTTTTCTTGTTGTTGCTATATATGTGTGTGTATTTTCTTTTGCAACATAGCTAACATGGAACCATTTTGCATGACTTCACATGTATAATCAATATCATATTCTTTGCTTTTCAAAGGGTGGGGGAAAGGCAGAAGGGAGAGAGAGAATTTGGGAACTGGACATTTTAAAAAATGAACATTAAAGATTTTTTAAATGTAATTGACAAAAAATTTAATGAAATAAAAATATATTTTTCTGCTAACCACTGCCAATCATCATTGGGCATGTAACTGCAAGATAAGCTTGGAAATTAGAGAATTCCTGATCATCCTTGAGGAATTCATGTCACCTGACCCAGGTGAGTTATATCTTCAGGTACTCTGTGTATATACATGGGAGGAGGGGAATATTGCTGCACCTTTTCAAATTATGTTTCAAAGACCAAAGATAAGGTACCACAGGACTAGAGATAGGCAAAAGTTATGCTGATTTGTGAGATAGACCAGTGAGCTTGACTTTGATCCTTGAAAATTTTTAATAACATCATTAAAGAGATAGTGGGCATCACAGAAAGGAAGCAGAGATTACAAGGAATCGCCATGGGCTCATTTAAATACAGGTCAAACCACACTGACTTTTTTTCACTTTTTTCTATAGTTATTATACTAATAGATCAAGTGAAAACCTAAATTTTAGCAAAGCATTTAAAAATCTTGTATTATTTAATGGAAAATATAGGGAGATGTGGAGATATTGAGAAGACAATACATTTAGATGAATGTGAAATTGTTTGAACAGAAAGACTTCAGTAGTAATGCATGCTTCATTGCTAGTTTGAGAGTTTTCTAGTGCTCTACATCAGTTTTCTGTGCTTGGTCCTTTATTGTTTAACATCTTAAATCGATGACTTGGATAAAACTTATCAAAATTGAAGCTGGCATAAAACTGGGTGGGATAACTAATTCACTGGATTAGAGAGTTTGTAATCCAAGAAAGATCTTGGGGCAGCTAGGTGGAGCAGTGAATAGAGCACTGATCTTAAGAGTCAGGAAGACCTGAGTTCAAATTTGGATTCAGACACTGGACACTTACTAGCTGTGTGACCTTGAGCAAATCACTCAACCCCAACTGCCTTGCCTTTCCCCTTCCAAAAAAGAAACAAAAAGAAAAGAAAAAGATCTTGATAGGGTAAAGTAGTAGACTGAAATTTTTAAGATGAAATTTAGTGGAGATAAATATAATGCTTATACTTGGCTTTTAGGAATCAACTTCACAAATGCAAGAGGAGGTAGAGTTAGAATGAAGTTTGTTCTAAAAAAACCTGGAGGTTTCAGCTCACTCTGAGTCAGGAGATAGGTTGCAGCAGACAAAATATCTCACACCATCAGAGCTGCATTCTGAAAGGTGTTGCTTTCAGAAATATGAAGATTGTAAAACTTTTCTACTCTGACCTGGACAGACTATATCTGGACTGTTTATTTTGGGGTATCACAATTTAGAAAGAACACTGATAAATCAGAGATTTTCCAGAGGAGAATGATAGAGTAATGAGTACAACAAAGATAGGTTGAAGGAATTGGGGATGTTTAGCCTGGAAAAGCCTCTGAAGGGATTTAATAGTTCTTTTAAGGTATTTCAAAGGCTGTCATATGGAATAGGGATTGGACTTATGTTTGGCTCCAGAAAGAAGAATTAAGAGCAATGGGTAGAAGATGTAAAGAGACAAATTTAAGCTCAATGTCAAGAAAAAATTGCTAATAATTAGAGCTGCCTAAAAGTAGAATGGGCAGCCTCAAGGATCTATGGGTGCCCCTTAGCAGAGATGTTTAAGCAGAGGCTAGATGACTAGTTGTTGGGTATGTTATAGTGGTGATTGCTTTGGGGCAACCTAAGGTTGGACTGGATGGCTGCTAAGATCCCTGCTTACTCTAAAAGTTCTGTGATTGTATGTCGTAGAGATGAGGAGCGAATGCTTTCCAGGTATGACAGATGGCCTGTTCATGGGCATGAAGATAGGAGTTGTACAAGTAGACTAGTTTGCCTAGAATGTCATCTACATGCATAAAGGCAATGTGAGATCTACCCATCTCCAGTTCTTACTGGCCAAGCCTATAAATCTTTCTAAACCACAGTTTTCTCATTTGTAAAATGGTGACATCAATATTTGTGTTAAGTTGTGCCACATGCTCCACTTCTAGTCCCTTTCCCCTTGCACCTGGGCATTCCTACTCAAGAAAGGGCATCAGAGGTGAGCACAACAATGGTGCCGTTATAAAAGTCATACTATCACAATGTGATGCTGCGATTCTCAGCATTGCTTGTTCCAACTTGGCATATACTCTATGAGGAACAACTGAGCCCTGTCATCGGTGCCTACACACAATCTTCTATATACGCACAATGATGGCAATATAGGGGATGGGAATTTCAGGCAATGCTCCTAAAGCTACTGTCACTCCATGACATCCAGTCTCTCCTGTTGTCTCCTGGAACTCTCATATCGAGTAAAGTACAGATCATTACAACTAGACTTTTCTTTCAGAATCTCAACTTTAAGACTTCTCTTATACCTAGTATTTATATAGTGCTTTAGGTTTTGCAAAGGAGTTTCCATTTTATCATCATAACAATCTTGAGAGGTAGGTGCTATTCTCAACATCATTTTGCAGAAGAGGAAAATGAGGCAGACTGAGATTAAGTGACTTGCCCAGTCAGGGTCACAAAACTAGTATCTGAGGATGGGTTTGAATTCAGGTCTTTCTGACTCTATGTACTGTGCCATCTGTCTGCCTATCTGCTATTTTTTGTCTCACACCCAGAATTTCAATCAATTCCTCCCCTCCCCAGATGTTGCTTGAGTGGTGAGAGCTGTGTAAACAATCTTACACAAACAACAGCATCAGTTTCTTCTTCCCCCCACAGCATCCTAAACTCCTGACACTCTTCCTTATCTGCCTCTTAGAGTTACTATAAAAATTTGAAAATAATGGAAAGAGACACTGATGGTGATTCGGTCATAAAAATATAGCAAAGTGGATATTAGCAACTATTCAGCTACATGCCTACTTTCTCTTATCTCTTTCAGTCTTTATGAAAATGAATTGTGGATATTTGAGGATATTTTTGATGAAAATGTAAAGGGAAAAAATAAGCTTTAGCGGATTATTTTCTATTGCAGATCACATTTTTATAGTCATAACTCCATAACTTATGGAGATGTCAAAAATGTACAATTCCCATGTCTTTGTCATTCATTGGGTTGTAAAAAGCATTAGACTCAATAGAAGAAAATTTGGCCTTGAAGATTGTCCTCAAACAAGGTATCTCCCATACATATATTAAATCTTATAAATGACTCCACCAAGGATGTACCAATGAGGGTGTTTGTTCAAAAATCTAATAGTTCCTGATGACAAAAAGAGGGGCCCACCAATATTGTGGAATGTTCAAAAGAAGAATGATTTCTAATTATTGATGAAGTTTTTGAAATGGTGCTATTCTTTAATTATATTAAGACTTTGACTACTAAAAGACTCCCTAAATAAAATCCACAGGAGTAAGAAAGACATTAGTCTAACCTTCCAGAGTGGCAAACAAGGTGAGTGGAAATACGAATTTCTCAGACTATGTAACAGGATGTCCCATCAAGCTAGCCCTTCAATATGTATGTGCTGGATATGTACTGGTAAGGAATAAAGAGATGGGTCTAGCACTAAGTTAGAGGAGGATTATAGATTTCAGAGCTGGAAGGAACTTTAGAGCCCATATTACCTAACTCCTCATTTTATTGTTGAGGAAACGGAGATGCGGTGTGGTTAAGTCTAAGCTCATAGGGCTAGTAAGTAGCAGAATTAAAATAAGAATGGATTGTGTCAAATTTAGGGAAATGTACAAGAAGTAATACAGAATATATTACTAAAGACATATGTGACCAGAAAAGCAGGAGGGCTGCTCATATATCGAGAATGTGGGATAATAGTCAAAGGGTAAATTGGTAACAATTTGATCCTAAAGGGAGGAAAGGGAATAAATATTTATATAATTTCTACTGTGTACCAAGCATTGTGCCATATGCTTTACAAATATCTCATTTGATTTCCACAACAACCCCACGAGATAGGTGCTGTTACTATCTCCATTTTACACTTGAGGAAACTGAGGCAAACAGATTAAATGACTTGCCCAGAGTCACACGGTAAGTGTCTGAGGTCACATTTGAACTCAGGTCTTTCTGACTCTAGGCTCAGTACTCTACCCATTATATCACTCTGTTGCCTCCAGAAGAACAATAGGAAGACCCCTGTGCTTTGTGCAGAACCGTGTGTGGAGGACTTCTGAGAAACTAGAACCACCCAGGATGAGAAGGCTTGGTATTTATAATCCATATTGCTAAGAGAGTTGCCATGATGATGTAATCACAAGTTTGCCGGAGCGCACAACCACAACATGAATGACAATTTTATCAATGAGGAAACTGTGGCTCTGAGGAGGGAACTGATCTAGACTTGAATCCAAGGGTCTGGCTGGAAGAAGGTTTTCATTCCTTGTTGGAAGAATCTGAATACTCCAAAAGCCTATGGGGAATCTAAGAGGCAGCTGAGTCCAACACATACCTGGAAAAAAAATCCCTCTTCAATCTCCCCTGGAATTGAACATCTTAGTTCTACTTCAGAACCTCCAGGGAGAGGGAATCTGTTGCCTCCACAGGAAGCCCATTTCTCTTGTGCGTAGTGCTAATTGTTAGGAAGCTTTTCCTGACCTTGAACCAAAATATGCCTCTCTGCAACTATTATCCATGGCTCCTGGGTCTACCCTGTCAGTCCGAGCAGAGTGAGTTGAATTCCTCCTCTAAATGACATCCCTTCAAATACTTGGAGGCAGCAATCTACTTCTCCATTTATCTAGGCTAAATCTGCTTAGTTTCATTAACTGATATTTGTATAGCACAATTTCCAGTTCCCCCATCATTCTGTTTACCCTCTTTTGGACACAATCCAGTTTATCAACATCCTTTCTAAATCTGGTCTCCATAATTATCAAAAATATTCCAGATCTAGAATTTTTGATCAGAGCTGGGCATAGCAGAATGACTTTAGATGTCACTAGAATTCTTTGACTGAAAAAGAATGGGAGGTAGAAGTAGGGAGGACCAGGAAAGGTGATGGATGGCTTCCCAGCCTCTTACCCTGGCATGTCCAAATCTTGAGAAAGAAACCTTGGACTCCTGACTAGTCATTTCCTTGCTTACAAGGTAGAAGTGTTTGGTAGAAGTGTTTTGGGAGTGGTGGAAATCATGAAATGGGAAGCCTGGGCCCTGAGTCACTTGGAGAAGAGACTGGATAATAGCACCCCTCAATTTTCTAGTGCTTCTTTTCTTCTATATTAGTGCTAAGAGTTCTGAACCTCTGACTCAATTTGTTTCCATTTTGTTCCTATAGTCATTCAGAGAAACTATGTGTAACACCTAACCAAAGACCCATTGGTATAGGACTCTCCCTTTCTGGTGGAGATGAAGGCTCTGGTCTATGTGAGAAATGGAGTGGAGTTGGTGAGAGGCATGAGTTTCAGTTTTCAGCAAAGTCCCCCTTTGGGGACTCTTGAGTCTGAGAGACTCCCACCTTTGAGAGAGATGGAAGAGGCCTTATGTCTCAGGTTACTGAAGGAAAAAACTATGAGAAGATATGAAAGAAGTGGGCAGTCGCCATAATGTTATCAAGCCTGCTATTCTAGAGACTTTGGAGAAATCTACCATTGGGTAAGACACAGGACTCTCTCTCTTGATTGAACTTGATCTCAGTGGTATATATTCTCCTATATATACCTTCTATAATATTTGTTTTGCTGTGATTTAGATAAATGGGGGTTTTGTTTGTTTTTTGCTATTATTTATGTATACCAGTTGTGGAACTGGTATTTAATGGGAAAGGGTCAAGTTTTGAATATATAGCTTGGGGTCCCTTTGCTCCCAAGAATCAAAAGTTATCTCATACCTGGACATATGCCCTTCAGGCGCAAGGAACCTGTGGCCTTGAGGTCACATGTAGCTCTCTAGGTCCTCAAGTGCAGCCCTCTGACGGAATCTAAACTTCACAGAACAAATCCCCTTAATTAAAGGATTTGTTCTGTATAACTTGGACTCAGTCAAAAGGTCACACCCAAGGAACTAGAAAGTCACATGTGGCCTCAAGGCTGCAAGTTCCCCACCCTGGTCCTTGATTAATAATATTTAAAGAATCAGATAGATAGATATACTTCTAGCTCAGTACCACCTCTCTCTGAGGACAGCAGAGCGGTAGCCTCTGGTCCCAACCTCCTGCTTGTCTTCCTAGAAGAAATGAAAGTCTCCTAAGGAGAAAAGGGTAGAGACATCTATTCTGCCTTTCTTTGAAACATATACAACAGCAACCTTGCCATGGGTGGACCCTTCTACACCTGTGGGCCTACCCCCCTCATTCACACTACATAGGACTTCAACATATCCTTTAGGGCATCATTTCACCTCCTTAACTTAAATCCATGTTCTATTTTAAGCCCATTTTCTCTTTAGTTTTCATCTCTGATCACATTTCTTGCCTCCACATTGAATGCCTACAGAGAATCAGGTAAAGAACAAGAAATCTATAACCTGCCCTGAATGGAGAAATAAGGGTTTGGGTCTTTTGGTGGAAAAGGACATATGAGAAGTGCAAGAAATATAGCAGGAAGAAGCTCTGTAGGGAAAAGGATGATTGATCCACCTGGAAAAAAGAAGAGAGGGACCTAAACTTCAAAAAAGAGCCTAGGTGACTTTTCTTATACTTGAGAATTCAAGAAACAGAGAAGAAAGAAAGTTCAAGGCTGAGAAGGGGAATTAAATGCCCTTTTCCTGCTTAGAAACTTTGTTCTATTGGCTAAATAATCTCTCCCACATGCTTCAGGATTTTTACATCATTTACACACTCACTCTTCAGGTCTCCCCAACCTTTCTCAGCTTGATCTAGAGCTCAGAAAGGATTTACCTCATCTGGGCTTTCTTCATGCATAATTTCCACTAGATTGCTACTCTAAGGCAGGGAGGAAATTAAGTCATTTAGTGCAAAAAGGATTACTTCACAGATATAGACCTCCTGGTCTTTGATGGCTATGACCTTTAGTAAGATCTGGGCTTCTTGCCCTTCTGTGAGCAGCCCCGTTTCCCTCTACACTCATCTCCATTGTCAGTATGATGCTCACTTCCTTATCATTCCCAAGGGCTCCCTTCCTCATGCCCCTCTCCTCACCAACACATATACTCACAGTGTTCACTTGTAGACTTGATGAAAAGAGAATTCATCAAGAATATGGTTTCTATGGAGGCTGAATTAACAATTTGGTTTGTGCTACCTCTCTAGGATGAAACACATAGAAGGTTTTTGTATCACTGTTGAACTGGCCTTCAAAACATGGGAAAGGTTACCTAGAAAAATGAAACAACTGGGGTGAAGTTTTTAGATGAAGCCTGACTTCTCCAGTCTAACTGCTTCCATTTTGCCCCTTTTTTACTCCCTGACGTGGTCTGTGCTGGTTCTCCCCGTGTAAAAATAATCCCAAGAAAAGATAAGTGTTTTCAAGTCTATATTCCTTAGTATATCCAGTAAAAAGGGCACTATGCTCTTAAGCTCACTCCATAGTCAAATGCATACTTAGTTAAATAACAAAGTACTAATGCGGATTTCTGAAAAGAGCGATGACCAGATCCCCCAATGTAAAGGGAATGGGGCAGATCCAACATATAACTTAGCCTGTGTCATTGCTACATGAAATAGCATCTTCTGGAAGAAAATCAAGGTCACACTCTGCATCCACTCCTCTGCCTTAAATATAAGGATATATGCATAAATATACAGATATATTTATACTTCATGTGTACATTGTTTTTGGTACATCACTCTCCAGAAGAAATGTGAATGAAACTGCTTCTCTGACTCCTAGACTGACTTCAAACAGTCTTGCGATGCCCTTTACTGAAATGCCGGATAGTTCAAGGAGGCCGAAAAGTACTCAGGGGAAGATTTTGTATGGGAACTTTAACTTCCCATTCCATTTGACTTTTGGTCTTTAAAATACAGGTCAAATCAATGAATTTAATGAAGGCCGTCCCACACAAAGGCTTTGCCTTGCATTTTGACCCACATAAAGGAGAGTCAGTCCAGGTCACAAAGCTTTAGCCGAACTTTAAGTGGTTAGTACACAAATGTGACAGAATGTTTAGAATCTCAGAGACTTGCAAGACCTATTGACAAGCAGTTAAAAGTATTTGAAATAGCTGCATGAATGAACTTTGATAAGGTAGAACTATTGTCTTCCATTGTGTCTCTCTTCATACTAAACTGCTCCCAAAAGAACAGCAGCCAATGAATGTGAAATGTAGTGTCAGTTTTACTGGACTCCTTTTTAGCCCTAAGGACTTTTTGTGACTGATTCATGGTATTTATAAAAGAATTCTTCCCCCTAAACTTCATCTCTTTCAAATGGCAACTTTTTAGTTCTCTATATTTCCAGGTCTTTTTTTTTTTAAACCCATCTTCACAGAATAAGTAGCTCTCTCTAAGTTAAAAGAAGTAAAGATGAATTTCAGGATTTTTTTCCCCCAGGTCCTGACATTTCAGTTTTGCAAGAAGGAATAAAGCATTGCTACTCCTAAATTTAGTACAGAAAAGTGAGGTGGGGTTGGAGGGGGTGAAGTGAACGGGTAAATAGGGGAGTGAGGCCAAGATGAGATCCCTATTTCAGCCATGGGTGTCAGCCAGGCCCACAACAGCAAACTGCGGAAGAGTATTTGGACCAAAAGCCTAAAGTCAATTCCATCTCCTCGTTAAGTGACAATATTGTAAAGGATCATTAAATAACATAAGTGCCCCCCCCAAAAAAGACACAACGGTGTGTTGAATGTTGCATAACACCCTAAGAGTCAGCATAAGACTATCCATGTCCAGCAAAAAAGGTTATCTCCTGAGACTCTCTACCTGCCTTTTATATTTTTTTTAATCAGTTAAAAGATCAAGTGGACATTTTCTGTATCTAAAATCTAACAGTGAAACATATGGTTCCCAGGGGTGCACCCCTTTGCTGGGAAAGCCTCCTCAGGCAGCCAGCAGGTTCACATTGTGATAGTCAGTGGTGGGGCTGTTAAAAGTCTAAAACGGGCCATTCTAAAAGAAGCATGTGTTGGTTTCACAGGGTTTCAGAGTTCTGAGATTTGCTAAATATGCTTTCGGGGGGTTTTCTCAGTAAATCTCTCTGGCTAGATTTTATTGTATTTTTACCCTTTTGTCTGCTTTTTTTGTGTTTGAAATTTCTCCCTTATTCATTGACCAGTAACTTTCTGTCACCCATCTTTGACTTTTTTCCTTACATCTGCATTAAAGCTGTCATTTACTCCTGCTTTCCCCCTCCTCTCGATATTTGACAGCAAAAAGCCTTCATCTGCTTTTATCCCTTTTTGTTTGCATTATGACATAACCTGTGCAAAGTAGCCCAGCTCCCCAATTCTTGTATGTAAAATTTGCAACATTTTTTGAGACGGGTCAGTGCCCATTTTGGGGATCCTTTTCTTTATCTGAGTACCGTGTTAAAACTTTTTGCAGATGTGGTCTATTCAGGAGCAGCCTGCGACTGCATGCAGAGATGGGGGAAAGAAGAAAAGGCCTTCCTATTTTGCGATTGCCATAGTAACTCAAACATTGCCAATGTGTTTGTGGGTTGGGTAGTCTCTGCTAGTGAATTTGATTTCCTGTGCAATCAAGCCCTCTACTGGAGATCATGGCTTGTATGACATAGGGTTACAGAGAGGACAGTGTGCTTGTTAGGCCTGAAATTAAGCATTTCACTTTAAAATAATACCCATTTGTATCCATTTTGTTCAACACAACAACAGCTGCTGTCCCTGGAATGACAGACTCGCCTTTTTAACCAAACCTTCATATGACATTTATGAATGAGGCGGACTTCATTCATTTGCAGTTTGAATTCCCAGTAGTTATTTTTGCCGTTTGTTTTTCGCACCCCCCTCCCCTAGCATATGGGTTATATTCAACATTATTCATGTAATTATATACACAGTTCATAGGGAGGGAAAAAGGCTGCTTTGTTTATACTATCCCTTTCTAACTTGGTAGAGAGCTTTTCTTTTCCCTTTTTTAAAGGAGGCAAAGTATCTGAGGGGAATTGATTATTACTTCAAGAATGCAGATCACCTTAAAGTTGCCAGGGGTGAGGGAGGATGGAGGCAGCAAAGTCATTCATGTTGCTTAGGTTTTGTTTATTCCGTATTGGACAAACAGGTTAAAACTCCCATTGAAAGAGTACAGAAGGCTCCTATGCACAGAGCAGTCCCTGAATACATTTAAAAATGACCCAGTCTCAACACCCTTCAGGAAAGCCATCATTTCCATAACTGGAGAAGACAAAAAATCTTCCTTGAAGTTGCTGCATCCCTCACATACTCTAAGGATCTTTATCCCAACTCTCATTGACAAACAGGGACCCCAGAGCCTGGCAACATTTCTCTTTCAGGACGAACTCCTGACTCCTCAGGGAGGATTCTCTAATGCATAGACTAGAGACACCAGTGGTATGTTGTCATCCAAAACTTTCAGGTTGAGAGATAGTATAGATAACCTAAGAGATGGTTTAGTCAACCTAAGTTTCTTTTAGAGAAGGGATGATATGGTAAGAACAGTTGTTACAAACTGTCCCAAAATCTGAGCATACTCTCCTGAAAGTGATCACAGAATCCAGAGGAAAGTGAACTGGCCTTCATTTTTGAAGAGGACCAGTAGTATGACAGGGTGATATCTCGATTCATGTGACGATTGGATTGAAGTGAGACAGAACTGCACAAAGTTGTCAGACTTACTCTCTCTTCCAGAGTCATCAAAGTTCAATGACAAGACAAAGTCAAGATGACTAGTGATGGCCTGGGGAATAATAAGATCTTCCCCACCCATTAATAGGCTTCATGTAGAACCCATTGGGGGAGGGACTTGCCTTAGATGGAGCTTGCTTAGGGGGAGGCTCGCTTGTAGGAAGGTTTCTGCACCTTTTGCTACCAAGTTGATTAGGCACTGAGTTATGAGGGTTGTGATGCCTTCTGACTCTGGGAAGTGTATATATACTCTGAGTTGGTATTTTTGCTTTAGGAGCTCACTCATGAGAAGGATCTTTTGATTTCCTGGTTGGGACTCTGAGTAGCTGTCAGACCCCCGACTGCTCAGATGTAAAGGCTTTGAGAAATAGAGTTGCATCTAAATATGCTAATTTCCCCTTCAATATACTTGTTGCTGTTAAATCTGCTATGTAATCTACTGTTAAACTATTTCTCACCTCTGTACAAATTGTATGCATTAAACTGTAACCTCTTTCAGTGCTTCTTAAACAGGCTATCAATAAATGGGTGTTACCTCACCCTAGGTGAATACCTGAATAAAACTTGGCCTAAAGAGGCCAAGGTCTCCCATAGCATCCTGGGTCATCTCTAGTCAGAATATCTGGTCACTGGATTCAGATGACTCTGGAGGAGAAGTGAGACCTTGCACAGCCCTCCCTCACTCAAAACAAAGTCAAGTGCAAGTCATGTTATCGTGTCTCTGATGGCATGTTTCTTCTTCAGCAACGAAGGATGACTACAACAACAAAGCCTTTCTAATTCAGTGGTATAGTAAAGTATATAGCAATATTGCTTTGATTCAAGTAGTCAGAGCCCTGTGTATTGGTCTTCGTGCTAATTTCTCTGCTTGTATTTTCTCTAACCTTCAGGGTGCTAACTTTTTCCTTGAACTAGTGAATGTCATTAAAGAACATTGTTGACCTCTTCAAAGTTGGTTTCCTTTAAGAAAAACAGATCCAAGAGTCTGTGCTAGCAGGTCATCCTGGGTGTGCCAGGGTACTACTGTTACAAAGACCTTGGCATCTTTGGTGTCTGACCAAATTCTAACTGCTCCATAACACCTGTTTGAACTGCCTTTGGGACTGCTGGAACAAATGTTTCTCATCCTTCTGTTCTGCATGGCGAAGTCTTTACATGTTTGAAGTAGACAGTCACTGATGAGTTTCAGGCCTGATGGTTATCCTTGTCCTGGTTTAGCCTGTCTGCTGAGAAGGCTTACGGAAGTGTGGATGCTGTGCATGCTATAGCTTCTTAGGACCATAGGTGAGAGTTTGGTGACAGAGGGACACCAAAGGTGGATGAATAGCCATGAAAAGGGCTCAGCAAGCCTTCACAGCTGAGGTGCCAGTTCTCCTGGAACACCCCATATAACTGGGGCTCAAGCTTAGAGAATACATGTAACACAGGGCTTGACACATAGTAGGCACTTAATAAATCCTTGTTGATTGACTGACATGTGGCAAAGGGGTGACTCAATTGGTAGAAGTCCTTTTCTCTCATTCATATGGTACTCAGGAAGTTCTTCTTAAACATGGAGAATTTGAGTTCATCAGCCCTGTCTTCAAACGCAGATGCTGCTATCAGCTGATCTGGGGATGGGGTTAGGACACTGAAGAGAAGATGGGAAATCCAGCATCCTCTGAACCTTTCAAAGCTCATAAGGTCCTTTGGCCAAAGTGTGGAAACATGACCAAGGCCAAAGCTGGGTTCTAATCCTGCCTGCGGTGCTAATTAGCCATGTGGACAAGTTAGCCACTCACCCTCTCCAAGTCTCAATTTCCTTATCTGTAAAATGGGGATGATGATATATATGTCCTACTTATAGTGTTGTGGTGAAATTTAAATATAAAACATTTTATGTAAATTTCAATTCTTAATCCTTATTACGTTTTAAGATTTTTATTTTATCACTGGGATTTTGGACCTCTGAATCCACTGCTTCATACACAGGCTTCTTTGAGCTGGAAAACTGAAAGATTTCTTGAAAACATCATTTTCCTGGCTAATTAGTTCCATGTTTCCAAAATATATTAAGCTTCTTGATTTCAGATAATGCTTCTCTACAACAGTTTCTTTTTCCTCATAAAACTTTAATGAATTAAAACTCCATTAATGGTAAACTCCTTGAGAGGAAGATCTACAATCATTTTTCTTCTTTGGTTTCTGGAGTATTTATTTGCTAATCTTTTCATTGTTAAATTTGCAGCAAATTGTTGTCCATGTCACCCCTGCAGAATAATCCAAAGACCTGCTCAGAAACATTCCCAATCACCTTGCTCTTTGCATCTTTTTGCAGGTGGCAGCCACCTAGGTTGCTAAACAGGCATTCCATTTCTTCCTTTGGAAGACAGCGTAAGAGAATATCTAGAGACTAAAATACTCTGGGAATTTGATCCATTGGAGTTTCCAATCCCACCTTGCAACTGAAATGTGAGGAATAAGCATGCAAAGGACAAATTCCTGAATAACTAATTCATATTACAAATAGGAGAGGTTTAATTTAATTTAATGAACACATTAGTGACAGTGTGGCTTATAGTAAACCAGTCACAAAATTAGGAAAACCTGGGTGCTGGTCCCTCCTCTTACACATGCTGACTTTGTGATCCTAGTCAAGTCACTTCTTATTGCTCCAAGCAATTCTTTATGCCTATAAGTTGAAGGGAAGGTGCTTGCCTGGACTGGTAGAAGGAGTTTCTTCACCTGGGAGTCCCCCATACCAATGAATTCAAAGGCCCTTTTTCTATGTCTAGTCCTTAAGGATTAAACCAATCCCTAAGAAATGGGCAAATCAATGGGTCTGAAATTCCAATGTTTAACCTATACTTTTCCCAAGATTCTTCCTTGAGGGTAAGGACTGTCATTTTGTCTTTCTTTGTCTTTCTAACAATGAGCACAGTACCCGGCACATAGGTGGTGTTTAATGTTATTGACTGATGGACGCTCTCTGCTTTGTGGTTGTTTAGTCATTTCTCAGTCATATAAGACTCTCCTTGTCTCCATTGGTTTTCTTGGCAAAGACACTGAAGTCTTTTATCATTTCCTTCTCCAACTCATTTTTTACAGATGAAAAACTGAGGCAAACAGGGTCAAATGACTTGCTCAAGGTCACATGGCTAGTGAGTGTCAGAAGCTTGAATTAAACTCAGGAAGATGAGCCTTCCTGACCCCAGGCCCAGCACTCCATCTACTGCAGCCCCTAGCTCCCTGTGCTATCTTATATCTGCTTAAATATTCCATCCTCTCTTCATCATGAGGAGGAAATTTTTTTTCCCTATAAAATTGGGCTTCCTTCTAAAACCCATCTCAGATGCCTCAACACTGGTATGCCAACAGCTTTGGACTCTCCAGGTCTTATCAGTTGATCCTTGTGCCCACCATTACACTTCTTTTAAAGTATTCCAAGTTCAGATTTGCTTTTTTGATAGATCCATTTCTACCACAAGGCTTTTTCACACAAACTGGTCTCTAGTTAACTTTTCCTACCCCTGTAATTGTGCAATAGAAACATTATGTCCATCATACTAGCTTTCCAGGAGCTTTCTGAATGCCAAGTTTTTCATCTGGCATGTTAGTTATTCCTTCCAGTTTTAGGCCATCTACAAATATGATAAGCATGCTATAAAAATCTTCATTCAAGTCATGGGTGGAAAATTTTGTACAGAATAGACCAACGACTGAGCTCCGGGACTTCCTGAAAGTTCTCTTTCCAGCTTGACATGGATCCATTTACAAATCAACATTTTTTGATCCATTTTTCTCAGTCAACACTATATGTTCCCTTGTCAAATTCCCTTTTGAAATACAAGTATATGCTTTTATAGCAGTAATTCTCAATCTTTTTTAGTACAAGGATCTTTTATTAAAGACTAGGTCTCCCCATCTTACACAGACTGGAAGTATAAGAGCTGCTCATAGGCCAATCCTGCTAATAATTTGCACCTCCTTTGGCAACCTGGTGCCCATCCTACCCTTCTCCTGCTTCCAGAGGCTCACCGTGTTAATGCCATATTTGATACAGATATTTAATCAGCTTTGCTTACAAAAACTCAGAACTCTTGAATTCAAGACCTCCACCAGCCTTAACCTCCCTGAGAGTTGGATTACAGGTGTGTGCCACAATACTTGATGATAAGGACCTTTCATTACACAAAAAATTTTTGCAGGCTCAGATGTAGTGCTAGTCGTACTATTTGGATCCATTATTTGAGAAAATATAAGATGACAAAATGACATCATATGGTGAGAATATGGATCCAAGGACCTGCTAGAATAATGCTTTGGCCTTTCCAGTCTATTGCATTTCCAAGCACTATCAGTTTAGCAACTCTGTCAACAAAGGAACTGAAGTTAGTAACCATAACTTATATATCTATATCTATCTATCTACATGTTTATATAGATATATAGACAGACATGTATCTATCTATACATATATAGATAGATTTAGATATATAGATACATTTACAAAATGATGTGTTTTGACAAGTGTAAAGACTTAAGATTTTGGGATAAGAATAAATTATTTGGTTAGAAAAAATGGCTGGGAAAACTGGAAAGCAGTATGGCAGAAACTGGCCAATATCTTATACCATTTATCAAGATAAGGTCAAAATGGATATATAACCTAGATATAAAGAGATATCACAAGAAAATTAGAAGAACATGGGACATATTCTTATCAGACTTATATGTAGGCAAACAATTTATGAATAAATGAGAAACAGAGAGCAAAATTAGGTGTAAAATGGATAATTTCAAATTACATTAAAATAAAAAGTATTTGTACAAATAAAACAAATGCAGCTAAAATCAGAAGGAAAGCAGAAAATTGGAGGAAAATATTTATAGACAGTTTTTTAGATAAAGATCTCATATCTCAAATACATAAAGAACCTTATCAAATCTATAAGAATAGAATCATTTATTCATTATTGGTGGAGCTGTGGGCTGATCCAACCCTTCTGGAAAGCAACTTGGAACTATGCCCAAAGGGTTACAAAAATGTGCATACCCTTTGATCCAGCAATACTGCTTCTAGAACTGTATCCCAAAGAGATCATAAAAATGGGAAAGGGCCCCACATGTACAAAATTATTTATAGCAGCTCTTTTTGTGGTGGCCAAGAACTGGCAATCAAGGGGATGCCCATCAGCTGGGGAATGGCTGAACAAGTTGCGGTATATGAATGTAATGGAATATTATTGTGCTATAAGAAATGATGAACAGGAAGACTTCAGAGAAGCCTGGAAGGACTTATATGTACTGATGCTGAATGAAAGGAGCAGAACCAGAACTTTGTACAAAGCAACAACCACAGTGTTTGAGGAATTTTTCTGGTAGACTTAGCCCTTCACAGCAATGCAAGGACCTAAAAAATTCCCAATGGACTCTTGAGGCAAAACGCCTTCCACATCCAGAGAAAGAACTATGGAACTGGATCACAGAATGAAGTAGACTATTTTCTCCGTGTTATGTTTTGTTTTGTTTTATGGTTTCTCCCATTCATTTTAATTCTTCTGTGCAACATGACCAAGGTGAAAATGTATTTAATAAGAATGTATATGTAGAACTTATATAAGATTGCATGCCATCTTGAGGAGGGAGTGGGGAAAAAGGGGAGGGAAGGGGAAAGTATCTAAGATATATGGAAGTGATTGTAGAAAACTGAAAATTAATTAATTAATTTTTAAAGATGCGAGAGGAAAACAAAAGAATAGAGTCACTTATCAAAGGATATGAATAGGCATTT
Organism: Bettongia penicillata ogilbyi; assembly: GCA_023548195.1. Taxonomy (NCBI): domain Eukaryota; kingdom Metazoa; phylum Chordata; class Mammalia; order Diprotodontia; family Potoroidae; genus Bettongia; species Bettongia penicillata. The sequence goes on from JAJHZJ010000181.1 coordinate 1,621,437, forward strand.
TTCCAATGAAGAAATCAAAATAATTTATAATCAGATGAAAAAGTGCTCTAAATCATTATTGATTAGAGAAATGCAAATTAAAACAACATTGAGATATAATTTTACACCAACTAAGCTGGGTAAAATGATTGAAGGAGAAAGCAACAAATGTTGGAGGGAATGTGAACAATTGGAACACTAATTCATTGTTGGTGGAATTGTGAATTGATCCAGCCATTTTGGAGAGCAATCTGGAATTATGTCCAAAGAGGTATTAAACTGCCTATACCCTTTCACACAATAATACCACTACTAGGTCTGTTTCCAAAGATCTTTAGGGAAAAAAGGAAAAGAACTTATGCATTCTAAAATGTTTATAGCAGCACTCTTTGTGGTGGCAAAGAACTGGAAATTTCAGGGATGCCCACCAATTGGGGGAATGGCAAAAGAAGTTGTAGTAAATGGATTCAGAAGAATGTTAGAGATCTTCCATTCTAGGGGTCATCAAACTATGACTTAAGACCAAATGTTTTTAAAATGTAAAGATATACTTAAAATGTAAAAAAAAAAATCATTTTTAGCTTGAGGTCATATAAAAATAGGCTACAAGGAGCATTTGGTCCATAGGCTGTATATTGCTGACTCTTGAATTTTAGTCTAACCCTCTAATTTTACAAATGAAGAAACTGAGGCCAGGGAGGTTGACTGACTGAGGCAGGATTTAGACCTTTAGAGGTCTTTTTGTTCAATCTCCTCATTTTGCAAATGGGCAAAGTAAGGCCTAGAGAGCTTAAGTGATTTGCCAAAGGTTTCACAGGTAGTAAGAGAAGCTTTTCTGATTCGGAATCCAGAATTCTTTCTACATCACTGCACTTGTCAGTCTTAGTGCCCACAGCATCTCTAAGTGCTCACAAGCAATGTCATAAATAATACATTCTAGCATTCTTCCAAGAACCAAAGATGAGCTCACCCACCTGTAGGTAGAAGAATCTATTTTTTACTTTTTTTTTTTTAAGTGTGACATTTCTTATCTTTAGACACTTCTTCCATTTTCCATTATTCAAAGATCAATGACAACAGCCACCTCAGTAAGTTCTTTCAGTATCTGGAAAGTAATTTGTTCAAGCGTAGACACTTAAAATAATGGAGGGCAGCCAGGTAAGAGAATCTTGCTGTCTTGAGTAGGGACATAAACACTCCCTGCCTTTGAGAGACTTTTGATCTCATTATTGTCCTTATCTGGTTGTTTTCAGTAATTTTCACTTGTGTCTGACTCATCCTGACTTCATTTAGGGGGTTTGTTTTAGCAAAGATGGTGAACTTGATTTACCATTTCCTTCTCCAGCTCATTTTACATATAAGGAAACTGAGGCAAACAGGATCAAGTGGCTTGTCCAGGCTCACACAGCTTGTAAGCAGCCAGATTTGAACTCAGGTCTTCCTTATTCCAGACTTGACACTCTATCCATTGCACCACGTAGATGCCTCATTGTACTTATTCATCAAGACAAGTTTTCAAGTCTGGAGACTGAGAAACTTTTATATGACTTCTCTTCAGTGTGGGAGAATTGATTTTAATCTTCCTCTATTCCATCCTCCCTAAGAGAACAACAAGTAGGATTTTTCTCTCTCCTTCCTGGCTTTGGAAGGGACCTTATCCTCCTCTGTAGGAGTTATTAAATGCTTGCAGGTTCAGGACAGGGGTAGGAAGTTGCCATAGGCAGAATTTCTAGTGATATAGATGCATCTACACAGGAAGGGTATAGAGGCAGGAAGGTGAGAGTAAAGGCCAATATAAGAAAAAGGAAGTCTACGAAACCAGAGCAGAGGACTTTAGACCAGTTAGGATCAAATAAACCATCAAACTAAAGCATTTGGATAAAAAATGTAAAGGAGTACCTTGGGTGAACCATCTAAAGAGATTTCAAACTCCTAATTTTATCTAAAAATGAAAGTTCTTTTCCATGAGTGGACTTTACCATTCTGACTCTTGTCAAAAAGTGCTGGTAATCAGTAAATAGCATCAAATAAAAAATATCATGGAGAAAAAGGTCCTGGATGATGAAAAGGTAGCTATATCCTAATTATGAAATGGTACAGTGACCTCTGTAATTGACATGTGGGTACAACAAGCTATGTCCATAGGTAGTTTTAGAAATGCTACGTGTTGTTCAACTCTGACTATATGCTTCTCCTCTTAACACTTTTTCTGTATTCACAGATAGATGATGCAGTGGACAGACTTTTGAACTCAGAGTCAAGAAGACTTGAGTTCAAATTTTGACTCATATACTCATTTTTAAGACTCTGGGGAAGTCATTTAAAGCTCTTTCAGTCTCAGTTTCCTGATCTGTAAAATGGGGATAATAATGCACCTAACAGGTTTTTGTGAGGATCAAATGAAATAACATGTAAAGTGCTTTGCAAATAATAATATTAGCTAACATTTAATATGGTACTTACTGTGTGCTAAGTGATTTCCCATTATTATCTCATTTTATCTTCAAAATAATACTTTTGAGGTAGGTAATATTATCCCCATTTTATAGACAAGGAAACTGAGGCAAGCAAGTTAAGTACCTTGATCAGTGTCATATGTCCTGCAAGTGTCAGAGGCTACATTTGAACTACGGTCTTTCTGACCGAAGGCCCAGCACTTCATCCACTCTGCCGCTTCACTACTGTTCTGTTAGCATTTTACTTTTAAGCATTTGTGGGAAAGTCCTATCTATTCTCCAGGTCTTGGGAAGGTACTATCTATACTCTAGGTCTACTCTCTTTTCAGCTTCAAGTTCACTCCTGTGTTTAGCAGTCCTGTTGACTCCCCCTACCTTCTCCTAGGTTGCGTATTTAGGTTTCCTAGTTCTACTTCCTGGAAGTAATTTTTTCTTGTTGATTATTCTTCATCTATTATAATAGCAAATCAGGGCATGGCCATAATCGAAACTTCAACTTCAACTTTCAACTTTGACTTTGGGGGCATCTTTCAGCCTTTAGGAATCACAAGCCGTTAGTAAAGCCCAAACATGGTAGATCCACTGGAGAGATTAAAGAAGAAACCAGTGAATCCAGCAGTGAGGCTGGAGCATGTACTAGAGCTCTTTCTACCACTTCTGGAGTCAGTGCCCAAAGTTCAGGGCTTGCAGGCCAAGAATGGCAAGAACTCTGCCAATGTCACCTCATTGCTCTTCCACTCACATTTCATGGAGGAGCAGCGTGGCACTGTAAAGATGCGGGGTTGGCGCTTCAATCAGTCAAGGCCTAGCTCTGACACATGGTGGATGGACAAATACTAAGCAGGTGGCAATCCCTATTGGAAGTTCCCTACATCCAATGAAATCATAGATGTGGCCTCTTTTTCTCTCTTTCAATCTCCACCTCACAAAGACACACCAATTCCATTACATATAGATTCATCTTCATTCAGCAATTTCTGGCAATTTATGTCTTTTTGAAGTAGTAAAACAAATACAAACATTCTAACCACAGACTTTTAATACTAAGGAACATTGTGTTATGTTACTCTGACAATATTGTTATTCTTATTTTGCATGTGGGGAAACTGAGACAGACAGAGGTTAAGTGACTTCTCCAAAGTTCCACAGCTGGATTTGAATCTCAGCCCCAGTGCTTTATTCACTTTGCTACCTGCTTGACTCATACAGCACTACATACTACACACAGAAAACCCTTCAGGAAGCTTATTGAAGGAATAAAAATGTAGAGCCCTCCTTGGGACAGAAGCATCTTGAGATTCTGTGCCTTATATGAATTTGAAGTTTACCTAACTGTTCACATTATCTTAGCCTTCTAGTCTATCACCTTATATGAATTTACGGGCCCCAACTACAGGACTCTGGACTTCCTACTAGACAGGTGAAGCCAAGTTTACAAAGAACGTCCATCATTTAGACTCTAGACAGTTGAATATCTATAGAAAATGAGACTGATGACCTACACAGCCCTCCCTCACTCAAAACAAAGTCAAGTGCTAGTCATGTCATCATTTCTCCGATGGGATGGTCTTCTTTGGCAACGAAAGATGAACACAACAACCACAACAATACAGTTGAATAGACTACCTACAAAGTTCACTCATTAGTACATACATCTTAGACACTGTAAATGGGACAATGATCTGGACTCAGAATAAGGCAAGAGGAGGAGAAGAACAGGCCATATTGCTTTTAGGATTCCTTCACAGGTCGTTGAAGGGCCCCAACCTTCCCTTGAAGACAAAGGCCCCACCTACCTTTTTTAAATACCAGAGTCCCTCCAGTGACATTTTAAAACAAAGAATACTAGAGTAAATGGAAAAACATATGGGAAAGGCCTAAATTGTTTCTTTCCCCATTAAAAAAAATCTTCTCCCATCCACTGGTGGTTGGTTGAAATTCACCTGTAGAGTATCATTATTTTAGGTTAAAGCTTTGATCCCCACTAAAATGCAAATCCTGGAAGACCTTGGGAACTTTAGATTTGGAAATGTTTTGGAGGTCATCTAATCCAGTGGTGACAAATTCAGATGGAAACAGATCCCTTGGAACCTCACATTTACGTTGTTTTTTAATCATGTTTGACTCTTCATGACGCCATTTGGAGTTTTCTTGGCCAAGATACTAGAAGGGTTTGCCATTTCCTTTTCCAGTTCATTTTACAGATGAGGAAACTAAGGGAAACAGGTTGCAGTGACTTGCCTAGGGTCTCACTGTTAGTAAGCTGAATTGAACTCAGGTCTTTCTGATTCCAGGTCCCCTGCACTCTATCCACTGAGCCACCTACCTGCCCCCTATATTGACTTAGAAAATGAGAAATTATCATTATCGATGTTTTATCATACTTATATTTACTTTGTTAAACATTTCCTAATTACATTTTCCTCTTAGGCTACACCAATAGACCGACCCCTCAAATTAGACACAGAGAGGTTAAAGTTCTTGTCCAAGGTACCCCATTAATTAATGGCAGAGCAAAGATTACAACCTATTTTTCTCAAATGCTAATCCAGTAGTTGTAACCCCAATGTGCCTCTGTGTCTCCTGAAGCTTTTATGAAGCACTTGGCAGGTCAACCTTCCTGTGAATAAAGGTCTTGGCAGCAAGAGCAAGGGAACACAGGGTCCAGGTCTAAAAGGGCACTAGTCACTTGATATGGATGGATGGGAAATGAAGGGAACAGAACCAGGACACTGGGCTACTGAACACACTTAATTGCTTCACATTAGGAAATGTCTCTGCTCCTTCTTCATCGTAGTTAACATCATCAATGTCCAGACTTTATAATATTGCTATGCTAATTGTTTAAGTTTCTGAAGTATCTTTCCTCTGTCAATCAGTTGATTAATAACTATTTATTAAGCATTCCTCTTCTGTAAAATGAGCTGGAGAAGGATATGGCAAACCACTCCACTATCTTTGCCAAAAAAATGCTAAATGGGGTCATGAAGAATGGGACGTGGCTGAAACAATTGAGCAATGACAACAAAGTACCTACTATGTGTCAGGCACTACACCAAGCGAGAGGGATACAGAGAAAGGAGAAAGACAGTCCTTGCCCTCAAGGAGCTCACAGCCTAATGGAAATAATAATCATGTTAGATAGTATGTATATGTATATATATATATATATGTAAAAATTATATTGTAATTATTGTAATTATGTATATTGTAAAATAATATGTAAAAATTATATTTATATGAGTATATATATATATATATATACATACTTTAGGGTTTGCAAAGTACTTCACAAATATTGCCTTATTTTACCCTTACAACAGCTCTGGGAGGGACTTGCTTTTATTATCCTCATTTTGCTTTTATTATCCTCATTTACAGATGAGGAAACTGAGGCTGAGAGAAGTTAAAAGATCTTCCCAAGGTTACATAGGTATTAAGTGTCAGAAGGCAAATTTAAACTAAGGTCTTCTTGACTCCAGGTCGAGCACTCTAGCCACTAAGCCACCTCTGTAGAAGATGGATTGATGGTAAATTGCAATTCTAAAAACTAGGAGCATTTGTTTCAGGATTCCCATGGGGAGGTGGCTACTGTGCTTGCCATTGGAGGTTCTCTCATATCTTTTTTCCTCCGTAGGGATGTGGTAGAACATGGAATTCAGTCAGGTTGGTTTTCTTCCCTCAAGGTAACTACCCTGCCGAGTCCTCACTGAACTGCATTCCATTTCATATTCAGAATTTATCTTCCAAAGATCTGGATACTGTCCTCCTCCAAATGTAGAATTGTGATATCTACAGACTCAGTGAGTATACTGTAACCTCTACTCTATTATCTGTGTTTGTTAACATTAAAGAAGATGACAGTGGACACTGGACCTAAGACAAACCCCTGGGAACTCCATTTCTTATATGCCTCCTGACTGAGACAGATCTATTGCTAATTAGTCTGGGTACAACCTGACAGCTATCATTCATCCATTAAATATTCTTGGGAGCTTTTCCCCATCTTGCCAGTTTGAGTATTCAGGTACATAAGAGGAACAGATAAAAAAGACCTTTGCTGAAATCAAAGTAGACCCCCATCTTTTTCATCTTTTTTTTCTCCAGTCAAATAATACTATACGGGGAGATAAGATTCATCTGACTAGAGTTAATGTTTATAAAATCACCCTTATTGACCACTGCCTTCTTCTTTCCAAGATATTTGTAAATGGGTATATTTATTTATTTTTCTCTGCAGGAAATTTAAGCTTGCAACAGGAACTCTCTTCCATTTAAGGTGTTCTTGCCTACACATGCCAGGTTCATTTCCCCCTCCGTGTGTTGCTTTTTCCAAATTTCTCCTCAGCCTTCAATGTTCACCTCCAGTGCTGCCTTCTTCATGGAGTCTTCCTTGCTTATGCCAGCTGACACTCCTTGGGCATAATTCCAGATTGTTCTCCAAAATGGCTCTTGTGAGGATCAAGTGAGATAAGGTGTCAAAAGTGCTTTTCAGATCTTAAAGCTTTGTATAAATGTGTCATCCCATGTGATTTTCACAACAGCCCTGTCGAATGGTTCTAATTTGCAAGGATAAGCTCTCTGCTCTTTTAAGACAAGCACCATGATGGCCCTATTCCCACCTTCAGATATCACCCTAATGCTTCCAAGAATTCTTAGTTGTTAGTACCAGCTTCCCCCACTTTGTTGACCTATTATATCCTTTAAATAGAAAGTAAGCTTTTTGGAGGTCAGACAGCCTCTTCATTTTTGCTTTTTATCACTTTCCCTCTGAGATTATCACATATTATACATATATATATATATACATATATATACACAGATAAATGTACATACATATGTGTGTGCATGTGTGTGTTGTGTGTACATGTGTATTCTTTTTACATGGTTATTAGCTTGTCTCCCCTGTTAGAATGTGGATTCCTAGAGCATGAGGACTGTTTTTGCCCCTTTCTGCCTAGTGCTTAACAACAGGGCCTGGCACATAATAGGTCCTTAATAAACTCTTATTGACAGATGGATTGATTGATCATATAAGGCTACAAGTCTGAACATTTCTTGCCTTTCACCCTTATCTCAGGATTTATAACTGAAAGGGAATTTTCTTGTTGTTCAGGCGTTTTTCAATTGTGTCCAACTCTTCATAACCTCATTTGGCAGAGATACTTGAGTGGCTTGCCATTTTCTTCTCTAGCTCATTTTACAGATGAGGAAACTGAGACAACCAGGGTTAAGTGACTTGCCCAGTTTCTGAGACAGGATTTGAATTCAGGAAGATGAATCTTCCTGACTTCAGGCCCAGTGCTCTATCAATAGTGCCATCTAGCTGCCCAAAAGGGAATTTAGACTGTCAAATCTATCCAGTTTATAGAAGTTAGGTGACTTGTCTAAGATCACATATATCTTGTGTTATAACACTTGGAAGCATCATATCCTAGAATTTTAATCTAATTTCAAATTCAGTGTTATTTCCATTCCTCATATTACCTCTGAGTATTGCCAGCATCTATGGTAAGTTTTTTTTAAATTAAAGTAAAAAATATTGCAATATCTTTTCCTTTTAAGTATCCCTCTGTTATTAGTTCAAAGAGCATAAAGAGACCTTAGGCATCACCGAGTCAAACTCTCCCATTAGGTGAATCAGAAAACTGAGGTCCAGAGAAAAGAAATTACTTCCCCAGATTGTAATAATAGAGGTAGTATTTGAACCCTGGTCCTCTGATTCTAAAGCATTTAATCTAAGAGGAAACATTTTTCTCACCTTATTTTTAAAAATAAAAACATTTTCCCATTTCCTTTTAGGCCCTTTGCAAATTGCATCTTCTTTCCTAAGAAAGTGGGATAAAATTGCTCTCCATTTCATCTCTGTATAAGGCAAGGAAGGAAAGAAGGAAGCAAAGAAGAAAAGAAGGAAAGGATGAGGAAAAGAAGGAAGGAAGGAAAGAGAGATGGAATGAAGGGAAGAAGGAAGGGAAGAGAGAGGAAGAGAAAAGGGAAGGAAGGAAGAAAGAAAGGAAGGAAGGAAGGAAGGATTAAGCACTTACTATGCCAGGAACTTTGCAAACAGGATCCCATCTGACCCTCACAACAATCCTGGGAGGTGGGTGCTATTATTGACCCAATTTTACAAAAAGGAAACTGAGTTGGAGAGCAGTTAAGTGACTAGCCTAGAATCATGAAACTAGTAACTGAGACAGATTTGAACATGTTTTTGACTCCAGGCCCAGCTTTTTAGCCATTGTGCCACCTGGCTTCCTCTGTGACATCTTATCCTTGCAGAAAGTAAGGAGAAAGGAGTGGACTTCCCACATTTTAAGTCTACTCGGGTTCTGATCAATACCCTGAAAAATTTTATCCAGCAGGACTCCAATGGCCCTTGAAAACAAAGCACTCCCATTTGAGTCTTTAATTTCTCTTGGGAAGGCTGAATCTGTGTAACAGACACTTGAGGTATGCCTGTATATTTCATTATTGTTTGTTTGTCCCCGTAGTCATAATAGCTAGCACTTTATGCTTTGCAAAGGGTTTTTACACGTCATTCCATTTGATCTTCACAACAATCCTATAAGGCAAGTACCATTATTATCCTCATTTGACTAATGAGGAAACTGAGGTGGATAAAGGTTAAGTGACTTGTGCAGGGTCACACAGCTAACAAGTGTCTAAGAGAGATTTTGAACTTAGGTCTTCCTGACTCCAAGTCTAACATTCTATCCACTGTGCCACTTAGCTCCCAGTATAGTACGTAGAATCAGAATCACAGAACCTCAGAGTAAGCAAAGACCTTAAAAATTATTAAACTGACTCATTCTTGGACAGGAATTCCCTCTACAAACCGACAAGTAATCATCCAGTCTCTGTTTGAAGAAAGACCTCAAGTAAATAGGGGTGGGAGTGTGTGTGTGGGGAACCTAAACCAGCCAAGGCAGCTTTAATGGTTAGGAAGCCATAATCTACATCAAACCTAAATGCGTCTTGTAGATGATAGCCTTTCATATACTTGAAGACAGCTATCATATCCCACCCACCCACCACCAATCCTGTCCCCAGACTTCATCAGGCTAAAAATTCCGAGCTCCTCTACCTCATCTTCATACAGCATGTTCTTTAGGTCATTTATCATACTGACCACTATCCATCTATGTACGTCATTTCATCAATATGCATTCTAAAATGTGGCTCTCTGAGCTGAGAACAATTCCCCAGAGATGATGTAACCAGGTCAGAAAACACAGTTCTATTAGAAGATCATACTTTTAAACTTCAGGTGCAGATATGTTCAGTTTGGTCAGTGTAAATAATGAATCCTCTGGGTAAGTGGTCCTATTGTTTGAATTGCATATTTCCACTGGGCTGGAACCAATAGCCCCTATTTTACTGGCTCAGTAGATTCTCGATACAGAATTGTGCTGGCATATTCATGACTGCTGGAGGCACTGTGATTATTGTGTTGGCGCTACAGCTTGGAGTCTGGAAGACTGAAGTTCAAATCCAGCCTCAGACATCTACTAGCTGTGTGACCATGGGCAAGTCATTTAATTTCTATTTGCCTCAATTTCCTCAACTGTAAAATGGGGATGATAATAGCTTAGCACATTGCCTGGCACATAGTAAGTCCAATGTAAATGATTTATTCCCTTTCCTCTCTACCCTCTAGTACAGCTTTTAATACATGCAACCACTTCATGGTATTCTTTATTTGTACTAATTGGGACCTAGCAATAGAATGCTAATATTTTGTTTCTAGCGAAAACAGTAAATTCTTTCCTTATTTATAAAATTGACAGTAGATTTGGTTTGTTCTAAGTCCCAGAAAGCAGAATTGGGAATGGGTGGAAGGAAATAAGCATATGTTTTAGGTGCTGTGCTAAGTGCTTCACAGAAATTGTCTCATTTAATCATCAAAATAACCCTGAGAAGGTATTATTCGTATCCTCTTTTACAGTGGAGGAAACCAAGGAAGAGGTTAGTGCCTGGGGCAGGATTTGAATTTAGGTCTTCCTAATTTTCATCCCAGTCCTCTATTGACTATCCATCCAACCTATGTGACCAAGATTTTGACCTAATATAAAGAATATCCTAGCAGAAATGTATGAAAGAAATCACTGAAGTTTCTTTGGAAGGGCTTCATGGTGGAACAGTGTCACTTTAGGATCAGAGAACCTGTGTTCAAATCCTCATTCTGCCACTTGATATCTCTGTGGTTTTGAGCCTCAGTTCCTCATTGGTAAAATGGACAGCCTTTAAATCTATGGTCTGATGAAAATCTCATGGTTTGTCCTGAACCACAGTAACTTCCCCTGGTGCTAGAGTTCTTTAAATGGTGACTGGTCTGACTGTTTCAGGCAGGATTTTTGCCAGAAGTTGGATTATATGATCTCTATCCTTTACAACTCTGTAGATAGCTGACTCTGTGGTTGAATTAGATAATATCTAAATCCCCCACCCTTCTTTTACAGCTTTGCAATCCTGTGATCCTATGACTGTGGTGGGTTGGGTTAGATCAGGGACTCTTAACTTTAGTCTATGAACTTGTTTTTTAAATATTTTGATAATTGTATTTAAATGTAATAGATTTCTTTGGTTATCCTTTGCATTTTACTTTCTGCATTTAAAAACATTATTCTGAGAAGGGGTTCATAGTTTACCAGAGTGTCAAAGAAGTCCGTGACACAAAAATGTTTAGGAAGCCTTAGATTAGAAAATGTTTAAGATATCTTTTATATATAGACATGTTTTAATGTTATATTAAATATTATAAAAATATAATATATAATTATTAATATATTATAAGGTATCTTTTACATATAGATATATTTTGTTGTGTTTTTTTTTTACTGGACAGTATAAGAATCTCCTGTAAATGACTTCCTCTAATAATTCAGTTTAGCACTTTCTCAGCATCATATTGTCTCAGAAAGTTTCTTGGGTCACTGCAAGATTAAGTAACTTGCCCAAGGTCACACAGTCAAAAGGTATCACAGGTTGGTCTTGAACCAGGTCCTCCCAGATCCAAGCTAGCTCCCAATGCACTGCACAATGCTATATCTTTCTTTCCTTCTTCCTTTCTTTCTTTTTTCTTTTTTTTGCCAATCTATGAATCCTCTTAAATTTTGTTCTCCTGACCTCAATCACAGTCCAGTCTTGCATAAAATGATGACTTGTAGTTAGGTAACTCTAAGTATATGTTCTGTCTTAAACCAAGCACAACAGCTAATCCCTGACACCCTCAAGGTAGTCGGATGACCTAACAGTAAGATGTTAACTTTCTTCCATCACATGATCTGCATGGGGTGAATCCCTGTGGGACGTTTCCAGCTAACAGATGAGAACAGAGTTAACGCGCACAAAAGGCTGCTTGTTTTTGCGTTTGGCTCTGAAACTCGTAACGATAACCAAGAATTGTTTTAACTAGGGGAAAAACATGATGGGGGTGAGGGGGGAAGTGAGAGCGGTAGCAAGCAGAAAATACAGCCTAACTCCAGGTGAAATTGTGCTGAGAAAGTGAGAGGTTTAACCCTCACCCTCTACAGAAGCTAGGGAGAAAAGGCAGGACACCATGATGATGGGGCAGAAATGCCCAAGGTGAGGTGATGGAAAAGTGGTTGCCCAAGGAGGAAGTCACTACTCTCAACGAGAAGTGACTTTCCACAGATGTCAGTGCCCGGGGGAAAAATCCCTATTCACCCTGGGCAGTACAGTCAATCTAAGCTGGAAAAGAGAATGGAAAAATCCCTATCTATCCCCTAACCGTCCTCACATGGGCTGATTGTGTGTGTGTGTGTGTGTGTGTGTGTGTGTGCTGCAAAAGACACGAAAGGGTTGAATACTTTGCCATGAGGTGGGATAAACTTTTCGATTCTGTGGTGAGCTCGATTGTCTTGACACCTGCACTGTGTGAGGGATGCCTTGGCCTCTTTTGTTGATTATAATGGCACATCTTCATTATTGTTTTAATACTCTCTTAAAAAAAGAGAGAGAGAGAAAGCAAGCGAGACCCTAATCTTCCTCTGGTGCCAGTGACTGCTACAATGCTGAGATGTTTATTTCCCCTCGGTCCCTCCCTGGCTCTCTCCCCCAGCTCTTCTTTCGTTGCCATAGCCACCAGAGCGCAATACGGCCGGTGCCGTGCGGGCCAGTTTCTGTACTGTACCGCCCCGGGCTGATTGTTTAAATCTGTATTATTCCACTGTTCTGAAGATTTACATTTTTAATGGCTCATTTATGTAATCCCATAAATAAAGTGGCAGAAAAAGCATCTCACACAAATGAGTGAATCGGGTCTGAAATAAAGCTCCCGAAGCAGGTCACTCAGGGTCTCAGCTGCGGGGTCTTGATTGGAATCGACGGTGTAGCCGCTGTGGCTATGGGCTTAGGACCACCCAGTCAGCTCCAAAATGGTGCATTACCAGGGAATAGTGGGATGGTGCTAGAGTTCAATCTCCCCTATTTAGCACAGAGCAGAGTTCTCCTGCAAACACCATTTTAGCCGACCACTCATTTACCTTATTGCTTTGACAGCTGCACCTCTCCCGCAGCAAAGTTTCCATGATTAGCTTTTTCCCTACTAGCAGCTGATGTTGGCGGTTGTTTTTCTCCACCCCCCTCCTTCCTTCTTCTTAACCAATATATTCCTGGGGCTGCGAAATTCTCTCTAAAGAGTCTGTGAATTCAAGCACCTGCCCCAAGAATTTATTTGACACACTGAACAGTAAGATGGGAATACATTGCAACAAGCCACTTTTATGTCTCCTTCTATCTTTTACTATCTTCCTGTCCTCTCCCCCACAGGGGCTAAAAAGCCTTAGGAAACCTTAGGTCCATTGAGGAAGTCTGAATTAATTGAAAACCAAAAATAGAAACAAAATCAGCTAAATTTATACTACCCTCAGCCAGCTTCTATCACTCCTTTCTCTGAACCGAAGCACCAGTTTTGATATAAAATAATGAGTCTCTAGAACTCCAACAAGGATAGATTATTTTTTTCTGTAAGTCGCTTCTTGTAACCATTATTTTGCTTAATGTTATTGCATTATTTGGCTTTGGAATATATACTAAGGAGTAAAAATGAACCACTTTCAATATTTGGGTGCTGTGGCGTTTCTGGGGCTAGGTGTCTGCTTTGGGGCTCTCTGTGTCTCCACTAATTTTGTGGTACCAGCACTAGCCTGTCTCAAGATTTTATATATGTTAAGAAGGAAATATTGATGTATATAAATGTTATTGTGGAACACAGCCTAAACAAACACCAGAGGTTCTAAAGTATACTAAATGCCTTTTACTATCACTGCCTCCCAAAAAATTTCCCAAGCAACAGATGTGGCAAGCCTCCTTTTTGCCTCCTTGCTTGTCATCTTTGACAGATAAGGAGTGTAATCTATATCTTGGAGATCCAGGAATTTTACTAAGTTCTGAAGTAAAAATGGAGGGTGGGGGCTGGAGGGGAAGAAGGGAGAACACTAGTAGTATATACTTCCTAAACCAGCTGCCTCAGAACAGAAGAGGCAACCTAGAAAGAGAAATATCAGTAGAATGACGCAGTCATTCTCAGAAGAAAATAACTGGAAAGTAGAGACAGAAATGCTTCCTATGGCTTTATATATTTATATACTGATGCAAAAAAAAATCTGTTAATAAAATATACTTGAGATTTTGATTTAATGAGGTAAATGCAAGAGTGATTAGGATGTGTGGGTAGTATATATTCAAAAAGGAGAGATGGAATGACATTGTGTGTCAAGAAGATATATAGTTATTTGGAAAGTCATTTAATAGGAGGAAATAGCATTTGCCAAACATTTAAGAAAAAAATCAAAGGAAGGAGAAAGAGAAACAATGTCTTGGTGGGAATGTACTAAAGACAACCCTACAAAAATGATGAAAACTGTTGACAAATGACTGATATTGGTCATAAAATTAGCAAAAAGGAAGGCTAGGGTTCTGATGGGAGTGAGGGGGCTTCTTCAGCTTTCAATCTTCTAGAAGTTTCTCTGCTAAAAATGAAGCAGCTGATAAATTCTTAATTTGATAAGCTGATAACCTCAGATTTCAGGAGGTAGGAAAAAAGACGAGGAGAACTGTTTGGTTAAATCTGATTTTGTCTGGAACTAGTTGGTGGAATGGAAATGATAATTTTGAAAGAAAGTGATCCTATAATCTTTGAGTTGAAAATAGAAAAGGTAAGACAAAGCTGATGTGTCAGACTTGTCACACCTTAGACCAGTGATTCACAAATTTTTTGGTCTCATGATTCTTTACATCTGAAAAATATTGAGGACCCCAAAGAGCTTTTGTTCATGTGAGTTTCATCTATTGATATTTTCCATACCAGAAATTAAACCATCTTAATATTACGATGAAGACAGTTTTGATCTCATAGGTCCCCTGTAAGTTCTCAAAAGCCCTGTCTCCAGACACCTTTTGAGAACTTCCGTCCTAGACTTTAGGAAAATTGGCATCATAAAGCACAGAAGAAAGATAGCCAGGGTCACATGGACTGAGAATCTACAAAGGAAGTTCTCTCAAAAGTGATGGAAGGCTCTCAGTAGTAAATTTTTGAATGTGAAAAAGTGATTGATAAAAATATCGATCAGATAGATACAAAGAAAAAGTCCTTGTGGCACTCCACTGGAAAATATCTTAATCACTTCATTCATTTTAGGGATCAGGACATTTAATTAATTCTGAATCTACTTTACTGTCACCCAGTTTACATTCTGCCATCTTCTCCAAGAGTATACATACTATGAAAGATCTTGTGAAATACCTTGCTGACATAGAGTGTGTCTATGATACTTTCCTGATCCATCAGTCAAATAACCCTGTTAAAAAATGAAATGAGATTAACCTAGAATGGTTATTCTTAATCCATGATGGATTAACGCAATTATTTTTTCCCATTTTAAGCATCATAGCATAACATAGGTGGAATGCTCATAATGCTTTTGGGTTAATGTACAGGTCTAAGCAACAGTCAATATGGTGGATGATAGAACTAAGTTTTAAAAATATCTAGACAGGTTAGAACAATGAGCCAAATCTTGCCATATGAAGTTTAAAACTGATAAAAGCAAAGTTCTATGTTTGTTTCTAAAATAAACCTACTGCACAAGTACAAGATGGGGAGGAGGATAGTTATGGAGAAAGAAACTCATGTCAAAAATATATTAGAGATTTAGTGAATTGTAAACTATATCTGAACTGACAGTGTGATCTGGCAACCAGAAAAAGAAAATAGATGACATCTAAGTATCTGTTTAAGGCTTATAAAGCAATTTACATGCTTTATCAAGTTTGAGCTTCACAAAAGTTTTTTAAGATAGAATGCAAGATCCTTGAGGCTGGAAACACTTCCATTTTTGTCCTTAAATCTCCAATTCTTAGCAAAGTGCCCAGCATGTAGCAGGCGCTTGATAATTAATAAACCAGGCATCTACTATACATTTAATATATACGAGACATTTTGCTGAGTGCCAGGGGTACAAAGAAGAAGAGAAAACTCCATCCTTAAAATGTGTAAGTATAGCCAAGATACAGTAACCTTTGACTGAATGACACATGAAACTATTGGAGGATTGAGGTGACTGGGATGGGTACTACAGATATCATCATCTGCTCATTTTACAATTGAGTAAACTGAAGCTCAGAGAAATTAAGTGATTTTTTTCATCATCATGTGACTCATAAACACTGTAGGTCAGTGTTCAAACTAAGGTCTTTCTTGAATCCAAATTCAACACTTTGCCCATTAAACCATGCTGCCTCCCAGGTTTCATCAGTAGAACCATACTGATTGTAAGCTTCTCTAACAGAAGAGTGGAAGTGATCCAGAGTCCTACCATGCAGTATACTCTGTTCAGAAAACATCTGATCTTTATTTTATAACTCTGATACACTTACCTTGCAACAGATGTGACAAGTCTCTTTGTGGGTGTTTTGTGCCCTTACTAATGTAAACTTCAGAACAGCCAGGGACCCTGACTCAACTAAACTTTATGTATCCCCCAGTCTTTGGCAAATGTTCTTAATGAATATTTATCGATTGATTGCTGTTTTAATTCTAGATATCACATTTTGGAAAAAATATTCATAAGTTTCCACAGAGGCAAGTGAAAAGAATCATGAACAGACTCAAAATCACACCACAGGAATATCAATCTAAAGAAATGAAGATGGTTTATCTTTAGTGAAAACAGTCCTCAGAGGGAACTAACAGCTGTCTTCTGGGGCTGACATAGACGTGAGGTTCTGAATTTGTTTTCCTTGATTCTGGAGAGCAGAAGGAAAACCGATGAGTGAAACTCACAAAGGGATGGTTTTTGCTTCATATAAGAAAACATTTCCTGAGAACTGGAATTACACCCAAGTGGAATGGATTGCTTTGGAATGCAGTGGAAATACTAAAACAGAGACTGGATGTGTCTGTAAAAACTTTCTTCTTTTAAATGTTACTTTCATTTTTATAAAGCATGTTCATTATGAATATACTTGTCTACTTACTTAAATATATGAATAAATAAATGTAATATACTAAAAAAAAAATACCAGAAAGTACAATAGGACTTGAAACAGAAGAGAGGGTGGGTGAAATTAGTGTTAGGTTAGAGTCAGAGGCAAAGTTAGGGTTAGGGTGAGTGGGGAACTGCTGGGTCACATCAGTATGTCTTCAGGGAACTATAGATAGAGTATTTTAGAGGAGTCAGTCATCTACTTACTCAGTCAACAAGCATTGTATTTACTACTTGCCAGATACTGGGCTAAGTGTGTGTGTTTGTCCTTCGTTGCCCAAAGAAGACCATGTCATCAGAGAAATAATGACATGACTTGCACTTGACTTTTGTTTTGAGTGAGGGAGGGCTGTGCAGGTCACCAACCTCACTTCTCCTCCAGTAACCAGATATTCATTAAGATGACTGGAGATGACCCAGGATGAGGTAATGGCGGTTAAGTGACTTGGCCAAGGTCACACAGCTAGCGAGTGTCAAGTGTCTGAGGTAATATTTGAACTCAGGTCCTCCTGACTCCTGCACTGGTGCTCTATCCAGTGCACCACCTAACTGCCCCTTTTTCATTTGCCCAGGCTCACACAGTCATTAAGTATCTGAGGCTGGATTTTAACCCAGGTCTACCTGACTCCAGGCCTGGCACTCTAACCACTGAGCCACCTGGAGGCTTGGGTTCACATCCCACTTCTGACACGGGTCTAAGTGTTGGAGATACAAAGAAAATGGGAGGAAAGTCCCTGAAGGAGCTCTTATTCTAATGAAGAAGACAACATACAAGCAATTGTAAATATACAAGATACCTTCAGGGTAAATGGAATGTAATCACTGAAGGAAGACACAGGATGGGGGAGGGGAGGGATGAATCAGGAAAAGCCTCCAAATGAGCTGAGCCTTGAGGAAACCAGGAAATCCAAGAGGTAGAGATGAGGAGGGGGAGTATTCTAGGTATAGGGGACAACTTGTGCAAATGCTTGAAGTAGAAGATGGAGCATGACGAGCAGTAAGTGTAGTTGCATTGTAGAATACATGGAGGGAGATAAAAGGAAAGAAGACTGAAAAGGTAAAAAAGAAGCCAAGTTAGAGTGGTATATTATGGGTTAGACTGGTTTGTATATGTTGGCAAGGGGAAGGTATGTCTGGGCAACATGGAAATTAGTTCTGGTAGTAATGTAATTTTTATCATGTTGTCATGTCCCAGCCATGAACTCTAAATATTCCTCTATCTCATTAAATTGTTCTTTATTTCTTTAAGGAGATTTGTGCAGATAAATTTTAACAACAGCAACAAAAAGGATAGAGGCAATTGCAGGAGATAAAATAGATTATTTTGATTACGTGAAAAGCTTTTGCACAAACAGAATTAATACATCTAGGATAAGAAGAGAATCAGTCAACTGGTGAAAATAGCCTTTGTATCAAATATCTCTAATAAGTGTTTGGTGTCCAAGATATACAGAAAACAAACAGAAATATGTAATTCCCTAACTTACAAAAAGTTAAAAAAAAGAATTGCAAATTAATAACAATATAAAAGAAGAAAGACTCATTAATAGTAAGGAAAATGTCAGCCAAAATAACCCTGAAGTTTCACCTCATATCCAGCAAATTAGCAAAGAGAACAAAAGATAAGAATGATCAGTTCTGGAGATACACTGAGACAGGCTCAAGGCAGGCACACTAATACATTATCAGCAGAACTGTGAATTAATACAACAGTTCCATAAAGTAATTTGGAATTATGCAAATAAAGTAGCTAATATGTCCATATCCTTTGACCCAGAAATTCCACTAAGAAGCTTATACCCCATGAAGGTCAATGATGAGAAAAAGTCACCATATATACCAAAATATTTATAGTAGCACTTTTTGTGTGTGTGGTAGACAAGAATCAGAAACAAAAAAAGGTTCATTAATTGTGGAAAGGCTAAACACATCATGGCACATCAATGTAATGGAATATGGCTGGCATGGAAAACATGATGAATACAGAGAAGCATGGAAAGACTTACATGTATTAATATAAAGTGAAGTAAGTAGAACCAGGAAGAAAATATGCATAGTGACTAAAACAAAGCTAACAGAAAGAACTACTACAACATAAGGAAAACTGAATGCTGTACAAATTTATAAAAAACAAGATTGGTTCCAAAAAGAGAAATATGAGAAGACAACTCCCCCTTCTATTTTTGCAAAGGTTTGTGAGTTATGGAGCCCAGATTGGAAAGCATTTTGTGTACATTATTTCATATGATCCTTAAAAAAATACTTAATTTGTTATTATCCCCCCTCCCTCATTTTATAAATGAAAATCAGGCTCAGAGAGGTTATCCAATGCCACACAGCTTAGAAATGATAAAGCCAGCACTTGAACCCAGGATCTAGTTTGAGAATTATCCTGGCCTGAACTTCTTCTCTTTGTCAAAATGATCTTTGACAGACATGCCATAAGAGAAGGGGATTAGTCTAAGACAAGGGTGAGGAAGCTGCAGCCTTAAGACCATGTGTGGCCTTCTAGATCCTCAAGTGTGGCCCTTTGAATCCAAACTTCACAGAACAAATCCCCTTAATGAAAGGATTTGTTCTGTAAAACTTAGACTCAGTTAAAAGGCTTCACTTAAGGACCTAGAAGGCCACATGTAGTCTCAAGACCATAGGTTCCCCATTCCTGGTCTTAAGATATGCTACTAGAGATGTGGCTTTTGCTAACCTTGATTTTACTATATGTGCCTGGACCTTGAGGCAACTTTGCCAGCACCATCGCCAAATGTAAGACTTGCTCAGAGGACAAATCATAGAATTTAACATTTGGAAGAGTCATCTGCTCTCACCCATACCTGGACAGAAATTCCAAAAAACAATTCCCCGAAAGTGGGAAGGTCTGCTTTGAAAGGAAGTGGAGTTTTCCTCTTTGTGACTATATTAGATGGTTGCCTTCCATTCCTAAAATTCTGTATTCCTGTGATCTCTGTTAAGTGCTCATCTATTCTTTGCTTAAAGAATTTCAGTAGGATGAATCCGTTACTTGCTAAGATAGATTATTCCATTTTTATACAGTTATAATTGTTATGAGTTTTATCAAAATCTGCCTTTCTGTAAATTTTACACATTAGGAGGTGGTATAGCCTAGTGGAGGAGAAACTTAGTTCAGATCCCAGTTCTGTCAATACCCGTGAGTCATTGGATAAGTCACTTGACCTCTCTGGGACTTACTTTCCTCATTTGGAAAATAAGGATGTTGGACTAGAATAGAAGGACTCAAGGGTCACTTTCAGATACATTGGTGACCCTAGATCTGCCCTCTGGAAGTAAGTAAAACAAGTCTAATGAATTCCACAATATAACCCTTCAAAACTGTCTTAGTCATCTCTTCTTCAGGCTAACCCTTCTCATTTTCTTCAACCAAACTTGATGTGGCACAAATGTGAGACATTGCCTATTCTGGACATTTTCTAGCTTACCGACATCTCTCTTTGGAGTCAGGATGGGCTAGTAGCAGAATGGGGCACTTGGAACCAGGAAGACATGTTCAGATCTCCCTTCCCACACTTACAAACCTCATGACCATGAATAAGTAACTGGAGCCTCAGTTTCTTCATCTTTCAAAAGGTGATCATAATATCTTTGGTATCTAATTTAGAGGGTTATTGTGAGAAGTCAAATGAGATCTTAGATGGACAGTACTTTACAAACCTTACATGCTACGAGAATGTCAGTTATCATTCCTAAAATGTGGTGCCTGAAACTCAATACACTTTAGAATAGGTCAGATCAGGACAAAGGGGTTCTTTCCTCCCTAGACCTTAACAAATCATTCTCTTAATGTAGCCCAGTATTGTAGTAGGGTTTTTTTTTGTTGCCATACTATACTGTTGACTCATTCTACAGATCACTAAAAGCTTCAGATCTTTTCAGACAAAGTGCTAGCTAGTTGTTTCTTCCATCCTGTACTTGTCCAATTAATTTTTTTTAACCTAAGCATAAGACTTTATATTTATCCCTGTTAGATTTCATCAAATCCTCTCGCAGAGATGCTCTATAGTTATAACCTTGAAACATTGTAGTCTCCAAAGAATCAAAATTATGGGTAACCCAAAGGGCAATGAAGAGACAGATGGCCAGTGCAAGTAGGTTGTAGAATATTTTCGATGATGATAAGTGGCATAATGATATAAATGATAAGTGGTAAAATGATAGAAAAGCAAGAGCCCTTGCCCAGTAGAAGGGTTGTTCTAAGGTTGTGAACAAATAATTCTCAAAAGATTGCAAACTATTGACAAACATGTGAAAGATCACTCCAAATCACTAAGTAATATAAACTAAAACAATTCACTCCTAGAAAATTGACAAAGATGACAAAAGGTAGCAGTAATCAATGTTGGAGGAGCTATAGAAAGATAAGACATACTGATAGACTGTTGATGGGCCTGCAAATTGGTTCAATCATCGTGGAAAACAATTTGGAATGATGTAGAAAAAAGTGACAGAATGTCCATACTTTCAGGTCCACAGACCCCACTGTTAGACATACACCTCAGGCAGGTCAAAAACAAGGAGAAATAACAATACGTGCATCAAGTAGAATTTATGAAACACCAGTTGCTATGTGCCTGACACTGTGCTAAGCACTAGAGATACAAATAAAGGCAAAAAGTAGTCTTAACAAGTTCATATTCTAATGTGGAAGACAATATGAAAATGGCTATTTGGAGATAACCAACAGTGGGGAGGCACTTATGTTAAGGGAAACCTGGAAAGGCTTCACTTTCTAAGTGAAATTTAAATGAACTTGAAGGAAGCAGTGGAAGGCAGGAGGTGGATACATGAAGGAGGAGAGATGGAGGGAGAGGATTCCAGGCATGGAGGACAGCCAGTGAAAAGTCATGGGATGTAGAGATGGAGTGTTTTCTTCAAGGAACATTAGGGAAATCAATGTCATTGGGAGGTGGGGAAGGTTTGGAGTGGAGAGGGGAAGTTGAAAGAGGAAAAAGTAGGAAGGAGTCATGTCATGAAAGGCTTTAAAAGTCAAATAGGATTGTAAATTTGTTCCTAGAAGTAATATGGATCCGATGGAGTTTGTTGAATGGGGGTGTGGTGAAATGGCCAGAACTGCATTTTAGGAAGATCATTTTGATAGAAGAATAGGAGATGAACTACTGAGAAGAGTCTTCAGGGTAAGATAGCAACTAGATGGTTATTATAACAGTCCAGGTAGGGAGGGTAAAGTGCCTACACCAGAATCATGGCAGCATTAAAGGTGATAAATAAATGATACATACATACATGGGCAGCTAGGTGGTACAGTGGATAGTGCACCAGTGCAGGAGTCAGGAGGATCTGAGTTCAAATCTCACCTCAGACACTTGACACTCACTAGCTGTGTGACCTTGGGCAAGTCACTTAACCCCAATTGCCTCATCTTGGGTCATCTCTCCAGGCATTCTGATGAATATCTGGTCACTGGATTCAGATGGCTCTGGAGGAGAAGTGAGGCTGGTGACCTGCATAGCCCTCCCTCACTCAAAACAAAGTCAAGTGCAACTCATGTCATCATTTCTCTGATGGCATGATCTTCTTTGGCAATGAAGGATGAACACACACATATATGTATATATATATATACATACAAGAAATGTTATGATGATAAAAACAACAACATTTGACAACTGTCTAGATATGGAGGAGGATGAAAATGAGTCATTAAGGATGACACTTATGTTGCAAGCCTGCTACCCTTGACAGTAATGAGGAAGTTGGGAAGAGGGAAGGATTTGGGAGGAAAGATAATGTATTCAATTCTGCACATGTTGAGTTTAAGATGTACATAGGACATGGAATTCAAAAGTCAGGAGTGAAGTTAGGGCTGTTTAAATAGATTTGAGAATTATTATCATAGAAAGGATATTTGAATCCATGGAAGCTGATCAGATCACTCAGCAGAAGAACAGAGTCCCTTTGGAGACCTGTGGGTTAGTAGGCATGGACTAGAAGAGGATCCAACAAAGAAGAAGGTATGATCAGGGAGGTGCAAGAAGAGGCTGGGAAAGAACAGTGTTTTAGAAACTTAAAGGGAAGATTTTTAACCAGAACTAAGCAGTTTTTTGTTTTGTTTTTAGTCAGATAGCTAGGTGGGTGAAACAGATAGACCACCAGGCCTAGATTCAGAAAGACCTGAGTTCAAATAGAGCCTCAGATATGGACTACATGTGTGACCCTGGGCAAGTCACTTAACCCTATTTGCCTCAGTTTCTTCATCTGTAATAAGTTGGAGAAAGAAATGGTGAAAGCCTCCAATATTTTTGCCAAGAAAATCCCAAATGGGATCACAAAGAGTTGGGCATAATTGTACCAACTGAACAAGTAGTTTTGGCAGTTATTTGAGTTGTCTTAGGAAGATTCTGAAGATCATCTGGCAGGATAAGATACCAGACACTGAGATCCTTTCTTGAACTAAACTGCCAAGCATTCAAACTCTACTGCAGAGAGCACAACTCTAATGGGCTGGTCACAATGTTCGAATGCCAAACGTATGCTCGTCAAAAAGACAGAACTCACACAGGGCAAGCGCTCACATGGTGGTCAGAAGAAGTGATACAAGGACACTCTCAAAGTCTCTTAAGAGCTTTGGAATTGATTGTGTGACGTGGGAGACACTGGCGCAGGACTGCTCAGCATGGCATGCCCTCATCAGAGAAGTTGCTGTGCTCTATGAGCTAAGCAGAATTGAAGTAGATCAAAAGAAGCTCTAGATGTGCAGATTTAGAGAATTCACCCCAATGTTCATACAGACAATTTGTGCCCCACCTGTGGTAGAGCATTGTAACTTGACTCTAACATAGTGATGTCATTTTGGTCCTCTTTAAGAATAAAGTTACAACAACCAGCCAATTCTGTAGTATGGTTTGAGATCTATTACTAATTTTCTTTTATTTTTCAGAGGAAGAAATTGAGACCAAGAGAAGAAGTTAGATGACTTGTCCATGACCATACAGCTAGTAAGTAGGCGACCGAGGATTTGACCTCAAGTCCATCAATTCCATATCCTGTGATTCAGATCCATCACTGCTCGTTCTTAGTGCTCATTCAAAAATGGTGTAGCTATGACCTCTCTCCTTTGCTTACAAGTCCCCCTGCCTCGGTTCCTTGGACAGTTCCTCTTGCCTTTCTCTGCCCAACTCTGATTTCCCACCATAACTTTCTCTTGAAGAGCTTCTAATCTTTCACTGGGGACCTCCAATGGTTCATCATAGACATTCTTTTCCCCAGACCTGGGACCCTGTTATATACCATCTATCCTTTTCCCACCTTGTCCATTTATATTGTGAAAGGACAAGAACTCTATCTCTTCCTTCCTTTGTAAGCCCAAGGAGATTAAATTGGAGTTCCTTTTTAAAGAAATTATTGTGATTATGATGGGAAGGCCACATGGTGTATTAGAAAGATCACTGAAGTCAGAAGACCTTTCCAAATGCTAGCTATGTGATCCCAGGCACTTTGAGTCTCTTCTAGACATTACAATTTTTTATAATTTTGGTGATCATCCTTCTAGTCACTCAGAACTATAACTTCTGTGACAACTGCACTCATTCCACATGTCCAATCAATTTCTAAATATTGTCATCAAATCTGTCCCTATCTTTCTATTTATGTAATCACTCCCCTGACTCAGACCTCCATAACCTCTTACTTGGACTATTACAGTACACTAGTCTTCTAATTAGTCACTCTAATTAGCCTCAAGTCTCTCCCTACAATCTATCCTCTCCACAGTCAGCAAAGCGATTTTTCCTAAAGTACAGATTTGACCAAGTCACTTCCCTAATCAATAAATTATAGTAGTTCAATACCCTCTTTAGGATCAAATATAAATGCTGTTTGGTAGTTAAGGGCTTTCACAAACTGTCCCTAACTTATCCCCCGCAGCCTTCTTACACATATTATTCCTTTTCACAATTCTATGTATAGACCAGTGAAATTGATATTCTTATAATTGCTCATCCATGACCCTCTATCTCCTTTCTCCATGCCTTTGTATTTGCTATCCTCCATTTTTGGAATGAACACCTTCTTTCCCTCTGTTTCTTATGATTTTTTAGTTTCTCTTGAAGTTCACCTCAAGCACTATCTTCTAATGGAGGCTTTCTCAATTCCCCCCATTTCTCCAATGCTCTTGACTTTCCCCTTTAAAATTACTTTGTATTGATTTTGTGTTTACATATACATATATATGTATATATACACACATACATACATGCATACACATGTTATGCCCTCTCCCTTTCACTGAATGGAAGCTCCTAGAGGACAGAGACCTTCACTTCTTTTTTTATCCTGTAGCATAGCCTGTGTCAAACTCAAAGGGAAATGGATCCTTGCTGGGTACACATTGACCTAGAAAACCACAAATTAGCATTATCTGTGTTGTGTTGGGTTGTATTTTTATTTCTTTTGTTAAACATTTCTCAATGACAATTTTAATCTGGTTCCGACCTCACAGATATGAAACCCTTTGACCCCCCTGTAACTGGTATAGAACCTGACCCAGTAATATATGCTGTTGATGGGTTGGTGTCTGTAAAAGGAAAGCAGTGGGCTAAGTAATCTCTAAAGTTCCATCCAACTTCACATCCTACCTGCCTGTCTCTCAGTGTTGTTCAGAGGAAATCACTTTGTAAGCAGGAACAATACTCAACAGTTGTTCCTAAAACTTTGAGTTCCAACTTCTCTTCCTTCCTCCTTCCCCACCCATCCCCAT
The DNA here is from genome assembly GCA_023548195.1 of Bettongia penicillata ogilbyi. Lineage (NCBI taxonomy): Eukaryota > Metazoa > Chordata > Mammalia > Diprotodontia > Potoroidae > Bettongia > Bettongia penicillata. The sequence goes on from JAJHZJ010000181.1 coordinate 1,647,128, forward strand.
TGGGAAGGCAAGCAATTCAATATAGGCTATATATATGTGTAGTTTTGAAAATGACTTCCATAATAGCCATGTTGTATAAGACTAACTATATTTCCCTCCATTCTATCCTGTCCCCTATTTCTTCTATTCTCCCTTTTGACCTTGTCCCTCCTCAAGAATGTTGACTTCTAATTGCTCCCTCCTCCCATTGCCCTCCCTTCCATCATCTCCCCCACCCTATTTATCCTCTTCTCCTCCACTTTCCTGTATTGTAAGATAGATTTTCATACCAAAATGAGTGCACATTTTATTCCTTCCTTGAGTCAAATGTAATGAGAGTAAGTTTCACATTTTCCCTCTCACCTCTCCCTTCTTCCCTCCATTGGAAAGTCTTTTTCTTGCTTCTCTTATGAGAGATAATTTGCCCCATTTCATTTCTCCCTTTCTCCTCCCAATATATTTCTCTCTCATCCCTTAATTTTATTTTGTTAGATATGATTCCTTCCTATTCAATTCATCCTGCATTCTCTCTCTTTCTCTCTCTCTCTGTGTGTGTGTGTGTGTGTGTGTGTGTGTGTATAATCCCACCAACTACCCAGATACTGAAAAAAGTTTCAAGTTACAAATATTGTCTTTCCATGTAGGAATGTAAACAGTTCAACTTTAGTAAGTCCCTTATGATTTCTCTTTCCTGTTTACCTTTTCATGCTTCTCTTGATTCTTATGTTTGAAAGTCAAATTTTCTTTTCAACTCTGATCTTTTCATCAAGAATACTTGAAAGTCCCCTATTTCATTGAAAGACCATTTTTCCCCTGAAGTATTATACTCAGTTTTGCTGGGTAGGTGATTCTTGGTTTTAATTCTAGTTCCTTTGACTTCTGGAATATCATATTCCAAGCCCTTTGATCCCTTAATGTAGAGGCTGCTAGATCTTGTGTTATCTTAATTGTATTTCCACAATACTCTAATTGTTTCTGGCTACTTGCAATATTTTCTCCTTGACCTGGGAACTCTGGAATGTGGCTACAATATTCCTAGGAGTTTTTCTTTTGGGATCTCTTTCAGGAGGTGGATTCTTTCAATATTTATTTTACTGTCTGGTTCTAGAATATCAGGGCAGTTTTCCTTGATAATTTCATGACAGATGATGTCCAGGCTCTTTTTTTCATCATGACTTTCAGATAATTCCATAATTTTAAAATTATTTCTCCTGGCTCTATTTTCCAGGTCAGTTGTTTTTCCAATGAGATATTTCACATTATCTTCCATTTTTTCATTCTTTTGGTTTTGTTATGTAATTTCTTGGTTTCTCATAAAGTCATTAGCCTCCATCTGTTCCATTCTAATTTTTAAAGAACCATTTTCTTCAGTGACCTTTTGAACCTCCTTTTCCATTTGGCTAATTCTGCTTTTTAGAGCATTCCTCTCCTCATTGGCTTTTTGGACCTTTTTGTGCCATTTGGGTTAATCTATTTTTAAAGGTGTTATTTTCTTCAGTATTTTTTTGGGTCTCCTTTAGCAAGCTACTGACTCACTTTTCATGATTTTCTTGCATCTCTCTCATTTCTCTTCCAAATTTTTCCTCCACCTCTCTTACTTAATTTTCAAGATCATTTTTGAGCTTTTCCATGCCCTGAGACCATTGAATATTTATTTTGGATGACTGGGATACAGAAGCCTTGACTTTTATGTCTTTCTCTGATGGTAAGCATTGCTCTTCCTTGTCCAAAAGGATGGGAGAAGATATCTGTTCACCAAGAAAGTAACCCTCTATAGTCTTATATTTTTTTCCCTTTTTTGGGCATTTTCCCAACCAGTTACTTGACTTTTGAGTTCTTTGTCAAGAGTAGGGTATACTCTGGGGATCTGTAAGATCTCAGTTCCTCCAACGTGGCACAATAAAGCGTGTACACTGGTATGGGAGCAGCCAGAAACTCTTGTGCCCAGAATCTATGAGGGCTGAGGTATGGATCAGTCCCCCAGGAGCTTTACGATCCAACAATGGATGTGGGCTTCTGTGGGAGCTGCTGCTGCCTTAAGGGGCCTCTGCCACTGCCTAAGGCTGGAGCTATGGGAAGATCTGCTCACTTCTTGGCCAGCTGAAAAAACCCTCTCCCTGACTTTTGGTGCCTGTGGGTTGAGGGATCTGCAAACCAGTGCTACTCCTGCTGGGGATTCCAGCCCCCAGGCCTGCTCTTGTCCTCCTCCCGGCCACAGCAAGGGTGGGTTGGGCTCTGATCCGTGTCTAGTGTGACAGACCTTTCCCGTCAGCCTTTCAGGTCACCCTGGACTGGAAATCTCCTCCACTCCATTGTTCTGTGGCTTCTGTTGCTCTAGAATTTGTATTCTATGGGCTGTGGGGGAAGAGCTAGTGTATGTGCATCTTTCAACTCCACCATCTTGACTCTGCCCCTTCAAGAAATATACATTCTAACAGTAGAGACAACATAAATATGCAGATATGTACAAGATATATACAAAGTATATGAAGATAATTTGAAAAGGCATTAGCAGCTGAGGGGACCAGGAAAGTCTCTTTGCTGAAGGTAGAATCTGAGCTTAGTCTTAGAGGAAGCCATGAAAAATAAGAGGCAGAGGTAAGGAGGCAGAGCATTACAGGCATGGTAGACAGCTAGCTCCCATTATATTGCATGTTTGTTAAAAAAAACAAAAACCCAAAACTTAGACTCAGTATAATAAAACAGCCTTTAAATGCCCCTTCCTACAAAGTGTTTCACATACATGTGCTAAAATTATATGAGATTCTATGACAGATGCAACCAAAGAAATGATTTTATTCATGGACTAACATCGAACAAGAGATGAAATGGAGATGTGTTACAGTGGGGAGAGAAGTGGATCTGGAGCCAAAAGACCTGAGTTTGAATCCTGGTTCAACCATTTACTTCTTGGATGACCCTTGCAATCAAGCAATCAACAAGGCTTTATTAAGCACCTACTTTGTGCCATGCACAATGCCAGGGATACAGAGGCAAAAAGTTGAAATAATTTTTTGTCTCAAGGAGCTTACCTTCTTACATCCTGTGAACCTAGGGTGCCTGGTAGTGCCATGGAGATGCTCTACACAAGGTCCAAATAGAAGGTTTGTTGATTGATATCATAGTTTCCCAAACGATCTTCTTCACAAAAGATACTGTATCAAATACACTGAGTTCTGGAATGCTTTCAGTCTCTTCCCTCCTGAATAAAACACAAAATAATTTGAAAGAGATCTAACCACCACACTAGAAAAAATAAAGAGGAAAAAAATGCATATTGGACAGATTATGACGTTTAGTTGACAGGAAACCCAATGGAAATTTTTTTTTATCATTGTATGTATATATTTATCTATCATCTATCTCTGTCTATCTAGATGTAGACATACACACAAATCCCCTTCCACCACACACATTCATATAGATTTTGGACAAGCTCTGAAGATAACTGGGCCCAGAACTGAACATGATGAAGGGTCTAAACTAATTCATATACAAGTTCATATATCATAGAATATGAACTAATTTCTATACTAATATGCATTATGGAGCACTTTCAATGATCTCATAATGGTTGCTACTACACATTTTCAACGTATGGCAATGAATCATGGAGCAATACATTTTCAGAAAAACCAAAATTTCAGGTGATTCAAAGGGTAATAGTGGAAAGACATATGGTAGATGTGAATAAATTGGAGCATATATCATTAGGTATGAGTTGCATGCAATGCGTGGTATATTACACACCACCAGACACACATGACTGGGAAAGGAAGTGGGCGTGCTGTATCACAAGAATGAGTAGTTACAAATGGATAGCCTGTGTACTGCACTGGTACTGTCCCTCACCTCTCATCTTCCACACCTCAATATGAAATGAGCCAGAGGAATGCCCAAATCATTGGATGGATCTTCTACAAAGATTTTACAGAAAAACATGGACAAGAATCCCACAGGATGGGAAGGTTTGAAAAAACTGCAGCCTGTACAAGTAGAGGGGATACTTGTACCAATGAGGCCATGAATTGCTGATATATGCAAGAAGAGATGTAGAATGTACCATCTAAAATTTTTTTGTTAGCCCACTTTTAATCTTATTCCCCATTCCCAAATATACTTCCTCTCTGCCTTCCCTCCCATGATACTCTTTTTCCTTTTTGATTCCCACACATGCAAAAACAAAACATAATAACAGGAGTAGCTTTGAATGAATTACAAAGAATAAAATTCACACTTACATGATTCATGATATACACAGAGACATTTTAGAAAGGATGAAATTAAATTTGGGGAAAATTTGTCTAGCTGTATTCCAGGTGTAACTCTTTAATGAAACAAAGAAGAACCCAGAATCTTTCAATATTTGTGGTTAATAGTGGACCTTTTCACCAGTACAATGTCCAAATAATTCATTTTTTCTGAGGTCAGTATTGGCTAGTACTCATGGATACTGTGGAAATACATTTTAAAGAGCAGCTCCCTGAGTTGGAAGGGAAGCAAAAAGGACTACAAAAATGAACAGTAATTTAGGAGGAAACTGACTAGAGGGGGGAAAAAGAGTGATTCTGCAAGTTTTCCAGTACCCAAAGGTGGAGCTAACGGTCACAGTATATCCTTATCTTTGCTTTCCTATAGTTAGAATAGGAGACTCAATTTTTTTTTTAGCTCTTACATCAGTGGTCCAAGATAATAAGACCCTGCTAAAAATGAATGCTCAGATACATCCAGAAATTGCATGCCTAGTACTAATGAAGTGGGAATTTGAGGTGAATGTGTTGGAAAGTAGGAAATTCTTGGGCCGAAAAACTTCCTCTTTGTTCCTAGACTGGCTCTGGAATTCATCACCCTTCTGCTAAGATGTGTGTCCCCAAGTCAATCTGATTTATGCTGTCCCTGATTTCATTAGCTTAAAAAAAACTATAGTCATCAGAAGAGACCCTAATAGGGTAGAAATAATCAACGTGCCTCTCAGTAACTAGCATGCAGGCAAAAACAAAACAAAAATACCCCAATTCTTGTTTGGGGGGGATGATAGTGGCAGCTCTGAAGCCACCCCCTCCTGCTCCATTATTCTACTGATGTAAAAACATTTACATCTTCTTTGTTGAGTAGTTTCCAGTAGAAATTTTATAAACAGGGTGCAACTCTATTACAATTGAATTCTAATAAGTTGCTCTGTGTTGCTGGAAGCATCCGTTTTATTTCACAGCCCAAAAGAAAGAGAAAAAAACTTTTTCTGTTTTTTTTTTTAAACGCTAGTCTATCATACATCAAATCTGTCAGGCTTTTTCATTAAAGTTCATGGCTTTTAAGATTCATTGTAAATAACTCAAATTGATTTTTACAAAAGGGGGAAAGCTATACTCTGATGTTGTGAATTGTCCACTGTAATAATATTCTTTGTTTGGATTTCTCAAGTTGTTTTCCTGAAGGGGACAACAAGTATTTGTCTAACTAGATACATAAGTAGACAAAAACATTTTGGAACCAGTATTGGTTCTGGTTCTGACTGTGCCTGAATTTTTCAAAACCATGGAATTTTGAACTCTTAAAGAATTTTCTTAAACAAATTAATATACCAGCTACATTTATCAATAAAATTACAGACTCAACTATTACCTGGTTACTAAATACAGAAAGTTACGTCCAGCTGCTTGCTCACAATAAGAGGGATACATTCGGAGCACTGATCACTATGTAGATATTTTCAAAATGAGTAATCACTGGGATTTTTCTTTTTAAGGAGAATAACAAAGGACCTTCTCTTTAATCAGACATGGTCATGAGCTAGGGTAACATCCAGCAGAGACCTAATCTGTTATTTTTCTCTAATCTTATCCATCCATTTTGTTTTATTATTAGCATTCTGCTTGTCTTTTCCCCTTGAAGTTCTGGATACTGGTGCTATCTTAGCCTGTCAGGCAGCAGATCATGGTTAGGAGGTCTGAGGCCAACCATCTTGAAATACTTCTTGTGATTCATTAATTAACACTGTCTTTGGACTACTTTCATTCCCTTGCTTTCCTGAGAATATAATGCATTATAAAGCGCTTCTCAGGTTTGGAGAAAACACTGATGAGCTTAAATCCATATATTGCTATTTCAACCACACTTAGCAAGAAATCAAAATTCAAACACTCAACCCAAATGACAACTATTTCATTACAATTTTCAGGAACTTTCCAACTGGATGTATCCTCTCCCTGCTTTGAACGTCTATTACACTTGTTTGGCATTTCTCTAACAGCACTTTACCGCGTTCTGCAGTGTATCAAAGTTCTTTAGCATACTGGTTTTATCCTTTCTACCAGATTGTAAGCTCCCTGTAGGCAAACTGTTTCATTCAGCTTATATCTCCCACAGTGTCTAGTATGGTTCCTCCTTCGTAGCAGGTAATCAACAAATATTTATGGAATGAATGAATGAATGATGGCAGGGACACTGGTTTTCATCTCTCTTTATTTAGAAGTTGGATTGTGCTTAATCAAGCAAAGGACAGTTCAGTTTGCTTTGATTAAGTATGGCTTTTTAAAAAAAATTAATTTAATATATCAGTTACATAATAGTTGCTTCTCATGAACCAACCTTAGAATTTCCACCAGTCATTCCATCCATCAAGAACTATAGGAAGAAAATGTGGTGCAGTGAAAAGTTTACTAAACTCCATATCATGGCCCTGAGTTCAAATCTTAGCTCTGCCTCTTAAACAACCTGTTTGACTCTAGATTTCAGTTTCCTCACTTGTAAAATGAAGGGGTTGGACTAAATACCTTTCTGAATTCTAATTCTGAATCTATACCCTTATGATGGAATTGTAGGAAGCCTAGAGATTTTCTTATGAACTTCTTTATTCAGCTACCTTTTGATTTTCCATGGAAAGCAGGCCATAGCATCACACTCATTATTTGCAGCAGCAGCAGCATACCAACATCCTAAGAGTATATATCAGACATGTCAGGTAAAGAACCTTTTTAGTTCAGTCAATCAACCCAGAGAAGTTAAGGGACATGTCTGAGGTCACTTAAGTGGGGGTAAACTAATGTTTTCAAACTCAGATTTTCTGACTCAAGAGTTCACTGCTTGAGTACTACATCTATGACATTTTAGTTCCTATATCTTTCCATCACTTAGCTCGTTATGTGAAATTAGGCAAGTTACTTTACTCTCTCTGAGCCTCAATTTCCTAATCTGTAAAAGAGAGATAATACTTCATAGGGTCATTGGGAGGAAAGAACTTTGTAAACTTCATTTTTATTTATTTATATATTTATTTATTTATATTTTTATTATTTTATTATTATTATTTTTAAATGTTCTACAATCACTACCATAAAATTAAGATTTTAACCCCCCACACTTACCCCCCACTACCCCCCTCCCTCCCCTATACAGCATACCATTCTGTATAAGTTCTACATATACTTTCCTATTGAGTACGTTTTCACTACAGTCATGCTATGTAGTTGAATTAAAATAAATGGAAGATATCATATAACAAATCATAATATAATACACAAAAACACACACACACACATACACACAAACATGATCTGCTACATTCTGCAAATGACTTCCATATTTCTTTCTCTGAGTGTGGAAGGCATTTTGCCTTAGAAAACCACCCTTGGGATTTTTTTTAAAATAAGTTCTTGCGTTATTACGAAGTTTCAAGTCTACCAGAAAAACTCTGACACACTGTGGTCGTTGCTGTGCACAAAGTTCTCCTGGTTCTGCTCCTTTCGCCCAGCATCAGATCATATAAGTCCTTCCAGGCCTCCCTGAAGTCTTCTTGTTCATCATTTCTTATGGTGCAATAGTACTCCATCACATTCATATACCATAATTTATTCAGCCATTCCCCAATTGATGGGCATCCCCTTGATTTCCAGTTCTTGGCAACCACAAAAAGTGCTGCTATAAATATTTTTGTACATGTGGGACCCTTTCCCATTTTTATGATCTCTTGGGGATACAGTCCTACTAGCAATATTGCTGGGTCAAAGGGTATGCTCATTTTTGTAGCCCTTTGGGCGTAGTTCCAAACTGTTCTCCAGAATGGTTGGATGAGCTCACAGCTCCACCAACAATGAATTAGTGTTCCAACTCTCCCACATCCTCTCCAGCATTTATCATTTTCTTGTTCTGTCATGTTTGCCAATCTCATAGGTGTGATGTGGTATCTCAGAGTTGTTTTGATTTGCGTCTCTCTAATCAATAGTGATTTAGAGCATTTTTTCATATGATTATAGATATCTTTAATTTCTTCCTCTGAAAATTGCCTGTTCATATCCTTTGACCATTGATCAACTGGGGAATGACTTGAATAGTTATACATTTGAGTCAGTTCTCTATACATTCTAGAAATGAGGCTTTTATCCCCGAGCTTAGTCATAAAAATTCTTTCCCAATTTGCTACATCCCTCCGAATTTTGGTTGTGTTGGGTTTGGTTGTGCAAAAACTTTTCAGTTTAATGTAATCAAAATTATCCATCTTGCATTTCATAATGCTTTCTATCATTTCTTTAGAAAAAAATTCTTCCCTTCTCCATATATCTGATAAATACACTATTCCTTGTTTCTCCAGTTTATCCATGGTATCAATCTTTATACCTAAATCATATACCCATTTGGACTTTATTCTTGTGTATGGTGTCAGGCATGGGTCTATGCCTAGTTTCTGCCACACTGTTATCCAGTTTTCCCAGCAATTTTTGTTGAACGGTGAGTTCTTTTCCCAGAAGGTGGGTTTATCAAACAGGAGATTGATATATCTTGAGAGCCAAGTCTATTCCACTTGTCTACCCCTCTGTTTCTTAGCCAATAACAAGTGGTTTTGATAATTGCTGCTTTATAGTACAATATGAGGTCTGGTAGCCTTAGGCCACCTTTCCAAGCATTTCTTTTCATTAGTCCCTTTGATATTCTGGACCTTTTGTTCTTCCAAATGAATTTTGATATTATTTTATCCAGCTCTAGAAAACATTTATCTGATAATTTAATTGGTACGGCACTAAACAAGTAAATTAATTTAGGTAGAATTGTCATTTTTATTATATTAGCTCAGCCTACCCATGAACAACTGATGTTTTTCCACTTACTTAAATCTGACTTTATTTGTGCAAAAAGTGTCTTGTAATTGTGTTCATATAATCCCTGGGTTTGTTTTGGCAGGTAAACTCCTAAGTATTTTATAGTGCCTACCCTAGCTTTAAATGAGATTTCTCTTTTTATCTCTTGCTGTTGGACTTTGTTGCTAATATATAGGAATGCAGAAGATTTGTGCAGGTTTATTTTGTAACCTGCAACTTTGCCAAAGTTGTTTATTATTTCAAGTAGTTTTTTACTTGTGTCTCTGGGATTCTCTAAGTATATCATCATATCATCTGCAAAGAGTGATAACTTAGTTTCTTCTTTGGCTATTCTTATTCCTTCAATTTCTTTATCTTGTCTAATTGCTACAGCTAACATTTCTAGGACCATATTGAATAATTGTAAACTTAAGTGAAAACAATTTTAGTAGAATTTTTATTAAGCATTTATGTGGGTCCTAAGCTATCAAACTATCCTGATGAGTGGCATACCTCTGTTCAACCATTTGTTGAATATCTGTTACATAATGGGGAAGCTAGTGGCACAGAGCATAGAGTGTGGGAAGTGGAATTCGGAAGATCTGGGTTCAAATCTGACTTCAGACACTTACTAACAGTCTAACTCTGGACAAGTCACTTAATCTTTTTTTTCAGAATGAACAACAGTAGACCCCCAGATGAGTTTATTTAGGGATTGAAAATGGTATCTATTAGTTGCTGGTAGTAGTGACAACAACTCCTTTTGCTTCCAGGCCAGGGCATCATGGGTCTGATATCTGGGGTTTTTCACTCCACAGTATGCAGGAAGAATAGGTTGACAGCCTATGCAGCTCTGGCCTGAATCTAACACACCAGTTATATGATCATAAAATGACCTTTGCCAGTGAAACGCCTGCACTGAACTGGTTATATCAGTGATTAAAAAAAACTCTTTGGTTAAAGCAAAACAGATGATTTCAAAACAGATTTGTGCTAAAATCTCATCACCGAGGAACTAATTCTGACACCTGTGTACTTTGGTCATTCAACCAGTTCTAAATCTACTGAACCATACTATCATCCAGTACATCTCTCAGTCTTGTCAACAAAGATACTGTGAGAGATTCTGTCAAGGGCTTGGCTGAAATTCAGTCTTACAATTTACAGCATTCCCCTGATCAAGTGGACTGGGAACACTTTCAGAAAAGGGAAGGAGATGACTAGATTGAGGACTTTTCCCAGGTACTCATGTCAAACTCATCAGGATATGGTTTTTAAAAAAGACATCTTATTACCTGCCCCAAAAGAATTCATTGAAGAACTTTAAAAAAGACTTTAAAAATCAAATGAGAGAGAAAAAAGAAAAATAATAATAATAATACAAGAAAAACAAGAAGATTATAACAAGAAAGTCAGCCAATTAGAAAAGGAGATCCAGAATCTTAAGGAAGAAAATGACTCCTTGAAAATCAGAATTGAGGAAGGGAAAGCCAGCAAAGTTATAAAAGATGAAGAAATAAAAAAAATATAAATAAGGAAAAAATAGAATGTAAAACATCTCATAAGAAAAATAGTGAATCTAGGGAACAGATAGAGAAGAGAAAATATAAGAATAATTGGACTACCTGAAAGTTCTGATCAAAAAAAGAATTTTCATACAATAATATGAGAAATAATTAAAGAAAATTGTTCTAAAACTATCAGGAGGGGAAAGTAGATATAGAAAAAAATCCATCAATAACCACCTAAAGAGATGCTATGAGGAACACTCATAGAAATGTTGTAGTTAAATTCTGAAATCCCCAAAATATTATGAACAACGAAGAAAAAACAACTTACATATGAGAGTACCACAATTAGAATAGCACAAGACCTAGCACTGGAAACATCAAAAGATTACAGATCTTGGAATACTATATATCAAAGAGCAAAAGAACTTGGCCTCCAGTAAAAAATATCATACTCAGCAAAGCTAAGCATAATTCTGAATGAAAAAAATGGACATTTGATCAACTGTCAAACTTTCAGGACTGTGTTAAGAAAACAAAAAACAACCCTGAACTCAACAGAAGATTTGACATACAAGAGAAATATAAGATACATGCCTATTTTTCAAGGTGTTATTTTCTTCAGCATTTTTTTGGGTCTCCTTTACCAAGGTATTGATCCGTTTTTCATGCTTTTCTTGCATCTCTCTCATTTCTCTTCCCAGTTTTTCCTCCACCTGTCTAACTTGATTTTCAAAATCCTTTTTGAGCTCTTCCATGGCCTGAGCCCACCGGACATCCACCTCGGATGTCTGGGATAGAGAGGCCCCAGCCTCCACGTCCTTCCCTGATGGCAAGCATTGTACTTCCTCATCAGAAATGAAGGGAGGAAGGAACATCTCTTCCCCAAGGAAGTAGCTCTCTATGGTCTTATTTTTCTTCCTTTTTCCGGGCATTTTCCCAGCCAGTTACTTGACTTCTGAGATTCCTGTCCACCCCCGCCTAGATCCGCCCAGCTAGTGCTTGGGGTCTGAGATTCAAATGCTACTTCCCAGCCTCAGGGCTTTCCGCGGTGGGGGCGGCTGCTATTCAATGTGAGCTTAAATTCTGGTGTTTGGGGGGGGGGGCAGGGCTGCCTCCTAGGCTCAGTTCCCTCAGGGAGTTCATGCAGAGACCTTCAGTAATGGCCCTGAGCTCCTGTCTGCTGCTCTAGGAGTTCCAGGCCACTGCCGCTCCCTCTGCTGCTGCCTCCTGAGGGGGCCCGAGTCATGGAGACACCCCCTGCTCCCCTCTCAGCCAGCCCAGAAGTCTCTCTCACTGACCTGTGAGCCTGTGGGTGGAGGGACCTTCATGGCCTCCGGAGGTTCCGTCCCTGAAGCCTGCTCGGATCTGCTCCTCTGGGGCCGCATGGCCAGGGCTGGGCAGGGGTGGGCTCTGCTGTCCGGAGCGCAAGGGACCCCTGGGGACAGCTTTCCAGGGCTCTCTGGAACGGAAATCTCCAGTGCATTGGTACGCAGCTTGCTCTGCTCCAGAATTCGTGGGGAGTTCTTTTTACAGGAAATTTCTGGGCTGTGGATTCGGAGCTAGCATACGTGAGTCTTTCTACTCCGCCATCTTGGCTCCTCCCCGTAAGATACATACCAATGGCCAGTTACAAGGGACTAAATAAGGGCAGAATGTTCACCTTTTATGTAGGAAAAATGTAAAACCTATGTCTAAGATTGTTACTAGTAATTAAGTAGCTTATAAGAAAGATTGGGGTAGATCTGAGTATGATATGCCTTCAAAAAGTAAAACCATTCAAGAATAGCTGAAAGAACAATTACCTTATACAAATGAGGTGCAAGGGGAAGAATCAATAGAGAGGAATTAGGGGAGGAGGACTGTTAGTTCTGGAAAGCTACTTTCATTGGGAATGGGTTTGAGGGGAAAATACATATACATTTAGAAGATTATAAAAGTCTTCTAAATTTAGAAAGAAATAAAACTCTAAGGGGATAGGGATGGGGAGAAACTAAAAGAGGGATATTTAGAGGGTGAGGGAATATGTTAAAAAGGTGATAGAGAAGGGTCTTTAGATTTAGGGGAATGAGAAGGTAAGGGAGGAAGTTTTAGAGAGGAGGGAGGACAGACTAGGTTAAAGGGGTATAGAAAAGGGTATTTATATTTAGGGGAATGGGAGAATAGGGGAGAGATTGCTGGAGTGGGGGTAGGGTAAGTAATAGGAGGCTAAGGTAGAACGTAGAAGTAGAGGAGTTAGGATAGGAGATAGGAAAAAAGATATATGCACAAACATAAAAACACAATTAGGAGTAGAATCTCTTAGGAAAAGTACATGTATATGTATATATGTATGTATGTGTATATATATATATCAATACCTATATGCAAATGTATCCATATATATGTATATATGTGTATATATGTATATGTGTATGTATATATTCATGCTCAATTGTAGCCTTGGAGTGATGGGTAGTGGGGAAGAAGGGGAAAAAAGAACAAAGTAAAAAATACACAGCAGAGAACAAAAGAAAACCCACAAGGAAGCAAAGAAAAGCTTTCAAAATAATGTACAGTATTTAATATATAGGCTTTCTTGAAATGATGTTATTGCTATATATTCTAAATCCTCTCCTATGTTCTGCTGTGCAGGGTATCATTTTTCCTTTATATCTAAGGAAATAACATTTCTTTTTCTTTTCTTTTTAGGTATTTAAGTTTTAGGATTAGTCTAAAATAAAAAAAAAAGAAAAAGAAAAAAAGACCTCTCTTTGAAAATCTGAGTATTTGTTCTCAGTCCTTCAGGACTTCTCCTTTCTCCATGAATCTTTGTTAAAAAAGAAAGAATTTGGGGGGATCAGCTCCTGCACACAAGACATGTAGCCATGACTAATGACTGGATTGGTTTTGGATATGGTTGCATAATAGCATTTGAAGGCATTTTGGGATATCATCACAAAGGAAACATTGTATCTTTGGTTGCTGATCTTTTCTTTGGCTTATTGGCAGGTTATGGAGTTTACCATATCTCCTGTGACTCCCGAGATGTCAACTACCTTCTTTCTGGCCACTATCATGGGCATAAGGTTCAAGAGACCCAAGAAACTAATGCCATCAGGGATTGTGGCTGGCTTAAGTCTCTTGATGATTTTGAGATTAGTCTTGATGCCCATAGGAGAATCCCCAGCTACCAAGGACATAATTCCCATCCTTCCACCACAACTGACCAAATACATTCTTTGTGCTTGAAACATAAGTTTCAATAAGAAATGTCAAGCATCTGTAAGAAAAATCTAACACCTAACAAACTGACATTTCTCCTATCAGCATTAGCTTACAAGCTTTTTTTTTTTTTAATCCAAAAAGGTTTCCACCTGCTTTCTGGTTGGCAATGATTGTTTCCTAAACAGTACTTAACAAATCAGGTCTCATTGATCCCCGTTTCCCCTCCTTTATCACTATAGAAGGTGCAAAGTCATTGTCTACCATTATAAATTTTAAAACTTTTATATTTGTTTACTGAAAACTCCAAACATTGATGTCACCAAACAAAAGTTTACATGACAACAATAATACTTGTCAGTTAACAGGATGCCTTATATGTGGTTTGACTAAAATACGGATTGTCCTAGTGGCTTACTAGCTGCATAAGAAATACTTGTGTCCTGAATTTTAAATTTTATTCTACCCTGTGCAGACACTGGATGTAGGAGCAGAGTGCAACTCATTTTCAAACAAAAGTTATTCTATCTAAAAAAAAGAAAGATTTTCTAGCAATTAAAACTATTCAACAAATGGGATGGTTTATATTGTGAGGAGGCTGAATGATCATCTTTTAGACATATTATCTCAGGGATGCTTTGATTTCTCTTAACTTTATACCAGATGATTTCTAAGGTTTCTTTTTCAGTCAATCAACATTTATTAAGCTCCTACTCCTATGCTAAGTGCTGGGGATACAAAAAGTCAAAGACAGTACTTGCCCTCAAGGAGCTCATATTCTAATGGGGAAACTCATAGTCTAATTTTTAATTATAAGAGAACTTGATTCTCTGAATTAAGCCCAGTACTTGCTTCTAGGTTCACTCCTATTGGAGTCTACTTAAAACTATTATACCCTAAGAGTTAAGAGATAAGGTTAAGTCACCTTACAAAGACATTAGCAAAGACAATTTTAAAGGGACTAATAAGGATGAGGCTGTATAAACACTCACAGGTATTAAGTTCCTTAAATCCCACTGTAACACAATTATTAATTCTTGTCACTAAATCTTATTTCTATACTCCCACCCTTTCAGAATTACAATCTTATTAATCCACAAGCCAATTCGTAATGTGAAAGAATTATACTATAAAACATAATCAATTAATCCATAAATATTTATTAAGTGCTTACAATGTGCCAGATACTGTGATAAGTGGTGAGGGATACAAAAAAGAGGCTAAAGACAGTCCCTGCCCTCAAGAAGCTTAGAATCTAATGTAAGTTCATCAAGTCAATAATTACTTATTAATTATGTGCTAAGCACTGGATATCATTATATTGTGGAGAATATGTATTAGAAGCAGAGATGACTGGGAAGTTTTTCTTTATTAATATTTCTTTGGTTTCTAGAATTATAGATTTAGATCCTAATGGGTCATTCAGTCCAACTCCTCTTTGCAGATGAAGAAACTAAGGTTGAGAGAGGTTGCTCACTATAATTATACACAGTGCCAGAGGGAGGGTTTGAAACCAGGACTTTCTGAGTTCAAACCTAGCAGGATACCAATTTACACCATGTTGCCTGTGCCCGTTCAATCCATTTCATATCTACATACATCATAGGGTTGTAAGAGAAGCGGATAATTGGTAAAGCATTACGTGAATGTGGGCTCTTAAAATTGAGATAGCAGGAAGAGATCTAGGGACAGATCTTTCTAGCTAGTAAGAAACAAGTTCAAGACAAAGGCATCTCTTTTGATACCATGACAAAAGGTTATATCTTTGAAGGATTATAGAGGGAAAAAAGCAGAGGGGAGAGAAATGAACCTTGGAGAATATCCCCATTTAGGGGATGTGAGAAGAGGCATTGAAGAATCCAGGTTAGAAGGGATATCAAGAGGTTACTTCAAATTCTACCTAAATCATGAATTTCCTCTACAAGGGATAAGATAAGAGTACATCAAACCTCAGCCTGAAGGCTTTTTCAATGACAGGAAACTATCAACCCAGGGCAACCCACAAGGAAGACAGTAGAGTAGATAGAGAAGGATTACTAGAATTTTCACTGGATATCCCCATGCCTGGAATTTTATCCCTTCTTTTCTTCTACCTTCTGATCTTCAAATCCCAGGTGAAATCTCAAGAAGCCTTTCCCAATTCCCCTAAATGCTAGTGTTTTCCTGCTGTTTATTATCTTCAGTTTTTCCTGTATACATCTTGTTTGTACATAGTGGTTTGCATGTTGTCTCCCCCACTGGAAGGTGAGGCTCCTTGAGGGCAGGGATTTTTTCATTTGTTAGTTTTTTTATATCCCCAATGCTTAGCACAGTTCTTGTCACATAGCAGGCACTTCATGCTTGCCAACTGGACCTCTCTTGATTGGAACCTGACCAGGGTAACCTTGCAAGAGTAAGGGGAGGAAAGAGTTTCAAGGAAAGTCTAGTTGAACAGGGCAGTCAAGACACAAACACACACACAATTATAATAAAACAAATGAGTGGTAGATCTCTTCTAGCTTGGAGGAAATAAGTGGTATCCATTGAGCAGCATTATACCGGACTTAAGATTCAGAAAGATCTAGTTTTGAATCCTGCCTCAGACACCCACTAGTAAAGTGAGCTTGAGTAAACTTTTTGAACCAATTTCTTCATCTGTAAAATGGGTATAATAAACAGCTCCTACCTCACTGGATTTGGGGGGGATCAAATGAGATAAGTTGTTTTGTAAACTTTTAAGTGATATATAAATGTGAGTTATCATTGTGTGTGTGTGTGAGAGAGACACACACACACAGAGACTAAGAGACAGAGACAAAGAGTAGAGACAGAGACAGAGACAGAGAGACTGAGAGATAGCTAGAGAGACAGAGACAAAGAGAAAGCTATCATTCTTAATGAAGTCACATTCCTTAGTCTGACATTCAGGGGATCAACCTACCTTTCAAACCAGTGAGGAAATGGAGGCACTGAATATTTTCTAATGAAAGGGAGCCAAGAGAGAAGATTAGGAGGTTTGCTAAGTTTCCAAAGTACTAAAGAAAGTACAGTTATAAAGAAATCGTTAAGTGGAGGGAAGGGGAGGATGAAATCACTTAGGCTACAAGAGCTTAATCCTCTCCGCAGGTAGGTGAAATCATCTTATGACTGAGGGAAATGAGCAAGGCAGAGATGAGTCAACTTTTAAAAACTTTTCTTTTTAATTATGAACTTAAAGTTCAACAAATATGGGAATTTTAATATACAAAGACCAAAAATGGGGTTGAAATTGTGAACTTAGGTTACACTTGTTATAAGTGTATATTAAACTTTGCATTTATTATATTATATATTACATTATAGCAGTATTTCATATTTAGTATATTTACTTAGCAATAAAATGCTCTGGTTGTTTGTATTCTCTTCTGTCTTGTTTTGTGTATTATTGTGTATTCATTGATACCTATTTTCTACATCACTATTACTACTCATTAAGCCCACTTTGCCCTCGCCTCCTGAAACCCAGTAACAAATGTGTATAGCCAAGCAAAACAAATCAATATATTGGTCGTCTGAAAATATATGTCTCATTCTATTCTTTTGTCTGACATTAAGATGTTACATTACAAGTCTTTTGTATCATGAATAGTCAGTGTTCCATTGCTCTCTCTGCCTCAAGTCTCTCCCCACTCCAGGGTGTAATAATAATAGCTAGCATTTAGTGCCTACTACATGCCAGGCATGTACTAAGAGCTTCACAAATATCACATTTGATCCTCACAACAACCTTGAGAGTTACTTTTGTGGTATCTTCCAGTTGAGGAAACTGAGATTAATTGACTTACCCAAGGTCACATAGCTAGTATTTGAAGCTTGATTTGAATTCAGGTCTTCCTGACTCCAGATCTACCATCTCTAACCACTGTATCACCTAGTTACTTACTAGTGTTCCTTCTCTCAGCTGTCCAAATAAACTTTCTAAAGTAAAGGTCTATGTCACCTCCTGTCCTTCCCCTTACCTTCTTAATCATCTCCAGTGGCTCCCTATTAACTCCTGGATCAAATATAAAACCCTGTTTGATTTTTAAAGCCATTCACAACCTGGTTCCTTTCTACCTTTCCATTCTTGTTAATTTCCTTCACACATTCTATGAAACACCTATAATGGCTTTTAAAAAAAGCTGTTCATGGAATACCACATTCCGTCTCTTATTTCCATGCCTTTGCCATGGTGGTCCCTCCTTGCTCTTGCCTTCTGGCTTCCTTTAAGACCCAGTTTAGATTCCTGTCTTCTGTAAGAGGCCTTTTCTGCCCCCAATTTCCCTCTTAGATTACTGCCCATTTACCCTGTATATATCTTATATGTATATAATGGTTTGCATGTTGTTTCCCTAGTTAAAATGTGTTTCTTGAAGGTGAGGACCTAGTTTTTGTCTTTCTTTGTATCCCTGGCACTTAACACAGTGCCAGGAATGTAGTGAGCTTTAATAAATGCTTGCTGATTGATCAGTCCTGAAGTCTTTTAAAGTTGATTTTTACTATTTGAATGTTATAAAAATTATATCCTACATGCAGATTATATACTACATGCAAAGGCTCAACAGGCTGACACTTAGGAGAACAGACTAGTCACTATGATTCTCAAATACCAGTTTGACAAT
The DNA here is from genome assembly GCA_023548195.1 of Bettongia penicillata ogilbyi. Lineage (NCBI taxonomy): Eukaryota > Metazoa > Chordata > Mammalia > Diprotodontia > Potoroidae > Bettongia > Bettongia penicillata. The sequence goes on from JAJHZJ010000181.1 coordinate 1,665,509, forward strand.
TTAGTTGCCTCTATAAGTCTTGCTTAGCAAGCCATTGTGTCACAACTCTGTCAGGTTAACCCAATACATGAAAATTGAAAGGATTTACTATGTTTCTTCAAAACATTTGACTGAGGGTAAGCAGGGGAATCATTTCCTATCAGTCTGAAATGAAGGTAAAATGTTTCTGAATTTCTAATAGTAGCCAGTAGGAAAACTGGGTTGACAGATAATTTTCAGGACATATATTTACTATATAAGGTCAGGTTCATCCTTTTGGTTGTAATACCTGAGAGGTTGAAAAACAGGAAAAGGTCAGGAGTTCACTGATAATTCTAAGAGTCATTGAGCTCTGGGAATAGATGAGACAGCTAGGAGAGGTGTTGTCAGGGAGAATATATATATATATATATATATATATATATATATATATATATATATATACACACACATATATATATTATAGGGAGTATATTTTTTATATATGTTCTATATTATAGAACAAAACCTTGGGGGACACATTTTGACTGAAAGGAAGCTGGTCTCTAAAGGAGTAATCAGGATGGCATTAAGTAAACTGGGAACAGTGAATGCTTTTATTAGGAGAGAGCCTACTACTATCACTGGTGGAAGAATTCAGAAATAAATACTGGTTTTAAGGTACTAGAAAGGTTTGATATTGACATGGCAGTCACTGAAAACATGGCAATTTTTGAACATGTGGAATGTTACTGTTGGTAATTCACATTGTTTTATTTTATCATATAAATTTCAGCTTCTATCTTTGACTATCATCTATCTGCCTTGATGTACGATGGAGGGGTAAGGGCCCCTGTGCTCCAAGCTGCGTAGACTGGAGAGCCTGTAGCAGTCAGAATCACAAGGAAGAGAAATTGTAACTAGGGGCTAGAACCTGAAAAAGTAAACCTAAATTAATAAATAACTATGGGGGGCATTTGTTGGCTACAGAAGCAGCAGCTGTACCATAAGCTTTGTAAACAAATGTGAAATAAGGAGAAGTAACTCCCTAGGAGGAAAGAGGAAGAGAGAAACCTGGATCACACAGGAACAGGATATACCAGAAAATCACCTTCTTCCTTTTAACCCCAACTTATCTCCAGCTGATGAGCCTTGGAAAGAGTTTCAATTCTCTTGTTTGGATTTGCAAACAGAACACACCATCATCTGTAATTTTCCTTAAGGGTTTTTCCTTCTGTCATTTTATCAGCTAGTGTAAAAGATTACATGTGAATGAATTTCCTCAAAAGAACAAAACTGGATACAATGAAGGGAAATTGTAGCAGGCCACAGAGACAATGTGTTAAGTTAGTTCTTAAATGGACTGTGTGCCAAGGAATAAAATATTCACATTAAAATTCAAGTGTTTGGAGGGGGTAAAAATTTCATCTGCTCCAATTATCCTTCTAGTTATAGCAACTGTTTGTCACCCTGTATTTACTCAGTCCATTGTAGATACCAGCTCTCTGTTTTCAGGTAAACCTCTGGGACCAGGTACCTACTCTGATTGGTTTAATCCACCTCCTCTATCTCTACTGTCTGACAGACTGCATAAAGAATTTAAGAATAAATGGAACTTTTTAGATGGAAGTCAGTGCAGAATTGCAAAGCAGTCTTCAGAAAAACCACACAAGCCCTTTCCATATGTACAGATAATAAGATATCACATACCACTGATTTCAACTGTCAGTCTTTTATACATATGAATCCTTATGCTATCTCCCTGGCTGTATGCAGCTTTAAAACTTATTTTTTTAGTTTTAGAAATGGTAGCGCTTTTTGTTTTCGGAAGTAATGATTATATTATAGACTTTTAAAACTTATAATATGATTTTAAAATGATTGTCAGTTATGAATAGGCAAAATATAGCTTCTGTGTAATTTCATTTGTGAATGCAAAGATTTCAGCAAAGGTAGGTACCTTGTATAAAAAGATATTTAATCTGTCCAAGTTTATGTAATAAACACATGGCACAAAAATGACACAGTTTAACTTTATTTTTACTCATTTAAAACAAGAATTTACAAAAAAAAGCTCAACTTCTTAACTTTTCTGTTTCTAAAGACATTTAAATACAAAATATTTCAAAGTAAAATAACACAAATAATACAGATGTAAAGATTAGGATCATTTAGGAATAACAACTTTTGTATAAAGTCAAGTTTACTTAACTCAGTTCTTCTATGTATGATGGGGGGGGGTGGGAATTGGCTGTTGGAAAGTTACAGAGGGTCTCCCTCTGCCCTCTTTTTCTGGGGGGGTAAGGAGGGGCAAGGAAAGAATGAAGAATTTTTCCCATCCTCCTAGTTAGGAGTGGTTCTATGCACAAGCTTCTGACCACACAGAAGCTTGGGCTTCATAGAAAAGTTTGGGTGCATGGCCCAGGGCACACAAAGAGGGTGTGGTGGGGTAGCACTGGGGAAGACAGAGCAATTTTGTCATGGCATTCTCTGGCTCCTCTACAACACTCCGGAGCTGGCCTTTCTAATGTGCTGATTTTCAGTGCATAGAAAGAGCTTTTCTTGGCTGCTGAGAGTATGGCTGTGGCTGAGTGATTATCTGGAGGCAGCCAGGCATAAGCCCAGCCGCCTTGGAAAATTTGGAAAGGGAGCAGAGACTCTTCTACTCTCTGTGGTCTAGGAAAACATTGTTATGTAGTTCTAAGTTTGGGGATGGGGGGTAGGAGTGAGACTCTCTGTGAGATTTAGAATTATGTCATTAAGAAATGCCTCTGCCAACACTGGAAAAAAAAATCCAACATACTTTCTGTTAAAAAGAAGATTTCTGGCATAACTTTGCACTGTGATACCTATACCAGGGGATTTAAGCTAAAGAACTAAAGTGCATTGAACAAAATCCTCAACCAAAATCAAAGCACTCTAAGTTTAGTTAATGAGAGTTATTCTAAAGCACCAAACTATACTTCTCCCAATTTATGTCCCCTAGAGAAAAGTTCAAATTTAGGGGAAAAAATACATTTTATGCAGATCAAAGTTTTAAGAGGACCAAGGAGATCAATTCTTCATCCTCATGAATTTATCTTAAGTAATAAATTCAAAGCCATTTTAAGAATGCTTCACATTGTTTATCTGATCAAAAATAAGTGCTAGAGATGTTAACAAATTTCTTGATAAACTCTAGCCCTTGAAGGCTAGAGGGGTTTTATAAATAGTATATTCCACAGTCAGAAGATTTCTGCTGTTTAGTTTCTTAAACATACTAAATCTGACATTCCCAAATCTAAAATATAGAGCTAAAGAAGTTTCAATTTTGTTCTCAACTCTGAAAAATGACCATAATTGGTACACAACAGATATTTTTAATTAGTTGGAACAATCACTGAAAAACTTAAAATCTAACTCTAGGTTTATTTCCAAACTAACTTTTGAAAGAAGGTACAATAACAAATATATAAACACTATTAACATATGATAAATGTGTCAAGACTTCTACCCTTAGGATTAATTTTCAGAAGGAAGAATTACTAAGTCATTTTTGTTTATGACCAACAGATTCTTTAAAAACCACAACAAAATATCTATCTACTATGTTTTTCTTAGGTGTCTTTCTTCCCTGCTAGCTAAAGACCTGCACTAAATAACCTTCTCCATTTAAAGAAAGCTAAACATTTTCCCAGCCCAAAATGGAATGACATTCATTGCTTGTAACAGTCTGGCCTATTCCTCAGGGCCTGCCTCATCGCTTGTTAGACTGCTTTTCATACTTTTCCTGGGGGTTCCGCTTCCTTGGAGGGGAATAACTAACTCTTCTCCGGGACTGGAAGTTGTGTTTGTAGGGATGTGTTCTGTGTTTCTTTGGGTTTTCTTCTTTCCGGTTTTGACTTGGCTCAGCTTCCTTCTTGTCTCCCTTCTGCTCCTGGTCTTGCTCCTTCTGAGAGGGTAATGTGTTCTTAAGTGTATTAAGCAGAAATCTTTTATTTGTACCAGCAAGAGGACACTTCATCCTACAAAAACAGCAAAACAATCAAAGGATAAAATAGCAACTTAAGATGAAAAACTAAATTTTAACATAGTTATTGTTGAAGTCCAAAGCATCAACTTTGTACATGTTTTCAGCTTTCCTTGTATGCCACCTAGTGTAAACTTGGAGTACAAGAGGAAAAGGAAAAAAAATCAAAATCAAGACAGCTTTTATTTCTGAGACTGATGGCAGAACAGCTGCATTATTTCACATAAACACATTAGGACAATCAGTGTTCATTCTCACAGGGACAGAACAAAGTTGAATCCTGTGTAGACAGACAGGCATTAATCAAACTGTAAATTAATATTATCATTAAATCTCTAGTTCATAAGTAACATATTCCTAATCTGGTAGAAACTAGAAGTTTTCTTATTACATTAACTATAATTTGGTCTATGAACTCAATATAAATATATGCTGAGAAGATTCATTCAAACCTATATAATGGATCCACAGCAGGGAAAAACACAATGTATAAATAATATATATGTATACTGTCCTCTAAAAAACTAAGAGCATAAAACTATCATAACTTTCTTTTCTGTTACCTTTAAAAAAAAACACAAACATTTAAAAGCCTTCATTTACTTTAAAGACACCTTCTTGAGGAGTGAGTTCTCTCTGGGAACATCACGCTTCCAACCTTTGTGTTTTCTAGTGTCTTTATGAAAGAATTTCACTAATTATATTGCACTTCCAAATTTTTATATTTACCTATTTATTAACTCTAACTTAATTTTCATTTGTAACATATATTACTTTTAATAAATAAAAATATCTCTAAGTCAAACCCAAACCCAGGTAATTTCCTGGTACCAGAGTATTTTGCCTTACAATAAGTATATCAATCATACTAGTACTACAGTAGGAGTTTTAATTTTTTTAAAATTCTTTTTATGTTCACATGTAAAAACTGTTACCTATCTCAGGTGCCTAATATTCAACAAACTAATTAGGAACTTCCAATTCCAGTCTTAAAATTAATTTAAGTGTAATCAGAACTATATATGGCCTTTTAATTGATATTATGTTTTAGCAAAAGAGGCAAAACTCCTAACTCTGATCCTCAAAACAGTTATATAAAACACTGCAAAAAAGGGCTTATGAATGATTGTATATGCAAATGTATACTTCCATTATTTGTTAAAGGAAGGGCAAGCTATGTGGTTGTTTAGAGCTGTGCCAATGTTGCCTACTCTTTTTACCTTAAGGTAGGCTGCCATTTAATGTGGTCTTCATTTATAAAGCTAGTTTATATACATGTTTTATTGCTTGTGCTTTACTATGTATCACTTTTTATGCCACTTGATAGAAAAATTCTTTATATTCATGATTTCTGATGGCATAATAATATACCACTGCACTCATGTATAATATATTCAGTTATTGCTCAATTTTGTAGGGCACTGAACCTGTTACCAGTCTTCTGCTATTAGAAACAATGCTGCTATAAACATTTTTGTGCAGATAGATCTTTTTCTTCCTTAGGACATGGAACTAATGGTGGGATTGCTAGGTAAAAAGACCATGAGGATTCTTGAGAAGTTTTATTGTTTAATTCTTTATTTCTTTCCAAAATGTTCAAACCAATTCACAACTGGACCAGTAGTGGATCACACAAAAACTCACTGGTGGAGATTTTTGTTACTAAGAAAGTATCCGATTTAATCTGAACCTAAATAAGAATCACTTCTGCCACATTCTTGAAAAGGCATTTTGAGCCTATTCCATCCTTGACAGCTCTATAAGGTACCTTGTACCTCCATCTGCATTTCCGGAATTACCACTAATTGTTTCTAGGACTTATCTTGGAGGCCAAGCAGAATTAGGAGACCGGTTTTCTCGGGGTCCTCTCAACAACAAATTTTTTTCATTTTTTTTATCACCTTTGCAGAGAGGCAACATGATATTGTAGACAGAGGACTGCACTTGGAGTTAGGAACCCTAGGTTCAAATCCCATTAGACCTTATCTAATCCGTATGCATCCTGTTTTCCAGAGCTCTTATCATCCGCAGCTACACTCTTCTGGACTCATTCTAGCTTGTCTATGTCTTCCCTAAAATGTAGTATTAAGTACTACAGGGCAGAGTACTACCTCCTTCCTCTCCCTCCTGGACACAATACCTCTCAACTCAGGGAGGGATCACTTTGACTTCCTTGGTTGCCACATTATATGCATGTGGAACGTGCAGTCCACGAAAACTCCTAGACTACCAAGATCTTGTTGAGCTTTGATTTTGTTATCCAGGTGGAGAAGAGGAGGGAATAGGCATTTATTAAACAATGCACCAAGCATTTTATAAATATTATCTCACTTGATCCTTACAACAATGTTGTTGTTGTGACCACTATTATTATCATCATTTTAGAGTGGAAGAAACTGAGGCAAACAGAGGTTAAATGACCTGCCCAGGGTCACACAGCTAGTAAATGAGGCCAAATTTGCACTCAGGTCTTGCAGATTCCCAGCACTCTGCCCACTGTGCCATCGAGCTAAAGTTTGTGTGTTATTCTTTTCAACAGTGAATAATAATATTTAATGTATATAATGTGCTTATATATTTTAAAATATATTCTCTCATTTGACCTCCAGCTCAGTGTTATCTGAAAACTTGATACACATATTATCAGGAAACCTCTTTTCAAACTGATATCAAATCATTCAGAATCGACTGCTCTTTGGGCCTTGGCCATTCAAAAAGTTCCAAATCCAACTGAGTTGTAAGTCACCTAGTTCCTATGTATCTATCTAGTTCAGAGCCATAACATGAAACTTAGTCAACTGCTTTGGTAATACATAGGTAAATTATATCTGCTTCCCATCACCTAGCGATCCTATAAAAAAATATAACAATTTAGTTCAGCAGGACTTGTGCTGGCTCTTTGTTATTACCACTTCGCTTTCTCATTAATTTGTGCTTTCCACTTTTTTCTGAACATTAGATTGCTGTACATATTTGTTTCTAAATAGTGCTTACTTAATCTACTCCAGTGATTTACTTTCTATTTTTTAAATTGAAAGACAGTTTTGAAAGTTGCTGCTTTATAGCCTATTTTGAGATTTGGCAGTGACATCTCCCCACCTTTCTCCTTCTCTCCCACTGTTTTATCTTTTGTTCTTCAACATGAATTTTATTATTTTTCTAATTTTATAAAATTTCTCACTGATATTTCAATTGGTATATAACTTAATTATAATTAGATCTTCCTTAAATTTTGTAAAAAAAAAACCCATTTATATAAATCCTTTGTGTATTTTAGGTTATTTTCCAGATATTTAATATTTTTGTAATTTTTGGAAGGAGAAAATTGCTTCTTTTATATGTTAATCTTTTTCCTCCTAATTTCTAAGTCTATTAAATGAAAAAATGATTTATTAAGTACCTACCAGGTGGCAGGCACAAGACTGCCATACAAAAGAATGCAAAGAAACAACCCAAAATCCCTGCTTTTAAGAACTTACATTTTAGTGGGGATGAGGGTGGAGATGGACACAACATATATACAGACAAATAGGCAGAGAATATTTACATAATGTCATTTGGAGTATTTTAGGGTTAGTTTTTGGCCTTTGAAATCCAAGTACTATATGGATGCCTATCAGTGGCTAGTGACCCAGATTACAACTTTTTCTGGCCTGAACACCTCCCCCCGCCAGATTTACACATTCCTCATTCACACAGTATTCACAATGCTCAGAGAGGTTCCTGAGTTGGGAAGCCTGATTTCTGGTCAGCAAAACATTGGTTTGCCTCATATTAGTCAGAATGTGAAAATTAATTTTAGGTTCTGATTGGTTCAGTTTGCCAGTGAAGAGCTAGATTTCATATATTTTAGTAAATAAGTTATAGATTACTAATATAGGCACAATACCTAGAAGGAGTCTGAAAACAAAGGGGAAGAAAAAACCCCCAAATACCCAGGCACTGTCTTTAATGATTTTAGACACCAGCTGAACCAATGTGCTATCTGATTTGTTAAAAAGCAAATGATTAATATTTCTTTCCTGTCGATGAGAAGGAAAATTATGTATATGTATTCTCCAAAACTCAGATCCAATCAGCTGCCAAGTCCTGTGAATTCTATCTCACAGCATCTCTTATATCATCAGTCCCTTCCACTCTCACTCTCACTGCCTTCACCCTACCATAAAAGCCTTTAATACCTCTGGCTTAAGTTCTTGTAAAAGTCTTCTAACTGATGTCTCTGGCTTCTAGTCTCTTCTCTATTCAATCAATCCTTTATACTCCTGCCAAAATAATCTTCCTAATCTAGAACTGTGACTGGGGGTCAGGCGATTCCTCTCGAGCAAAACTGACTCAAGGGTCCTCAGGCAGCACTTGTGTGAGGTCTGCAAGGGTTAGCATAATGCATCATGCAATAGAACCCCATGTCCATGTTCTGTTCTACAAACTTGTGCTTTGTTTCTCTTGCTGTCCGAATGTCCCCATGGACTGGAACCCCATTATGAGCCCTCAAGCCTCACATCCGTGTGTAAGGCCACTACATGCCCAGCCTTCGTATGTGCTGCTGGCAGGATACTGAGGATGCTGGAGCTGCATGGGCCCCTAAACTTGCGCCCTTAATAAATATATTGCTTGTTCTGCTCCCATGAGCACAATGTCTTCCGCATTCCCTGTCACATGACAACTTCACCTTGTGGCTTAAGATTATTCATTGTCCACAAATTAAATTCCAAACTCGAAGCCTCCTCATAATAAAGTATTTCTCCTCCTTCCCCTCCTCTAACCTCTGGATTTATCCTATACTATTTCCTTTTATTTACTTGTATCACAGTCAAACACTCATTGTTAACTTCACTTATCTAATAATAATCATAACTAGCACTTATATACCACTTTATGGATTGCAAAGCACTTTATAAATATTATCACATTTTATCTTCACAACAAACCTAGGCTGCAGGGACTACTTTCCATTTTTATATTTGAAGAAACTGAGGCTGTGGGAAGTTAAGGGTCTTGCCCAGGGTCTTTGAGGTGGGCCTTGTTATTCCTCTTCTCTGTGTGCTTATGTACATTGTCCTTTATGGAGGGAACTGATCCTGCCCATCTCTGCTCGCTGGAATCCTTCTCTTTCCCAGGCCCAGTTTTAGGTGCGATTTCTTTCATGAAATCTTTCCTTACTCTCTCAGTTAGAAGTGATCTCATCCTCCAAGAATTTGTTATGCGTCTCTTTATCCTCTCTAATTCATTTTGTCCAACTTGGCAGCAAGGTGGCACAGGGCCTGGACTCACGAAGACTTGAGTTCCAATCTTGCCTCTGTTGTGTCATTTAACTTGTGTTTGCCTCAGTTTCATCATTTGCAAAACGTGGATCCTAACAGCACCGACCTCTGGGCTTTTGTGAAGATGGAATGAAGTACAGATTACAGAGTGCTGAGCACCAGCACCCAGCGTGTAGTAAATGCCATGTAAATGGTAGCTATTGCTATTGCTGTTTACTCTTATTACTTGTATTCTAATATCTGTGCATGCCTTATTACCTCTGCTAAACTGTAAGATCCTTGAGGGTGCCCACTGGTTTCTCCTTCACATCCACAATGTCTTGTATACTCCAAGTATTTTGTAGGTGTTTGTTAAACTGAAATGATTTGAATGAAGTGTGGCAAACCAGACTTGAGGCAGGTTACTCACACTGGGTAACATCTGTAATACTAAGACTAAGGATCTGACTGGGAATATATGATGGAGATCTAAGAAGAAATAGCAGAGACAAATGTTAAGGTATAATCATAGAGCACAGTCTTTGATCAAGGAAAATCACTGAACAGTTCTATGTACGAGGTGGCACCTCATAAGCCATATTTCTGTGTGACTACCAGGTACTCAGCTGAAGTCCTAAGCCTAAAGTAGGGTGAGAGGACAGGCAATTAGAAAAGGGTGGGTAGGGAAGAGAGAAAGTAACTGTAAAAAAGACATAGCAATGAGGAAGAGGAAGGTAACACAAACAGGATTTTTCCCATCTTTAACAGTTACTGTATCTATGCTGCTCAAGTCCAGCAGCAATGTCTAGTACCTGGACCAATACTTTGCACACAATAAGCACTTGTTTGATTTACTGAACTATCATACTGTGATTTCATCACTGGAGTCACCCAACTGCCTGGTAGGCTGAGTGATGGGTGGAATGCAACTGGTTTTGAAAGTCTCGGGCTTTAGTTGCAGCTCTGACACTTAACTAACATTTTTAACTTTAGTATTCTGGTCTGTAAAATACTGATAATAATATCCATATTTCCTACCTCAAAGGGTTTGTCTTGAGGAAAGTGCTTTGTAAATGACTAAGTGGCACACAAATGTGAGTTACTGTTAACTTTTTATTAGTCTATGAATGGCAAAGTATAATCATTAATAATGAAATTCACAGGCATGAAAATTATTCTTACAGCAGCCGAGCTCTGGTGAGCCAGGTATGTGTAGCACTGGAAAGGCACTTAATGGTTATCTAGTCCAATCCAACTCATTTTACTTTTGAAGAAAGTGAGTCTCAGGTTAAACAACTCCAAGGTTGAAGATCTACGGTTAGGTTGTAAAGCAAGGACAGGTGACTTGGGGGTACAGGAATGGGGGCAATTAAACTGTGTAACTGGGGGTCATCAAGTCGTGATAGAGTAAATGTAGGTAACGGAGAAAGAAGAGAACGAACGGCAACGAGACATGTTGGAACACAACGAAAAGTTCATGACAGGAAAACCTCAAGACAAACTGGCAATAGAAATTGGAGGCTGGGCTATGGTCTTTGAGCAGAATGAAGCATATCAGTGTAAAGTTAGAAGTCAATATGGAAACAGCTGGTAGAAGAACTAAGTATATATATAATGAAGAAAAATGCTGGTCACTGCCAAGTGTTTGGTTATGAATACGTTTCCAAGAGCAACATCGTCAGAAGTGTCCTCTTCTAATGTGAACTGTTTTCTATCACACCTAATATGTGTGTCAGAATTAGCCTTAGTTTTTGGCTGGGAAACTAATGCTTCGTGAAATTAAGCAGTCTCCTTATAGTCAAAATCAGTGGCAATGCTGACGTCAAAAGCCTAGATTTCAGATTTATTTAAAACCAATTAATCCAAAGCCATTATACTTACGTGGGTCCATATCTGTTGTAGATCAAGCATGTATGTTAATTATTCACATCCTAGAAAACAGTTATTTCCATTTTGTATACTCCCTTTGCATGACACAGGCAATGAGTCTAAAATAACATGTCTGGAAAGTCTGAGGCAAAGACAGCACTATATTCCTAAAACAGCATGAAACCAGTGTAACTGTTTTTTTTTCATTCTGATTATTATTTACTTTGCTGTTTAATATTACCATCGCCACCACCCACGGCGCTACAGTTTATAATACTGAAATCAAATAAAGTGGCATATGGCCACCTGAAAACATGCCTTACTTTGACAGACTCCTCATTACTACAAATGCCAATCCTCAATTATTTTGTGCACACAAGTCCTATTACAGCCTGTATTATGGCGTATTGCACTTTGCAAATTAAGAAGCAAAATGAAAAAGGATTATTTAATGTTACAAATATTGTTTTGATTTGTATAGGAGTTTTCTACCAAATAATTTTTAACTAAGTGGTACTCTTCTATTATTACAATTTATTGGTAGAGAAGTAAAGAGTAAGGAGAGTAGTGAAAAAGGCAGTAACCTAAAAAAGTAACTAAACAGTGCCAGAATTAGGAGAGAATGTAAAGAGACTGCTGAGTCAAGAAATCATTTGCAAAGAGGTGAAAGTCAAAAATAATACATTCAGGGTTCACATATTCCTTTTCATCTTCACTACTGTATATGAAAGAAACATGGAGCACAGGAACAGTATAATGTCACCACATAAAAACATCACATGAACAAAACAATGTGGCAGAGTAAAAAGAGTACTAATGCGAGGATCCCAGCTGTTGGGTGACATCAGGCAATTTTTCTGGGCCTTAGTTTCCAGCATTTTAAGTGGCTGAGGAAGCTGGAGGCTTCAAATAAGAGAGAAATGATTTTTCTTTCAATGCTATTGGTTAATTTCTTTAAAGGTCTACATAGAACATCTTTTCTTTAGTAACCAGGTTGATTTAAAAGAGTAAAAAATACTATATAAAATATAAAATTGGGTTTCTACAATTGAGAAAAGCAATTAACCTCAAATTCTATCCCTAATACACTTCTTTATTGAAATGTCCTTATCTTTACTGTGAGCTTCTCCAGAAATAAATTTTATAATCAAAATGATTCACTCTAAACTGTACTGACTTATAAATACATCAATATACTTGTAAATGTAAGCAGAATGAAAATAGTTTTGCAGGTAATAACTAACAGGCCAAGTTTCTGAAATTTATGTTTACAGATTGCTGTATACTGACTACAAGTAAATCATATATGCTAATATTTCAGGCTCTATAGGGCCTCAGTCAAGAACAGATTCTAAGTGGATCCTTGTGCTAAATGACATCCAAGAAATTACAGTACCAACTGATCACTTTTCATTTGAAATAAAGAATGGTGGTTGTGGGGGAGGGAGGAGCCAAGATGGCAGAGTAGAAAGATGAACATATGCTAGCTCTTACCCCACAGCCCATAAAATACCTGTAAAGAAGAACTCTCAACAAATTCTAGAGCAGCAGAAGTTACAGAAAAATGGAGTGGAGGAAATTTCTATCCCAGAGTGACCTGAAAGACCAACGGGAAAGGTCTGTCACGCACTGGACACAGAGCAGAGCCCAGCCTTGCCTTGGCCACGGGGCACCGAAAGGAGCAGATCTGAGCAGGCTTCAGGGACAGAATCTCCAGTGCCAGCGCAGATCCCTCAACCCACAGGCGCCAAAGGTCAGTGAGAGGGTCTTTTTGGCTGGCCAAGAAGGGAGCAGGGTGTCTCCATAACTCAGGCCTCCTCAGGTGGCAGCAGTGAAGGCAGCAGCGGACAGGGGCTCCCAAAGCAGGAAGTAGCCCACATCCATTGTTGTAAACCCCCTGAGGGAACTGAGCCCTGTGTGGATGCCCTGCCCCCACCTGAACAACTGATCTTAATCTCACACTGAATAGCAGCCCTGCCCCGTCTAAAGTCCCTCAGGCTTTGGAGCAGCTCATCTGAATCTCAGTGCTGGCTTGGGGAAACTGGAGGCAAGGTGGCTGCAGAGAGGAAACTCAGAAGTCAAGTAACTGGCTGGGAAAATGCCCAAAAAAGGGAAAAAAAAATAAGACCATAGAAGGTTATTTTCTTGGGGAACAGGTATCTCCTCCCATCCTTTTGGATGAGGAAGAAAAAGGCATACTGTCAGAGGAAGTCAAGGCCTCTGCCTCCAGGGTCTCCAAAGGGAACTTACTGGGCTCAGGCACTAGAAGACCTTAAAAAACAAGTTAGCAGCTTACTAAAGGAGAACCAAAAAATGCTGAGGAAAATAACAGCATTAAAAAGAGGCTAACTCAATTGGAAAAAGAGGTCCAAAAAGCCAATCAGGAGAAGGAGGCTTTAAAAAGCAGAATTAGCCAAATGGAGGAGAAGGTTCAAAAAGCTCACTGAACAAAATAATTCTCTGAAAGAGAGAACTGAGTTCAGGGAAATGAATGACTATGAGTTAAACCAAGCAGTTAGAAAACAAAACCAAAAGTTTGAAAAAACAGAAGATAATTGAAACAATCTCACTGGAAAAACAACCGAGCTGGAAAACAGACCCAGGAGAAACATTTAAAAATTATGGGACTACCTGAAAGCCATGATCAAAAAAAGAGCCTAGACATCATCTTCCATGAAATCATCAAGGAAAACTGCTCTGATGTTCTAGAATCAGAGGGCAAAATAAATATTGAAAGAATCCATCAATCAGCTCCTGAAAAAGACCTGAACAGAGAAACTCCTAGGAATATTGTGGCCAAATTTCAGAGTTCCCAGATCAAGGAGAAAATACTGTAAGCAGCTAGAAAGAAACAATTGGAGTATTGTGGAAATACAATCAGGATAACACAGGATCTGGCAGCTTCAACATTAAGGGATGAAAGGAATTGAAATGGGATAATCCAGAGATCAAAGGAGCTGGGACTGAAACCAAGAATAAGTTACCCAGCAAATCTGAGTATAATACTTCAAGGGAATAAATGGTCATTCAGTGATATAGAGGATTTTCATTCATTCATACTGAGGAAAAGACCAGATCTTCCTAAGCAAGAATCAAGAGAAGCATGAAAAGGTAAACAGGAAAGAAAAATCATAAAAACTCTCTAAAGCTGAACTGTTTACATTACTACATGGAAAGAAAATATAACTCTTGAATCTTTTCTCAGTATTTGGGTAGATGGAGAGATTGTACATACACACACACACATACACATATACAGCTAGAGAGTACAGGGTGTGTTGAATCAGAAGAGATGATATTCACACACACAAAAATAAAATAAAAATTAAGGGGTGAAGAAGGAAAATACTGGGAAGAGAAAGGGAGAAATGGAACAGGGCAGGCTATAACTCATAAAAGAGATAAGAAAAATTTTGTTCAATGGAAGAGAAAAGGGAGAAGGGGAGAGAAATGAAGCTACTCTCTCCACATGTGGCTGAAGGAGGGAATAACATGCTCACTAAATTTGATACGAAAATTTATATCACACCACAGGAAAGTAGGAGAGGAGGTGACAAGTGGGGTGAGGGGAATGTTAGAAGGGAGGGCAAATGGGAGAAGGGAAGCACTAGAAATAAACACTTTTGAGAAGGGACAAGGTCAATTGTGGGGGAAAAAATAAGGGGGGATAAAGTAAGACAGAGGGCAATATAATTAGTACTACACAACATGATTATTATGGAAGTCTTTTGCAAAGCAACACATATTTAGTCTGTCTTGAATTGCTTGCCTTCTCAGTGGGGCTGGGGAGGGAGAGAAAGTTGGAATTCAAAGTATTAGCAATGAATGTTGAGAATTTTTATTGCATATAATCGGGAAATAAAAAATACAGGGAATGGGGTACAGAAATTTATCTTGCCCTACAAGAAAAGAGAGAAGATGGGGATAAGGGAAGAATGGGGTGTGACAGAAAGGAGGGTACATTGAGGGAAGGAGTAATCAGAATGCAAGGTATTAGGAAGCGGGGGAGGGGAGTGATGGGGAGAAAAATTGGACATGTTACAAAGTGAGGTAAAAAGCAATTAGTATTAAAACAATGGCTGAATTAATTACTGAGAATAAATCAATGACATCTTTAGTTTGGGGAAAAGAATTTTAGTCTAAATATCCTAGAGGAAGGTAACCCTCAGGTAAAATTTAGCATTGATGGAAAAACTAACGTTTTAATGGTAAATTTGATTTTATGATTGCTATTTAATCAGGAACTAGAACATGTATAGAAAGGCATGTAAGCCACTTAAACATCAAAAGATATTCCTTAGCCAAAATGAAATTATAATCATATTTGAAACCTGGTTATTGGAACTTGCCATTTTTAGAAGCTATGGGACCATTAAGTCACTGTTCTTCTGAGTCTGACTCCAGGTATGGATAATAAGAAAGGTGATCTGAGCCTCCAGTCCATGATGCCAGGAAGCCAGTGAGATGCTGGGTATGAACTGCAAAAGGTGATCTCATGGGAAGGGTGGGAGAGCGGCTGTTCAGCCTGGGCTGAGGTAGGAGTCTCCTGACTCAACTTCCCCACTGACACCTGGCAGACTTTAAGCCTCACTGAATGCGAGTGGACAATCTAATCCTGCCTGGAACTGACATGAAGCTGGGGAGATATTGTATCCCTGCAATGTCACTGCTCTTGGTGGCAGTTTCCTATAGTCAAAAGGTTTGTTACCTTAATAACAGATCTATTCAATTATAGATTATTGGTAGAGGAACATCTGAGGCTGTCTAAAATTAAGCTATTAGGCATAGGACTTTAGACCAACAACAAGTTAGGGTCCTTTAATTCTTAGTAGTACTGTGGAGATAATTAGGTCAAGAGCTTGTGAAGTCAGCAACATAAATATTATTTGTGCTTCATTCAGTTGGTTAATGCTTAAAAAAAAAATTCTTTTGTGGTCCATATTGCAAATGCTTTTAAAAGAAGTATCACCTGATCAAAAGTTTGAATTGTTTTATCTGTTACAAACTGTGTTAAAAATGAAAAATAAAATTAAAAGAAAAAAAAAAAGAATGGCACCTTACTTTAATTTTCTTTAGTTCAGCAATTTCTTCCTGCCATGACCTCAACCCACCTCCTCCAGATCTTTTTTTATTGATCATCTAAAGGGAAGAAATAGTGCCTTTTATTTTAAAAAAGGCAACTATAAAGGACCTCAAATGCTTATAGAATACAAACACGTTCTATTCATACCTTTGAGAACAAGGTAATATGAATTCAATTATGAGTAAGGCAAAGTAAAATAATTACTGTTGCTCAAGTACAAAAGAACAAGGTTTTCCCTTCTTCCCCTGGAAGATGCTAATTTTTAAGATTGCAAAGGATGAACCTTTGCAGAGGGGAAATGACCTGCAGCCAAGCATCAACACCACACTCCCCCTTCTCTCCCCACCCCGACAAGCAGTAACAATCCCAACTCTCAATGAATGAGCTACATTCTAATGAGGGAGACAAGTACCTAAAAAATATACACAGTATGAAGATGTATGCATGTGTATGCGTGTGTGCGCATGCTTGCATGGATACAAAGTAGTTAAACAGTTTGGGACAAAGAACACAGCTGGATGGATCAGGAAAGTTTTCATGTGCAAGATGGTGGCAGAGGCATTTGATTTGTTTATTTATCTTTTGATAGATCATTTTAAAGGAAGAGAGAAAGACTCTATGGAGAGAAGGAAAGAATGTATTCCAGGGATGAGAGACAGTTAGTACAAAGACAAAGGGAGGATTAAGGAGTGTTGAAAGTGAGCAAAGGCCAGTTTGGCTGGATTGCAGAGGGGAGGAGGAGGAGTTAAGTTCAAAGTGGCTGGAATAGTAGGTTGGTGCCAGGTTGTACAGAACTTTAAAAGTCAACTAGAGGAATTTATATTTTATTCTATAGGCAATCACAAGCCACTAGAATTGATTAAGGGAGTCACATGGTCAGATCTGTGTTTAAGGAAAATTACTTTGGCAACAGTGTAAGAGACCTGTGACAAAGAGATCAATTAGGTGTTTGTTGTAATAAATCTAGGTGAAAGGGGATGAGGGTCTGAACTCTTAATCAGACAATCAATATTAATTAAGTACCTGCTATGTGCTAGGTGCTGAATCAATGGAGACAAGGGGTCAGATGGGAAAGATGTTAGGAAGGTAGAAAAGGCAAGATATGGCAACTGACTGAATTATGTAAGGTGAGGAATCCAGGACAATGAAAACATTGTGAACTTAAAATGGGTGGTATGGTAGAGGGGAAGGTAAAGAGGGGAAGGGAAAAAGGGAATTAGTTTAGATTTTAAACATTTTGAGTTTAAGATATCTCTGGAACATCCAGACTGAAATATCCAATAGGCAACTGGGATTGGACGTGAAGATCTGGGAATCACCTACACAGAGACAGTTAAGCTTGTGAGAGCTGATAGTTTTAAATATGAGGATTTCAAAAGTGTAAAGATTACTGAGTGAAGGAGGCAAAGGAAGAGGGTGGAAGTGATAACAGAGAAAGAATTATTTGGACTCTCTATCCCCCTCCTGCGTCAGTGTAAAAGAAGGTACAGTCAGAGGAGAACCAAGACGCATTGTCATCACTAGAGATGCTGGATCTCCATGAAGAAAAATAAACGAAGACTGAAGAAACAGAGATCCAGGATGAAGGGGAGCTTGTTTATTATGGAAGAGAAATTCTGGAGGACAGTAGAAGGTGTAGACAGGGTTGGATTGGGACATAGGTTGGGCTGGGTGTATGAAAGTAGGAGAATATGAGGGAAGGGTCTGGGAACTGTTTTCTCATAATTGTTGCTAAATAATTACTACAGGTCTAGGGAGTGAAACAAAAGTCATACAGGTAACTGTTGGGTGGCTGAGGGGGAGAGAAGTTCAGTTTCCAAAAGACGATACAGAGAGATGTGGGCCTTTCTTTCACTTGGGAAGCTAATGAAGAGTGGTGAGTGTTGAGAAAGGATGGTACCTCAGGCTACATGCAGAGGGTGCTGCTGGTCAGTGGTTGCTTCTGGCTCTGGTTCAGGCCAGGACCTTTCAGGCACAAGTGGCTGTGTTCTTCTCCAAAAAAGCATGCCCTACTCGTGGTACACGAGACAGGATTTATATACACACTGAAAATTTGTTCAAAGCCCTAGTTGACACCTTTCCCTCCCTCCCCCAACACTTCAGAAATTTCCAGAAATCATGAAAATGGATACCTATCATTGTGCTCCTCAAGAAAATCATCTCCCTACCTTCCTCAGGTGAAGGGACCATGGTTCTATTGCTGAGGGGAAAAGGAAATAAATAACCAGACAATTTCTGTTTTACCCACATGGTTTCATCCTAATTACTCTCCTTCCTTCCCCACCATTGTACGTATCTTGGTGCCTCACCATGCTATCCCCCTCCAAAAAATAAATAAATAAAAATCCACCTATACTTCTAAGTGGAAGGACAAGTCTAGAGCTTCCATATTACAGGACCCTTTTGTTCTCAAATTCAGAATCCCTAGGCATCAGAGAAGTGTTCTCTCTAGACAGAGTAAGTTAATGTATTATTGGCTCTAACTTCCTGGGAGTAGTTTTCTGCTCCCAACACTTTTCTATAGATATGCTTATCCTCACGCCCTTATTGGTATTTAGAAATGAACTATGTTTCCATGAGAATACACTTCTTTCGTTCTGAGTTGGAAACTGGAAAACATTTAAAAATAGAAACATTGTTATAAACGATGGCTAGGCCCAGATGAAATACTATTATTATATTTCAGGCATATCATGAACTAAATAGTCATTTGTGGCCTGGTCTAGTAATCTAAATCACCATTTGTAAACTACTTGTATGTGAAAGCTTAAACCAAGCAAATAATCTATAAGCAAACCTTCCTCCCCACCCCAACAAAACAAGAACTCAACGGTCTCAGGACAACCTCCTTCCCTGAAGATGAAGACTTAGGAGAGAAGAATTAGTCTCAATGGATTTAGGACTTTTTACCTTAGCAGCTAATAGTTTCATGCCAGAACAGTCCTGAATATGTTCTAAATTTGGCTAAAGATGTGGTTCTCACAGGGAAATAACTTCTATAGTTAACTCTTTGAGACCAAAAGTTTTTTTCTCAGGAAAGAGCCAAATCAGCAGCTCAGAGGTGGTAAAAATAAGTGGCATCAGTTAGCTGGTCTCTGGATAAGCAGGCTTTCTTCCTATGCATCAGACTCCTTCAGAGATGATTTCCTGGCCAGCTTGTCAACTCTGATCTGATCTCTGATCCCTGACCCAGTGCTAGTCTACTCCTATCAGATATGATGCCAGTTTACCCTGGGATAACCCTTGACATTCTCACCAGAGACTGTCCAAACACTGACTACTCGAGAACAGAACAATCTCAGGTTAAGTTCCATTCTTTTCCTAGTCCTGCTTCACCCAAATGACCATATGATGCTATAATGATAATATATATCATTATCAAATGCTGATATATTGAGAGTTGCAAAAGGAAAAAGTATTATGTGAGGGTGAAGAAGTTAGCCTGTTACCAACTAAAACATGAAGGTTAATTAGGGAAAATTTCCTGGTGGAGGTAACACTTGGAATATTCTTTAATTTTTAGTACTTTTTTCACTTATTCTTTAAAACCTGAGAATCAGTGACAAATTAACCAGTTCTTCAACTAATTTATACATATGAAACACCTACCTAATTATGCATCTATGTACCCTCTATTATAAATTGATTAGATAAATTACTATAAGACTGATTGTGCATTTATTTTTCCCATCAAGGAAAAATACTTGGTTAATCACTATGTAAAACTCTTTCCATTATATTACAATGTCTCAGGGACTGGAGGAACATTAGGTATAGAAAACATTTAAAAGACATTAGGAGTAAAAAGGAGAAAACTGGGACAGCAGTCATATGAGGCAGAAGGTCATAGGAATTTTTTGTACCAATTTGGGAGACTGCTTCAAATAGGAAAGAGTCACTAGAAAGTGAGAAGCTGAAAATGCAAGTGAGGAAGTAACTGTAAGACCTAGAGGTAAGAGAGCATGGAATTAAAAGTATCAGTGGAGGAATCAGTGTTAGTGAGGAGTAAGGATACCTTTCCATGTGTGGACATGGAGGGAATGGATAATGTCAGAGAAGTTTTGAGAAGTGAAGGTACCTGTGGGAAATTTATACTGGATGGTCTGATTCTCAGTAAAGTGGAATGGTAAGCTATTATTAAATATGGGGAACAGTTTAAGAAGAGATTTGGAACAATCACTACAGGGAATGAACTAAGGAGAGGAATAATTGTTGAGTATAAGTTGAAGGTCTTCATTTCCTTTTTTCCTCATAGTACAAAAGTAAAGCTTAGATTCTAGAATGTCTGGGTTATTCCAATTCAGAATCAGTACTGCAAATTCAGAATGAATGAAGTCAGAATTAATTACTGTACTTAGATGCAAAGACACTTTCATTTACTTAGGACTAGTATCAAAACAGAAACTGTGAAATTTAATATACTTCTCATGAAAGTACCTTTTAGTATCTTGCCTCTTGGAGATGCTTCACTAGAAAGAACTACTAAACTCTAAAATATTACATTCTCTCTTGTTGTTATAATACTAAGGATTATTATATGAGAACTTACCACCCCATAGGTCCCATTGTCTCTGCTCGGGTTTTCCCCCGCTTAGCTTCCTTGAGAAGTTCTTCTATTGCCTTCCTGCAGGGAAAAAATTAAGCAGTTTTGAAAAAACAAATAGATTAGCAACTCTCATATAATCACACATGAGAAATGCCACCTCTTTACCAAAGGTTTCTCACTTTTGGGGAGGACATGAACACCTCTGGTTCTCTGGTGATGGCTACAGACACTTCCTTAGAAAAATGTTTTTGAATAAATGTACAAAGCATGTAAGACAGCAAAGGAAACCAAAGATTAGCGGAAAATGAAGATGTAATTTTTTCCTCCTGTGCCAGTTCACTGATCTCCTGAAATCTCTATGGGCTAATTCATTGAGGGTTTTCAACTTTGACCTTAGACACTTAATAGCAGGTCTGACCTTAGGCAAGTCATTTAACCCTGTTAGCCTCAGTTTTCTCATTAGTAAAATAGGCTGAAGAAGCAAACTACTCTAGTATTTTTGCTAGGAAAATCCCCCAATGAGGTTAGGAAGAATCATTCATGACTAAACAACAAGGTGTGCTTTCTGCATGCAGAACAAGTTCTCAACTCATAAAAGGGGTGTATTCTAAAAGTTCATTTTAAAATTGGCTGTTTAAAGCAAAAGTCTCCAAGCTTTTCTGATCATGTACCCCACAAGCAGAAAAAGAAATGAATATGCATTATTATTTAATTTTAAAAGTATGAGATAAAAGTATGAAATAAAATATCTGACCCTACAGTCAACAGGGAACCATTGGAATTTATTGAGAAGGGGAGTAACAAGGCTAGACTTATGCTTTGAGAAAATCACTTTGGCAGTGATATGGAGGATGGATCAGAGGAGGAAGAGACTTGAGACTTGAGAGAAATTAGGAAGCTAATGCAATAGTCTGGGTAAAGGGTAATAAGGACGTTAAGTAGAATTGTGGCTACGTGAGTAGAGAAAAGAGAACAGATAAAAGATATTGTAGAGGTAGAAATTACAAAATCTGGCAACTGACTGAATATGTGAGGTGAGGGGGAATGAGTTGAAAAAGGCTAAAGATGTTGTGAAACTGGGTGACTGGGCCTTGGCCAAGTAACAGGGAAGATGGGTAGATTTGCAAGGGAAGTTTAATATAAACTATGGACACAGATTACAAAGGAGCCACGATTGTTGAGTCTGCCTGATCCACTCAAAAGACAGGAGGAGGTAACACTCTTATGAATTGGTCACTGACTGCAGTACAGAGTCCACCCTCTGAAAGGTACTGATGGAAGCCACATGATAATCTGTGGAGCTAGGGGTGGCTATAGAGATTTTTCTTAGCCTAATATTTAAAGAGATCTATGATCTGCCTCCAACTTACCTTTCTTGTCTTACTTCACTTTTCTCCTTTGCACTATAATCAACATTTAAGCCAAAATTACTATTAGCTACTTTCTGATTCTTCCTACTATTGTGTACTATTTGTGCAGGCTGTTTCAAAAATATAAAATGCACCACCCTCAAAATCTCTTACTGATATACTTTTCTTAAAGCTTTTGGGGAAGAATCTATGAATGGAGAAATAGAAGGAATATTGTTATGGAAGTACCCCACAGACCTTATGGTAAAGAAGGAAAAAGATGAGAATTTTGGAAAAATTACACACCTGGCACGAAGGCACAACTTCAACCCTATATACATCTGCTACTGCTCTTTCTGGATCAATCCAGAGAAGTTAAGAAACTCCTAACTTCTACCAATGATAATTACATTTTTCAAAAGGGTAAAGAAATGATGAGTACTGACAGAACTGATGCTTGGAATAGATGGATGGAGCACACTGTTCTGTTCCAAGCAGAATGATTTTTGGACTGGGAAAAACAGATTAGACAATTACCAGGAAGATGAAAGCTAAGTGAAGACATGCTAAGAAAGTCCTTGCCTACCCTCATTAAGCTAAATCAGGCCTGCACAACCCACAGTTCAAGGGCTGTGGCCCACAGGCTGCTTGTAGCACATCAAAGGATTTCCTCTACATACAAAGGCTGTTTTCCTCTATATTTTTCACTGATCGCTTAAATTCTTTTCTGGGCCACAGGTTCTGCAAAACTGAGCTAAATCATGAAGCTCAGATGAAATAAAATATGAAGGTATTGAAAGACCTGGGTAATATGACTATTGAGCTAGCTAGTGGGTTTCTAAAAGGTTACGAAGAGTTTTACTGAATTGGAAAAGGGCAAAGGTACCAATATTCAAACAAAAGAAAAGAGCAAAGTCTGTAAGGGGGCAAAACTGATTCTAATTCTTGGCAAAATTCTGAAATGGATTGTTAAGGAGATTGTTTCTGAGTGGGAAGAAAACAAAATGGTTACAGGTATCAAAAGTCAGTAAGAACGTACCAACCGGTGAGGACAGACCAACCTCATTTCCCTAAAAACAAAACTCAAAACAAAAAATATTTATTGAGGACTTTTATCTTTATACAACACTCTCCCTGCTCTTCCTGAGCTCAAATCCAGCCTCAGGAACCTAGTAGCTGTGTGACACTGGACAAGTCACTTCACCCTTTTTGCCTCAGTTTCCTCACCTATAAAATGAGCTGGAGAAAGAAACGGCAAACCACTCCAGTATCTTTGCCAAGAAAATCCCAAATGGGGTAAAGAAGAGTTGGACAAGACTGAAAATGACTGAACAATAAGTAGCAACAGACTACATAAGAATTTAAATAAATATAGTACTAGGGCAGTTGGGAGTAAAAATTTTATCTAGAAATTTAGGATGAATTTACTAGCCCCTTCACATACATGAACATATTTTTCTAATGAATTCAAAAAGTCTAAAACATCCAAATTGGTAATATTCTTAATAATAATGATGTCACCTTACATTTATAAAGGGTTTTGTACTTTTCAGAGCTTCTAGATGTCCCATAATTGTTTGATCTTAAGAAAAATCTTGTCAGGTAGTCAAGTATCATAATCTCCATTTTAGAGATGAATAAACTGATGTTCAAAGCAATTAAATAACTTCACCATGAATACAATATTAATAAGTAGATAGACAGGGACTGGATTTGTCATTTCATTAGTATAAGGAACTCTCAGAGGAGAGAATTCACTCTACCAATGCAGGCTGGCTCCTTCCCTAGCAAACCCGGACACTTACTAATTGTGTAACCCTGTGCAAATCATTTAACTTCTATTCGCCTCTCAGCTTCCTCATCTGTAAAATGGAGATAATAATAACATCTACCTCCTAGGGTTGTTGTGAGGATCAAATGAGATGACAATTGTAGTGCTTAGCACACTGACTGGCATGTGGTTAGCACTATATTAACGTTAGCTATTATGGGGCAGGAGGGTGATTTCTTGGTGTAGGAAACTCCCAACAAGGGACTGACTTCTACCAATGTAGACCAACAACTATTCTTGGGTATATGTGCTAGGGTCCCAATTCTAAAATCACATTTCTCTTTAAAAATCACATTTCTCTCTGGCCTCCAAACACTATCTCAGATAGCTTCTCCCCAACCCAAGGACACAGCCTGCCCTAGCACCAACGGTTATCTCCCTTCCTGATACAGCAGCCAACTGCACCTATAGAACTTATTAGTCCGAACTGGCTGTGCACAGGGTCATAACGACATTTACTACTCACTGATCAATCATATGTATCCTAAACTCAGACATATGTATACTCCCTTATCTTCATCTTATCTAACAAGACATTGATGAGAGCAACCTGGTATTTCTGAGCCCTGACCATTGGTTGACTTAGTGACGTTTCAGGCCTAAAACCACACCTCCAGCTAGCCCCGCCCCCCTTGGGCTATTTCCTGATGAATTTTGGGTAAAATACCTGCCCACAAGATACCAAAAGTGCTGGTTCCTTTAAGAACTGACCACTCCTTAACCACTCCCTAATCCCACCCCAAAATACCTAGTTAGCATATTTGGCCCATGTTTCACCTCAGAATATACTATATAAATTTCTCCTGTACCCTCTAAGGTTGCAGGTTCCCTAAGGACTCTTGTCCCCTGACTCTTGTCTTTACCTTGACCTCAACAATGCTTGAGTCCCAAGAATTCCTTCCAGGCAGCCTGCCCCTGGTACTCCGGTCTTTGTGGGGGTCTCACCACTACTCCCCTCCAGCCTTCATAAAGCTATGGAGATAGGGTCTTAACAACATTATTGGTCTGAAAAGTAAAGCCCTCTAATAGTAGGATCATAGTATCATAGACTAAGTGCTGGAAGAAACCTTAGAGTTCATCTAGCCAATCTCCTTCATTTTAGAGATGAGGAAAATTGGGGGTCAGAGTGTCAAAAGTTGCCTGTAAAGGTCACATTTTTGGCATGGCTTGGATTTGACTCCCAATGTAGTGCTCTTTTCTACTCTGCTATCTTGGTGGCTCTGAATAATTCAAAGAAAAGCTCTGAGTCTGTTTGACATTGTGAGCAGAGGGATGGGTGTTGGAATAGATCATACCATCAATTTCTAACATGAAGCTGGCTAGAGTGTCAACTTCACAGGAGAAAAAAAACCGCATTTTTTTCTTTTATAAATTGTTTCTTTTCAATTGAATCAGAAAAATGTTTTCTAAATGCGGATAAAGTTAGAGAGCCAGGACATAAAGGGAGAGAAAGAAGCCAAATGGAATTTTATAAAAAGGCTGTACAGTGTAAAACAACAATCCAAATAATATTGGGGGTGGGGAATAGCAACATGAGAAAGATAATAGATAAATATATTCTAAGGAATTTAGCAACAGTGTCAAGGTGGGCAGGAAGGAAGGAAGGAGGATCACGGTCCTCCCAGCAATCTTAGAGATCAACGCACAAAGATGATGTTATCTGAGTGACCCAGGACTATGAGGCCTATTGAAGGAGTAACATAGTCATGGTGAGAAAGAGAGATTAAAAACAAAGCCCACATTTGTGGCTGGAGTTGTGTAGTATGAAAGAGAGGATGGAAGAAGAGAGAAGAAGCGGTTGGACACAGAATAGAGCAGGTGTAAACAAACTATAATTAAAATAAGAGGTACACTTGTGGCTAGAGGTACTGAGCATTGTAAACTTTGTTAATTTTTCATGGAAAGCTACAGATAATAAAAAAGAGTGTAGCAGACTGTGGTGTATCTGCAAAATGTGTAAATATTGTGACATAACAACAGACATCAATGATGGTACTAGAGCAGATGTTAAACTCAAGGAAAATGAAAAGTGCTTGCCATCAGGATTAAAACGTTATCTTCTAGGGTTAGCTGACATTTCAGATGAAACACCTCTGGATGACTATTTTGACCTTCATCTTGCATTCCTGCTTCACTATTCTTGGTGGAGCTCCTAATGCTAAAAATCAGTGACAGACTACTTTACTTATACAACAGCATTTTCCAAATCCCTATCTTTTGGGCTACTGGAGTATCAATAATAATGTTAACTTCATGCTTTGACATATATGATGAAATGTTTTCCTATAAAAGCATCCACTATAATTAACAGCCAAAATCTACATATAATTTCAGGTAACAGAGAGGCCACACATTATGAAATACCAGTGACTCATTTTTCAGTTACACAGAAGACTGAATGTGTTCAATAGTTTCTAAAACTAACAAGTCTCATAAAAAACACCTTAGAAAGAATTAACCTGTGAAATAATTAACTCTAAATCAAAAGGAACATATGAAGTAGAAAATATCTAGGAATGTTAGCAGGTATTTCTATTAGTGTTATACTGGTCAATTAATAATGTCTAATTTTAAAAAGATATGTACTCAATTGAAACACTAGTTGAAAAATAAATTCCAAGAGCAAACCCTTTGAACTGACAGGGCTCTTTTGGCTCAATAAATACAGTATTACCTCTTTAAGAATATAAATGCTTTGAAGAAGAAAAACTAATGAAAGGAAAACTGCAAAAGAATAAAGGACTTAAAAGTCCAGAAAGAGAGTGAATGGAAAGGAGCCAATAATAAAGAGTAAAGAAAAGCTAATATGGCAGCTGCTGTAAGTTAATGAGTTGCACAAAAATATGGCAGAAGGTAAAAATGTAG
Source organism: Bettongia penicillata ogilbyi (assembly GCA_023548195.1). NCBI lineage: Eukaryota > Metazoa > Chordata > Mammalia > Diprotodontia > Potoroidae > Bettongia > Bettongia penicillata. The sequence continues at coordinate 1,692,262 of JAJHZJ010000181.1, forward strand.
AAATACATGATAGAAGATAATGCTTACCAAATGCCTTCTAATGCCTCCTTATGATAGAAAAAATGTCACAAGAACTTGAGGGAAATTACATATTGGTGTCTTTAAAAAATATTTATTATCTGTAGCTTTCCATTTTTGCAGTGGCTAGAAGAATTTGGTATACCGCCCTTTGATAAGCATACAACATACCGGAAAACTACCTCCTCAAAAGCTTGATTTGTAAATCACTCTCATAATCCTAAAGAGCTTTATTTCATACAAATGATCTGTGGTCCTCCAGAGATTGTCCTACACAATGCTTTGGAGTTCTTGGATCCTAGCCCTGAGGATGGCCTATTCAGCACAAAGTCTGGTCAGCCTACTGAAGCTATTTCCTTCAGTTACGTCAAGGCTGCAGTAACATGTTGGAAAGCAAGCTGTCCTCCCCTTGTAGATCTTAGCACCAGATCCGCTAGATGATTATAAATGAGACCCATGGTCACTGGCAGGGAAAAGGATAAAGGAAGATAATGGAAAGCCCAAATATTTTTTTCCAAATGTCTTATCAGTTTATGCTATTTAAAACTCTGTTTTAACATCAAAAGAGAACCTAGAAAGCTGCTAATTTAAGAAAAGGTATTCCTGTCACAGAATTAAGTAATTTCTTCTGGGGGCAGGGAGAGGGAGAGGTATAATAGCTCACCGATTTTTAGAACTAAAGAAATCCACATTATCAACTAGTCCCAACTGCCTTATTGTTACAGGTGAGAAGTTGTCAATAGTCTTGACAGTAGAACCAGAATTCAGGTTTCTGAGCCAATTTGTTTTTACAACTGGCTGCCTCCTTTTTCTATATTTACAACTGTGAAAAATTCAACAAAACAGAGGTTGAAATGAAGAAGACACACTATATTCTACAGCAGACACCACTGTGCTATATGATAGATGGAGTTGAGAGTGGACAAGGTCTCAGGAGACATAAGTGTGACATTTGTTGGGTGAATTTGTTGACTAGCAACTGCCAATAAACTTAGCAGGGGCCAGAGATAGATTTTATTGCAGTTTATTTACTTAAAGGGAAAGCAACACTGGTTAGTCATTTCTATTCCAAGGCAAACCTCACAAAGAAATCCTGGTCTCTTGTATAGTATTCAGTTACATAAGCAATTCAGAGAATAGATTCAATAGAATTTTTATGATAGCATAAAGGAGAAGATAAAGACTGTCCTATTGTGAAAAATAGGAAGGTTAAAATCAGGGGTTGTGGTTGATGTATCAAGTTTGATTTCACCAATTGGCAGGGTACCTTGTGGTGTTCACTTCAAGCAAATGGAGGCAGGAAGTTCAAGATGGAGCCTGAGCCACAGCTTTTCTCATTACACATGGAACCACTGGACTGGAACCTGGATATGGCTTTCAGAACTTTTTGCTTTCACATCTGTTCTGCACATTATCAGACCACCTGCTATTGTTACACCCTAATTTATAGGCCAGTCTTTCTTCTACAGTCTAAGAATCCATTAAGGCTCTTTCCTGAGTGTGACAATGGGTGAGAGAGACTTCTCCTAAAATAGCACAGTATCTTAAAAATTCTTATGTGGAGACTCAAATGAAGGTCATTTTATTGAAAATGGACACTTAAAAGCTAATTATCTCAAAATTAATATCTGAAAAGTGCTTAGAACAATGCCTGGAACATAGTAGGCACTTAATTAATGTTGGTTCCCTTGCTTTTTTCCTCAATCCTTCCAAAGATAGGAAGTTTCAAGTTCTTTCTCTGAAAAAAAAAACAAAAACAAAACTTCAATGTTTTGAAAATACTGGTAATGGTCTTCATGGGATGATATGATGAAAGAAATTAATCACATCACAGTTAAACTTCTGCAGATGAACTTCTGTGAAGCTAGCCAGGTTGACCCTTAGAAGATAAGGGCTAGTCAATCTCCAGCCTCCTCTTAAAGCCTTTCCATTATTATCTTCAAGAGTTCATTCTACTGTGGCCTCCAAGGACCTTCTTGAGGCATCAAAGTAGGGCTCTACATATGGATTCTGTGATCTGGACTTCACAAGGCAAACAAATGGGTGTTTTAAAAAAAAAATTTGCACTTCTAAGGTGAGGCTAGTTCCTATTAGTTATAGGAGAAAGATAAAGCATTTATTATGAAGCTATTAGGAACCAAGCACTGTGCTAGGTGTTTGGAATACACATCTATAGACAAAAAGAAAGTCTCTGCCCTTGACATGTTTATGTTCTTATGAGGGTAGGAACATGACATATAAAAGAGAGCTGAGGTGGGGCTGCTGTAAGGTGGAAAAGCAGTATGGAGAGTCAGCAGTTAAACTTGCTAGAAGTAAGCATGGTTGGCACGAGTACTTTCTCCTGCTCCTTCTAGAAAGGAACTAACCCACTAGAGAAAGAGGCTGCAGAGATGAAAAGGCTTCTGGGACAGAGGTAGAAAAGTGTTTTGATATTTTGATATCTTAACACTCTTGTGACTTAAGAAGACCCAATTAGTCAGAGGAGAGTCACAAAGACAAGACATTGTCAACAACAACAAAACTTCTATAAATCCGGGTGTAGCTTCTTTGAAGAAAAGTATTTCAGTGAGTTAAGGCACCTAACTTAGGTGGCTAAGGAAGTCAGCTGAAGCATCACCACTGTACAAATAAGGTATTAAATTTGTTCTTAAAGGACTCCTGGGATTTTCCCTTCTAAGCTGGCAGTAGTCATAAAATTCTGGATTATTATAAACACATTCTTATAAATTCCTGAATTCAGTGACCAGGAACCACTAGAAAAGCAGCAGTTAACTGAAGGGTATGATATACAGCACATGGGAGTCCTGTTGTTATAGAGGATAAGAGCAAAGCATGGAAAATTCCATTACTAGAAAATAAAGCCTGAAAGTATAAATTATATACAAATTTAAAAAACCCCTGAGAACAGCACAATTGGCAGGACAAATTAGTAAGAATTAGAGAACCTTAAAGTAACATTAAAGTATAGAACTTTCTAGCATTACAAATGAAGGAAAACAGTAAGTCACAAGATAGCATAATAAAAATTTTCTCTAAAATTAATTTAAAAATAAAGTCTATTTATTCCTCGCACTTACTCTGTCCGTCCCTATACACTTAAAAAGTAAACAAAACCTTACATTTTACCAAAGGGATGCCATGGCACTCTATTAAATGTACTGTATATGCAGAAATGCCGCACTAGAATCAATTCATTTACTGCTAAACTACAAAACACCCTTGGGATGGAACAGTGGCTGCAGTTCTGCCAGACGGAGCAATGCTAACATCGCTCAGAAATAAGCGGAACACATGTATCCAGCTGAGGCTGCTGGGGGTGACGGGGTTTGCCTAGGCAAGAGACGGTGCAGATGAGTTAGACCACAATGTGGCCAAGCCCCTAAGGTCTAATATATATTCTTACCTTGGTCCCTCTTCCCTTGTCTCTCCTGCTGCCAGAAAAAGTGTACAGTAGGTAAGGAGAATGGATTTAGAGCTGTAAGGGACCTTTTGAGGACATCTAGTCCAACCCTCTCAATTTACAGATAATGAAACTGAGACAAAGAGATTGTAACTTGGTCAAGCTCACACAGGCAGTAAGTGGCAGGCCTGGGATTTGAACCATGGCCCTCTAATGCCAGATGAAGCACTCTTTCTGCTACTAGTACCATACTTTTATACCTCACTAGGCATCTACTTAGTACTAAATTGGAAGCAACTCAGCTGTCTTTTTGTATTAGCCAAGGTGTTCCTGCAAAACACTTAGGAAAAGTTTGACATTTAAGGATTCATTTAAAACATTATAATTAGCAAAGGAAATAAACCCAAATAAAATAGGACCAGGAAACAAACGCTAACATTTAATTTACTATACTACAGTTCTGAAAACTGTGCAAGAGAATTGTTTCTTGGTTATGGTAGTAAGGGAATGAAATGACAGCCATAATTATTAGAATTTTTTTTTTAAATGACAACTCATATAAAAGAAGTTCAAGTTAAAGGCAAGTTGCTTCAAGTGACAGTTAATGCAAAGACTTTTAAATATGGTATGTACAAAACAAACCCAAATTCAGAGGACAGAAAGCTAGGGGAGAGAAAAAAATACTGCAATAAACCCAAGATGCAGATGACATAAAGCTAAGAGAGACAGCAAATACTTTGGATCACAGCCAGGATCCATAAAGATCTTGACAGGCTAAAGTACTGGGCTAAATATAGTAAGATGAAATTCGAAAGGGATACAGGTAGAGTCTCATCCTGGGAGACAAAATAAAAAAATCAACTCCACAAGCATTAGAACGAGGGAAGCACAGTGAGATAAAAAATTTATCTGAAAAAGATCTGGGTACGTTAGTGGACTGCAAGGTCAATCAATATGAGTCAGCACTGGGATGTGGTACCAAAAACTGACTAGACCTTGAACTACATCGAGGGATGCACAGCTCCTAGAAATAGGATGACAGTGCCTCTGTATTGTAATGTGCAACATCTGGAAAATTTCTTCAGTTCTGGGCACCACAGTTTAAGAATATCAATAACCTAGAGAAATTTCAGAGTAGGGTGACCACTATGATTAAGGGCCTAGAGCTCATATCACATAAGGATAGGATAAAGGAACTGGGGACATGCAGCCAGAAGAAGAAAATACTCAAGGGGAACACGATAGTGATATTAAACTATCAGAAAGGCTTTCATGTGAAAGAGGAATTAGACTTGTTCTGTCTGGCATCCACAGACAGAACTCAAAAGACAGAAGCAACAGATGGAAATCACAAAGAAGCAAATTCAGGCTTATTGGGGAAAACTTACTATTAGTTTTCCAAAAGTGGAATAGGCTGTTGTGGGAAGCAGTGAATTCCTTATTGAAAGTCTTCAATAAGGTATCAATTTTAATACTATGTGAAAAAAGTTTTCTGTTATAGCTGTTACAAAGCTAAAAAATTAATATAAATTAGTGACAGAAAAAGAATGAGGAGAGGGTAAAATCTCACTATTAAAAAAAAATCCTCAGAAAACTAGAAAGCAGTCTGGTAGAAATTAGATTTGGGACCAGTACCTCACACATATAGCAAAACAAATTCCAAATGGACTTAGATATAAAACCATATGATAAATTAAAGAACAAGGAAGAAATGACCTTCCAGTCGATGGATAGGAGAGCTTATGACAAGTGGTGAGAGAAGATCAGAGAAGATAAAAGTCAAATTTAATTATGCACAATTATTACTACTGTTATTATTCATACGAATTCATTACAGCAGAAATTAGAAAGAAAACATGACTAGGGGAAATACTTTTGCAGCAAGTTTCTCTTTAAGGATCTCAGATGTACGATATGTGAGGAATTGATAAATTTTACAAAAATAAGAGCCTGATAAATGGCTAAAACAGTTTCTCAGGAAATTCATGCTAAAAATTAGCCATGCAAAAAAAATGCTCCAAGTCACTAGTGATGGAAGAAATGTAAATTAAAGCAACCCTTAAGTTTAACATTCATCAGATCTGCAAAACAAAAAGGAAAACGACAAATTCAGGGACAACTGTGGGAAAACAGGCACATTAATACACCATCCCATTCTGCAAGGTAATTTAGAACTATACCCTCAAAGTTACTAAACTATGCATTCCTTTTTACTCAGCAATACCACCATTAGGCCTAGACCTCAAAGAGATCAAAGAAAGAAGGCACTGACTGGTATGCATGGTTTTAGTATATAGTTGGGTTTTTCTGATCCAGACCTATGATTTAATCACTATTGGGAACTCAAAATGCACCAATTCTTCCTGCCAATATACAAAAACAACTCTTTCTGTAATTAAATTTTAGAAAACTGTCTAAGACAGAAAGATTAAGTGATGACATGCTCATGGTCACATAGCTCTGTTAGTGGAAAATTCTGGGCTTCCCCACTCCAAAGCTGGCTCTCTATCACTACACTACCATTCTAACACATTAACTAATACTCAATAAATATTGCTGAACTGAATTTCTAAGTATGTTTTTATAATTCTTCACCACCTGTGTAGTGCTTTGCAGTTTGCACAGTCAATTAAGACTTTTGGGAATTAACCCAAAATAACCCCACAATATAGTAATAAACATTATTTCCTTGTAAAAGACCTGTGACGTAAATATTGCAAGAAGAGTTATCTCCATATTACAGATGAGGAAACTGAGTCACTAATTAAGAGAGTTGCTCATGGTCACAATGCTAGTATGTGTTAAAAAGCAGAACTCAAGAGGAAATGTAATTCCAATGCCAGTCCTCTTTACATTGATGACTCTTTACATTGACTAAGTTTCCTCTTACAGCCCATCTGAAAGCCTCGAACTATGAAAACAGAAAGGGATCTTACAGGCAATTTTATCTGCTTTATTTTTACATAAGTTTAATTTAAGGCCTTGAAAAGTGAAGTGAGTTGTCTGAGGTCATATAGCAAAATAGTGGCTTTATTTAATTAGTAATTCACACCACAATATACGATGTATTCTCCCACTCTGTACCCCATCTCATATAACATACAGTGGTTTTTGGAAAGTGGAAAAAAAAAGCTGAAAACATGTGCAGTATGTAAGACTTGTCGATTCTTCCACCTCCACAGAGGGATAACTTGGGGGTGTCTTCTCAAATCTCTTGAATGCTACATGATCTTCATAATTTTGTTACTTTTGATTGGTCTGTCATTTTTCTTTTCACTTACATTGTTGTAGTTAACTGTTTATGATGTTTTCTTGGCTCTGTTTACTTCTATCTGAATTTAGTTAATATGGATCTTTTCATGCTTCTGTGTATTCACATTTCTTACAGCACAGTAGTATTTCTTTACATTCACATACCACACTTTCATTAGCCATTCCCTACAGATAGGTATCTATTTTGTATCCAATTCTTAATTATCAGAAATGCTGCTATAAATATTTTGGAGTATGTGGGGTCTTTTTCTTATGAATGGTTTCTTTGTAGTATAAGCCCAGTGATACAGTCTCTGAATTAAAGCATATAGACATTTGAATCATTTTATGTGCTTCATTTCAAGTTTTTTTTCAAAATGGTTGTACCATTGCACAGCTGCACCAAAAATGTCTTAGCGTGCCTATCTTCCTACAACCTTTCCAATACTGTTGCCATTTTCGCCAATTTTCCAGGATACTGAGTGAAATGTCAGGATTGTTTTGATTTGCATTTCTTTGCATTGGTTCTGTGGAGCATTTTTTCCCCCACTTGGTTATGAATTCTTTGTATTTCTTCTTTTGAGAACTGTTAATTCATATCCTTGGATCATTCATCTATTGGCTATTAGTCTTATTCATATTTATTGCTTATATATCTTAGATATCAAATACTGGTCTGAAATATGATTCAAAGATTTTTTTTTTCCATTTGATCACTTCCTTTCTTATTCTAGACGCACTTGTGATGATTTGTCTATGGAGAAGCTTTTCAGTTTCAAGTTTTTTTTCTTTCTACTATTGACACAGTATTATGATCCTTCAATTACTTTAATCTTTATTTTAAAGGAATTCTTGTTCCTACTGACTCTCTTCCCTTCACTCATAATCCCCTTTTATCATTTGATATTCTCCCTTCTCTTCTGCTTCAGCTAGTCCTATTTCTTAGCTTTTAAATTTCATTTTTACGCCCTTTTCCAAAGGATTTCTCATTCTCTTCATTATGATTCTATGAATCTATAAGTTATGATTAACATTTTATGAATCATGACCCCTATATCTGTTTTTTCTCCTTTTTTTGTATTATTCATGCACTGAAAGCTTCCAAGATGTCCATTCTAGGTTCTTCCTTCTAGGTGCTTTCTTTCACTACATAGATTTCCCTTTTCCATTGTGCCTTAATTGTAGAACAATGCCTATCATTACAAGATGCCAGAAGACGCTGCCCCAGAGTAGGGTCTTTCCCCAAGCAAGTCCCTGACTATGTAGTCTACCACTCATCTATACCCTCTCTTGTTGACTTTTTCCCCTATATTTCCCTGAAAATCTTCTTGTATCCATGCTCTCCCACTCCACCAGGAGCCAGGTGCCTTCAGAGATAGGCACTCCCCTTTGCCGCCCCCACACCCCCAGAAAAAGTAGACTTTCAAGTACCACGTCAAAGCCTCAGCCAGTGAAAAGATCCTCTATCTTTTTTCACTGACTCTTTCTCTTATCCATAGACTCTCATTCATCAGTGGAACCTTCTCCCATCTTTCAATAAGACATCCTTCTTCTATGCTCCTTTTTCAATCTTCCCCCTTTGATTGCTTACCCAGTTTCCTGTAGGATCTTCTTTCTGAGACCACAGAGTACTTTTTCCTCGTTGTTAGCCCTTGATTTGATCCCAATGCATCACTCACTCCACTCTATCCCTTGCTCTCCTCCCTCTCTTTATATACCCTTCCATGTTGTAATATAGTTCCACAAAAGAAACACTCACTGGTAGCCAGATTCTATCCACAATACTCCCTTACTCACCAAATCACCATTACATCTACCAGATTTCTGCCTTCCCACATCTCTTTGTGTAAATTTAGAAAGAAGGCTCTTATTGATCGCTCTGTTGTTATCCTTGGCTGATGCATTTATTCACTCCTGTATTTCTGTTGTGTGGAATGTTTGAGAGACAATCTCTTCAAAGTTCCAGTTTTCTTTCTAAAAGGTTTCAAACTCATCTTTATTATTCAACCTCCATCTTTTGTCCTCTACAGTTAATGGCCTGTATCCTCAACTCCACTGCTCTTTGGAACATATTATTCCACTTTCTCCCCACTAGTGGGTTAGGAATAGTCTTGGGTTATTCAAGTGTCCTTTACATGTCCTGATAGCTTGCAGAACTTCTTGTTTTCATACTGAATTGTTAAATTTAACGACAATGTGTCTTGGAATTTTGTAGCCTTGGGTTTAGTTTTGTTTTTTCTTTTTCTGGAGGATCTGTGAATTCTTTCAATTGGAATTTAATTTTTTACGTTTAATAGTTCTGGGTAGTTCTCTTCTGTTGCTTCCTTCATAAAGGTTTTATTTTTGTCCTATTTTATTCTTGGAGGCCTATAATCCTTAGGTTGTTTCTGCATATCCTGTCTTGAGTTCATTATGCTTTGCTTGCATAGTGAGTATATTTTCTTTAATGTTGTTTTTTGCTTCTTTCCTTATAGGTTGTCTTACTCGTCTGTGTTTTTGGATTCCCAATCTTTTGTTTTATCTTATTTCTTGGTTGAGACTTGCCATTGCAGATTCAAGTTTTTCTATTCTGTTCATTATTTTTGCTGTTTGGGACATAAATTCTGCTCTCATATTTCTCATTTCTCTTTTAAACCACTCAGGAACAGTGTGTTGTAGTTTCATGTTCTCCTCAAATTCCACAGGGTCTTCTGTTTCATCAAGGGTTAGATCATTTTCCTTTATTTTGCAATATTTATTCATAGATGTCTGAATTTGTTTATTACATCTAGAGTCCATATTTTCCCCTATTTTTACTTTTTCCTATGGATTTATCTATTTATATGCATGATCTTTTAAAACTTTGCCTTTTTGATACTTTGTCCTTTTTCCCCTTATTTGATATCTAGTCTCCCCCCACCCTTTATTTTCCTTTTCTTTTCCTGACTCCCTCCCCACCTCTGATTGTGTTTTCCTTGGGGACTAGATAATCAGGTTGTCTCAGCTTCCTCCTAACACTCAGTAATATAAGATTATTTAAAAGAACTAGCCTAGGGTCTCTTCCTCAGTTGCTTTTTGGGTGGTCAGAACTGATTACAGCTAGATGCTGTGCTCTTCTCTCAGGCTTGGTGGAATGCTGCAAATTCTCATTCTGATCACGTACAGTGACCTGTTCTACTCCTTCTGTTCCCCAGTTCTTTGTAAATGCTTGTTTCCTTCCCTTCCCCTCATAAGGCTGACCAACATCAGTACCATATGGTGAAATAAATCCTACATTTGTAGACAAAAGATATGACTACAAATACTACCTCTGCTATTACCTGCCTATGTAACATCCCCCTTTCTGGTCCTCAGTTTCCTCATCTGCAGAATGAAATGGAAATGTTGCTTTCTGCTCTAAATTCTAGAATGTGATGATTTTTTTTTTCAAAGTACAATTTACTAAGCCCAACTATAAATTGTAGAGGGATTGTATTCTACATGGGGAGGAAAGTAATTATCCACATTATGAAATCATATGTACTTTTTTTTAAAAAAAAAAGCATATACTTGAAGCACAGAAACAAGTAGATGTAAATGTGACGGTTTGGTTTTTTTTTTTTTTTGGTTAAGTGGGGTAATACTATGCCCATTTTGTAGGTAAGGAAACTGAATCTCAGAAAATGGGTGAAGGCTTGAAGTACATTTAATTCCCTATTACATGTAATCTTCCCCTTTTTGGTCAAATAATGAACCTGGAAAGGAATCCATACAGAATGGTGAATTCAAGTGGAACATCATAAAAAGTGTGGTGTATATATTCTTTCTTAAATTCTATCTCAGAGTCCATAGACTAGTTGTTACTATAAAGTAGTGGTGATTTCCACATCTTACTTGTTGGAGATCTGTCTTGATGTTTTATAGTTACATCTTAAACAACTGCTTTGTTAAAAAAATGTTAACTGTATTACTAACAAGTTGAGATGAATGTGTTGTAGCTACAACTGAATACATCATGTCCTAACATGGTATATAATTCTGTTTCTGCTTCTTCATCATTTGATGAAGCCAACTTGTTAAAAACAAAAAAACTAAAATGTAGAAAAAAGACAGAAAAACAGAAAATGATGGAAGGCTTCTGAGGGCAATTGCTATAGGGCAATCAATCAATCATCAAATGATTTACTAAATACTTATTATGTCAGGCATGGTGCTAAATGCTAGGGAAATCACAGTAAAAGGAAAACAATCTCTGACTTAAGAGGAGCTTACATTCTAATGATATAACTTGTGTAATATAGGTGTATGCAGCACATTTATAAAATAAAGACAAAGTAGCTTGAGGAAAAAAAATATTCACAGCTGGTGGGAATAAGAAAGGTTCCATGAAGAGGGTGGTGGATGAATTTAGACATTCCAAGAAGCAGAAGTGAGAGGGAATGCATTTTCAGGGCTGGAGACAGGGGCACAGAGAAAATGGAAGAACAAGCAAGCCAGGGAGTCTTAATTACAGAAGGTGATGAAGAGAGTACAAAGTGTAAGAAGACTGGAAAGATGGGAGGGGCCAAGGTTCAGAAGAGCCTTGAATGTCAAACAAAACTTATAACTGATAGAGGTAATAGGCAGTCAGTCGTTGGAGTTTGAAAAGGTGGGTGACATGATCAGATCTGTTCTTTAGGAAAATAACTTCAGCAGCTCTGTAGAGGATAAAATGGAGTGGGAAGGGGCTTCAGTAAAGGAGATGAACAGGGAGGCCATGGCAGTAGTCTAGGAGAGTGGTGTCAAACTCAAATAGAAAGGGATCCCTGCAGACCATATATTGAGTTATAAAATCACAAATTAATGTTATCTATGTTGTATTTTTATTTATTCTGTTAAACATTTCCCAACTGTGGGGTGGAGCCAAGATGGCAGACTAGAAAAACACACTTATGCAGGGTTCTCCCCACAGCCCATAAAATACCTGTAGAGAGGGACTCTCAACAAATTTTGGAGCAACAGAAGTGGAGAACAGGAGGAGATTTCCAGCCCATGGTGACCTGAAAGGCCCATGGAAACATTGGTTGCGCCAGACGCAGAGCTGAGTGCGGAGCTCAGCCCAGTGTTGGCCACGCAGTGCAGCGCAACGAGATGAGACTCTGGGAGGAGACACCTCTGGGGCAGAATCTCCAGTTGCAGTAGAGGGTCTTCAGATCCCTCGGCCTACAGGCACCAAAGGTTAGTGATGGGGTTTTATCAGGGGGCCAGGAAGGGAGAAGGGCCTTTCCATAGCTCCAGTAGCAGGCAGCAGCCACAAAGCCAGCACAGCAGCCCCTATGGAAGCTCCATTGTTGGAGCATAAAAACCCTTGGGGACATTGAAGAGCTGAGTCTTACCTCAGCCCTGGGTGGAGGCCCTGGCTGAGCTGGTCTTTGTCTCAAACTGAATGGTGACCCTGTCCATCCAGCTTATGTGACAATCTGCCCCCAGTGTTGGCTTGGTGGAACTGGAGGCCAAGTGGCTTTGGAGAGGTATCTGCTAAGACTCTAGGCACAAAAATCCCTCTCTGCATCCAGATCAGTACACACTTGATTATGCCACCCTGGAGCAACTCAGATCTCACAGATTCCCAGGGTATACCCTACTCTTGGCAAAGGATCCAAAAGTCAAGTAACTGGTTGGGAAAATGCCCAAAAAAGGGAAAAAACATAAGACCATAGAAGGTTACTTTCTTGGTGAACAGATATCTCCTCTCTTCCTTTCAGAAGAGGAAGAACAATGCTTACCATCAGGGAAAGACATAGAAGTCAAGGCTTCTGTATCCCAAACATCAAAAATAAATATTCAATGGTCTCAGGCCGTGGAAGAGCTCAAAAAGGATTTTGAAAATCAAGTTAGAGAGGTGGAGGAAAAACTGGGAAGAGAAATGAGAGAGATGCAAGAAAAGCATGAAAAGCAGGTCAACACCTTGCTAAAGGAGACCCAAAAAAATGCTGAAGAAAATAACACCTTGAAAAATAGGCTAACTCAATTGGCAAAAGAAGTTCAAAAAGCCAGTGAGGAGAAGAATGCTTTAAAAAAAAAAAAACAAAAAACATTTCCCAACTGCATTTTAATCAGGACTTTTGTAGCTCAAGTTTGACATCTCTGATCTAGGAGAAAGAGGATGAGAATCTGAACTAGGGCAGCAGCTCTGAGTTGAAAGGAGGGGGCCTATGTATGTGAAAGATGTCATGTAGAAATGACAAGATTTGGCAACTGACTAGTTACTTGATGTAAGAAAGAGTGGAGGATGACACTAAGGATTCCAACTTTGGTGTCTAGAAGGATGGTAGAATTTTGGATCGTAATGGGATAATCTGGAAGAGGGTTGGGTAGATAATGAGTTCTTTTTAGGATATATTGGGTTTAAGAGGCCTATGGTACATCTGGTTTGAAATGTCTAACATACTGGAACATAAGAGAGTAAGATATAATATATATTTCTAGGAGTTATCTGAATAATTAAACCTATGGGAGCTTATGAGGTCAATGAGACAGTATAGTTAAGAGATGAGGGCCCAGGACAGAGACTTGGAGAACAGCCAGTTTGTGGACATGATGAGGATGAAGCATCAGCAAATGAGACTGGAGAAGAACACTGGACCAGGTAGAAAATGAAAGGAGCATCCTAGAAATGAGAGAGAATACTGGAGGTCAACATAGTTTTAACATGCTATTGGGAGGATTACTCCAGAAGCAGTGTTAATAATGGGCTGAAGTGGGAATGTCATTACACAAATCCAAGTGAAAAGTAATAGGGGCCTCAACTAAAGGTGTAGCTGTGGGAGTAGAAAGGAGGGGATGTATATGAGGGGTGAGTAAGAAGGAAAATCAAACATGACTCCAAGACAGATGTCCTTAATCTGGGGCCTTTTTTATTTTTACGTACAGATAACTATGTTCCAATATAATTGGTTCCTCTATGATCTTATGTATTTTATTTTTATGTATTTAAAAATACTGTTTTGAGAAGGGGCACATGACACCAAAAAGGCTAAGAAGTCCTGTTGAAAGGTTGCAATCTTTAATAGCAAGAATAACTCTCCTGGCCTCCATTAGTCAGTTAATAAACATTTATTTAATGCCTACTATGTGCTCCAGGAACTGTGCTAAGTGATGGGGATTAAAAAAAAACGGTAAAAGGCAGTCTCATGAAGCTCAGAATCTAATGGGGAAATTAATGTGCAAACAGTTATGTACAAACAAGTCATAAATAGGATAAATTGGAAATAATCAACAAAAGGAAGGCTCGAGAATTATGAGTCATTGGGAGAAGCTTCTTTTCTTTTTTTTTTTTTACTTCTTCCTTAAACTTCATTAATTTTTAGTTTTCAACATTCACTTCCATAGGATTTTGAGTTCCCAATTTTCTTCCCATCACTCCCCTCCCCCAACCACAAGACTGTGCATTCTGATTATCCCTTCTCCTAATCTACTCTGTCATTCATCACAGTGTAAGATAGATTTCTCTACTGCACTGCCTACTAACCTTCTAAATTGTCTTTGGCATTTGGGGGTTAAGAAGTTGGGAAACCACTATAGCCACCAATGATTTAGTGCTCTGAGGCCTGCTCTCCTCTCAGTTTGGTGCAACAGACCTTTCCTGTCAACCTTCTAGATTGTCTTGGCCTGGAAATTTGTTTAACTCTGTCATTTTGTGGGTTTTGCTGCTCTAGAATTTGTTTAGAGTCATTTTTTCCAGGTATTTGGAAGGGTTCGGGGGAGAGCTCAGTCAAGTTCTTGCTTTTATATTCTGCTACCTTGGCTCTGTCCTCTGCGAAAGGCTTCTTGTAGAAGGTGGGAATTTAGTTGGGAATGGAAGGAATACAGGAGATAAGAGATGAGGAGGGAAAGCATTCCATACATGGGGGACAGCTGGTGAAAACACTTGTAGCCAGGAGAGGAGGGTTTTATTTGAGGATCAGGAAGGAGGCCAGTGTCAACTGATTACACAGTGTGGCTGGAACAGAATGGGGTGAAAAGGTAGTGTGGGGAGGAGGAGAGAGTGTAAAAGGATGGGGCATGAAGTATAAAAAAAATGGGGAAAGTGTTAAGCCAGCGGAGTATATTGAGTAAGGGTGGTGAAATGTGCATGACATGGTCAGACCCACACTTCAGAAGACTACTTTGACAATGGGGAATGGATTGGAGTGGGAAGAGATTTGTTATAGGTAGACCAACCAGTAGATTATCACATTAGTCCAGACATGAAGTGATGAGTACCAACACTAGGCTGGTAGATACATTAGAAAAATATTTTATTAATATTCATTTTTTAAACATCTTATCATTCTTCAATGATACTTACCCCCTTCTTCCCCACACACCCAAAAGAACCCTTGTAATAAATAAGTATATAATTGAGAAAAATAAATTAACATAGCGACAATCTGAAAATCTAGGTGCCTCATTCCACACCTATAATCAACCCACCTCTCTTTCAAGAAGCAGGAAGCATACTTTTTTTGACCAGTCCTCTGAAACCATGACTGGTTTGCATGGATTGGCTTTGCATTACGCTAACCTGCATTTCCATTGGCTTCTAGGCCAATGCCATGTACATGTGTAGAATAAATATCCTTTAAATGAATTAATTCTAAGAATAAGTGATCTAAGTCTAACAGAAACATTTAACTAAGATTCCAATATGAAATTATGTGGACCATATCACGGTAGTCTGTAAAGTTTAAAATACTGAAATAACAATAGTCAAGGCCTAGTCATCATCAAAACAAGCTTACGAGCTTACTTATACTTTCCTTGTTGATAAAATATAAAAATACTTTTTACCTGGCTTAAAGGATGCTGCAAAGGCTATCAGCAATTGTAAATCATGCTAACCAACAAATTAACATAAAAAAAAATCATTAAAAATAAGTGACTTTTCCCCTAGTGATACACCAAATTTGTATGTTTTTTTTATATTTTTGTTTTTTTAAAGACTGTAAGAGAGGAAAACAGATAATGTAAAAGAAGGAAATAGGAGACTATGGTGATTTGACATGCTTTTACATTCCTGAAATGGTCAGTACTGTTTTAAAATATAAGAAACACTCTGGGACAAAATGAAGTTAAATAGGCCATTCTTTATATATACAGCATTGTCTCCCAACTTCTATAGGGAGCTATATAGTACAAACTTGATTTATACCAATTAAGAGCATATAACAGTACTTAGACAATATAGCAGTATATGATTCAGAAATCATTAGTTTGGAAAATGAAAAGCATTATACATTATTAGATAGTACAAAGAATTAATTATGTATTTAAAAACTCCTGGAATACGGTGGAGTAAAGGCTGGGACTTGTCCTAGTTCTCCGAAATTCTTCTCTTAACTTTTAAATGATGCCTAAAAACAAATTCTGGAACAGCAGAACCAATGAAAGGATGGGGTAGAACAATTTTCTAGCTCAACACAATTTGGAAGGCTGTCAGGAAAAGTTAGGCTCTCTAAAGTTAAAATGGAGCAAAGGTAATCCCTGGCAAGCCAGTAGCAGGCTGGGCCATAGCAAGTCACTGCAGGTCTTGGGAGCAACTGAACTGGTAACAGCAACTTCCGGAACTCTCAGCCCACAGATAGTAGGGGGCCCAAACAACTGGTTGGAAGGAAATTACTGGGGACACCTTGTCAGCACTGGGTACACCTTGTCAGCACTGGGTACAGGACTCTGCTGCACTACTTGTATGGGGATCTGGGTCATAGGTCCAGATTGCAGTCCTAGGGTAAGAAGGAGCATTGGCAAGCTAGAGTATGTGGTCTCAGAGGAGTAGGGATCCTGGTCATAGTTCCAGGGAGGAAAAGAATGATTGTGATTGCTCAAAGACCAGAGCACAGGCAAGAAGAGTCGTGGCCATGCTTTTCCTTAGATGGTACCACCTTAGAACTGAAAACTTCTAGGTTTCTAGAACTAGCTCTGAAAATAGCTGCACAGAAAAGCCTGAAACTTGGGATAGTGCCCCCTTCACCCTGGGAGAAGATCCCAACTTAAAAAGTTAAGAAATAAGTTGAAAGACGAGTAAATAACAAAAAAAGAACCTGACCACAGAAAATTACTATGGTGACAGATAAGATCAAAACACAAACTCAGACAAGGACAACATCATCAAAATGTCTACATACAAAGCCTCCAAGAAAAAATATATATTACTGTCAGACTTAAAAAAATTCCTGGAAGAGCTCAAAAAGGATTTTAAAAATCAAATAAGAATTAAGATTGGGAAAAGAAATGAGTGACCAATAGAATCATGAAAAATAGTCAATAGCTTGGTAAAGGAAACATCAAAAAAAAGGGGAAAAGATGTACAAAAATTCACTGAAGAAAATAATTTTGTAAATATTAGAACTGGGCAAGTAGAAGCTAATGACTTCATGAGACATCAGGAAACAATAACACAAAATCAAAAGAATGAAAAAATAGGAAAGTCCTTGGTATGTCATCACGCATGCATAGTTGAATAACTGTCTTTTAATAAGCATAGTAGTTAAATGCCAAAAAGAATTTCATTTACTTTCATCAATACTGTCTGATTTAGAGAATAAAAATGCCAGTCATTGGGAAGGGGTTAGGCTAATGAGAACAAACCTTTTTAAAAGCCTTCTCTAATAAATACATAAATTTCTGCTCCTAGGCCACTTCCTGTTCTCTTGTTCTTCTTTAAGCCAATTGTCCCTAACTGATTCTTCTTCTCTTATTAACCTTTTTTACAATCCACATCTTATCCTTTTTATTCAGTTCTCTCTCAAGGTTGTTCTCCATAAATTGTTTGGGATCTTACCATATTCTATTTTTTTTTAAATAATAAAAATAAGTCTCGTTTATTGGCTTTTGTTTTCAGTTAACATAAGACTAAACACTGGCAAATAAATTAGGAGTTCAGGTCCTGACAAATATGTTCGTCAGAAGGCAAATGTGTATAAATACTGTTATTTATTCCTTCTACTAACTATTTGTGAATGCAATATTTGAAATTTTTCAAAGTTTGCTAAGGATGTTTTGGTATTAGGATATCTTGATGAAGTTGGAGAGAACTACAAAATGACTGTCTTTAGAGCCTTAACTGGGTATGAATAAGTACATGTCATCTATTGTTCGAAATATAACTTCTCAAGCAATGCTTCTCTGTAAGATTTATCCAAAAGAACAAATTTTTATCCACCCTTCTCACCCTAACTCCTCCAACCAAGCTCTGGTGCTTTATATGTTTATAAAACCCAAGTAAAGCAGATGTTTCATTATCTATTCCCTGCTGGGATTTTGGAATAAAGGGTGAATCTGTTGCAACCCTGGGTATGGTGTGATCAAGTTAGGCTCTGTGCCCTCACTTATAACACTCAGAGCTCATTTGTAAGGCCTCCGTGCTATCTCCTAGAAAATGCTCACCCTTCTTCTTCCCCCACTCTACAAAGTAGTCTCAGCACTTCTTAGTTTAAAATCAGTATAAAAGTAAGGATGTTTTCAGATTATCTCAAAACCTCACTCCCCTTCCCTGCCATCACTTATCTGGACAATTGTGGAGCAATTATCAACTGCCAGGGTAGCAAACATTCAAATGCCACTGGACTATAGAGTTACTCATCTTGCAACGTGCCCCTATTATCAGATCCTCACACACTGAGGGTTTGGCAGGGCCCAGGTGGTAAATTTATTATTATATTCAAGTTATTCATTCTTAATCCGTGGAAGAGGTTTATGTTGCTATGATCTGGTAGAAAAGCAGACTTGGTCTTTAGAAAAGCTGGTTCTAGGAGCCAAGATGGCAGACTGATCAGTAATTGCTATCTCCCTCCCCTTGTTGACCTTGATGAGCCCTGAAAATATCTCCCCAGGAAAAACCCTGGAACAGTGGAAGTAGCAGAAGGGGCAGTCTCTTAGCCCATGAGGCTAGGAAGATTCCTAAGGAGGGGCCCTCCTGTTGTGGCTGAAGGGGACCAGTGCAGGATCAGAGCTGTCCCAGACAGCCCCACCTCAGTAAACCAGGTGAAGATGCTGAGCCCCAAGGAGGTGAAACCAGCAACTGGCAACACCAGGACCCCAGACGTGCCCCAGCACCCCAGGGCAATCCAGAAGACACTACAACCACCTAGCTTGCCTATGTTCTAGCTCAGCAGAGGAGACCTCCTGTGGCCAGACCACCCCTTCCCCACACAGCAAGCTAGCTCCAGGGTAACAGCAGGGAAACCCAAAAAGACCTCACCTGGCCTCTGCTTTCTAACACCAGCCAGCTCAGCACCAGGTAAGCTGCAGCATTTTAGCTTCTAACTGAAAGAACCAGAAACAACACACAAAGCCTCAAGTTTTAGGCACAAGAATTGTGGGACAGAGACCAGTGTGCTCCAGATGCAGAGATCTACTTTAAAAGCCAGGAAAAGGGTGATTATCATGAGTAAGAAGCAAAGCAGAAAAGAAAAGACCATAGAATCTTTCTATGGGGACAAGGACAAAAAAAAAATACCAAAAAGGTCAGCATTGAGACTGTACTCCCATTTGAAACATCAGAAGGAAATATGAACAGGTCTGAAACGCAAAGAACCCTCTTGGAAGAGCTCAGGAAGGATTTTAAAAGCCAAATTAGAGAAAGAGAAGAAAAACTGACCAATGACTTAAAAATATGAAAAAAGAAATCACAGAAGAATCTAAAAGGACAATTGGACAAATGGAAAAGAAGTACAGAACTTAATTGGAGAAAATAAAACCATAAAAGGAACAACTGGACAGATGGAAAAGGAGATGCAAAAGTTAACTGAAGAAAACAATTTGATAAAAATTAGAATTGGGTAAGTAGAAGATAATGAATCTATGAGACATCAAGAATCAGTCAAATAGAATCTAAAGAATGAAAAGATAGAAGAAAATGTAAAATATCTAATTGGAAAAACAAGTGACCTGGAAAAATAGATCCAGGAAAGAAAATCTAAGAATTATTGGTCTACCAGAAAGCCATGATGAAAAAAAGAGCCTGGACAATATGATCCAAGAAGCCATCATGGAAAATTGCCCAGAAGTCCTAGATCCTAAAGGCAAAATAGTCATAGAAAGAATCCACCTTTCACTTCCTGAAAGGGACCACAAAATAAAGACACCAAGGAAAATCGTTGCCAAATTGCAGAACTATCAAGTGAAGTAGAAAATAATACAGGCAGCCAGAAAGAAACCATTCAGAGCCCAGGAAGTGGAGTGCAACCCAACATGGCAGGGGCAGGACCTTGAACAGATTTCAGGGAGCCACCAGTAGCAGCAGTTCCCAGACTGCTCAACCCACAAACGCCACAGACAGCTTCAAAGTTCAGTGGGAGGGCTCAGTCACCCAGAAGAAGGGAGTGTTGTCTGGACCCCCACAGTAGCCACTGCAGCTGTAGCTTTCATTTTTAGAGCCCTCCACCTAGAGGCCCTGGGGGAATTACGAAGCTGATCTGAATCACAGTCCTGAGCTTGACCCTGGCAAAGAACTCAAAAGTCAAGTACCTGGCTGGGAAGATACCCCAAAAAGGGAAAAAGAGTAAGACAGTAGAAGGTTACTTTTTTAGTGAGCAAGAATTTTCTTCCATCTTTTCAGAAGAGGAAGAATAATTTAGGTCTTCAGAGGAAGACCTAAATATCAAGGCTTCTGCATGCAAAACCTCAATGGTCTCAGGTCATGGAAGAGCTCAAAAAGGATTTTGAAAACCAAGTAAGAGAGGGGGAGAGGAAAAATTGGGAAATGAGAGTGATACAAGAAAACCATGAAAAGCAAGTCAACAGTTTGCTAAAGGAGACTCAAAAAAATGCTGTAGAAAATAATACCTTAAAAAAATAGACTAACTCAAATGGCAAATGAGGCCCAAAAAGCCAATGAGGAGAAGAATGCTTTAACGAGCAGAATTAGCCAAATGGAAAAGGAGGCTCAAAAGTTCACTGAAGAAAATAGTTCTTTCAAAATGAGAATGGAGCAGATGTAAGTTAATGACTTTATGGGAACCAAGAAATTATAAAACAAAACCAAAAGAATGAAAAAATAGAAGATAACATGAAATATCTCACTGGACAAACAACTGACTTGGGAAAATAGACCCAGGAGAGACAATTAAAAAATTATGGAACTATCTGAGAGTCACTATAAAAAAAAAGAGCCTAGACATCGTCTTTCATGAAATTAACAAGGAAAACTGCCCTGATATTCTAGAATCAGAGCGTAAAATAAATATTGAAAGAACCCACTGATCACTTCCTGAAAGAGATCGAAAAAGAGAAACACCTAGGAATATTGTAGCCAAATTCCAGAGTTCCCAGAAAATATTGCAAGTAGCTAGAAAGAAACAATTCGAGTATTGTGGAAGTACAATCAGGATAACACAGGGTTTGGTAACTTCTACAGTAAGGGATCAAAGGGCTTGGAATATGATGTTCCAGAAGTCAAAGGAACTAAGATTAAAACCAAGAATCACCTACCCAGCAAAACTGAGTATAATACTTCAGGGGAAAAAATGGTCATTCAATGATGTAGAGGACTTTCAGGCAATCTTGATGAAACACCAGAGCTCACTAGGAAATTTCACTTTCAAACACAAGAATCAAGAGAAGCATGAAAAGGTAAATAGGAAAGAGAAATCATAAAGGACTTTCTAAAGTTGAACTGTTTATATTCCTACATAGAAAGATACTATATGTAACTCTAGAGACTTTTTTCAGTATTTGGGTAGTTGGAGGGATTATACACACACACACACAAGTGTATACATATATACGCATATATATATGTGTATATATGTATATGTATGTATACATGTTTATATATATATATAGAGAGAGAGAGACAGAGAGACAGAGAGAGACAGAGAGAACACAGGGTGAGTTGAATAAGAAGGGATGATAATCTAAAAAAAATAAAATTAAGGGATAAGAGAGGAATATATTGGGAGAAGAAAGGGAGAAATGGAATGGGGCAAATTATCACTCATAGAAGAGGCAAGAATAAGCTTATTCAATGGAAGTGAAAAGGGAGAAGGTAAGAGGGGAAAAAGTGAAGTTTAATCTCTTCACATTTGGCTAAAGGAGGGAATAATATGCCCACTCAATTTGGTATGAAAATCTATATTACACTATAGGAAAGTAGGGGAAAAGGGATGGGCAGGGTAAGGGGGATGATAGAAGGGAGGGCAAATTGCAGAAGGGAGTAATTAGAAGTAAACATTTATAGGGAGGGACAAGGTCAAAAGAGAGGAACAGAATAAATAAGGCACAAGATAGGATGGAGGGAAATATAGTTAGTCTTACACAACATGACAATTATGGAAGAGTTTTGAAAAACTACCCATATATAGCCAAAGTAAATTGCTTACCTTCTCAATGGTGATTGGTGGGGAGGAAGGGAGAGAAGTTGGAATTCAAAGTGTTAGGAACCAATGCTGAAAAACATTTTTGCATACAACTGGCAAATAAGAAATACAGGTAATGGGATATAGTAATCTATTTTGCCCTACAAGAAAAAAGAGAAGATGGGGCAAGGGAAGGAAGGGGTGTGATAGAAAGAAGGGCATATTGAGGGAAGGGATAATCAGAATGCAAGATGTTACAAGGTGGGGGAGGTGAGGGATGGGGAGAAAATGTGGAACTCAAAATTTTGTGGAAATGAACATTGAAACCTAAAAATCAATAAACATTTTAAAAAAAAGAAACTATTCAAATATTGAGGAGCTACAGTCAGGATCACACAGGACCTTGCAGCTTCTACATTAAAAGATACAAGGAATTGGACTATGACATTCTGTAAGGCAAAGGAGCAGGGACTACAATCAATGATTAATTACCCAGCAAAGTTGAGCATACTTCAGGCAAGGAGATGAATATTCAATGAAATAGGGGATTTCCAGACCTTCCTGATGAAAAGGCCAGAACTCAATAGAAAATCTGATCTTCAAATGCAGGTCTCAAGAGAGTCATAAAAAGGTAAACGGGGAAAAAATAAAACAAACTTATTAATGTGGGCAAATTGTTTACATCCCTATAAGGAAAGATGATACTTGTTAATCTTGAGAAGTGTATATTTATTATGAAATATAAAAGACACATACATAGATAGAGGGAGTGGGTATAAATTAAATGATGTGGCGATAACAAATGTGATTTAAGGGTGCAAAAGGGATTATAATGGGAGACCTGAAAAGGAGGAGGCAGAAAAAAATAAATTCCATCACAGGAAGAGGCACAAAAATATATTAAAGTAGAGGGAAAGAAGTGAGGAAGATGAGCAATGTTTGACTGGAGGGTACAACAAACTTAGTTAAGTATAGAAATACAACTAGCTCTAAGGTGGAAAGAAAAAGGAGGGGAGGCTAAAAGAGAAGGAAATAGTAAGGGAAAGGGGGATTAAAAGGGAGGGGGGCTGAAAGAAGGGAGGGAAAACTGAGGGAGGCAGTGGTCAAAAATTAACACTACTGTGGAGAGGAAGGGAGAAGAAAAGCATAAATAAGGTGAAAGGTGATAGAGGGAAAGACATTGATAGTAATCATAACTGTAAATGTGAATGGGACAAACTCTCCCATAAAACTGAGAGGAATAGCAGAATGGATTAAAAACTATAATCCAACAATATATTTGTTGTTAACAAGAAATAAATTTGAAATGGGGGGAACATACACACAGGGCAAAGGTAAAAGGTTGGAACAGAGTATTTCTTGCTTCAGCTGATGTAAAAAAAGTAGAGGTAGCAATCTTAATCTCAGACAAAACAAAACCAGAAATAGAACTAATCAAAAGAGATAGGGAAGGAAATTATATCCTGCTAAAAGGCACTATAGCCAATGAGGCACCATGCTAAACATATATGCTCCAAGAGGTATAGCATCCAAACTCTTAGAGGAGAAGTTAAGGGAGTTACAGGAAGAAATAGACAGCAAAACTATACTAGTGGGGGACGTCAACCTCCCCCCTCTGAACCTGATAAATCTAACCTCAAACCAAACAAGAAAGAAGTTAAGGAGGTGAGTAAAACTTTAGATAAGGTAGATATGACAGATCTCTGGAGAAAACTGAATGGGGACAGAAAGGAATATACCTTTTTCTGGGTACATGGTACATATACAAAAATTAACAATGTACTAGGCCATCAAAGTCTCACAATCCAGTGCAGAAAGGCAGATGCAGTCAATGCATCCTTCTCAGATCATAATGCAAAATATGTAATCAAAAGCCATGGAAATATAAACTAAAAACTAATTGGAAACTAAACAATCTCATCCTAAAGAATGAGTGGGTTAAACATCAAATTATAGAAACAACGAACAACTTTATTCAAGAGAATGACAATAATGAGACAACATATCAAATCCTATGGGATACTGCAAAAGCAATTCTTAGGGGGAAGTTTTATATCTTTAAATGCCTACATGAATAAAACAGAGAAAGAGGAGATCGATGATTGGGTATGCAGCTGAAAAAGCCAGAAAAAGAACAAACTGAAAATCCCCAAGTGAATAGCAAATCAGAAATACTGAAAACCAAAGGAGATATTATTAATAAAATTGAAATTAAGAAAACTCTTGAACTAATAAATAAAACTCAGAGTTGGTTTTATAAAAAAAAACAATAAAATTGATAAATCTTTGGTCAATTTAATTTAAAAAAAAGAAAGAAGAAAACCAAATTACCAATACCAAAAATGAAAAGGGTGAACTAACCTCCAATGAGGAGAAAATTAAAATAATAATTAGAAATTACTTTGCCCAATTATATGCCCATAAATTTGACAATCTAAATGAGATGATTATTTTAAAAAATATAAATTGCCCAGATTAACAGAAAAGGAAGTTGAATACTTAAATAACCCCATCTCAGAAAAGGAAATTGAATAAGCTATCAATTAACTCCCCAGGAAAAGATCTCCAGGGCAGATGGATTTACAAGTCAATTTTATCAAACATTTAAAGAACAGTTAATTCCAGTACTATTTGGGGAAACTGCCAAAGAAGGAGTCCTACACCAAATTCTTTTTATGATACAAAAATGGTTTTGATACCTAAACCAAGAAGAGCCAAAACGGTGAAAGAAAATTATAGACCAATTTCTCTAATGAATATAGATGCAAAAATTATAAATATTAACAAAAAGAATACAGCAACTTATCACAAGAATAATACATTATGATTAGGTAGGATTTATACCAGGAATGCAGGGCTGGTTCAATATGAGAAAAACTATTAGCATTATTGATCGTATCAACAACCAAACTAATAGAAACCACATAATTATCTCAATAGATGCATAAAAAGCTTTTGACAAAATACAACACCCATTCCTATTGAAAACACTGGAGAGCATAGGAACTTTCCATAAATGGAACTTTCCATAAAATAATAAGCAGTATCTACCTAAAACCATCAGCCAGCATTATGTGCAATGGGGACAAGCTAGATGCATTTCCAATAAGATCAGGGGGGAAACAAGGACGTCCATTATCACCACTATTATTCAAAATGGTATTAGAAATGCTAGTTGTAACAATAAGAGAATAAAAAGAAATTGAAGGAATTAGAATATGCAAAAAAGAAACTAAGTTATCACTGTTTTCAGATGATATGATGATATACTTAGAGAATTCCAGAGAATTAAGTAAAAAAACTACTTTAAATAATAAATAACTTTGGCAAAGTTGCCGGTTACAAAATAAACCCACATAAACCATCTGCATTTCTATACATTACTAACAAAACCCAACAGCAAAAGGTAGAAAGATAAATCCCACTTAAAGCTACAGTAGACACCATAAAATATCTGGAAGTCTACCTGCCAAAGCAAACCCAGGGACTATATAAACACAATCACAAAACACTTTTCGCACAAATGAAGTCAGAGCTAAGTAAGTGGAAAAACAACAGATGCTCATTGGTGGGCTAAGCCAATATAATAAAAATGACAATTTACTTATTCAGTGCCATACCAATCAAACTAGTAGATAATTATTTTCTTGAGCTAGACCAAATAATATCAAAAATCATCTGGAAGAACAAAAGGTCCAGAATATCAAGGGAACTAATTAAAAGAAATGCTAGGGAAGGTGGCCTAACACTACCAGAACTCAAATTGCATTATAAAGCAGCAATTAGCAAAACTACTTGGTACTGGCTAAGAAACAGAGGGGTAGACCAGTGGAATAGATTAGGTATTTGACACAGTATAATGAATATACCAATCTACTGTTTGATAAATCCAAGGACCACAGTTTTGGGGATAAAAACTCACTGTCTGACAAAAATTGCTGGGAAAATTGGATAACAGTGTGGCGGAATCTGGGCATAGACTAATGCCAGACACCGTACACAAGAATTAAGTCCAAATGGATACATGATCTAGCTATAAAGATTGATACTACAAACAAATTAGGGGAGCAAAGAATAGGATATTTGTCACATTTATGGAGAATGGAGAAATTTACGACCCAACAAGAGACAGAGAATATTATGAAGTGCAAAATGGATAATTTTGATTACATTAAATTGAAAAGTTTTTGCAGAAACAAACCCAATGCAAGCAAGATTAGAAGGGAAGCAGAAAACTGGGAAAGAATTTTTGCAACTAGTGTCTGTGATAAAGGCCTCATTTCTAAAATATATAGAGAACTGAGTCAAATGTACAAGAATACAAGTCATTCCCCAATTGATAAATGGTCAAAGAATATGAACAGGGAATTTTCAGAGGAAGAAATTAAAGCTAACTATAATCATATGAAAAAATGCTCTAAATCACCATTGATTGGAGAGATATAAATCAAAACAACTCTGAGGTACCACATCACACCTATCAGATTGACTAACATGACCAAACAGGAAGATGACAAATGTTGATGTAGGAGAGCTGGAACATTAATTCATTGTTGGTGGAGGTGTGAGCTGATCCAATCATTCTGGAGAACAATTTGGAACTATGCCCAAAGGGCTACAAAAATGTGCATACCCTTTGACTCAGCAATATTGCTTCTGGGACTCTATCTCAAAGAGATCATAGAAATTGGAAAGGGTCCCACATGTACAAAAATATTTATACCAGCTCTCTCTGTGGTGGCCAAAAACTGGAAATCAAGAGGATGCCCATCAATTGGGCAATGGCTGGACAAGTTGTGGTGTATGAATGTAATGGAATACAATTGTGCTATGAGAAATGATGAACAAGAACACTTCAGAGAAGCCTGGAAAGACTAATATGGACTGATGCTGAGTGAAAGGAGCAGAACCAGGAGAACTTTATACACAGCAGCAAACACAGTGTGTGAGGAATTTTTCTGGTAGACTAAGTACTTCATCGAAATGCATGGACTTAAAAAACTTCCAATGGACTCTAGAGGCAAAATACTTTCCACATTGAGAGAAAGAACTATGGAACTGGATCGCAGATAGAAACAGATCATTTTCTTTTGTACTATGTTTTACTTTGTTTTATGATTTCTCCCACTGATTTTAATTCTTCCATGCAACATGCATTTAACAGGAATGTATGTGTAGAACCTATATAAGATTGTATACTGTCCCAGAGAGGGAGTGGGGAATGAGGAGGTGGCGGGAGTGGAAAAAAAAATCTAAGCTATATGGAAGTGATTGTCGAACACTGAAAACATAAAATAATTCAATTAAAAAAAGAGCTGGTTCTGCACGTTCAGGTAACTCTAAAAATGAATCCAGGACTTGCACATAGGGGAGGAGAGAAGAAGGTCGACTGGGAACTCTTAGGTGTCCTGAAGCCACCAACCAAGAAGAAAGGTTAGCTAAGTACCTTCATGGCATTCCCCATCACAAACCTGGTATAACTCCAGATCGCCAATACTTGGCTGAAACTATCACGTACCAGGTAGGTACTGATTAAGTATGCTAGGAGGTTACAGCATCACCAGAAGACCACGTCTCTCAGGAAGTGACGTATGAAGTCCACAAAGAACCTCAGCAGATCTTTCTTCTTGAAAGTTTTCTCATGAAAATTAGCACATCACTGATTTCTGCCCCATGAACTGGACCACAACACGAAGTGAATGGAGATGACATGTAGACTGACCCATGGTGTAAAATTCAAATAGAAATGGGAGCCACTAAACTGTATATAAGGATCCCTGAAGGCCACATAATGACTTTGAAAACTGCACATTTATATATTTTTCGTTCTTTTATTAATACATTAACACATTAAAATCCAATAGGAACTATATTTTAATCTGATTCTGGTCACATTTGGGAGTGTTGTGGGCTATATGATCAACACCTCTGATGTTGACAGTAAGAGGTTATTTGAGACATCTATCATATCATCATCTTGTGGGAGGGCTAGATGAGCAGCTTCATTTTAACAGAAGAGCAGGTGAATAGCTCGTAGTTATCAGCCCCCTAGTACCATGAGCAGGGAATCAGTGGGCAAAGGTACCTCAGGTTCCTATGGCCTCCATAATCGATACCTCCATAACTCCAGACTGGGATTTTACTCCCCCCCCCGCCCCCCCCCCCCCCCAAACACACAGACACAGACAGACAGACAGGCAGACACACACACACACACACACACTGGAGCCCAAGGCAAAGGTACTACACTTCCAAGTCAGAACTTGCCCCTAATTTCTGTTTTTTAAAATTTCTCTTTGAACCTAAGAACCCATTCATGTTTGTCTGTTGAAAAATTCTCATTCTCTCTTTGTGGACATTCTTTTTCAGCTCTTCCTACAAAAGTAGTATAACTTTCAATAATTAATCCTTGTTCCTAGGAGCCACCACCCCAACCGTCATTATTTCACCTCTCCTCCCAGTTATCAAGATAGTTCACATACGCTGCCTGTTTACACCTGCCATACTAATATTCCCTGTGAAACTGACTCATCTCCTTGCGTGACTTTCAAACCAAACTGAGCCTGCTTGTTACGTCCACAGAACCAATATAAAATAGTGAAGTAAAAAACAAAACAAAGCAAAACAAATGGCCTTCTTTCATCTTCTCCTGTAGGGCTTTTTAACCTGCCGATTTCCACCCCATTCCCCCTACCCCAAGTGCCCAATGCCTTTATGATAACTTGTGGCTTCTCAGGGCTTTGGCCACTTCAGCATTAAAGAGAGTCTGACCACTCCAGTAACATTCATGCTCCTAATCTGTTCTGATCCTACTACTTCCCTATAATATCCCACAGGGCCTCATTTTTTTCCTAAGTAATCTAAACTAGGTTATATTATTTCAAACATCAAAGATTTTCATGGAGAGAATATAAGATCCCTGGGATATGGAAGGCTTCATTTTTGTCTTTTATGCCTCCATGGTATACATTGGAAAGATTGGGTTTTTTTAAAATTTTTATTTGTTTTTAGTTTTCAACATTCCCTTCTATAAGATTTTGAATTCTAAATTTTCTTCCCCTTCCTTTGCTCCCCTCTCCCCAAAACAATGTGCAATCTGATATAGGCTATACATGTACAATCATATTAAACATATTTCCACATTAGTCATGTTGTAAAGAAGAATTAGAACCAAATGGAAAAAACCATGAGAAAGAACAACAAAGAAAGAAAAAATAGTGTGCTTCTATCCGCATTCATACTCCACAGATCTTTCTCTGGATGTGGCTAGCACTTTCCATCATGTGTCTTTTGGAATTGTCTTAGATCCTTGCATTGCTAGGAAAAGCTAAGTCTATCAAAATTAGTCACTGAACGATGTTGCTGTTGCTGTGTACAACATTATCCTAATTCTGTTTACTTCTCTCAGAACCAGTTCATGTAAGTTTTTCCAGGTTTTTCTGAAGTCTACCTGCTCATTATTTCTTACGGTACAACAGTATTCCATTACATTTGTATACCACAATTTGTTCAGCCATTCCCCAATTGATGAGTATACCCTTAATTTCCAATTGTTGGCTACCACAGAAAGGGCTGCTACAAATATTTCTGTACGTGTGAGAACTTTTCTCATTTTTATGATCTCTTTGGGATACAGACTTCCTAGAAGGGGTATTGCTGGGTAAAAGGGTATGCGCTCTCCAGAATGGTTGGATCAGCTGATAACTCCACTAACAATGCATTAATGTTACAATTTCCCCATCTCTTCTCCAACATTTATCATTTTCCTGTTTTGTCACGTTAGCAAATCTGATAGGTGTGATGTGGTACCCCAGAGTTGTTTTGATTTGCATTTATTTAATCAATAGTGATTTAGAGCATTTTTAGGAAAGGGGTTTTTAACATAGGTTTGCAGATAGGTTTTAGGGGTGGGGATAAACTTAGAGATGTGAAAAAATTATATGTAGCATATAGTGTAGGTGCTAAATAAAAGCTTAATGGTTTATGACTTCACTGGCATGAGTGTTCCTTCAATAAAGCAGATTAGAAATCTGTTCCCTTCCCTATCATACCTTTGTGGATAGGAAATCTTCAAGAGTTGCTGTTGCTGAAAAAAATCTCAGCCTATAACCAGCCTAATAATGAACCTGTCTAAATGTTAGTAAACTGGTCCTGAAATGACAATATTGTTATTAGAGTCATACTCAAAAGACTTTCCAACTTGGCAGAACCTAATAGAGTTTATCTTGTGCTGGAATAGGTTTAGAAAGCCAAGGATTAAACTTCATATCAGAATGGGGCATGGGAATGAAAATAGTTCTTTGCTTGGAAGATGCTATGATGACAAGTGACATTACCAGGACATTATCCTTTCTAGAAACCACTTTCATTTTAATAGGCACTTTCTGGAAATAATACCTCAACTCAAAGGACTGAGGTAAGGTTGGAAAGGTATACTGGAGCCAAATTCCAGAGTGCTTTGAATACCATATCAAGCAATCTTTATGTTATCCTGCTGGTAATTGTAAAGGGAAGGGAATAAGCATTTACTTAGTGCCTGCCATGGGCCAGGTCCTGTGCTAAGTGCTTTGTAAATATTATCTCATTTGATCCTCACATCAACTCTATGAGGTTGGTGCTATTATCGCCATTTTACTTACAGTTTCTAGATAACTGAGGGGCCAATGAAAGTTTTGGGATGGGAAATAATATGATCAGACCTGGGCATCAGAAAGATTGTTTTGGCCACAATGGTCTATTAGGAAGTTAAGCTGGCAAAATGGAAAGAATGCTGGATTTGGAGCTCAAGGTCCTGGAATAAGAATCTTACCTGCCACACACCATGACTTTCAGCAAGTCATTTAACCTGTTTTCTCATATGTAAAAAGAATGGGTTAGAGTAGTCAAACTCTGAGGGTTCTTCCAAATCTAAATTTATGATCCTATGATGAAATCAGTGTATTCCAGGACTGTGACTTCGCTAGTCCTAGACATGTCAATCCATTTAGGCAGAGATTGCTCTGTTGAGTCATGGTGAGCAGTGGACTGTAGTCTACAAAGATCCCCATTTTTTCAGAAAATTACTCTGTTTCCCAGTCTTAAAATCTGTGAATTGATTGTGTGAATCTGAGTGAGAGACTTTACATTATCCCTATCACATTTTGTTACTAGATTTAGTCTAGAGTTCTAGACGACCCAGGTCTTTTTGCATAATTTTGTCATTCAGTGAATTAGCTCTTCCTTCTAGCTCTGTCACCAACAAATCTGATAAGTATGCCATCTGTGCAATGATAAATAGCGCAGGGCCAAATACTGAGTCCCAGGGCCACTGCAATGGAGTCCTCCTACCTGACAAAGTAAATTATGATTAAATACTCTTTGGGTTCAGTAGTTCTAAATTCTTCAACCACCTACTCTGGGACCAGGTCTTGGATGAATGAATCAACTTAGCTTTGGACCAACTGGCCTTGGGCCATGTTATCCTAACTGGTCCTCAGCAAAGATTCATACTGGTTATTTGTCCTCCTCCCATAACGGGGAGGTACCTTTCTACTTCATGATTTTCCTGAGACTGCTGACAGTAGCCTGAAGCTACATCTACCATTTCTTTAGTACTTGAAGATGTAGTTCATCTGGGCTTCATCTGCTGACTTGACCTTGTCTCTTACTTTACCTCCCTACATATCTTGGTATCACCTCCTTATTTGTCACTTTTACTCTGTTCTTTCTAGTCGAAACATCACTGTCCTTGGCAAAGGAAACAGAAGTAAGAATTGAACAACTTGACTTTCTCTGTTCTGTCTGTAATCATCATTCCAGCCAGCAGTTAGGTGGTGAAATTGATAAAGCACCAGGCCTGGAGTCAGGGAGACCTGAATTCAAATTGACCCTCAGACCCTTGGGCAAGTCACTTCATCGTTTGTCTCAGTTTCCTCATCTGTAAAATGAGCTAGAAAAGGAAATGGCAAACTACTTAACTTCCTTTGCCAAGAAAACCCTAACTTGGGTCATGAAAAGTTGGAAACTACTCAACAATAACATCATCATTCTACCACTTAAGAGTGCTCGCCTTTCTTCGAGGCTGCTTCTTTTCCTCAACACAGCTAAAAAAGGTCCTGTTGTCCCTGGCTTTCTTTCCTAACCTTCTGGGATTTAGTACTCCAGATATGATTTGTATAGGATGTAACTATGCTTTTATGGTCATCCTCCATTGCTTCCCCTTGCTTCCATTCTGTATACCACTGGCTGATGGGTTCATATGTATCCACGTTGGTGTCTTCAGGTTTTTTTTCCCCTTCTCACAAGGAATGTTTCTTTTTGTTTCTCCAAAATTTTTTTTCTTGAGTTTTCCATCTTTCCTGGGTTGACTCCTCCTGTAGAATTTTAGTTCACAGGATCTTACCTTGAATTTTTCTAAAACCTTTAAAATCTGCTAGCTTAGCAAAAAAAGCAAGATCAACTTTCAGTTCCTCTGTCTCCCGACGCCTACAAATTATTCACCTTAAACATTCTTTTGCGATGTAATTTTGTGTTTAATTATCTTTCTATTGTGAAGCTAATAAAGAGGCATCAATAGTAACACATACCTTAATAACCTCAAATGTTTATGATATATATTCATACATTTATAAAATTATAGTTTATAGTTGCTTTTTCATAAAATCTCCTACCTATACATAACTTTGTATAGTTTTCTTCTCCTTTTATTTTTTTCTTTTGGTGAGATATTCCTAACAGTGTAATCACTGAGTTTAAGAACATGACCAACGTGTTCTGGCTTGTTTCCCTACAGCCAGATTGCTTCCAAAAATAATGATCCAATTTGCACCGTCAGCAGTGATGTGTACCTGAACAAGCTTTCCAAGATGGCCTTTCCCTTGACTCAAATGAACTTTAATAATTTTATTATGGGAAAATGGATGACAATGATTTTAGAGTTCATAATTTTTAATTTACATCTAAAATTATGAATAAAACTGAATATAATCTTCAAACTTTTGTTTACTACTTGAATTTTTCTTCTGTGTACTATGTCCAGTAATTTGTTCACTGGAAATAAGTATTACCCTTAAAATTTTTTAATCTATTCCACGTAAATTCTGTAGCATCATATAGTCATCAATTCCCATTCCTCCTTTTCCCCTATGTTTCTTTTCATTTTAGTTTTACCAATTTTTATTTAGCAAAAGTTTTGACCTACATCAAATATATCAGCCTTTTCCAAAATTATGTCTTCCATGGCTTTCATAGTAAGGAATTTATTTGGCATAATGGCTAGTGTGCTGGGTTTGAAATCAGGAAGACTGAGATTCAAATTTCACCTCTGACACTTACTAGTTATGTGTCCACTGAAAAACCATTTAAACTGTCTGAGCCTCTTCTATTTTCTCATCTGTAAAAAGAGAATAATAGTACCCACAAATACACATAGAGAGATAATGTAAGTAAAGCACTTTTCAATATGGGAATGTCAATTATTAGTGCACTTTTTAAAATTTACATTCTTCCTGACCTGATAATACTCCCATTTCAGTGGGAAAATACCTCCTGCCTCCTGCTTCTTCTTCCTTGTCTAACTGCTCTTTTCTTACTGGGTTCATCCTCTTCAAAACCAGCACGTACAGTTATCTTCCAAGGTTCCGGCCTCTTCCTCCTAACTCTTACACCTCTCCTTTACTGGATCATACTCTGCTTTGTGTTTGGCTGACTGTATGTGCCTTATCCCCATTAGTGTATTACAGACTCCTTGAGGATAGACATTGTGTTATTTCTCCATCTTTACACATTCAGTAGAGTATCATGCACATGTTGCTTCCTCTCAGTAGATTATCAGTTGTTTGAGGCGTGGGCCTCTTTCTGTCTTTATATAGACAGTAGTGACAAACAATATGTGCTTAATGAATATGGTCTGAATGGAAACGAATATAACTTGAAATTTAATTCATTCATCTATCTTATGGTACATAGTATAAGTTATGGATCTAAACTTATTTTCTCCAAAAACATTTATTAAACTTATTGATTACGCTTTTCTCATACTTTGACTATTCGCTATTTTTCATGATTCAAATATAGTTTGTTATTAAGTCATAGGTCCAGATTGGGAAGAGATCTCAGAAGTTATTTACCTCAACCTCCTCACAGAAGAAAGGAAACTAAGGCCCAGTGAGGTGAGATGACTTGCCTAAGGTCAAAGAGGTAGCAACAGACATTGGAACCCAGCTCTTTTAACTCTTGAGTCCAGTGTCCATTCTTCATGCTCCCACTTCTAGTCACTGCCTTTAATGGCAAATTAGCAATTGTCTGTATTTTTCCTCTCACATTCTCATGTACAAAATTAAGGTGTTAAGAGTATTGTTGTTTTTTTCACATACGTAATTGCTGGGACAATCAAGCATCTTTAGCTCTACAGGGATAAGTAGACATTCCTCCCAGGAGACTGCAAACTCCCTGAAGGATGGATTGTCCCTGTATCTATTCCCACACAACAGTAAGCACTTAATGTTTGTTGACTGAAAATCAGACCTACAAAGTCTAGTACCTAACAAAGTCAAAGCTACTTATCTTCTGTTATGTGTCATCCTAATAACATAATGTTACCTATGAAATTGGGAGCGGGGAGGAGTAAGCGTAATAATAATTATAATAAGGTGAATATGTGCCAGGCACTCTAAGGGCTTTTTACAAATATTATCTCATTTGTTCTTCACAATAACCCTGTGAGGTAGGTGCTACTAATATCCTCATCTTACATTTGAGGAAATTGAGGCAAATAGAGGTTAAATAATTTGCCCAGGATCACAAAACTAGTTAAGTGTTTAAGGATGGATTTGAACTCAAGTCTTTCTGACCCCAGGCCCAGCATTCTATCTACTTTGCTATAACCTGCCTGACTCAATATGTGAATTAGTGAGATATTAGGTTGCTGGGAGCTCTGGGAGGAAACTCTCAATGCTTGCTTCTTAACAAAACCTAATGTGCTTTCTTACCTTCATCACTGAAGGCAGAACAATGATAAAGGCTTGATATTCATCTAATATGTCAATGTCTTATCACTCATCAGGACTGTATTAATAGACCTTGTTCTCAGTGGATGGAATCAGATGGACCCATTTTTTGCTTTGGCAAACTATACACAAGCAAGCAAATTACAAGATGGAGGGTGGAGCCTAGCTTTGTTATAGAAATAGAACAATAAAGGTACAGAAATATCAGTTAACGGCAACTACAGGCAGAGATGTGCAAGAAAAGAACAAAGAATGTGAGGAATCGGAGAAAGATAACTAAGCATTAACCAAGGAAGGAGGAGGCTAATAAGTTACCATATGGAGGGAATAAAAGCCTTCAAAGTCCAAAGAGTACAGAACTGATTTCCTCAATATTTCAAGGTAGAGTAAGTACTACTTTGGACTAGGTATAGAAACAGGATATAACTAAGAGAAAATCAAGTGTAAAGGGCCAAGCTTCAGTAAGAATCCAGAATGGAGGAAATCATTAAGAATAGTTTTGGGGTTTTTTTTTTTGGGCTTGACAAGATACTGGTACATCTTAACAAACTCTGCATAACTGTGTAAGCTGTGTAACTATAATTTCCCTAAGCATGCAGTTTTTACTCTAAGATTTCTAATTTAATCATTTGACTAAAAATGGGCTGAGTATAACACTGTAGAACAGAGGTGACTAACAGGTGAACCCCTTAGCCTTTCTTCCCCTAAACCTGTAGCCTTTTCCCATCTCTCTCCTGAGTTGGGTCAATTACCATCTCTGTCCAGATGACACTCAGCTCTATTTATGAACTATGAGATATTTATGAGATTTAATACATGACAATCATCTGAGATTAAATAAGTGTAAAAAGTACTTCATACAGTGCCTGACAAACTAGATACTTATTCCCTCTCCCTTTTATTTGTCCAGCCCTAGTCTCTCTCATCTTTCCAACTTTCTATTAGATACCTCAAACTGGATGTTTTGTAAGCAACTTAAATTTAATATGCCCCAAACTGAAATCATTATCTTTCTCCATAAGTCCTCCCCCTTCCAAAATTCCTTATTATCATTCAGCACACCATCTTTCTTTGGTCACCCAGGCTCACAACTAAGGTGCCATTCTTGACTCCTTTTCTTTCATATCCAATCAGTTGTCAACCAAGTCCTGTCATTTCCACCTTTGTAGTATTTCTTGCATATGCCCCCTTCACTCCTCTGACACTGCCATCACCCAAGGCAAGCCTTTTTTGCCTCACCCCTAGAAGGCCGCAATAGCCTGCTGGCGCTGGTCTTCCTGACTCAAGTCTCTTCCCACTTCACTGCATCCTCTACTCAACCAGGCATTTTCACTGGCTGCCTGTCATGGCTGGCTCTCTATCTCTGACTCCTGGTTTCCCTCAAGTCTCACCTTCCCCAAAAAGCCTTTCTTTAATCACAGTATCTATAATTATGCCCAATTTATTCTTTATGTATCTTATTTGTACATAGTTGTTGCATTTTATTTACCCCATTAGACTGTGTGTGGCGTGCTTCTGGAGAACAAGAACTGTCTTTAGCCTTTCTTTGTACCCCCAGTGCTTGACCCATAGGAGGTAAATAAATGCTTGTTGATTGGGAGCAGAGTTAAAGAATAAGGGGGAGGGAGAGTGGTCTGATACTTCTGCCAATCCTCCATCTTCTCCTAGTTCATGCCTCCACAACCCTTCATGCAACACTACAACAATAACAAAATTCAACTATCTATTCCTAAGGCAGAGGTTCTTAACTGTTTTTGTTATGAATCCCCTTTGGCAGTCTGGCGAAGCCTATGGGGCCCTTCTGATGTTTTTAAATAATTAACTATACACAGGATTACACAAGAAAACAATGATATTGAAATACAGTTACCCCAAAATGAACCAAAAAACCACACAAGTTCTCGGTGGGCCACATGAAGAACTCCTGCATTAGTTTTCCCTCTTCCTTCACTCCCCCACCCCAATCATCCTTATCGAAGCTATTACAATTATTTTCCCAAGGCATAGCAAGCCTTCAAAGGCCATTTTCCATATAAAAAACTGAGCCTGGTAGGGACCATAGTTTGCAAATATTTCAGTCATCAGAAACATGTACCTTGTAGGCATTTAACTGAAAAGCCCATTTATCCACGCAACAAACACGCACTAGGGCCATCGGTCCCCTCTGCTGCTTTTTCCACATTCATTCTACTCCGTAATCTCAGGCTGTCCACGTTTCTTAATAATAAAACCCACGAGTGAGCCCTACCACTTTTCCCATCTTTCCTCCTCCCCTCCCACACGCAGCACTGTTTCCTATCCCTTTTTTGGGGGGAGGGCACCGATTCTCATTTCCTCTCTCCCTGCCCCCCCTCCAGTCCAGGCTGCCCGTCCCGTCCCGTCCCGTCGCCTCCCCAGGCCCCACGGCCCCCTCCCCGGCGCAGGTAGCTCGGCCCCTTCCCGGTCCCCAGCGCAGAGGCCCGGCCCCGCACAGGCGGACGCCGGGGCCGCAGGCCCCCCCAGAGCGTCCTCCCCCTCCCCCGCTCGGAGCCCGCCGCTGTCCGGACCGTTACCTCTCCAGTTCCTCGTCCTCTTCCATGGCGCGGCCGAGGGCAGCTTCCGGGCTCCTCAGGTGGCGGGGGCGGCCCCGGGGATGTGCCCCATACCTCGGTCCCCGCGGGCTGAGCAGGAAGGAGGGAGGAGCCGGAGGAGGAGCCGCGGCGGCGCGGCGAGGCGAGGACCAGGCCGAGGGGCGGAGCCTCCCGGCGGCTCTGCCCCCGCCCCCCGCCGCAGCCAGGGGTAGCGGCCGCGCCTCACCTGGCGAGCCTCTCCCTTCCACCCGTCCGCTGCTAGGTTTTTATCTTCTAGCCCGCCCTCCTCCCCCGCCGGCGGGGCCTTCTCCTTTTACCGGGGGTAATCCCCTCTCCTGACCCAGCCTTGTCCCCTCACTTGGGAGGGGTCTTCTCCCTCACCTGGCGGGGTCTTTCCCCCTCCTCCAATGGCAGGGCTCGTTACTATGCCTATTCCCTGCAGCCTGGCACCTTGGGGATACTCAGCCCCCCCCCCTCAAGTGACCCTGGCTCCCCACAAAGCACCTTTCCGGGAATGGGCGAGGACCCCCTCCCCTAGGCCTCCACCAGCCCGACCCCAACCGTCTGGCCCGCGCCCGCCCCTCCTCGTGGGGAGCCCTGCCGAGACTCCTCTCCGAAATGCACGCGGGCATGCCGGCGTGGGAATCCCAGCTCGCTTTATCAGCTGCCTCGGGGGCTAAGGGGAGGTCAACGAGGGTCTCCTAGAGGATCCAGTCCCTGCCTCGAGGCCCAGCTTGGGCTGATGGTCGAATCTCCTTTAAACTTGGGCGGAGGCTTGGGGTCTGCTCTCTATCCTTTCT
Organism: Bettongia penicillata ogilbyi; assembly: GCA_023548195.1. Lineage (NCBI taxonomy): Eukaryota > Metazoa > Chordata > Mammalia > Diprotodontia > Potoroidae > Bettongia > Bettongia penicillata. The sequence goes on from JAJHZJ010000181.1 coordinate 1,730,563, forward strand.
CCTCGGGGCCTGTCCTGCCCCCCGAAACGCTCGTTTCTTAGCAAGATTTGTGTCTCTTTCCTTTTCCTCGTCTGTCCTCCGTTGGGCATCCCTTCTTTTCCGGATCCCCGGAGCCCCACACCCCGTATCTCCTTCCCTTTCCCGTATGGTTTCCTTTTCTCCAGCCGAGCCTCCCCCTTCCCCTTCCTCTCCCTCAGGTGTTCTTTCCCACGTGCGAGCTCCCTTTCTCTCCTTCCCTCGTTTCCACCTCCGCCCCCGTTTGCTCTTTTCCCTGCTCCAGCTGTCTTCTCCCATTTCCACATATCCCCATGCCTTTCCCCACTTGTTCTCCTCCCCCTCACACATGTGACTCTTCCCCCCAGCTGTTCCACTCCCCATGGCCGGAGCCCTGGGGAACCCTCCTAGCCAGTCTTCTGCAGGGAAATCAGGCAAGTGACGGAGACAGCCCGGGCCAAGGAGCCGGAGGGTGGGGAGGGGCGAGCGGAGGGAACATCGGGGCGGGGCTGACTCACTCTAACCCGGGAGGCTCCACTGGGTTAGCGCCCCACCCCCTCAGCTCTTCCATAGGGCGAGCCTCTCCCCGCTCCGCCCCCTCCCTGACCCCGGCCGCGTCCGATTGGCTAGAACGGGTGTCGGGTTAGGCGGTTCGGTGGCGGGCGCTCGCCCCCGGGAGGTGAGCAAGCAGGGGCGGTTGAGGCGTAAGTGAAGTCTTGGCCGGAGTTTGCTTCTTGCCAGGAATCCCGCGGCTGCGGCGGCGACGGCGGCTGCTTTTGGCGAAGCGGAGCCGGATCACGTCTCTTCCCCCCTCAGCCGGCGGGGGCGGCGGAGCGGACCGAGGCTTCCGGAGCGCCGTGCCGCGGTGGGGTAGCCCTCGATGCCCAGGTAAGTAACTTTGCGCTGCGCCTCACGTTTCGCTCCCGCTCGGCGTCCTCGTCGTCGCCTCAGCGGCGGCAGCGGCGGTCTGTGTGCCTGCGTGCGGGGCTCAGGTGCCAGCGCCCCGGGGGGGGAGGAGCGGCCGAACCGTCCCCGCTGCGCCCCTTTCGCCGGGCACCGCGCCCTCGCCCTCTTGTTGGCGGCTGCTGGCCGGAGGGTGGAGGAGGGGGAGGAAGATCTGGAGGACCGTCTCGGACTTCTCCGGAGCAGGGCGCGGGGTGGGTGTGGGGCTGGCCCATCTGGCCCCGGGAGGGACGCCCTCGCTGCCGGCGGTGCCCGGCGGGCGCCCCGGGAGAAGTCAGCCTGGGCCGGGCCGGGACCGCGCTGATCCCGGGGTGGGAAGCTGGAAGGAGCCCTCACCTCTGTGGGCTGTCGGAGCAGCCCTGCTGGTGTCCTCCGGGACGCTGCGGGGCGGTGGTCCCCCCAGCCCCAGCCCTCACCTGTTGCCTTTTTATCACCTCCCTCTTGGGCTGGCGGTGGAGATGGAGGAGAGCGGCCCGAAACCTTCCTGCCCAGATCGATGGCCCCGAGAGGGTGTTAAGAAATGACGCCTTCTCAAACCTTGGATGTGGTAGGTAGAAGACTCTACAGTTACCTGTTGAGACTGCCCGGCAGCGAGCCCAGAGCTGGTCTTTGGGACAGCCCCCACGTTAGACCTTACGTTAGACGCCAGTCACTTCACCTCTTGACTCTCGGTAACTCGGGACTGTAAGCTGCAGAGGCTTTCCAGGTTTGCGCTGGTAGAAATTCCCTCGACTGAGAGTATTCCAGGACAGGTCACTGGCTGTGAATGCGGAGAAGGTGCTGGTGTGCATCGACTGAGTTCTCTGGTAATAAGGAATTTATTCAAATGAGTTCACAGGCCCAGTCCCTCTCTTTACCGTGAAGATGGTTCCCGCGCCTATTTCCTAGTCGGTGCTTAATAAATGTTGTAGAGCCGAATTGAATTTCAGTGTTCCAGTTTATATAGTGTTGTGAATACAGGTATACGCTGTTCTTTCAGGTGTTACTTTTCAGTGTCTGTGCATTTAAAAAACCGTATACCGGGGCTACTTGGAAGTGTATTTTTAAAAGAAGAGAAAAATCACAGAACCTTGGAAGGGAGTAGAGTGAAGCAGTCTTAGTGCAGGAGAAGGAAACTGTTTTAGGTTCTTGTTAGTTGATGCAGCTTAGTTAAAATTGTGAGTTTCAGCCTCAGTCTCCGTAGCAGCAAAAGCTTACAAAGGAGCTTCAGCTTCCCAGCTCTCAGAAGGATCAGAAGGTTATAGCTGGAAGATACTTAAGATATCATGTAAATCCCTGAGGCCCAGATAGGTAATGGGGTCACTGTTACACATGGCCTGGGGTTTGGTTTTTTTTTGTTTTTTGAACCTCAGTGCTCTTACTCCAAGTCTTGCACGTATTCTCTGAACCATCTTCATATACTCCTAGCCAAGGGGATTGGTCAGAAAAGCCATAAGCTGTGGGAGAAAGGGGATGATCTAACCTTATGCCTGCTCTAGCATATTATTACTGTGAAATCAGTGTTTTTCTTTCTATACACGACTCCCTCGTTGTATATTTTCCCTCCCCCTTTTTTAACTGACTGAATTATGGTTATATTCTCATAGGTTAAATACAAAGCTAGATTTTATTAATATAATCAGTGACAAGGGATGAGCATATGGAAAAGGTTAGAAAATGTACTCTGAAAGACTTAATTTCTTCAGACACTTCAAAATGTCTGCTGTATGTTGGCCACACTGCTAGTGGAGGGAGAAAAGGAGTTTCTGTTATTTTTTGTCTGTCAAAAACCAGGTAGATCTTGAATAACAAAGTTTTACCTTTTTGGTTCACCTAAGATACACAGACTTTTTTATGAGTGAAATATAGGTCAAGTCTGAACCAATGTAAAATAATGCCAGTTTCTGTCTAAATCCCTTAGAATAGAGTTTATAGACCTCGTTGATCCTTTTCTCCTGTAGTGAATTTCAGGTTGAATGCTTGAGTTTTTAGTTTTTGTGTTTTTATGCTTACTATGAAAAACTTTAATCATATAGGCAGCAAGGTGAAATAGATTAGAAGAGAGTTACTGTAAAATCCAATTTATCTAGAGTAATTGGGGGAATGGGGTCAGGATTCTGCATGATTCTGTGTTGGGAATGGTAAGAACACTTCTCTTCCTAGATGTATCACTAGTGGCAAGTTGATTAACCTCTCTAAATGTCAAGTCTATTCATTTGTAAAATAGAATGGTACCTTTTTTTGGTGAATAAGGTATCTTTTAACAAAATATTATATAAATGCATTTATTACAGGCAGGCATTCTCTCTGCAGCTTCTAGGCTTAAAGACTTCCTAAAGTATTGAGAGGTTAACCCTCAGGTCACACACAAGCCAGCATGGGTCAGAGGTGAGACTCGAATTTGACTTGGCTTCCTGGCAGCTCTCTACCCATACTGCCTCTACCAGTTTTCACATATTTTTATAATGGAAATTTAAAGACATTTTGTTAGTATTCTCTCAACTACTCCTTAACTAGGACTGTCTCTGTTTTTGCAGATGGGAATATTGAGGCTCCAAGAAGTTAACTTGCCTATGGTCATTTAGCTGGTAGGTGTCAGAACCATGTTCAAGTCTCTCCTAACCCATAATTCGCATGTCTTTCCAGAATTTAAAATACAATAAAGTACAGTAATAAAAGTAAACTGTTGTTTAATGATTTACACTTAATGTAAAATACCATGACTGTAAATCCAGAATTAGACTACATTTGTATTTTCCTGATAATTGATGTATACTTTAAAAAATAAATCCCTGGTGTCATCTCTTCTTACTTGCTTCCTTTTCTTATAGAAGTTCAGACTATTGGAAGAAAAAAAAATTTTTAAGCTTTCTGATGGTTTGAATTTTGAATAAGTGGGAGTGTTCTGAAGTAGCCTATATGGATTTTGTTTTGTTTCCAAAATTCCCTTAATAATATAGACTTTGAAGTCTTGATAAGAATTGTTGAAAGAAGTATGGTGAGTGGTTAAGTACTATCTGTTATTACTGGCAGGGTTTAATTAAATACAATTTGCACATCTCTAATTACTTTTGCCCAATTTCACAGAATCTGGACTTTTGATGCTGATAATGAGCGTGGGAGAATTTTATGGAGGAAAAAGAAAATTTTGTATTTTTCATTCAAAAAGGGAAAAGATAGAAATATAGTATGTGAGGAGAAAATATGCAAATAAGTAATGCATATAATGCAGGCATATCATAGTATTTCAGCAGATCCATGATCTCTGTTGTAATTACTACTTCCAGTAATGCATAACCCATTCATCATACCCTCTTGACATGTGCAGCCCTTTATCCATGTCCTTCTGTAAATCCTTCCATGGTTGTTCACTGAGTGTGCTTGGGTGCTGGGCTCTTTCTGCAAATCTCTTGCCAGTGCCTGAAGCCCAAGGAAGACCTTCAGGCTCTCTACCAGTTAATTATACCTGCCTTTGACCACATGACCAAATCTACTTTCTTTAATGGTCATTCATTCTCTACTGGCTCTACAATTAGGACAGTTCTTTGGTAATGTGCAGTAGAGAGCTTTTGCTAGTTCTGAATCTCCATTTCCCTTTAAGTAACCTCACATTTATTTCTTTAGAGACTGATATCCTGTGACTTGTAGCTATAGTATATCGCACCAGGAGAATATTGATGTGAAAAAGAAGAGCCTTGTTTCAGGCAGCAGCTTAGGGTCATTAAATGTGCTGCATAATTTTCCAGATATAATCTTGCCAGTTTTATTCTTTCTCTTCAGTTCTGGGCCTGGCTCATAGTCCGTTTGCAGTGTCTGTCCCAAGAGATAGACACTGATGGAGCACTTCTAGAGCTTGTTTCTTCACCTGCCCCTCCTGGTGTGGACAATAGGTATTCATTATTCACTTGAGTTTTCCTTCATGAATAATAGTTTCCTCATTAAATGTCAGTACTCATTAAATGCTTTTCACTTATTTATTCATTCCTTCACAAGGTTGGGGAGAGACAGGAGGTGTTTTGAAGAGGTTCTAAAGACCAGAACTGCCTATTTCCTAATTGTTTTGTAATGGTGGTAGTCAACCTCATGAGCACAAAACTGTCCTTTCCCCACACTGCTTTCCCATTATTCCCATTTTTGGAAAGTTGTTCCTAAGGAGATGGATGAACTTAAACTCTCCACCCAACCATGTCCATATAAGAGTGCACAGTTTAAGTTACTCTAGTCAGTGAAATACAAGCCAGTCCAAATTAATTGCAAAGAGATCTTTCAAAGCTATGTGAGTGGGCAGAGAAAGTGGCAAGCAGTTAGACAAGTATAAGGTAATACACTTAAGGGAAGGGAAAAAATCTAAATTACACTTAGAGTAACAGGCTTTTTAACTGTTGCAACTCAGGAAAATGATTTGGGAACCATTCTTGACTATTCCTTGAAGACATTGATCTAATATTCTTCTGTGGGGAAGCCCACCTGGATATTCTTCTTACATTTGGAAAAATACTGGAAGGGACCCAGAAAATATCAACCTCCCCTTATATAAAACATATATCTAGATGCGGAATATAGATTGGGGGAATTTGCTGCCAATGCAGAAATTTTACAGTAGAGAATATAATGTAGAGGCCTCATATAATTCTAACTTGATTATTTAGCATTTATTTCACAATGACTTTAGAAGGTGTTGACTTTTTAAAAAAATGTACACACTAATAGTATCCACATACATCTTAATTTTGATTTATTGAGTTTGCCCTCTTGGAACAGAATTACAGCTTGCTAGATGCCATTTTAAATAGATTTCAGTGTAATTTTGTTAGTGGCTAGTGATTATGACAGTAAAGTTTTAGGAAGAAAAACCTATCAGATAAAACAAATATACATTTATTGAATAGTGTTAATTTTAAAATTAAGCCTTTTATTGTTTTAAAATATAAATTAATTTTAAATGCATTTTTGAAATGTTTTAATATTTATGTGGTTATATTGTTCAGTTTTTTTTCCTGTCATGTCTAACTTTTCATGACCCCATCTGGCAAAGGTAGCGAAATGGTTTGCTATTTCCTTCTCCAGCTCATTTTACTGATGAGGAAATTGACACAAACAGGGTTAAAGTGACTTTCCCAAGGTCATACAGCTAGTAATTGTGAAAGCCAGGGTTTGAACTCAGAAAGATAAGTCTTCCTAACTCTAGATCTTGGCACTCTATCCACTTCGACAGTTAGCTGACTGTGGTTATGTAGAGTAAAACGTAATTTTCCGGAACCACTCAGTCATTATTAAATTTTCTGGTACATTGTATTTTATTTAGGATAATCTTGCTTGTGCTCATGGAGAATATAAAATAATTTAGAGTTCGTTTTTCACCAGAATATTATCCTTATACTATTTATAATTGCTAGCATTTGCATGCTACTTTGCTACACATATGTAGCACATATGTTATGTAATTTGATCCTCCCAGCAGTCCTGGGAGATAGGTGCTGGGAGACACAGTTTGATTTTTCAAGGTCACACTGCTGGCAAGTGTCTGAGGCTGGATTTGAACTCTGATCTTGACTCCCAAATCTTGCTCTTGATGAACTGCGTGACCTCACTGGTATTTTAAAAAACAAACCCCAAAAAACCTTATGACATTTTACTGGCATTCTGTGAGTTATTCATTTTACTGGGAGGCAGCAAGCAGTATCACAAAATTACAATTTGAGAAATTGTGTTGGAATAATTTGCGATTTTTTTTAAAAAGCACAAGTCATTTAAATTTTCACATCTGTGTAAAAATTCTTTCTAGGAACTTCACAAGCAAAGAAATGATAGTTTAAGGGATATTTGGGATAAGTCCTTAAACTTTTTGAGGTCAATGTAGTGGTCATTGTGTTTTAATGGAAATAATGTGGGGATATGAAATAAGGTGATTCAGACTTGAATCATGAGTATGGTGACTCAGTCAGTGAACAGGCTGTTGATACCTGAAGTATTATCACCTCCATTTTTAAGATGAGGGTGATAATACTTGAACTATCTCATGGTGTTAGGAAGCCTTTATAAACTTTAAAGAACTATATAAATGAACTGCTTTTATCATGGTAGTAATAACAATTTTTTTTAGCCAATGCTTTTGTGTGATGTATTGTGCTAATTGGGACATTAACTTTAACAGTTTTATATTTCTGATCATCTGATGAAGTGGCTTCACAGAGACATTAGTGTTACATAGACCAGGTTTTAAGAATTTCTAATTTCTGTTGATGAGATGATACAGCTAACACTATTTTAACATTTGTTGAATATATAGAAAAAATTAAGTACTAGACATTCTTTGAGCAGCAGAAATACTTTTATAAACCTAAGCCCTAACACAGTAAGATATTTTCATCATGTCCTGGACAGTATTCACCCTGATTTTTCTAGGTTGCTAATATATATTTTGTTTCTATCCAGCTGAGTCATTTTAATGTCTCTATTAGCACAAGCAAGATTGTAACCAAAATAAAATGTACCAGAAAATGCAATAAATTAGTCAAGATGCTGGAGTAAATTGATAAATAAATTGAATTTTAATTTGGATTATACTATTGGGTGGCAATGATTTGATTGGTATGCAAAAAAATGTGATACAGGAGCACGGAGTCTCATGTGAACATAGTTCATTTGTCTGATTTCTCAGATTAAGAGAAATAGTAAGGAAAACAAAGTAATTTGAATTTTGAGTTAGTAACACTACATGAAATTAAAAGGTAGGTTGCAGACCAATTTAATGGCAGATATTACATATTTAAGCTCTAAGATGAGCTTATTTCCTGATTAATTTTTAAGTGAAATGCATGCAGTGCAATCAAATTTTTGACTGAAATATTAAAGAATCTTAAATTCTACCATTTCCTATATTTCCCCCTTCCCCTCAATTATCTGTCTTATCCACTAGCATAATGTGTTGGATAGTTTAGAACTTAGGAAACAAATCCCTAACATTACTAGATGAGTGACCATAAAGTAGTCATTTAGCTTTTCTGAGCCTCAGTTTGCCTACTGGCAAAATGCACCTAACTGTAGGTACTACCTATTTCATAAGGGAGTCAAATGAGCTGATGTGTGTAAAGTGCTTTGTTAACCTCAAAGTGCATTGTAGAAATGTCAGCTCTCATTTTTATAAGCAAATCATGCCTGAAGGAAAATTTTGAAAAGCAATGCTTGGTTTATTATAAAATTCTAATCTATTATGATAATCTCAGAAATTGGGGAATTTTTGTTAAGTTATAGAAATTCTTTGGAAAGTAGAAATTGAAAAATCTGAAATTGAGTCGCACTTTGAAATCAAAGGGAGGAGCTAAAATGTTTTTCTCAGACTAGCAAGAGAATTAATGAAAACAAGGTACAAATTTCTGGTGATGTTAAGGAATGTGAATTAACTGGAGTTTGAAATAAATTAGAATATCATTGAAACTTAAACATTTTGCTATAACTATATAACATTATAAGATATATCTTAACCTGAATTTTAACTAGCTCACCATAATACATGAAAAACATCTGTGTAATTTTCTGAGGAATTGAAAGCCCTTGGAATGTTGTAAAATCTTGGATTTAGAAGAGACCTTTGGACTCTTGCGTCTTCTTTTTTTTTACAAGCAGAAATCTGAGTTTTGTTCCCTGCCTGTAGAATGTTCTCCCTATTTTCACATATTGAATTCTTATTCATTCTTTACATCCCAACTTACAGGCTACTTTCAGAAAGTCTTCCCTAGTTTCCCCCACTCCTTATTTATGAATGACCCTCCTTGTAGACCTCAGGTAGCACTTTTGTTGTAATGTTCCCATACATCTCTCATGTGCTATTGGGAATTATAACGATCTGAATTCAGTATATTTCACCCTGATAAGTGACAAGCTTCTTGAAGTCATGGACTATTTCTGATCTGAATTTTGTGTTTTCTTTAATATGTCACAATGCTGTGTATACAAAAGATGTTTAATATTTGTCATGTAGTTTTCCTACCTAAACCCTGTGATGTGGTTACATGAGGGAAAAGATACAAATTATAATGCATTTTACATATGTCACAGCCAAACAGTATTGAGTGCTGTTTTTGGTTTGCGTCCCCACTGTAATCACCTTAGTTTTCAACATGCTCATCTTGGGATACATGTCACCCATCATGGATTTAGAATTGGAAAAGATCTCAGAGGTTATGTTAGGTCAGCCCCTTCTTTTTACAGATAAGGAAGTAAATGTATAGAGGTTATATTCCTTTCCAAAGTCACACAGGTAGTAAGTGGCAAAGCTTAGGAGTTTTCTTCAAGACATTAGCTTCATGTCTTTTTAAGTTATATATTTTTAAAAAGTATTAAAAATCTATTTTGTCTCCCACTCATCTGCCTTCTCCCCACATGCAATTGAGGAGAAACACCCCTTCCCTAAACTTTTGTAACAGATATATATAGTTAAACAAAACTAATTCCTACATTGATGCTCTCCAAAATAAATCTCAATCTATTCTGAGTCACATTCCCTCTCTAACAGCAAGTGTTTGGCATGTTACATGATAGGTTCTGAGGACTTGTTGGTCATTGCAGTGATCAGTGTTTAGTTCTTTAAAAGTTGTCCGCCTTCATTTCTTAATCTTAATATTTTGCAATATATTTTTCACAGTGTTGACTTTTCTCTACTTTCACTGTCAATCCACAAAATGATCAGCTTGGTTCGATATTATAGGCAGAGAGCTCTGTATGGTTTATGGACACAGGAGCTTGTATCATTTTATAGTCAGAATTAAAGGGTGCTTAGGTGATTTGTTTGTATTTAAACCAATTATAAGCAAGCCATACCCCCATACATGTTGGGATTGGTATTTAACTTAGAATCTTGTGCCTACACCTTATGAAAACCCTGGTTATCTCAGCTATTTCTATGTACATATTCAGTCAGTTGTTCAAACAGTAAACATTTATTAAGTTCTTGCTATATGCCAGGCACTGTCCCAAGCCCTGTTTCTTTCTCTTTGTGGTCAACCCTGACTAAGATCAGCATAACTTCCCTTTAAAACATCCTCAACAAGCCATTCAACATCTCTTTAAATGCCTACAAAGAAAATATTATTAGTCCATTTTCAAATAACTCTAATTGTTAGGAAGTTCTCCCAACTTTTGAGACAAAATTTACTTTTGCATAACTTTATAGCTAGGTGGCATCAATTGCCAGGCCTGTAGAAGACCTGAGTTCAAATGAGGATGGGCCCCAGATGCTTACTATCTGTGTGATCCTGGGCAAGTCACTTAACCGTGTTTTCTTCCCTTTCCTATAAAATGAGCAGGAGAAGGAAATGGCAACTCATATCTTTGTCAAGAAAACCCCACAGGTCTCCAAGAGTGAGACACAACAACCAAAGAAGAAAAACCATCAATTGGCCTTTCTCCCCCTGGATTTGTCATTCTTCTACATACAGCCCCAACCCCTTTTTTTAAAGACAGTAATCATGCATTCCCTAAGTCTTCCAAGTACGCATTTCCTTCCTTTTATCTGCATATGACACATCAAGTCCCCCACATCATCTTTGCTTGTCAGTTCCTCTGGACATGCCCCAAATATCAAAATTATTCAAAAAATGTAGCTTCTAGACCTAAATATGATCTTGTATATGTGGTTGGTAAACATGATCTCCTGTTAACTTATTGAGTAAGGAAACAATTTATATGAGAGAATTTATTGTGGAGAGAATCCTTATGAGTGTAATGAATGTCGGAAGGCAAGCTCAGAAGAAACAGCCTGATCAACATCAGAGAATTTGTGTCAAAGAGAAGCTGTATGAATGGAATGAATATGGAATGCTTTCCTCTAGTACGTTTCACTTAACACCAGATAATTCATACAGGAGTGAAACTTTTTGAATGGCTAAACTTTGTGAAGATCATAAACGTGAGAAGGATTCCAACTGATACACATTTAAGTTTTGATTATTAAAGGGAAATCCTATCGATGAAGCAAATCCCATCTAGTTTCGCACAGGTTGCTCCAAACATATTGGTGTGGTTTTAATTACCCCCAAGGTTTTCTCTGAAAAATAGGTCCATCTTTTTAATGTCATTATTCCTCTCATGACTGTTTTTTAAAACTGTACCTGAAATTTCATTGGTATAGGAAACTCCTGATGTCGAAAAATTTTCTTACCCATTGGTAGGAAATCAGTACCTATCCTGCAAGAGAGTGGCCTAGGGCATTAAAGAAGTTGTGTTGGAGACCTGGCTTGAATTTAGTTATTTTTTATTCTCAGATTGGCTCTGTATATATTCTTTTTCTCTGCATTGTTTTAAAAAGAGGCCTCTGGTTTCCATCCCTGAGCTGTGTCACAGTGTGATGTGAAACCTCAGAGTTATTTTAATGTTCATTTCTATATGGCTGCTGTTACTTTGGATTTCTTCTCTTAAAAACTGCCTCTTCATATCTTTCGACCTTATTAATTAGGGCATATCTCTTGTTCTTAGCAAATTGAATCAATTTTCAGTATGCGTAAGAAGTTATATCCTTATCTGAAATATTTACTACAGAGATTTTCATATCTACCTGCTTCTCTTCAAATTTTAGTTGCTCTTGGTTTGATGAGCTGTTTTATGTCTTGTGATTCTGTCTTGTACTTGGTCATAAACTCCTGCCCTCTCCATAGATCTAACAGGTAATTTCTTCCTTGCTCTTCTCATTTGTTTATGATATTACCTTTTTGTCTAGGTCATGTACTCATGTAGAACTTGTCTTGGTGTGCATTGTGGAATGTTGATTTGTACCTAGTTTCTACCAGACCACTTTCCAGTTTTCTCAGCAACTTTGGTTCATTTTTTAATTCCACAGGTGGGTTTATCAAACACTGTGCTGCTGTGCTTGTTTGTTTCTGTGTAGTGTGTGCCTAATCTGTTGCACTTCTCAATCTCTATATGGCTTACTTATAGTACTACATTGTTTTGATGATTACTGATATGTAGTATAGTTTGAGATGTGATACTGTTAGACCTCCCCACTTTTTTCCTATTATTTACTTGCGATTTTTGACCTTTTGTTTCTCCAAATGAATTTAAAAATATATTTTTCTGGGTCTATAAAGTAATCCTTTGTTAGATTGTTTGGAATGGAACTGAAAAAGTAAAACCATTTAGTTTATGTTATTTTGTCATTTTTATTTTATCAGTTTTGCCTACTCAAGAACAATGAATATTTCTCCAATTCTTTGTTGTTCAGCAGTTTTTCCAGTCATTGCCAACTCTTTGTTGCTCTTATTCTTGAAGGCCAGATTTGAACTCAGGAAGATAAGTCTTCCTTGACTCCAGACCTAGTGCTCTATCTACTGTATCCCCTCACTGCCCCCACCACTTCTTTTAGATCTATATTTTTGTAAAGAGTGTTTGTAGTTTTCATATAGTTCCAATGTGTATGTGTTTTGGCAAGTAGACTACTAAGTATTATATGCTTTCACTCAGTCAGTATACATTTATCAAGCCCATACTCAATTCAAGGGACTCTGCTGAGTGCTGAGGATACAAATTAAAACAGCAGCAACAAAACAACAACAGAAACAACAGTCTCTGTCCTTAGAGAACTTGAGGTGTAATGTGGAAAGATAACACACAAAAGGTAGCTGAAAATGGGATGGGGACTGGGAAAAGAAGCACTTGACTGTCTGAGGAGATACTAGCCAGTGGGAAAGAAGAGACTTAGCCACTTTAAATGGAGACTTTGGAGGTGTTCTGTGTTCCAGCCTCCAATCTGATTGGCCGAGGGTGCTGGTGAGGTGAGAGTACCCTATGCATTCTTGTTGGATGAAGTTTCCTGGGGGCATGATCATGGTCAGACCAGTCCAAGAGAGTATAGCTGGTGAGAAAAGACAAGTTGGCCGGCCCTGGGAGCTCTTTTTAAACAGAGACTTTTGGAGTTCTCTGTACTTCTGCTCCCTGATCTGCATTTGTATCTCTTCTCAATCTCTATCTCAATTTCTATCTCTTCCTGCTAGAATTTTGTCAACAACGTATAGTCTTTTCCTCTTCAAGCCCTTTGATACTTGATTTCTTTCAAACCACTCAACTGTAAAACTTTCCCCTTCTCTTCTCTCCTTCCCCCATTAACTGAGAGAAAAAGGGGCAATGGAAACCCTTGTAAAAAAAACAAACCCTTTACTATTAGCATAGTCAAGCAAAACAAATCCACACAAAGTTCATGGCCTATGATTTATGTCTCTGTACACCATGTCTATCACCTCTCTGTCTGCCTGGAGAAGGGCTAACTGGTTTCCTCATAAGTCCTGGAGACATGGTGGGTCATTACCTTGATCAGTGTTCTTAAGTCCTTCAGTATTGTTTGTCCTTCCAAAAATTGATTACAAAGTTGAGAACTGGGCTGGATCTCAGAAAGGCATTGTTATTGCCAGGGCTGTTCTTGAAGCCTTACCAGCATTGTAGGAACTTGATAGCACTTATATTCTGTTGGCATAGGCTGTCCAGAATCCAGGGTCACCTCCACAGCATATCAGTTCACAGTGAGCCTGAAAGGTTTTAGACTGTATATAAACATTAACTTTTAATTTTCTTCTTGTCAGGCTGAACAACAGATAGGCACACTATTGAGGAATCATTATTTTTGAAGTTCTAGCCTGTTTGGTGAAAATTGTAATGATAAATGCAAGCAGAAAGGTTTGAATTGGCTTGAAATCTAGAGGAAATAGAACCGAGTATTTATTGTCATTGAAAGTAATTTGACAAGATACTATTGTTGGCATACTTGGAGAGAGACTGTGTCTAGAGAGAGTACTCCATTGACAGCAAAGAGGGATACTGTTTGGGATGAATACCGAACGAGCATAGCCCTTATGTAGTATCGTGAAAAATTATCCAGCTACCTTTGCCCAGGTTACAAAAACATTTCTTTTGTTTTTTAGATATATTGATACCAGGAAGGGTGTGCTTTGTGGCTAGCAGTGATTGTGCCAGACTGTGCTAAGCCCTAGAGATATAAATCTGGAAGAAAAAAAATCTTTTCAGTTCAGGAACTTACTCTTTATGGAGAAGACTACACACGAAAGAAAGCTGAAACGTGGGGGTGGAGTTGGTGGGTTACCTGTGTGGGAAATAGATGGCCAGAGGGGGTCCTCTGTAAATGGAGATTGTGGAAGTAGCTCTTCCCTCCTTTTCTCCCTCCCTCCATTCAGAGGAGTCCTAAGGATAAGAGGCTACTGAAGTATCGAGGCTGATACACTCAGGTTTGTAAGTTCATTGGCTCTTAGCCTATTGAGGTAGGAAATGGGAAGAGGTATTTTAAATCTAAAAATTTCTGTCAAACTTTTTTATGACTAGTTTGAGACTTTTATTTGGCTTTTGCATATATAGGTTAATATTTCTTATTTTTTTGTGATTTAAATACTTAATGATAGTAATCTATCAATAGTAGGTCTATCTGACTTATAGCTGAATCTGCCCCTATGTTTTGTCTATATCTATTCGAATTTATGTTTCTTGAGAACAGGTTCTGTCTGCTTTTCTCTCTGTATCCTAGTACACATAATAAATTCATTTAAAGATGAACTGTTTATGAGAATTAGTAGTGTATTGCAATCAAATCTGGCATATATCTCTATACTTTTCACATAGTAAATTCGCATTCAATAATAGTTTGAATTGATTATGAAAATGACTCCTCCCTCCCCGCATTACTTTTCTGAGGTTTAGTTCTTTATCGTTGCTCTGCCTTGACTTTTAGAGGTCATGAAGTTTTCCCTAATGCTATTTAATCAGTTTCTATGGAAACAGTTTGGCAGTCTAAGGTAAGAAAAAGTTGTATTCCTAGGTATCTATTTTAAAATCTGTATTCTGTGAGTCCATTGTTATAGAAGAAAGTGGCTCATGTCAGAAACTAGTGGACACTAATTTTGTTTGTTGATGACTAATTCCTGTTTCTGTGGACAAGTTTGGTAGGTGAAATGAGGTAAAGCCTTAATAAAATAAACACCCTTAAAAACTTTGTTTTACCTCTCTAATACCCCACCTCAGTTTCCATGGAAACAGGATACAAAAGTCAATCACTGTCTGAGAAAAATCTCTTACAGATTTCAGATCCACAAATTTAAATAACCAGCTATATACGTGTGGAGCCTAAAACTAAGGAGCATGTAGTAAGTTAAATGGGAAGGGAGCAATTATTAACTGTTGAAATTCTCCTTTTTTGAATAAAATAGTTTACTGGAGGACAAGAGAATTGCTAAGGGGCAGATATTTGTTAAATTTCTGCTAGGTATCTATCTTGACTTTTTAAGCTACTTATTTACCTTTTCTAATGCTGCTTTATAAATACCAAGCACATACAACTGCAATTAGATTTCTTCATTATTAGAACAAAATTTTATTATATATTATATAATAAGTTAGCCTCTTTACAATTCCACTTTACTAATAGCTATACTTAAGTTCAGATTGCATTGGAAAAGGCTTCTTCTGTAGTAGGGATAGAGCCAATTATATCCAAAGCTGTTTATATCACCCAGAGCTACTGACAAGGAAGGACAGGTGGGACCAGAAATCCCTAGGCACTGATTTACAAGGTAGTAGCATATGTCCTTGTAGAGCACTGCTATTACAATTAAAGCTAGAGAGTACATCTTGAGATCTAACTTAACAGGCCTAGAAGGAAATGGTTTTAGAGTAGTCAGCAGCTCTTTATAGAGCCTTCAGTGCCTGAAGGTTGCATCCTATTGCTTTGTAAATTATGGGCGCCCCAAACCAGGCACAAATGTATGTTTTGCATGAGACTGTTAAAGAGAGGGTGATAGACACCTTATAAATTGAGATACTATTCTGCTTTCATGTTCACCTAAATTGATTTCGATAGCTGAACAAAGAAACAGAAACTTTAAATTTGTGTTTTGTGAAAGCAAAAAGGAATGTCAGTTTTAAAGACTGTTACCACAGGAAGATCCAGGGAAGGTCCAGATGATATACTGTCAGGCCATTAAGAAGGAAGACACTCGGGTATAAAAGGTGTGCTTGGCCCTTGCTCTGGGTCTTGGCACAAAAGAGAGGCAAGTCAGTAAGACCCCTCTGTTGCCAGGTTGCATGCTCCTGTTAATAAAGGCTATTTCCCTTGAAGATTGCCTCTGCCCTTTTTTAAAAATTCGAGTACTGCAGGAAGATAGAATAAGATTCCTAAAGCTGGAAAGGGATGAATTCTTATTACAGTATCCTTAGGAAGTAGCATTATTTTGGGACATTGTCAGAAAGTCATGAGACAGTTTCCATCATTTCACGTTCAGACAGCTCTAACTGTTGAGAAGATATTTCTGACGCAGAGCTGAAATCTGCCTTCCTGCGACTTCTGTAGGTAGAAAAGGTAGGCCTCAGTGGTAGAATGATTCCAGCCCTCTTTCTCTATGTCTGCTCTTCAGATGTTTGAGACAACTGTTCTGTCTTCCCCAGTTCTTCCCTTAGTCTTCTGCTTCAAGCTAGACATCTTCAGTTCCCTCAGTCATTCCTTGTGTGTTCCAGTTCACTATCCTGAAGAAATACTCGATTTTGTCAATTTTTATCCTAAAAGACATATCCAAAATTGAAAACAGTACTCTATTTCAGATGTAGCCTGGCAAGTGTAGAATGGTTGTCACACATCTTTCTTTTGTTCTGGATAGCTCACCTCTGTTAATTTAGTTTGTGTTGCCTTTTGGGGCAGTTGTCACGTTGATTTTTGATTGTGTGGCTAGTTTAAAAGCGCTCTGTCTTTGTGACCTGAACCAAACTTCTCCCATTTTTTTTACTTGTCCTGGTTTCTCTGCTGAGCTCTACTCTGACATCACCAGCTTCTTATTGGATACTTCAAAATGGATTCCTAGAGGCATCTCAAACTTGACTCGTTTAAAACAATTCATTGTCTTCTTTTCTTCTAAATCTGCCACTCTTCCAAACTTGAGGGTAATAACATCATTTTAGGTAGCAAGGTTTATGGAGTAGAAAGAATAATAGATTTGGAGTCTGAGATCCTTGTTCTGTCATTTCTCTACCTGTAACCTTGGGCAAATCTCCATCACCCTCTTTGTTTCTTCTTCCATAAAATGAGGGATGGGGCCAGGCCTTTCAGGGCTCTTCCAGCTGCAAATCTTTCGTCCTGTGACCTCAAAATCATCCTCAACTTCTTTTGCACCTCTCCATACCGAATAACTTGCCAATATGAATCCTACCACCCCAGCATCTCCTATATCTGCCCTTTCTGTGCTCACACAGTCACCACCCCAGTTCAGACTATGTCACTTCTTGTTGCTTCCAGTCTCTCCTTTTCTCCATTCTCCATACAGCTGCCAAAATGATGGTCCTTAAGTATGAACAAGAGTGATTCTTTCTCCTTATCTCATTAAGTTCTAGTAACTTCCTATTGTCCCTAGGATCAAATACAAACTCCTCTGATGTTTAAAACCCTTCAGAGTCTGGCAGCAAGCCTACCTTTTAAGGCTTATTATACATTCCACCCTCTACTCGTTGCCCTTAACACATAGCATTCAGCCCCAAGCTTTGGCACCAGCTGCCCTCATTCCTGTAACATGTTCATTCCTTCTTTCTTGTCCTTCTTAGAAACTCTAACCTACTTAAAGGCTCAAGTGCCACTTTTCTGCATGAAGCTTTTCCTGATCCCACTAGTTTTTAGTGCTTCTCTGATTCCCCTCTTCCTTCCATTATTACCTAATATTTACTTGGTATATATTTTATCTCCACTTGTTTATAAATGTGGAACTTTCCCTTCTTCCTTCCATGGAGTATATGGTCCTTGAGGGCTGTAACTTTCATTTTTTTGTCTTTTATAACTTCGCCTCCAAGCATGGTACCTGTCACACAATACGTGCTTAATAAACATTTATTGAGTAATCTTTTGATACTGCTTCTCGTCCTTGTTTAAAAGTTCTCAAGGTTTAAATTAATACTTCCTAAGCTTTATATAATGAAACTTCTTAGATATGACATATATGAATAACTGTAGAACATAATCGGTAGACATTTATTAAGAGCCTACTTTTAAGTAAACATTTATTAAGAACCAAGTACTGTGATAAGTGCTGCAGAAACAAAAAATGGCCAAAGACAGCCTCTGCCCTTAAGCAACTTGCAGTGGGGGAGACAGCCTGCAAACAAAAGTGTACAGATCAAGATATGTGTGTGTGTGTGTGTGTGTGTGTGTGTGTGTGTGTGTGTGTGTGTGTACAAGTAGGAAATAATTAGCAAGGGAAAGCTCTGGAATTAAGTAATGGTGGGAAAGTCTTATTAATAACACATTAGATAGTAAGTACTGCCTCACCAGATTGCTTTGTAAGTTCTGAAAAGGGGGAAAGACTGCTAACTAACTGGGAAGGATCAGGGAAAACCTTGTTGCATAAGTGGCATTTGAGTTGGACTTTAAAAGATGAAAGAGAGGAATTTGTCAACTAATAGGATAGGAAGGACATTGTAAGAATGACAGACAGTTTGAGACTGGGCTTCATGGAGGGAAATAGTAGAGTGGGTAAGACCTATTCCTTGAGTTATGGCATCCGTGGCTGCTACAATACTGTAGAGGCTTAATGCCAGACAAAGGTGTTTGAACTCTATTTGGTAGGAAATCATTGAAAACTTTTGAGCTGAGAAATAACAGCAGCTTGTGTATAAGCAAGATTAGTGTGATAGCATTCTAAAAGATGGATTAAAATAGGGAAAGAGTGGAGACAAGGAGTCACGTTCCAGAAAATAAATTCTCTTCAACGCAATGCATGTAACTAACTGTTGACTTTACCTCTGAATCTTATACTTTTCTACTAAAGTTAATAACTTCTTGATGTTGATCTTGTTTATGAGCTGAAAATCCCATTTTAAGGTACAGAACATTTTAATGTTATAGTTGACCTCTAAGTAATAAAATGTTTAAGTCTCCAATAAAATAGGAAGCTTTTTGTATTTAGAGCCAATTAGCGGTAAAGGCTTATAGTTGATAGTTTTATATGGAATATAATATTGTTATTTTAAAACACTCTAGATAGTCCTTCCAAATGAGAATTAAACTCAGTCAAAAAAATAGGACAATGTACCAGGTTGCTAATGCTAGCTATGCTTTATGATGGCACATTAAGATAAATGCTTGGGAAAATTGAGACTGAACTTTTTTTTTCCTCTGTTGAATGTTAGTTACATTTGTCTTTTATGTCAAATGAATGAGTATAAATCTTATCAATATCATATTCACACTTTTTTCTTTAATCTTCTGAGTGTAACATAGAATTCTTTTCTCTATAAAGTGATATCTTCTCTATCAGTTGAATATAAATACTAGTAATCACATTTTCCATTTTTCTTCTGAAGTTGTATTCTCACCCATCAAACTTCTTTTACTGAACTTAGACCATAATTAATTTTCTTTTTACATATATCTGAGTCACCATATTTATAACATTTCATGTTTAAAACTAAAATATGTCCATGACTTTATTTTGCTGAGCTTCCCATAAGCTATTTATTACATTGTCAAATTAGATTATATGTATTATAATAATAAAATTATTACATACTCTTTCTGTGCATTATTACACATATGCAGAATATTTTACAGTGATTTAGAAGTAGCATACGATTATTATCTTGAATAATATTAAACATACAGAATTAAGCTTTTTATCCCTTACATTAACATATGTTTGTACATTAGAAATAGTACCCACTTTTTTAGTAATTGGTAGCTATAAATTAAATGTTCCCCCAAACTTATAAATTAAATTTTTTATTTCATTTCAAAACTAATTTTCCCTCTCCAAAAAAGCTCAGAAAAGATAAGAAAAATAAACATTTTTCCTACCCTGGATTACGTTCTTTATTAGCAAATGTCCTTGTGCCCTGGTATTAATGAGACATAATAACATTCTGATGGGATTATGAGCTCCAAATATACATTCAGTGAATCAGAGGATAGGATACAGCTCTCTAGTATTTGTAGAGAAGGATAATTCTATTTTAATTGCTCACTTCATTCTGAATTGCTAACGACTTTTTTTCCTTGGAGTTCGTTGTTTTCACAAGGTAATATTTTGCCCTGAAAATTACTTGAAATATATCCTACCCTCATGTTCAACAGATACAGTAGACTTTAACCTAAATTATTAAATGATTATGAAGTATATTTTTTAATAGGAAATCAGTCATTGTGGTTGTTGCTCTATCTGAGGTTTCTGTTTTTGTATTTAGGGCCTATACAATTTGACTTAAGTGTTTTGAAGAGTAATCTAGGGAAACTATTCCTGAATGTCTTTTTAAAAGCTTAAGGTTATTTTGGAATTTTCAGAAATAGCATATTCAGAATATTCATTTGAACCACAAATTAACTTAAATGGAAATACTTAGAGGACCTTCATACCTAAATTAAATAGAATATTTGGAATAAAAAATGTGAATCTCAAACTTGATTGATTGTATTAACCATGTTAAATATCTGTGTTTTGCTTTAGCAAGTCCTTCAGAAAACATTTGTGAAATTTTTTTGTGCGTCTTTATATGTTTTTAAAAATTAATCCTGGTAAATTGTAACTGGAGACTAAGTTCATTAAAGCAAACTTTGTTTTCATGAAAAGTATTTCTAATATAAAAATTATTTACTTATAGATAAAAAATTCTAATTGCTGGTCTCCCTATCCATTATAAATTATGAGAAAAAATTAAGAAAAATAGATTCCAAAGCATATGTAAAAATGAAAGTTTACCACGAAGCCATTGTTTTTGCCAGTATTGATTTGTTAGCCTATGTTAGCATTCAGTTTTACCATTAACTTCACTGAATGGACAAAAGTGACGTGTGTTTGACTTGTGTGAACTATTTCAGTAGAAAAGTAAAAACTAATAGTCAAACTAGAAATTTGTAAAGTAGTCATCAGAAGTTGAAGCAAGTTTCTGTATTCTCTCCTGGTCAAAACATATGTATAGTATATATTGTATTCAGTCATTGATGCCACAATTTTAAAATATTTCACCTCACACCTACCAAATGAGGGGGAAATGGCAAAAGATGGGGATAGTCAGTATTCAAGGAGTTGTGGGAAAAAGACAGTACATTTTTGGTGGAGTGGTGAATTAATACAACCTTTTGGAAAGCAGTTTGGAACTAGGTAAAAAACAAGGTCCAAATCCATTGACCCAGAGATTTCATTACTAGACACACAATGCAGTTTTATCCATTAATAAAAACAATCCCTATTACATAATAACATTTATGCCAGCACTTTTTTGGGTAGCAAACAGCTGGACACTGTCAACAACTTCAGGAGACTTAGGTGAAAACCAGGTTTATATTATAAGAGAAATTAACACACATGGGAAACCCAAAGAGGTCATGGCCCTTAGAGAAGTTTTTTATGACTACAACAAAAGGAGGAAGAGAAAACAGGGAAAGAAGGATGGCATGGGAGGAGAAAGGTGCAGTAATCCCTCCTGAAGGGGAGGGGCATGGTGATGGCAAAAGCCATATTCTTTTCCCTTGAGAACTGCCAGACTATGAAGATTGGAGGGTCCACTTACCTGCACAGGTGGACCCCAGCTGCACAAGCATTTTCCCCAACCTGGCACAGACTGGCTATTGTCTGTCACGCCTCCTAAGGACACACAGGAAATCCAGCTTGGGGTGCAAACAACAAATAAAGTGAGGTGAGGGGAGATGAACTTTGTCTGTAACACATTCAGGGCCTCCTGCATGCTCTTGGTCCAGTGTTTCTATTTTGTGGCAACTCAAAAAGACAATTTCTGGGGATCCCTTAACAGCCCTTAACAAAACAAAATGGATGTCCATTGTTTGGGGAATAGCTAAATAAATTGTGTTATGTGTAGGTAACTGAATATTACCAAGAGCTAAAAAATTATGAATGTGGTAAATACTGAAAAGAGTGTAAACAGAACCAAAAAAATAATATGCACAGTGACTATAACAAAGAAAGAACAACATTCATCCCACAAAAATTAAAAGGGAATTTGCAAAATTACAGCGGGTATGTCTCCCAAGAAGAGCTATGAGATGGTACCTTCCCATATGAAACCCATTGCCTAGAGCCACCCAAACACTCTGGGCTAACAGGAAGTAATTCTGTGGGCCTTCCCCTAGAAGAGTTATTATTTTTCTTCTGCTAATTGTCTCCATCTACAATTGCACCAGGAAATTTTCCTAGTTTATTAAGCATGTAACTTGGGTTTCCCTAAATACAGATTAAAATGGATCTCCAGCTCCCATACAAAACAAGTACTCAGGGTGACATGGGACAACTTTTATTTCACACAAAAAAAGCATAAGCATTTGGAGCCCCAAAAGAAATATGCAAAGTGTAAATAAAGGATGGGTGGGGGATCAGAAGGGCATCATGTGTGCATTGGAAAGATTGCTGGATTTAGAGTTAGAGGACCCACATTCAAATCCTAACTCTTGTGCTTATTATGTGACCTAGAATAAGCGAGTTACCTTCTTAGGGCCTTAGTTTCCTCACTTATAAAACAAGATTTTTACTAAACTACATCATTAAGGTGCCTTCTTGCCTTAAATCCTTGGATCATTTGAACTTATTACCATGTGAATCCAAGGGAATTGTTAGTTCTCATGAGATGACTGTAAGGATAGAGATAGGGACTGGATCTGTGATTTCACTGGTATGGAAAACAAACCACCAATGCAGTTCTTTACCTTCTCTGCAGTTTACAGTCTTTGAAAGTTGACTAGAACACAGAGGAATTAAATGACTGTCCCATGGTGAGATAGTCAATATGTGTAGGAGGCAAAACTTACTACGTCTTTCTGATTTCAAGGACATGCCTCTTTATCCTCTGTGTAGATTTATGCTAATAAAAAGACGACAGACTGAGAATTGGTGGAGTTGGTGGGTTTGAGGGGCTTTTAGTTCTTTATTTATTCCCTAATTGTTGAACTGCTCTAGCATCTAGCAAAATTGGGAAGTTTGGGGTAGAAGAAGAGAGAGTTTATGATTTATATGAGGGTTACTGAGTTCTTATGTTCAGTGTAAAAAAAAACTTAGGGACTTTTGAGGTGAGATAGTAATTGTTACTTTTCTTGAATTTTCATAAAATCTTTCAAGCTCTGGTTTCAGGGCTGTGTACCATTCTAAGGTACCATAATGTGTGCTCTTTTTATGGAGTTATGTAGTAGTTCTAACTGGGCATGTTTTCTGTTCATTCCTAATATTTCAGAGTTTCTTTACCACACGAATATTATATATTTCTAGTTATTGAAAGTTGCTTAGAATAATGATTTGGTTATTTTATTACTTCTTTCACTATATGTTTACATATATTGAAACTTTATTTCTACTAATTAACCTTCGTGGAAAGATAATGCATATTAATTCTGTAATAGAGAACTTGTTGATAACTTATCTTGTTGGATAATTTTTAGGACTTCAAAGTTTTACAATATGGCTTTCCTTCTTCTCCCTTTCAAATACCTTTTCTTCCTCTCTAGAGTTTGTACTTGCAAAATGCTTCATTTCCGTTTGTACTTGTGCAGAGCCAAATCTACAATATAACCATATATGTGTATAACTTTATTCTTATTTAGTTCTTTATTATTTAGCACCAGTTAACCAACCCCCTGTTTTTTTTTGCTTTTTCTTTTAAGTCCAAAGTAGAATTTTAAATTGAATTGATTTGAAACAGTGTTATAACTTTTACCCTTTCATATGTTGAGAATGTGATTTCATTCTCCACTAAGCACATATTTTGCACACATTTATTTAACTTTAAAAGAGGATGTGGTTAGGAAGAACAAATTTGATTTGTGCTCATTTTGTCCATTTTATATTTGAATGTTATTGAATAAAATTCCTGCCAAATGTCTGGAAAAAAAATACATTGGAGTTTTCATGCTGTGACATGGAATTACATCAGATTAATTATTCTTGCTTGAAACATTAGGGATTTTGCTTTTGGTGAGGAAAAAAGTATGACAGATATAGCCAAAATCTGTTAAATAAACTGTTCAAGCCAATAGCAACAGGGGGTTAGCAATAGTTTTGGGCACAGGCCCCAGCACCCTGCATCATTTAATTTGTTTGATGTTGTTATGCCAGATAAACAAAATAGGGGGAGGAGATACTTGATTGATTGACTGGAGCCTTGAAGGAGGATAGATTTTAACAGGTGAGAGAGATGGAGGGATTGCATTCTAGGTTGGGAATGGCCTGGCCAAAATGAGAGAGGTTCCAGAAGGCATAGATTAAGATATGAAAAGTACCTTAGAGGCCATCTTGTATAATCCTCTTGTTTTCCAGATGGAGAAAATAGGGAAGGCTCAAAGAAGTTAAAGCACTTGCCTATTAAATGGCAAAGCTGGAAATTGAATTCAGGTGCTTTGACTCCAGAGTTAGGGTTCTTTCTCCCTCACCAGCCTGCTTCCATGACAGACTGAGTGGTCACAACACCTCCAAATCAATACTGGTTATATCAGGCAGAGTTCCTGAGATGGGGCTGGAGAGTGGAGGTTGCCAGGAGACCCTAGGGAAGACAACCAGGGAAGTAAGGTGACTTCCTCAAGTCACCCTGTGTTGGAGTCAGGGCCTAAACTCTGAGCCTGTGGCCTTGGCGAATTCACCTCACTTCCCTGGCTTGCAGTTTGTTCGTTTGTAAAAAGAAGGGGTTGGATTTCTATAACTGCCAGAGTCCCTTCCGGCTCCAAATCTGAAGGAGCCATGTCTACAATATTTTCGTTATCTCAGGCACAGTGGGGTGGAATTGCAGTAACTTGCATTACTCTAATACTTTGTTGTCCTAAAAATACTGCATCACACCTTTACGGGTAGTTACTGTTGCATTGTTAAACATTTCTGTATTCTCATGGGTTGACCTTTTATTTGTTATTATATCTCTTACGTAATAAAATTATCTTTTTGAACAAAGGAACCTAAAAATATTTTATTAATAATTGACTGTTCAACAGCCTTCAGATTCAGTTCTTAAATTCCAGAAAATTTTTGTTACTCACTTAAGTGTTTTGAGGCCTATACTAGCTGTTAGCTTTTGGAGGTGGGGAGGATGAAATACCTTCTATATTCACTGGATAGGCATAGGTTAGTGTGTTTTTGCATTAGTTATGTATAGTATTGAATTCAGGAAAAGCTACAGGGTAATATGAAACTTTTCAGAGCTAGTATATTCTGTTTTGAAACAGTTTCTGACTCCAGTAAAACTCATGTTTGAAAATAAAATCTGCCTTGTACATAGTAGATACTTTTAATAATTTTTAAAGTTGTGTTTCTTATTATCCTGATGATTTTCATATTTTAGGATATGACTACTTTATAGACTTTCCATAGCATATCATTAACATTTTAATAATAACTCATGTTTTATATGACATTTTGAGATTTTGCAAAGTATTTTCTTCAATACTTCTTTCAAAGTAATCTTGTCAGGTAAATAGTACAAATATTGTCAGTATCATCATTATGCTTTTTTTACAGATGAGGAAAGTGAGACTCAAAGAAGGTTTGCCCAAGTTCTTATAACTAGTAAGTTGAAGAGTTAGTATTTGAATCCAAGGACAGTGCCTGATACCTCTTAGGTAAGTAAGAAAGTTTTTAAAATGAATGAAAGAATTCTCAGGTCACTTTTCTTGCCATTACATCCCCATTATACCGTATGTGTTTAGGATTTTGTGGTGTTTTATATGTGGCATATATAATTCTGCAAAATAATGAACCATGGTTTATTGTATTTTGATTTTATTTAAAATACTAGAGCTGAAAGTCAGGTAAGACTTGTTTGTGAATAACAAAAGACAATTGGCTCTGGCTTTGCGCTTGAGAAATGATTCTGGCTAAAGGTCGGTCCTAATGTTAAGGCTAATAATAAGTTGCTCTCCTTTACTCTTGGAGGCTGTTGTGGGTTTCAGCTGGAATAAATCCAGGATGAAAGTAATCGGAGCCCTTTTCTGTTCATGCTCTGGAACTGTTTTACTCACATTAAGTTGAAACTGGAACAAATTGAGCATTTTAAATGAAATCATCACAATTATTGATTTAACTGGCTAACTTTGAAAGCATAATCATTTCGATTTCTTACATCTTGTCTATAGTTAAGGTAATGAAATGCTGAAACCTTAATTTACTAGCAATGTAATTACCATAAAACCTGTACTAACTACTGGATTGTTCTGTTTCATTTATTTTATTGTACAGGTTTGATCACAAAATAACAGCTCCCAGCCAAGGCAGAGCTGTATTTGACATGAAATTGTGTTAGGGTTTTGTTTTTGTTGTGCAGTTCCAGATGTGTCAGGGAAACTTTGATATAGTTAAATATGAAGTAGAATCTACAAACTCTTATTGTAGTAATATTTTCTTTCTGCTGTATATAACCTTCAAGTGGACCTAAGTCATTTGTATTGACTAGTGTCTTTATCCAAAAACCTACAGATAAAAATTCTGCTTTGTGTCTGATAAATTGCATTATTTTTGTCTTATGGCAAATTAACGTAAGACCAACATGGAGCTATATTTTAAATAATACTGATACAGGAACAGGTCTCACAAAAATAATCTTTTAAGAAGTTATATATGTGTTTTATAGGGCAGCCTAAATCCCCTTTACTTAGTAAAAGCTTTGCATTAAGATGTTCTTTCATAATAAACACAAAAATATAATGGATACCAAAGTGTTTAAAAAAACAGATGAGATTTTGCTCCATACTAGACTTGTGATAAATGTGATTTAAAAAATCTATGAAATAGACTTAGTTTGAAGTGGGGGTGGAGTGGGGAGTAGGGCATTTCCTTAATAGCTATTGTCTGTATTGTTTATAGGTATGAAAAGTATTTTAAAAAATGTCTTGTGAACAAAATGAGCATATTGTATTTGCTTAAATAAATGATTGTACTTTTATGCTGACTTTGGATTTTTTTTTTTTTTTTAGGGAAAAGGGTTGGATTGTTTTGGCTTGAATAGTAGGTGTTATTATAGTGTATGTATATGCATTTTATATATAATTATATATATGTCATATATATTATACATGGTAACTTGTCTTGAGGGCAATAGAGAAGGCAGCAGGAATTGGAGAAAGTAGTTCAGAAGGCAGAAAAGATAAGTAATAAAAAGACAGCACAGAGGAGAATGTGAGAAAAATAAAATTGTGGTTTGCATAATATTAGGAGTATTAAAACAGAAATAATTCATTATCTGCCTAGCCTTCTTGTAAACATCCAAATTCCATTTTTCTACAATTTTCCCCTCACTCCCATCTTGTTAGGAAGTAAAGGCATTTGGATGATGATCAAACTTTGGTAAACACATTTGATTTTCCCTCCCTTTTCAGTAGTGGTATGAATGGGTTGTAGTACAGGGAGGGCAACCAGTCAGACAGCTGCATGAGAATGCTCCAAGAATATCTTTCTCCATTAAAAGGGGCAGGTTACTAATTCAAATATCAATTGAAGAAAACGGTCTCTCTCTCCATTTTCAGATATTTTTGTACGATTTAGATAAAACTAAGAAGTTGTGGGTATGGCTTTCTCAGTACCAGAATGGCAAATAAAATTAATCATTTTAACTGTTCTCTAAGGAATGGAAAACGTTGTTAAAGTCCCAAGTGTTAACAGAACATTTACAAACAACCCTGACAGGCCCAAACCAATCTCACTACCATCCACAAGAAAAATCATGCAAAATACACTGGAGCTTTGTTTTATCTTTGAATTGGCCTATTGCATAAACACACCTGTGAACTTGACTATAAAAATGTGTAGCCAGTTGAATAATTGAAAATAGAGACTTAAGCCAGAATCCTTTATGAGTAGAAGAAAAATCTTTATATTTGATCTGATACACACAGGAAAGTCAAGTGGGTAATTTGGAAAGAAGAGCTTATATGCTTGCAGTGGTGGAAGAGATTATTTTTACTATACAAAGTACCATACTTGGGAAATCAGAAAAATCCTCAAAACTGCTTCACATAGCTAACTCCAGATTATTCCTGCAACAGATCACTCATGCAACCTAAGACAAGTGCCCCAGTACTTACACAAAAATTTGGCCAATTTAATTTAGTAAATATTTATTAAGCACCTGCTATGCACCAGGCTCTTTGAAGTTCTGAGGATGCAAAAAGAGGCAAAAGACAGTCCCTGCCCTCTAGGACTTTACAGTATAATGGGGGAAGACTATACGCAAAGCTTGTGTGGAAGCTTGGAGGTGGGGTACAAACCAGGGTACCCCCTGTGGAATTGAACCAAGCAGAAGAGAAGAGTGGCAAAGCATCATACCCTCCTCTCTCCCTGTCTATGTGTTTACAAGCTAACTTCCTTTGCTTTTATACCTACTCCAATAACCTCTTCCCTTCTTAACCACATTTCTAGGAATTCATCTTTTCTTAAAGAACACTAGGATAAAACTTTTAAGGGATGATGATACATTAAAGGGCATCAGCTATAGCCACTCAAGAGTAAGGATGATTTGATATGGAAATCTACCAGACAGATATGACTAGTTACAAGGTAGTGGAAAGAGGGCTGGTTTTTGGATTGGAGGCAGAAGACCTGGGTTCAGTCCTTGCCCCTTCTATCTGGGTGACTAACTATGTTCTCAACCTTACTTATCCTTACTCCATCTATCTTATCAGCCACCAAATCTTGTTTTTTTTTCCTACATCTATAGCATTTTCTGTATACTTTCCCTTTTCTTCTTTAAAAAATTTATTTTTAGTTTTCAACATTCATTTCCTCAAAATTTTGAGTTCCAAATTTTCTCCCCATCTCTTCCCTCCCCCCATCCCAAGACATCATGCATTCTGATTACCCCTTCGCCCAGTATGCTCTCTCTTCTATCACACCCCTCCTTTCCCTTATCCCCATCCTCTCTCAGTTCTTGTAGGGCAAGATAGATTTCTATACACCATTACCTGTATTTCTTATTTCCCAGTTGCATGCAAAAACAATTCTCAACCTTCGTTCCTAAAACTTTGAGTTCCAGCTTCTCTCCCTTCCTCCCTCCCCACACATCCCCACTATGAAGGCAAGCAAATCAACATAGGCTATAGATGTGTAGTTATGAAAAGACTTCCATAATAGTCATGTTGTGAAAGACTTAACTGTATTTCTCTTCATCCTATCCTGCCCCCATTTATTCTGTTCTCTTTTGACCTTGTCCCTCCCCAAAAGTGTTTACTTCTAATTACTCCCTCCTTCCATTTGCCCTCCCTTCTTTCATCCCCCCACAACCCACTTATCCCCTTCTCCCCTACTTTCCTGTAGTGTAAGATAGATTTTTATACCAAATTGAGTATACATGTTATTCCCTCCTTAAGCCAAATGTGATGAGAGTAAGCTTCACTTTTGCCCTCTCACCTACCCCCCTTTCTCCTTCATTGAAAAAGCTTTTTCTTGCATCTTCTGTGAGAGATTATTTGCCCCATTCTCTCTTTCTCCTCCTAATATATTCCTCCCTTACCCCTTAATTTTATTTTTTAAGATATCATCCCTTCCTATGCCCTCTGTATATATGTATATAATCCCGAATATTGAGAAAAAAGTATCAAGAGTTACAAATATTATCTTTCCATGTAGGAATGTAAACAGTTCAACTTTAGTCAGTTCTTTTTGATTTCTCTTTCCTGTTTACCTTTTCATACTTCTCTTGATTCTTGTGTTTGTCAGATTTTCTATTGAGCTCTGGTCTTTTCATCAAGAATGCTTAAAAGTTCTCTATTTCATTGAATGACCATTTTTTTCCCCCTGAAGTATTATACTCAGTTTTGCTGGGTAGGTGATCCTTGGTTTAAATCCTAGTTCCTTTGACTTCTGGAATATCATATTCCAAGCCCTTTGATCCCTTAATGTGGAAGCTACTAGACCTTGTGTTATCCTGATTGTATATCCCCAATACTCGAATTGTTTCTTTCTGGCTGCTTGCAATATTTTCTCCTTGACCTGGGAACTCTGGAATGTGGCTATAATATTCCAAGAAGTTTTTATTTTTGGATCCCTTTCAGGATGTGATTGATGGATTCTTTTAATATTTATTTTACCCTCTGGTTCTAGAATATCAGGGCAGTTTTCCTTGATAATTTCATGAAAGATGATATCTAGATTCCTTTTTTCATCATGGCTTTCTGGTGGCCCCATAATTTTTAAAATGTCTCTCCTGGATCTATTTTCCTGGTCAGTTGTTTTTCCAATGAGATATTTCACATTGTCTTCTATTTTTTCATTCTTTTGGTTTTGTATTATAATTTCTTGGTTTCTCATAAAGTCCTTAGCTTCCATCTGCTTCATTCTAATTTTTAAAGAACTATTTTCTTCAGTGAGCTTTTGAACCTCGTTTTCCATTTGGCTAATTCTGCTTTTAAAAGCGTTTTTCTCCACATTGACTTTTTGGACCTTTTTTTTGCCATTTGGGCTAATCTATTTTTCACGGTATTATTTTCATCAGCATTTTTATAAATCTCCTTTATTTTTTCACTTTTGTTGATTCACTTTTGCTGATTTTCTTACATTGCTCTCATTTCTCTTCCCAATTTTTCCTACACCTCTCTTACTTGATTTTCAAAATCTCTTTTGAGCTCTTCCATGGCCTAAGACCATTGCATGTTTTTTGGGAGGTTTTTGGATGAAGAAGCCTTGACTTTGATGTCTTCCTCTAATGGTATGCTTTATTCTTCCTCATCCAAAAGGATGGAGGAAAATACCTGTACACCAAGAAAGTAACCTTCTGTAGTCTTATTTTTTCCCCCTTTTTTGGACATTTTTCCCAACCATTTACTTGACTTTAGAGTCCTTTATCAGATGGAGGATATACTCTAGGGACTTGTAAGTTCTCAGTTCCTCCAAAGTGACATAATCAAGGGAGAGGAGTTTACTCCTCTCCTGGCCTGTGCTCTGTTCTGGGAGCAACCACAAGCTTTTCTGCTCAGAATCTGCAAGTAGGGTTCCCTCTCCCCAACTGCTTCCAGCTCCACCAGGCCAGTGCTCCTCTCACCTGGGCCACCACTCAGGACTGAGATTCAGATCAGCTGCTTGATTCCCCCAGGATCTTTAGGCCCAGGGCTCTAAAAATGGACACTGCAGCTAGGGCAGGACCCTGCTCCCTTCTCATCCAGGGGAGAGAGCTTTCTCACTGAACTTTGAAGCTGTCTGGTAATTCCATGAGCTGAAGCCTGTTACAGTCCTGTCTCTGCTGAACCACAAGGCCAAGACTGGGCTGGGCTCTTCTCTGAGCCTGGTGCAATAGACCTTTCCTGTCCACCTTCCAGGCTACTTTGGGCTGGAAATCTTCACTGTCATTTTGTGGTTTCTGCTACTCTAGAATTTGTTTAGAATCATTTTTACAGGTATTTTATGGGCTTTGGGGAGAGAGCTACTGCAGGTCTGTTCTTCTACCATCTTGGCTCTGCCCCCTATTTTCCCTTTTCTTTACTCACACAGTTGTATCAGCAAGCACTCTGACATACACAGGGGGACCTGCTATCACAGGTTCTTTGATCTGCTTTTCTAAAAGGAAAGGCAACATTTGAGGGGTTAACAATTTCCTTTAATCAAGCACATACTTATATCATTCACCATTAGAGAAAAATATAAGAGAAATAAAGAGCAATAGATAGGTTTCCAGTGGTCTGACCATAAGCAATACATATATCATAAATCAACAGACAGGTCCAACTATCTGATCATACTTACAGGAGAGGGAAGCACCAACATCTGGGTTTTCAAAGGGGTGGGGGGAGGCTGCTTAATGGCTTTCCAGAATCTCATCTGGCACACAAACCTTCCAAAAACTAAACACCAAAGTAAAACCTCACCCTCAGAGTATTTATACATTTTTTTGGATCCAGAGGACATTACAACCCTTGAGAACCTCATTAGGAACTTAACAAAATGTGTGGGCCTTCCTACAAATCTTTCCAGGCTCATTAATGATTGGGGAAGATCTTCTTTAATCACATTAAAATAATTCGCAATACAAATACATATACTGTTTCTATTTAAAGAAACTCTTGTTTTTGTACTTTACTCCTAGTAAAGACTCTTGGTTGATAAAGGCAAGATTCAATCAGAGGCCCTTGATTATACTAAAACAAAAACAGCAAAACATCCTTCTTTGCTTGCCATTGCAACAATCAACACCCTAATTTATGCCCTTATCTCTTCAACTCTGTCCTGGACTGCTATAATTATACCTCCTGCAAGGATTTCTATCACCTGCAAGAATTTTCCTTAAGGGCCAATCAGATCATGTCACTTTTCTGAGCTCCAGGGGCTCCTCACTTCCATGATTGACTATAAACTCCTTTGGCACTTAAAGCCCTTCCCATCTTGATCCTGACCTACCATTTCAGCTTTATTGTTCATTATTCCCTTCCATACACAGGATGGTTTAGCTACTCAGCCTGGACTCCCACATCCTTATACTCTCATCACAGTGATCCCGAATAGTTGGCTGTTGATGGATACATCCTATTCCCTGTCCCCAGCTTCCTTCCATCCATCCACCTCAGTGCTTCCTTCTCCAGTGTTCCATTCCAGATCTACCCACCCCTTTTACGATGCCTTCTGTAACATCTGTAATTAATAAACTTGTTTTCATATTAACCTTTTTCCTTTCTTCCTCCTTCCTTCTTCTGGTAATCATGGATACCTTGCTCCTTCTTGATTAATTTTTTTTCTAGTCACTGTTAATCAAATATTGGTTGTACTCTCATTCTTCATACCCTCAGAGTCCCTGGTTGTAATGGAATTGGAAGCTCCTTACTCACCATTTCTACTCCAAATTCTCCATCTACCACCACCACTCAGCAATCTCTTCTCCTTTAAGATTCTTTCAATCCAAATTTATCAGTCCAGATCCTCTTGAATACCTCCATTACCCCACTTATTTCAACAAGTTCAGTATCTTGCTCAGACTTTATCTCCATTTCACCTTCTCACATATTTACATAAATACTTTCTCAATCACCCTAACTTTCTAGTTCCTTTATTCTACTCACCTCCCATGACCTACATCTCCATTCTACTTCAGAGTACAGAGATGATTATACTTGAGCTTTCTCATATTCTTTTGTTGTTAGTCATATTCAGTCGTGTCTCACTCCTTATGCTCCCATTTGGAGTTTTTTTGGCAAATATACTGGAATGGATATGAGGGCAGTGGGGTAAGAGTGAGGAGTTGGGGATCACACCTAAATTTTGAGCCTGGGTGACTAGAAGGATGATGGTACCCTTAAAAATTATGGGAAATCCAGTGGGGGGTAGGAAAGAAAGTGACTTCAGTTTTGGAGATGTTGAACTTAAGATATCTATGGGATATTCATCTAAGATGGTCCACTAACATGCTAAATATGAAGAATTCAGAGAAACATAGGGAAATTTACATGAAATAATAAAGAATTAATAAGCAGAACCAGGAAAATAATGTACACAATGACTATAACACTGTTAAGAAGAACATAAAAAAACTAAGCTGAATGCTGACACATAGTAGGCACTTACTAAGGCCTCCTTCTGTTTATTGTGTTTCCAGGAATAGTTGCTTGTGACAACTGAGTGCCTTGGCTATGAACACTTTAACTCCCGAGTTCTATGCCAGAGGTTATAAGGGAAAATGATCACTTGTCAAAATGAATGACTGCAAACAAGGTAATGAAGTTGGTAATGCATCTTTTTATCAAAAGTACCATCTCAAGGAAGTTCCTTGTATTGCTGTGCTATTGTATGAAGTGACAGAACCATACGATAGAAGACATAACCTTGTATGTGTAATGATACTTATAGTAGAGACATCTCAAACCTCATTCTTCTTTGCATGTTTCCTTTGGGATATTTTCTGAGAGAAGACTATGCTTTGTCCCTCAAGGACTGCAGAAATTTTGGCAGCAAGCAAAAAAAAGGGAGACAGCCTGGTGAAGTAGAAAAAATAATGGACAATTCTTTGATACTGTTTGTTAAAAAGGGATGGTTTTTCTAATGTATGTGGGCTTCAGTAGGCTTAAGAAATATAGTATGATTGATCATATTTTCAATTTTTGTTGATGTTATTTTTCATAATGCTCTGTACATGAGATGTGACCAAAATATTTTATTTTCACACTACATTTTTATGATGACAAGTTTTCTCATTCCTTTGTTTCTTACATGTGATTTAATGCTAGTTTCCATGATTGAAGTAAAAGCATTTGTGTATGATGTAAAAGAGAGTGGTCTACAGAAGTTAGGTTCAGATTTATATTAAATTTAAGTTCAATTTAAAACTGGGTATTAGTAATAGAAATAGTATATTACCATAATTAACATGCTATTACATGAAGACTACAGATAGGTGTGGCAAGTAAGTTGAAAGCATTCCTGCCTTCCGTGAGTTTAAATAATTAAATAGACTTGTAATCTCATTAATATGGGTATTACTTCTACTGATCTAACTCAATCCATCTATTCTCTAGTTCTTATCCATATCATTTCATAAATCTTCTATAGTAGATCCACCTATTTGTCCTCTTACTGTTCTGTGGATCCCAGCACCGTTTTCTGGTTCCTGGTTGTTTGTCTTTGGTCTCAATATGTCCTGGCTTTCTCTTTCTCTGGTCATATGTTCCTAGGAGTTCTCTGATATTCCACCATTAATCATTAATAATAGAACTTTTTTTGTTGAAAATCTGGGCTTTTGCTGCCCTGGGAAGATGAAGATTATTTAAAATTCTCTAGTTTCCCAAATGACTTTCATCTTGATGTTTGCTTCCTCTTCAGTTTTGGGTCCAATTCGTTGTCTGTTTTTAGTATCTTTCTAAAATATATGTAGGCAGCAAGGCCTCATGGATAGAGCACTGGACTTAGTGTAGACCTAGTGGATAGAGAGTCAGAAAGACCTGTGTTCAAATCCTACCCCATATTCTTACTGTGTGACCCTGGGCAAGTCATTTAACCTTTCTCAGTTTTGTTTCTTAGAACAATAAATTGAGATAATACATGTAAAGTATTTTGCAACCTTTGAAGTGCTATATAATATAAATGTTGACTATTATTTTATATATTCTGGTGAACTAATTCCATAGGCTGATCATTCAGCTGTATGTCAAAGCCTTGTATGGTGTTGGACTGAAAGGGGATCCTTCTGGGTTTTGGCTGGCTTGCCTGGTTCTTTTGATATTTGTTAGAAAAGGTGATAGTGGCAGTAAGTGAGGAGTAGTGCTTCAGTCACATTTTAATAAGGAACAGATAGTGCCAAGGTGGGTGGTACAGAAGTAAAGAGACAAATGGCAGAAAAGGGATAGGATGCTAGAGAAAGACAGGCTGCTTGGGACAAGAATGAGGATAGGGAAAGTCATAGAAAAATCACATAATCATGGATCAGAGTTGGGAGCACTCAGGCAACATGGACCTGCAACAGATGGAGTGCTGGGAGGAGAGGGCAGGAATTTGGGGTCTCGTTTTTAATATATGTATACATCCCTTAGGGTTATTGCTGGTGTTCTACTGGTAGTGGGGTGGGTGATGGGGTTGTGGAGTGAGTGCAACTTCAGTGATAATTCATGGAATTTTTAATTTTCTTTTGGATTCTTGGTGTCCTAGACCATGGAGACTCTTGAAATTGTTTTTATCTTAGACACATAGTTTCTGTTTTAGAGAGGTTTGAGAGATCATGAAAATCAAGAGAAAATGTCTAGTGCTCCATCTTTTTGTTCATGTGATCCAGATGTTGCAGTCCTAAAACCAAAAACTTTGAGAATCTCTGATCCAAAGGACCTCACCCTCCATTGGGGGATCTCTTCTCAATCTAGACTTAATTTTCCTCTGTTTAACTTGGAATCATTCAAAGCAGTTACATACACATATACTTATATATATATAGATAGATAGATACATATATAGATATGCATACATAAATAGTCACATAAACATTACAGAGATACCTATAAGAAAGTTTTGAAGCCTATCTAGGAATTAATTAATATAACTTTTTTGTTAAGTCCAGAAGTAGGATTTAGTAAATTGTAATCTTCTAGCTAGCCTGGGAAGAATTTATTTTTTAAAGATAAAAATACTTTGATGTTCTGTAAGAATTTGAATTCCAAAAAAAAAGATAAAAATATATTTGTTCAAAGGTAGTAAGAATATAGATTTCTTAATGCATACATATATACACATTAATATATATTTCATTTTTAGTGTTTTTTTAATCACATCACTCACCTCCCTAGAATTCTGCTTTATAAAAGAAAAGAGTTGAGCGTCAACAACCAAAGCAGAAGCTACACCTGACAGCTTGTGATTGCTGATTGTTTGCATTTTTTTTTTTTTTGGAAAACTGTTCTTTTTAAAATAAATTTTTTTGATATTTTTTGGTTTTTTATAAATCACCTAGATTTCCCCCTGTACCTTTCCCCTTCTTTATTCTCAGGGAGCCATCTCTTATAACAAATAATTATTTAGAAAAAATAAAAAGAGAAAATCACAACTGATCAACACATAATGTCAACATAATTTGACATTATTTCAGTGTTCCATATCTATGTACTACTTCTTATCCCTGCTCATCCATCTTTTTTTTTTTCCAAATTTATTAATTTGTTTTCCGTTTTCAACATTCAGGTCCATATATTTTAAATTTTCTTCCCCTTCCTCCCCAAAACAGCATGCTATCATATATGGGCTCTACACTTACATTCCTGTTAAATGCATTTTCACATTAGTTATGTTGCATAGAAGAATTATAACATGGAATAAACCATGAGGAAAGCAGAACATAACAAAAGAAAAATCCCACCAGTCTTTCTAGAGGAGCAGAAGGCCATGTCTTCTCCTCTCTCTTCTTTGGGGGCCAGCTTCTTCTTTAAAATTTCATAACATTCATTTTCATTTCTTTTGTAGTTATTGTTCTTTCCATTTACATTGATATAGTCCTGGTGACTATCTTTTTTCCTGCCTCTACTTACTTCACTTTTCATTTCCCCATTTTATAGATGAGACAATTGAGGCAGTTAGATGCTGCAGTGGATAGAGTGATGGACTGGTCAGGAAAACCTGAATACAAACCTGACCTCAGAAATTTCTAACTCTGTGACCCAGGACAAGTTGCTTAACCTCTGAGGGAGCCGGGCTTGAAGTCAGGAGGACTTAGGTTGAATCTGACCTTGGCCGGATTTTGTTTGCCTCAGTTTCGTCAACTTTAAAATGAGGGTAACGACAGCACCTACCTCCCAGGATTGTTTTGATAATTTAATGAGATAATATTTATTAAAAACTTAGCACAGTGCCTGGCACATAGTAGATGCTGTTCAAATGCTAACTTTTGTTACTATTAAAATGAGGTCAGTGCTATATAAGTACTGGCTATCGTTCCAAGTAACTCCATGCTTCTCTGCATTTGTCATTCATTTCTTATAGCGCAGCAATATTCCTTTTATTCACGTGCCACAGTTTAGACATTCCCCCCAAATGGCGATTTTATGTTGTTTTCAGTTCTTTACCACCACGAAAAGTGCTGCTATAAATACTTTGTATATATGGAGTCTTTTTGTTAATCATCCTCAAATTAGGGAAGGGCTCTTGATGCCAGTACATTTTAGAAAGGTTTTGGACAAGCACTGGTTAATCTTCAGGAAATGAAAACTTTCAGTTAACCATAACACTGTTATGAGCATTCTGGCTAATTGGGGCTTTGCTGGGCTACTGATCCTCCATTTTCCTCAGACCCCTATACCATGACTAGGAGCAACAGTTATTTCTAACTAATCTTTTCCCAGAAGTGATAGGATATTCTTATCTCATTCACCAGGAGGGGCAAGCATATTAATCATAACTGTGATTTGCAAACCATGTCTTCTTATTATAACCTTGCCCAAGACTAAATATGCATCACAATATTGTTATCCATTCAGTAGCTCCCAACTGTTTGAATATAACTGGAAGATTCCTAGTCCAACAGATGTTACAGTGTTTGTAAGGATACATATTATTAATTTACTTTGTATTTTAACATGTCAAACTGTATTCTTCATTAAAAACCCTAAACATCATCATAGGTGTGTTTAATCACTTGATCAACCAACAAGAAATTATTGAACACTTACTGTGTGCTAAACCCTAAAAAGAGACAAAAATGAAAGACCCTTTTCTCAGTTTCCTCAAAGAGCTTCTATGGGGAAACAGTGTTGCACACATAAGTGTTTTAAAAATATGAGGAACAAAGACTGGCCCTCTGATTTCATTGACATTGGAAACTCCTGATAAGGAAAGTAACACATGTAATAATAAAATAATTGGAGATGAGGTGCCACTGGAAGCTGGGGAATTAGGCAACACCTCTCATGGGAGGTGGAGATCAAGCTGAGCTCTCCCCAAGATGAGGACTGAATGCAGTCTTCCCATGGAGGACTGCCTATGCAAAGGCTCATAGATAAGAGATAATAATCCATATGTGAGATCCAGCACGAAGGCCAATTTGACTGAATCATAGAGTGTGTGAAGGGTAATAACAGATTATAAAAACTTTGACGGTCAACAAAGAAGTTTGTATTTGATCTTAGAAGTAATAGGGGAATAATATGTTCTGACCTCTGTAAGAAAATTACGTTGGCAGCTATATGAAGGAAAGAGACTTGAGTCAGAGAACTTAGTTAGAAGGCTTTTGCAATAGTATGGTAGGAGGTTGGAAGGAGGGAAAATAGACCTTTATTAATCAAAAATAATTAAATTTAATTTTGAAATAGTCTACCCAAAGACTCTCAGTAGCAGTGGTCAAGAATTCTGATCTTTCTGTAGTCTTAATTAATACCTGGCCACCATGTTTCTGTGGAAATGGTATCAAGGATTATCTTTTTGAAGACTTGGGTGACTGAATTTTTTCATTTAGTTCATAATGTAGAGTACTAAATAAAAAAAGATGGTATGTAAATTAACTTCAAAGCTCTCTATAAATAGAAGGCATTCCATTTCTTATTCCCATATTTTTCATGGAAGTCAGATAAAAAATAGTCCATAATGAACAAGTGGATAAATAATGGTTTTGTAATTGAATAAAAAATATTAGGATGTCTGTCATCTTATCCTCTGTAAAACTCACTGAAAGCATCTCTGGAGCAAGTGGAGTAGCAGACAGATTTAGAGGGATGATCCTCATTCTTTTGCTTTATCTCACTATTTTTAAAACAATATTTCATGAATAATTCCCATTTGTTTTCTGGAAATATTAAACCAATTAATGTTTTTTGATTGATAGTTTCACAAGCAGTAAATAGGGATGTCTATCTTCTCAAAAACCTTCCAATAATGAGTTTTCCTATCTGTTACTTTCCTTGATACCTTGGTGAGTATGAAATAACACCTTGAGCTTGTTTTTAATTATCACTTTTCTGATTATTAATAATCTCTTTTTTCAGCTGGGTCTTGATACTTTTATTTTGATTTTTTGAAAGCCTTTTATTGATGTCTTGTAACTATACTGCTCTGCTGTAAAGTGACTTTTTTAAAAAAATAAATTTTTATTGCTGTATTTTGTTTTTATATCTGAATTTTCCCATGTATAGTTTTACCCCATCCTCTCCCAGGAGAGGGATACTGATCCTCCATTTTTTTTTAAGAAAGGAAAAAAGCGAAAATAATCAGCCCCACGTAACAATATATTGAAAAAATGTGAAAGTACATGCAGTAATCCACACCCATGGACTTCCCTGCCTCTGCAAAGCCATGGGAAGAAGGTATCTTCTTATATTTCTTCTTTGGGGCAGTGTTTGCTCTTTATAATTTTGCAATTCATTTTTGATTGTTTTGTGATTCTTTCTATTTTACATCATTGTAAGTCATTTTGTTTTATTGGTTCTGCTTATTTCATTTTGCATCAGATAAGTCTCTTTCTGCATTTGTGACATCATTTCTTGTAGTGTGGATATGACTCTTTTTACATATTCATGTCACTTGTGTTTTGAATGTCCAACTTTTGTCAAGAATATCTAATGCAAAGATTTCTCCCCCAGTCGATACCTTTTCTTCTCATTCTTTGTACATTGATTTTATTTGTGCAAGTCCTTTTTAATTTGTCTTTTATTATGACTTATAGCCAGCAATTGTTTTCTTCTCTCCACAGTTGTGAATAGTATAAGCTGTTTACATGTAATTTTTTTAATTGTGTACTTCTTGACATTTGGATCATAGATAAAACGATTGGTACCAAGTGCTCATCTAAACTTACTTTTCATCAGAATGGTTTCTGTTTTTTCCCAACAGTTTTTGTTGAATAAAGTACCCTTCTCTAGTTGTTTTTCTTTTTGGCTTTTTGAATAGTAGACTGCTAT
Organism: Bettongia penicillata ogilbyi; assembly: GCA_023548195.1. NCBI lineage: Eukaryota > Metazoa > Chordata > Mammalia > Diprotodontia > Potoroidae > Bettongia > Bettongia penicillata. The sequence goes on from JAJHZJ010000181.1 coordinate 1,770,773, forward strand.
GAGCTGTTTCTTAGGGCTTATCTAGTGTAACAAACTGATCAACTTCTGAGTGCATTATGAGAGGTTTTTTTTTTAACTTTTAATTTTTTTGTTTCATTTTAACTTCTGCATTGTCTCCTTCCCTCACTCCTCATCTTACCCCGCACTAAATAAGTCTACCATTTGACAGAGAGAGAGAGCTCTATGTCTCCATCTCTTAATATGTAAAATCATACTTTGCATACTTCTATTTATTAGTTCTTTCTCTGAAAATAGATAGCATCTTCCTTCATAGGTCCTTGGTAGTTGATTTGAGTATAATATTCAGACTAGCTTAACCCTTTACAATTATTTTTTGAATAGTGTTGCCGTTACTGTATCCATTCTCATGGTTCTGCTCATGTCATTCTTCATTATTATTTCATACAAATCTTTTCCATGTTTTTATAAAGTCACCTTGCTCATCATTTCTTGTAGCATAGTAGTATTCCATCATAATCATATACCCCAACCTGTTTAGGCATTCCCCAGTTGATAGATATGCTTTCACTTTCCAGTTCTTTGCAAAGAGGGCTTCTATAAAAATTTTGGAAGGTGTAAATTCTTTTCCTTTTTCTCTGATCACTTTGGGGAAACAGATTTAATAGTATTGAGAGTTTTGGTAAATGTAGATTTGTAGTGTGATTTAATAACTCTAATGGCACTAAGTTTCTGTCCTTCTTAACTTTAAAAACTATGTCCCTTGATGTTCTTGATCTTTTATTCCTCCAGATGAGTTTTGTTTTTCTCTCTTTCCCTGTGGCAATTGATGGAAATAGGACTGTTTGTAAAGTAATTTTTATAATGACACAACCCAACCATGAACATTTAATGTCTTGCCAATTTTTCAATCTTCATAAATTTCTGTAAAAATTGCTTTGTAGTTATATTTTCTGGGATATTGTGGTAGGCTAATGATATGTTTAATATATTTTGTTATCTTACATGGAATGTTCTCTCCTGTTTCTTTCCCCTGTATTTTGTTGGTAATAAACAGAAAAGCTGGTAATTTTTGTATATTTTTTGGTATTCTGCTACTTTACTGAAGTTACTAATGTCTCAATTAATTTTTGTGTTTATTCTCAGGTTTTCTGTAGTATAACCCTGCTGTTGTCTGCAAAAAGAAATAATTTTGTCATTGCCTTTGCAGCTGCTTATTTCCCTCAATTTTATTTTTCTGTCTTGTTGTAGCTGGCATTTCTAGCACTGTGCCAAATGCCTTTAAATATATAATATAGTTTCTCTCTTTGTCTCTATTGACTATTCTGCTGTGGCCTTGGTGTTTGTTTTTTTAATTCATTTATATATAATACATTCTATTCCTTTTCATGTTAACTCTTTATGAAATCTGCATGTACTTTGTATGTAGCATATCTATGAGTTTTGCTCTCTGTATTTTATAATACCTCCCTCGTATGGGTGACATAATCCTATTCACATTCATAGTTATGGTAGTGTTTACTGTGTTTGAGTCTTTAAGAACTCTTACTTCATTTGTTCTCCCTTGCTTCCATTCTTTTATTTGTCCTTTTAACTACTCTTATGTACCCATTCTCTTCTCTCTTACAGGGTTCTATTTGTAGATTTTGAAGAACTATTCTCTTTTGGACATTTCTCCTGGTATTCTAAACCTATAATACTTATTATGTTAGAAACCTTTATTTATTTGCCCATTTCCTCAGACTCAATAATTTTCCCCCATGTGGATTTCTTCCATTTCCCCTTCCATTTTGGTTCTTTTGATTGTTTTTCTTTTAGTTTAGTTTGATGTGTGTGTCTGTATGTGTGTGTGTGTCTGTGTATCTGTGTACTTGAGATGAAGGACTACTGGGTTTCTGCACATCTCACTCACTCAGATTGTCTACCCTGTGTTACCATCATTCTCTGCTACTACCCCTTAGAAAACTTCATCTTATTTATAAGAGTTTGATAGAGTCATTTTAAATTTTAACTAGTGCATGTACCCATATAAAAGGACAGCTCTGACTGATAATCTCCCAGATTTTTGGCTGGAAAGGAAAAGAGCAGCAAAAATACAGGCACAGCAAGACCTTGAGAAGGTAAAAAACTATGTAGAAGGGGGAAGAATAAAGGCTGCTTTGACACATGTCGGACACAACACGTTCATATGGATGAATTCAACCTTTGATGTACTTCAGAAAGGAAGTGCCACAGGCAGTGTGAAAACCAACATGTAGAAAGGTCCTCACGAAATTTCTTTAGTCCTCAACTCATGTCTGTATGAAATTGGACTTTCACAATTATCACAGTTCTGATAAAAGATTTAAACCAGCTTTGAGGATCCCACCTCCAGTTCCACAATATTATCTTCAAACTGTTACAGAGGAATGCACCAACATTTATTTCTCAAGTTGAACTCTGAAATGGCTGGAATCAGTCTTCCTGTGGAGAATCCTTATTAAGACTTGTGATCACCATATTGAAGGATAAGGCTTCATTTTTTGCAAATAGTTCCCCATTACTTAGCATGCTTATTATTTTCAATACAAAATTTTCCATTTTTTTCTTTAAAACTTCCTTAATACTATGCTTTCTTCCTGGAAACACCCTTTCTGAGCTAACCCATGGCTGTCCCTGTACTCAGAATATATTAACTTGAAGGTAACCCTACTTTGCTCTGATCACTTTTGAATTCCCTTAGAAGTTAGGTCTTCCTTTCCATTGTGTTAGTTATGGCTTATTTGTGAGTGGTGGTAGTTGTTGATGTGGTGGTAGTTTTGTTTTTAATGTATTATGGTTTATTTCTGTCCTTAAATCATAAAGACATGGATTGAATATTCTGTTTCTTTTCTATCTTTCCAGAAGCCTAACTAAATGATGCTGTTTGACTTACGCAGGTTATAATCTTTATCATCTATATTATTTTCAATGCAAAGCTAAGGTTATATTCTATTACAATAGGGCCCTGGACTTCTTTTTTCTGCCTTTCACATGGATTTAAGACAGATTTTCACCCTAATCCCTTCTCAGGTTTCATTCTATATTCTCTTTCACTAATAACAAAAGAATTGTGGTTTTATCCCTATACTTGCCTTCTCAAAAGATGTATGTACATTATCAACTGTAGCCAGGACACCAACTGATACACATCATTTTCTATGTCTGTATTGAATAATGGATTAGAAATTGAGATGTAATCCCTTTTGGGTCAAGTGTGGTGTAATTCCTTTAAAATATACCCAAAAAATCTGTTTCAGCATGGGAAACTGGAATCTGCCACAAAATAAGGTTCAGTTTAATGCAATGCAACAGAAATCTAAGTGCTTCAGAAAACTAACACACAGTTGTTTTAGCTAGTTGTCGATACGCCTGATGAAATGTGATTTTAAAAAATTCTTTTCAGCAGTTAGCAGTTTGTGCTTGATCAGTAATTATCCTTAGATGCACATGTTATAATTTGCTCGTGTAATTTTTCTTTTAACGTTGGCCCATGGTGAAATAGAGGTAGCTTGGGGGTGGAATGATGTGTTTTCAATTGGTACTTTTTAGAAATTTACAAGTGGGAACATATTATTTTTCCTTCTCAAGATTTTGTAATAAAATGAAAATACTTAAAGAACTAAAAGTTATTTAGAGATTTGGAAAATAGCTAAAATATAATAGTCTTAAGATAAATGCTTTCTTAGTCATTATGTGGGAGGCAGTAGTTGCTGTATATTTTCTTGAGGGAAAATTTTTTCAAATAAAAGCTGCCATGTTCTAAGACTAATAAAGAATATGTAAATTTTCTTTGTTAATTGAGTAGGAAACAAGGTGCTGTATAAATTTTGTATTCAGACACCTAGGTTTAGGAGTTTTTTAATAACTTAGACAAAGGATTATTCTTTCCCTAGTCATTCCTTTTTCTAATCTCTTATAACTCCTGTTGACATTTGTAAAAGTTATGTGTGCTTGAGAAGAGACCAAAAATTGAGTAATAAACTACAGGAATAACTGTTTGCTTTACTCTTATGTCAACACTGTAATTACCTATATGCTGCTTTTACTTGTATTTCATTGAATTAAAACCATCTGGATTCATAATTCTCCCCAAATCTACAGTTTCTTTGCCTAGACTTTTTTTTTTTAAGGTTCTGTTAATTTAGTAGTCTCATTACATGGGAAAGGGGGGGGGTAGGAGAATGAGAACTCTAGCAAATACATCCATGGTCCAAAAAAAATACTTCTTCCTCCTGACCAGAAATACTAATTTTCTTAGAGCAATATAATTAATACTTCATCTTATTCTCTGCCTAGGCCCCCCTTTCCAGATCTAGGTATAGAAACTATTTTTAGTGGTCTGTGCTTTGTTAATCTTTACAATCTCATAGATAGCTTTTCTAACAGTACTAAGGCAAGGAACTTCCTATGCAGTAATGCTTATCCATCACCACATTGTTGGGCTTGTTTGTAGAAAACATAGCTCTTTCCTCTGAAGTTTGGGCATTCCTTGCTGTACTAAATCTTCAGCATCCAGAGTAGGAAGGAAGGATGAACCTTTTTTTTTTTTTAACAATTTTTCTTATTTCAACCATAAGAAATAAAACAAGCATTTCCACAACTGAGTAGATTAGAACAAAAGATTGCACATGAAACTACAATTCTATTAAGTACAATTTGCATTTCCTTTTAAATCTGTAATAAAGTTATATGCAACTTTTTCCCCCTCCTTCCCTTGCCCCACCTTAGAGATGACTACCATTAGACAAAAATAGTTTTTATATATATATATATATACATATATATATGTTATGTATGTATATGTAAATCCATACTGCACATACTTCTTTTTAATCAGTTCTTTTTCTGGATGTAGATAACATCTTCCTTAATGGGTCCTTTATAGTTAACTTGGTTGCACAAAATTATTTTTAAAATAGTTTTGCTGATACTGTATACAACATTCTCTTGGTTCTCCCCATTTTGTTCTTCATTATTTCATGCAGGCTTTCCTTGTTTTTCTAAAATCATTGAGTTCAACATTTCTTACAGCACAGTAGTATTCTATCACAATCATATACCACAACTTGTTTAGCCTTTTCCCCAATTGACAGGCATCCCCACAATTTCTAGTTCCTTATCATGACAAGAGCTGCTATAAAAATTTTAGGACAAATAATCTCTTTTCCTCTTTCCTTAATCATCTTGGGAAACAGACCTTAAAGGTATAGGCAGTTTTACAACTCTTTGGACATAATTCCAAATTGCTCTCCAAAATGGTTGTATTAGACCACAATTCTACCAACAGTGAGTTAGGGTCCAAATTTTTCCACATCCTCTCCAGCATTTGTCGCTTGCCCCGTCTATCGATTTAACCAAATGATATCTCAAGGTTGTTTGAATTTGCTTTTCTCTGATCAACAGTAGTTTACAGAGTTTTTTCATATGACTATAAATCGTTTTGGTTTCTTCATGAGAAAAGTGTTCAATATCCTTTGACCATATATCAATTGGGGAATGACTTATAGATTTATAGATTTGATAATACCTTTGGAATATGAGACTTTTATCTGTGAAACCGTCTATAAAATTTCCCCCCCCAATTACATTGTTTTTGTTTGGTTTTTTGTTGTTGCTGTTAAAAAAAAAATGTAATCAAGATTATCTATTTTACACCTCACATTGCTCTCTATTTCTTTTTTATTCATAAATTACCTATCCATAGTTCTGATAAGTCATATGTTTTATGTTCTTCAGATTTTCTTGTGATAGTTCCCTTCGTATCTAGGTCATGTATTCATTTTGACCTAAGAACCATATTTTTAAGTATTACTACTCATTCAGTCTGGGAAATACAGAATGAATCATGCTAGAATGAGAAACATTAACAACAGTTTCTCCTTAGGTTCAGAACCAGGACAACTGCATGGAGTGGATATGGTAGAGTAGTGAATTTTATACATATGTACCATAATCTACTTTATAAGTGGAGAATAATTTGTATGATCTTTAAAGGGCAGGAAGTTTGCCCCTTCATCCCCCTATCCCTTGACAGCTGTGTGATCGCTGTGCCAGGCTGCTAGCCTTTATTTCAAGTTCTACCTCTGACATTTTCATTCCCTGCTAGGCAAATTGCAGAGCAGATACCAATCTTCATTGGTATAGGGAATTTCCTTTATGAGAGTTTCTTATATATAAAATACATACAACATTTATATTATATTATTCTTATATATTTGGGAAACCACAAATCTAGTACCAAAAAAGTTTGGGCAGTGCCCTATTTATAAATACATCATACTTACATATAATTTGCACATATGAGGTACAGGAAATGCCTGCTACTTATCTTAAAACCTACCTCTGATGCAATTTGAATATTCTGGCAATTAGTGCACACAATGTCACAACTGGAAGAGACTTCAGAAATCATCCAGGCCAATTCATGTCTAGACAGGAATCCCCCTCTACAATACCCTTGATGAGTTCACCCCAGAGTCTAGTTGACTTCAAGAAATTAAAAGGCCATTGTCTTCCAAAGGACCTCATTCTACCTTTGAACCACTCTAAATGCTATAGGGAAGGTAAATTAAGCCAAGATAGGTCTTCCTGCAACTTAAATTCATTTCGTAGTTCTGCCCTTTGTAACCAAGCAAAATAAGTCTTATCCATCTTCCTTTTCACAAATTTTCCACTTTTGTAGGGCCAACTTTGTTCAGGACAGTAGTTTGGGACCAGGGATTTCAAAGTTCTTTAAGGCCAAAGAAAGACATTCATATTTTCATCTTTGCCCATGCCTTGTAGGTTTAATAATATTGAATTTAATTAAATGTTTAATTAGAACATGTGCTTCACTTCATGTAACTTACTATTATAGGGATAAGACTTACAGGTAATTATGATATATGATATTACATGATAAGTGTAATAGAGGGGATCAAATAAAATGTCCTGAGGTTTGAGCAAGAAGATCATTACTAACAGAGGATTCCCAAAAAGGTCTCATTTATATATATAGTCCTTTAAAATTTGCAAAGGACTCTCCTCCCAACAACCTGTGAGATAAGCAGTGTAATGGTTGTTGCCTTCATTTTACAGATAGTTAGATTGAGAGTTTAAAAAAAAAAACAAAAAAAAAAACCCTTGCCATCTAAGTATCTGAGACAGGATTTAAATCCATATTTCCTGACTCCCAAGCTTTCTTTAAGTTAAACTCTAAAAATGTGGCCTTGGAGTTGGGACTTAGAGAAGCAGTCATAATTTTTATCCTGGAGAGTAGCTTTCTGAACTGTTTTAGTATGTGTTGTGCATATAAATGCAATTAGTCAGAAACAGAGAATCAGAACTTGTAGGACAAATGAAAATATGTGTCATGTTACAATAAGTATTTATTAAACACCTACTATGCACTAGAAACTATGCTTAGTGCTGGGGATATAAATACAGAAAGAGAGAGTCCCTGCCCTCAAAGAGCTTACAATCTAATGGGGGAATGCAAAACTGAAAAAAATGCTGAAAAGTACAGGGTGGAGGCGAGAGAGGTATCCAAAGGACAGTAGGGGAATGGTGGAAGTAGTAGTGCAGCCAGTGGAGAATTGAAGATGTCTGTGAGCTGAGCTCTCTCCTTAATTAGAGATTCATGGCCCCGCCCTCCAATCGTTACACTACGTAAATTAGTTGTTTTTGTAACTACTGTTAAGTAGAGGAGTGATTGAGGGGGAGAGGGGTTTCAGACAGTAAAACCTGCTGCTTTGTACCTGCCTGTATTTCACCACATAATCATCACATCCTGTTTTTTTCATCGAAAAATTGCTTTATAACCTTTTATCATGTAATCTTCACATGGTACAATTCTGTTCCTCATGATGCTTTAAAGGTAAAAACTGAGCAGCAATGTATTCACCAGTGGCATATGGATGCACATTTATCTCTGGCATCGTAAGCCTAGAAATCTCAGTACATGTGCATTGTCATATTTCCAAAAACCTATTTACATGGTTTGTTTAGAGCACTGCAATACTAACAGTATTATCACTGAACTCAGTGAAGAGACATAGACACAAGGGGAGCATGGCTGGCATGAAACTGCCATGAGTAAGTCATATAATGTGGTAAGCCTTGCATCTTCCCTTGCTAAGTTCATCTGCTAGTGATACAGTTGAGTAATAAATGATTTTTATGTAGTACTAGCACAAAATTAAAAAGAAAAGCTTCACATAATGGTCACACCCCACTTTTTTGCAAAAAAATTGGCATAAAATCTGTTACATTTATGTAGTCAAATACAATATAATATGATATAGGAGGAACCAAGATGGCAGAGTAGAAAGACTCACGTATACTAGCTCCGAATCCAAATCCCATAAATTTCCTGTAAGAAGAACTTCCCACAAATTCTGGATCACTGCAAGGCGCACAGAAATACGGTGGAAGAGATTTCCATTCCAGAGAGCCCTGGAGAGCCGTCCCCAGGGTCTGTCGCACCCCGGAAAGCGGAGGGCCCCCCCCCCCCCCCCCGCGCTGCCCCGGCCGAGGCCCCAGAGGAGCAGATCCGAGCAGGCTTCAGGGACGTAACCTTAGGCAGCCGGGAATGTCCCTCTGCCCACAGACGCTACAGGTCAGTGAGAGAGACGTCTGGGCTGGCCGAGAGGAGAGCGGGATGTCTCCGTGACTCGGGGCCTCTCAGGAGGCAGAGGCAGCGGTAGAGGCAGCAGCGGCGGCCCCAGGGACCCCCCAAGCAGGCAGGATCTTCATTACTGAAGGTCTCTGCATAAACCACCTGAAGGAGCAGAGCCTGGGAGGTGACCCTGCCCCCCACCCTCTCCATTACTGAAGGTCTCTGCATAAAGCCCCTGAGGGAACTGAGCCTGGGAGGCGGCCCTGCCCCCACCCGAGCACCAGAACTTAAGCTGACGTTGAATAGCAGCCGCTCCCGCTGTGGATAGCCCTGAGACTGGGGAGCAGCATTTGAATCTCAGACCCCAAGCACTAGCTGGGAAGATCCAGGCGGGGGTGGAGAGGAATCTCAGAAGTCAGGTAACTGACTGGGAAAATGCCCAGAAAAAGGAAGCAGAATAAGACCATAGAGAGCTACTCTATTGGGGAAGAGATGTTCCTTCCCCCCTTCATTTCTGATGACGAAGTACAATGCCTGCCATTGGAGAAAGACGTGGAGGTCGGGGCCTCTCTATCCCAGACATCCGAGGTGGATGTCCGGTGGGCTCAGGCCATGGAAGAGCTCAAAAAGGATTTTGAAAATCAAGTTAGACAGGTGGAGGAAAAGCTGAGAAGAGAAATGAGAGAGATGCAAGAAAAGCATAAAAAAAGGGTCAATACCTTGGTAAAGGAGACCCAAAAAAATGCTGAAGAAAGTAACACCTTGAAAAATAGGCTCAATTGGCAAAAGAGGTTCAAAAAGCCAATGAGGAGAAGAATGCTTTCAAAAGCAAAATTAGCCAAATGGAAAAAGAGGTTCAAAAGCTCACTGAAGAAAATAGTTCTCTCAAGATTAGAATGGAACAGATGGAGGCTAATGACTTTCTGAGAAACTAAGAAATCATAAAACAAAACCAAAAGAATGAAAAAATGGAAGAGAATGTGAAATATCTCATGGGAAAAACAACTGACCTGGAAAATAGATCCAGGAGAGACCATTTAAAAATTATGGGACTACCTGAAAGTCCTGATCAAAAAAAGAGCCTAGACATCATCTTCCATGAAATTATCAAGGAAAACTGCCCTGACATTCTAGAACCAGAGGGCAAAATAAGTATTGAAGGAATCCATCGGTCACCACCTGAAAGAGATCCAAAAAGAGAAATTCCTAGGAACATTGTGGCCAAATTCCAGAGTTCCCAGGTCAAGGAGAAAATCTTGCAAGCAGCTAGAAAGAAACAATTCCAGTACTGTGAAAACACAATCAGGATAACTCAAGATCTAGCAGCTTCTACATTAAGGGATCAAAGGGTGTGGAATAGGATATTCCAGAAGTCAAAGGAACTAGAACTTAAACCAAGAATCACCTACCCTGCAAAACTGAGTATAATACTTCAGGGGAAAAATGAAACAGAGGACTTTCAAGCATTCTTGATGAAAAGACCAGAGCTGAAAAGAAAATTTGACTTTCAAACACAAGAATGAGAAGAAGCATGAAATAGTAAACAGCAAAGGGAAGTCATAAGGGACTTACCAAAGGTGAACTGTTTACATTCCTACATGGAAAAACAATATTTGTAACTCTTAAAACGTTTCAGTATCTGGGTAGTTGGTGGAACGTCACACACAGATGTACACACGCACACACATGTACATGCGTGCACGCACACACACATGCACGCACACACAGAGACAGCACAGAGTGAATTGAATAGGATGGGACCATATCTTAAAAAGAAATTAAGGTAAATGGTGAGAGAGAAATGTAGTGGGAGGAGAGAGGGTGAAATGGAATGGGGTTAATTATATCTCATTCAAGAGGCAAGCAGGAAACTTTTTAGTGGAGGGAAAAAGAGGAGAGCTGAGAAAAAAACATGAAGTTTACCCTCATCACATTCGACTAAAGGGAGGAGTAAAATGCACACTCGTTATGGTATGAAAACCTATCTTACAGTACAGAAAAATGGGGAAGAAGGAGATAAGCAGGGAGGGAGGGATGATGGAAGGCAGGGCAATGGAAGAAGGAAGCAATTTGAGGTCAACACTCTTGGGGAGGGACAGGATCAAAAGACAGAATAGAAACAATGGGGGGCAGGATAGGATGGAGGGAAATATAATTAGTTTTACACAACATGAATACTATTGAAGGCATTTGCAAAACTACACAGATATGGGAAGAGATATGGCCTATATTGAATTGCCTGCCTTCCCAAAGGGAATGGGTGGGGAGGGAGGGATGGGGAGAAGTTGGAATTCAAAGCTTTAGGAACAACTGTCGAGTATTGTTCTTGCTTCTAGGAAATAAGAAATACAGCTAATGGGGAAGAGAAGGTCATCTGGCCCTACAGGACAAAAGAGAAGATGGGGACAAGAGAAGGGAGGGAGGATAGAAGAGAGGGCAGATTGGTGATAGGGAAAATTAGAATGCTTGGTGTATTGGGGTGGGGGGAGGGGATAAATGGGGAGAAAATTTGGAACCCAAAATTTTGTGAAAATGAATGTAAAAACTTAAATGAACGAATGAATGAATGAATAAATAAATAAATAAAAATATAATATGGTATAATATCCTTGCTTTAACCACAAGTCTTCTTGTCAAGGAAAACTAGGCAGTGACATGTCCATTTTGGTTGCTAATTTAGGATAAGTGAAATATGTATTGCCCTCTGCCAGCCTTTTCTCTTCAAGAACATTAAACTGCATTTATTGTTATGGTCTCCTTCCCAAACAGAAGTTGAGCGATGTTAATTAGTTGCATTGCTTATGGTAATCAAAATTCATAAACAAGCATATTTTTAGCATTTCTGTCTTGATATTAACACCGCTTTTTTGCTTTTGTTTTTATATAGAAAAGCAGACTGCTGAGGAAACAAAACCTTAACCATAAGCCTGATTTATGAGAAAATAAAGATTGTACCATTTGGTTTAGAATGGGTACTACCAGTGATGAAATTGTTTCTATGGAACAGAACTCTTCCTTAAATCCTTTGTGTTTTGAATGTGGTCAGCAGCATTGGACCAGAGAAAACCATTTGTACAATTATCAAAATGAAGTGGATGATGACCTGGTCTGCCATATTTGCCTTCAGCCCCTGTTACAGCCATTAGATACCCCTTGTGGACACACCTTCTGCTACAAGTGCCTAAGGAACTTCTTACAGGAGAAAGATTTCTGTCCATTGGATCGGAAGAGACTCCATTTTAAGCTGTGTAAGAAATCCAGCATTCTGGTTCATAAACTGTTAGACAAACTGCTAGTTCTGTGTCCCTTTTCTTCAGTGTGCCAAGATGTCATGCAGCGTTGTGACCTAGAGGCACATCTTAAAAACAGGTAAGTAATATATTAAGGAAATTAGTAGGTTTTGCTTATTAGATGTAATTTTAGAAGATATGTACAGGAGCCTGTAATTTCATTCATGTTATTTTTCATTATGTATTTTGTTTAGCCCAGTAAAAAATTTCATCTTTAGTCATTTACCATTTGTTAGGTTTCTGAAAAATTTATTTTAACTTTAATTTTTTGTGTTTTTTTTTTATTATACTCAAAAAAATACCATGTTATCCTGTCATGTTGTAATCTCCCCTTTCTGTGTCCTTGTGGTGTAGTGGAATGAAAACTTAACCTTGCAGTCAGATAGCTTGGGTTAACAGAACCTCTTATATTTACTAGCAGGGTTTGGCCAATTGCTTAATCTATTTGACCCTCTGTTTGTTCATCTCTATAAATGGAGCAAATAATAGTATATGACTTATTTCATATAATTGTGGTGATAGAGCTACTTTGAAAATCTTAAAGTGCTATAGAAAATGTAAACTATTCTTTGTTTACTTTGGGGGGTTCTGGACTACTGATTTATTGAGTATTTGGAATGCCCAGCATGGAAGCTCATTCCCCTGATGCATACCAACAATTCATCTGTAATTTTGGATACTGAGAGATCTCTTAGCTATGCTCACACAGCTGTTGTATATCAGAGGAAAGGCCTGCCCCCAGGTATTCTTGAGTCGAAAGCCAGCTCTCTATTAAGTAAATCATGTTGCATTATGTTGGATGTGGAAAATATTTTTATACCATGGCTATACATATTTTAGAAATATAATAAAATCCCATTAAAGCATGGATTATTATGTTCTAGATTTAAATAGGTAATAATAGAGCTGAAAGAGACTTGCCCTGCTCCCCCTACCACAACCCCCAATCTCAGTCCAATGTGAAATTTTTAATAAATAAAATTAAATTTCAGGTTCAGTTATATACCTAAAGGTAATATGTGAAAGTTAGATATGAAAAAATTGAAACTAATGAATATAGAAATACTCAGAATCTATGTGTTGCAGAAAGCATCCTTTAATAGCCACTTGTAAAATCCTGCCAAACAACTAGTGGACATAGTGGACATAGAGATGGTCCTAAAGTCAGAAAAACCTACTTTCAAGTGCTAAGTCTAGCACATACTACCATGAAACCCTAGGCGAGTCACTTAATCTCTCGGCCTATCCCAGGCATCTCATAGCTGAGATTCTAAGTTGCCAAAAAGATGTTAATAATCTGAATGGAATTTCCTTACCAAGAGCTATATGAATGAAATCACAGGCCTGGTCTTCAAAAGCAACAGTAATAAAAATTAAACATTTAAGATCTTCGTAGCTATAAAAGCAACTTGTTTAATAGTATGTTTAAAGTATCCTAACTTTGGACAAAATTGCCATAGCCTTTTATGATTTGTTTAGAATACATTAGTACATTAATATGTAAATCTTTTTTAAATTTAATTAATTTATTTGTTTTTAGTTTTCCGTGATCCCTTTCGTAAGTTTTAAATATTTTCCCCCTCTCTTCTCCCTCCCTGAGAAGGATTACTATCTTATATGGGTTCTACGCATACATTCTTATTAAAAACATTTGCACATTAGTCAGGTTGCATAGAAGAATTAAAACAAATGGGAGAAACTATGAGAAAAAACAAAACATAATACAAGAGGAAATAGTCTGCTTCATTCTGTGGTCCAGTTCCATAGTTCTTTTTCTGGATGTGGATGGCATTTTGCCTCAAGAGTCCTTCGAAGATGTTTAGGTCCCTGCATTGAAACAATCCTCACACACTGTGGCTCTTACTGTGTATAATGTTCTCCTGGTTCTGCTCATTTCATTCAGCATCAGTTCATATAAGTCTTTTCAGGCTTTTCTGAAGTCCTCCTGTTCATCATTTCTTACAGCACAATGGTATTCCATTACATTCATATATCACAACTTGTTCAGCCATTCCCCAGTTGATGGGCATTCCCTTGACTTCCAGTTCTTGGCCACCACAAAAAGAGCTGCTATAAATACTTTTGTACATGTGGGGCCCTTTCCCATTTTTATTATCTCTTTGGGATACATCCTAGAAATGATATTGCTGGATCAAAGGGTATGCACATTTTTGAAGCCCTTTGAGCATAGTTCCAATTGCTCTCCAGAAAGGTTGGATCAGCTTGCAGCTCCACCAACAATGAATGTTCCAACTCTCATCTTCTTCAACATTTATCATCTTCCTGTTTTGTCATGTTAGCCAATCTGATAGGTATGATGTGGCACCTCAGAGTTTATATAAATCTTACATTGTGCTTTTAAAAGATTTAGATGAGAAACTAGTATTTATTCATTTGAACAAAGCACAGTTCTACCTATATCTGTTCTTTCAGTAGGAAAGAACAGCTACACTAGAATTTTTGCATTAGAGACAAATGGGAGTAGTGGACAAAGAGCAGACTTAAGAGACAGTTGCCAAAACTGTATAAATATACATGGGCCAATGAGGTGGCCTGGTGGACAGACTACTAGACCTGAAGTCAAGAAGTCTCATCTTCTTGAGTTTACATCTGGCCTCGGATACTTTCTAGCTATGTGACCCTGGGCTGGTCATTTAACCCTGTTTGCCTCAGTTTCCTCATCTGTAAAATGAACTGGAGAAGGAAATGGCAAGCCACACCAATATCTTTGCCAAGAAAACCCCAAATGGGGTCATGAAGAGTTGGACATGACGGAAACAACTGAACAATGATAAGTCCTGCTCTAAAGAGCTAACAGGTGGCCATGACCTTAAGAAAGATCTCATCATTTACCTTACACTAGTTTTATATGTAAATATTAAACCTATACATGCTTATACACGTTTTTTTTAAATTCACCTTCCTTTTTAAGGAGGCTGGTAGAGGGAAAAGACCCTAAACAAAATCTTTACCTTAAGGCAGCACTTCTTAAATTGTGGTTCATGCATGGACCCTTGGGAGCCCCTGAGACCTTTCAGGGAGACCACAAAGTCAAAACTTTTCATAATAATGATATTATTTGCTTATTAAACTATACCTCCCTTTTCACATTCTGTATAGCCATATGAGGCCAGATTTTCTTCATTTGGTTTAACCAAAACAACCTGTCACAACAGATTAAATGCAGCAGGTATGAGAATCCAACTGTATTCTATTAAGCCACACATTAAAGAGATTTGCAGAATACATAAAACAGGGCTACTCTTTTCATGACATTATTTTTGCTTAATTATTTTTCATTGAAATATTATGTTCACATGTAATAAGTTTATTTTTATTTTAAAATAAAATATTTTTAAAATGTATATGTTTTCTAATACACTAAATATTGATAGATATAACCCATATAAATAGAAGTTCTTCGGGATATTTCATAATTTTTAGGAGTTTAAAGGGGTCCTAAGACTAAAAAGTATTAGAAGCACCACCATCAGGGAGTAGGGAGAGAGTCAATAAGCATTTATTAAACACGGACTGTATGCCAGGCACTGTGCTAAGACCCTGCTCTCAAGGAGCCTACATTCTAATGGGGAAAGGTAACATATAAAAGCTGAGAAGGTTGGGTGGAAAAGTCTGAAAAGTCAAGAGCAGAACCAGGAGAGAAGGCAGGGTGGGCAGAAGTGGAGGTTTTGTGAGGAACTAGTCACCATGGAGATGAAGGGCCCCCCCCATACACACACATGCAGAGGGATCTTCTGGGTCAAGAAGTTAAAAGAAAACGCTGACCAGGATGAAAAATCACTTCAGTTTGGGGGAGTGCTCAGAAGGTACAATCAAGAACAGACTGGGGTAGATGACTTGAGGTATTTCCTAGGATCTTAGACCCAGAGCTAGCAGGGACCTTGAAACCATTTAGTCTAGTCCTTGCTAGAGACATCCTGAGCCATGATGTAAACCCAGGTTCTCCAGGTCCAAAGCTAGCCATATTGTCTCCCCCTTGTCTGACACTACTCTGCCATCCATGTGATATAACAGGACTTCAAAGTTTTAAGAGTGAGATAGCACAGTAAATTTTTTTATTGCTTAATGTTTAGCACTTAAAAACAAACACTTATGCCGGGACTTCTTAGGATAAATCAGACCTATAAATTCATTTGTGTAGGTTTATCGATGGGGTTATATATTCTGACCTCTATGTGTGTGTCCAGCATGAGGGAGATTTCTTGTGGGCCATAACTGTGCTTGCCTGTAAATTTCAAGGCACATTGATTTTCACTGTCAGTCATGGGATTACCATGGAGATATAGCGCTGGGGATATCAAAGTGGCAACTCTGAGATGTCAAGTCATGGGACAGTCAGAGTTTTCTTTGTGACCCAGGATTAGTAAGTTCTGTCATTGCTGTGCAGGCATGAGCTTCTTAAATTGTAAAATGTAAGAAGTGTTGTACTTTTCAGAATAATGCCTCCAGTACCACTTTGTGTAAGTATTGGATAATTTTTTTGTTCCAATCATTTTACTAGTGCAAAGAACCCTGTTGATTCTAATGCTCACTAGACTATCTCGGGAGTTTAATTAACCTGTGTGCCTTAGTTCTCTCATCTGCAAAGGGATAATAATAACACTTAGATACTTCACCAAGTTGTGAGGAAAAAGTACTAGGTAAACTTTATGCAGATCAAATGACTGATATGTAAAGCATTAAGAAAACCTTAAAACACTCTAAATGTTAGCTGTTACTAATAATTTTGGATTAGACTTGTGATTTGTTTGGCATCTCCTTACCTACTACATCAAGCTGCCTCTCCTTAAATGTGTATTGAGTTTGTTTGAAGTAACATATTTGGTAGTAAGCTTTATTTCTTGCTTAAGCATGTATTTCCTGATGTTTTCTATTCTAAATTGTTCTGCATTTGTATTATGGGACATTAAATAAGGATTTTGCTTGACTAATAGATTAAATCCTTTTGTAGACAATTTGAAGATACTTTGAGGTACTATTTGCATGTAAATAATTATTACTATTTGAGAAGGCATTTTGATTTGATTCAGTTATTTGTGATTTATAACATTGTTAATTCTTTTCTTTCTCACCTCATCTGAAATCAACCTAATGTTCTCTCTCTAGATGTCCTGGGGCTTCCCATCGGAGAGTTGCTCTGGAGAGAAGGAAAACTAGCAAATTAAAGGCTGAAACTGAGAATGAAAATGGATCCAGCGTAATAGATCACCCTGGTACTTTCTCACCAGACAATGCTGGGACAGGAACAGTTCCAGCAGAACGGAATTTGACATCAACAACTCTTCCTATGTGGACTGATGAGCCTGGCCTCGACAACCCTGCATTTGAGGAAAACACAGTAGCAGACAGTATGTGCAGTTTTCCTCCTTATCCTATATTTTATTTCTTAGTGTCAAAATTGAGCATTTTCAAGCTTCTCGGTATTACAGGTTTTTCTCCATTCCAAACAAAACACAAACACTGTTATTATTAATGGCAAACTGGATTTCCCCAGTTTATCAGATATTAATAAAAATTTGCATGAGAGGAAAAATTATGTTTATGACAGGAAGAAAATTTTGCCTTCACATAAGGTTTTATCTTGGCACCATTTCCTTCCAATTTTGGGCTACAAACTATAGGTGGTTGCTGTTAAACTTTTCCCCTTTTTTATTTTTGGTTTTTAACCTGGTAGCTTTAGCAAAGCAGTATATTTTAGCAACAAATTTCACCCCAATTTCTGGTATGAAACATCGCCTTGGACCATAATCTTCCTGCTTGGAATATTGCCGTATTGATAAACAATAGGCGAGCTTAACCCCTCATCTGTTTGCATTTAATAGTACTGACTTTAGCAACTTTGTATTTTAGGGAGGAAACACATCAAAAGAAGCGTGTGTGTGTGTGTGTTTATGTGTTTATACACACACACATATAATTGGGTTGAAACTTATATAAATATGTATATACACATACACACATATATATGTATATGTGTGTATATGTATAGTGTATTATTGTAACAGTCTTTTACAAATTTCAGTTTAAAAAATTTTTATTCCTTTCTCCTGTCATCTAATCCTGTCAAGTCCTAGTTCATGTCCTGTCTCTTCCATGAAACCTGTTGTGATTGTTGCTGTTTCCCTTGATTATCACTCTTTCTTGATATATTACATCATTTATATAACTTAATTTAGTGCTTAATTTCATATTATCTTAGTCATTTTCATGTCGGCTAGTCTGGTCTCCCCCAATAGATTGAAAGCTTCTTAAGGACAGGGATCATATCCTATAAAATATGTACCCTGCATTTCCTAGCACATTGCTTTACACATGTTAGGTAATTTTTAGAAATTGCTATTCGGTTGATCTGAAAAAGGAAAGCATGATAAAAATCAATTTAAGTTGATTTTGTTATTCTGCATAACAGTAATGTTCTGATTTAAAGCAAAAACTCACATTTTCCATTCCCTTCGAGAGATCTTTTAGTAAATGGTAAGCCAAGTCTAATTAAGTTTTTGTGTTATACTTTGTTTCTAGAAATATCTTTCTGTTGTTATGTAGTAACTAACTTGACTGAAAAAAATGGTAAATGATAAAACACATTTTCCCTTTTTTTATTTTTAAATTTGTCAGCTTCACAACCACCACCTAGTTTACCAGAAGGAGAGATTACTACAATTGAAATTCATCGTTCTAATCCTTATATTGAGTTAGGAATTGGTATTGTGGGTGGCAATGAAACACCTTTGATCAACATTGTTATCCAAGAAGTTTATCGAGATGGCATAATTGCAAGAGATGGACGACTCCTTGCTGGAGACCAGATACTTCAGGTATAGAATCTAATTAAATATTGTCACCTTGCAGTATGTAAAGTGATTTTTGAAGACTGAAGCATTTGTCTTTCCTAGCAGTGGAACATGAGTTACATAAATACTAGCTTTATAATTTTTAGATTGAAAGCAGATTTTTTGGAGTAGAGTTTTCAAATGAATCAGTTTCACAAGTACAGAATAGGGGAGGATGGCCAGACAGTTGATTCACGAAATTAATTTTGGGATGTAATGGATTACAACAGTGTGACAAGGCAGCCAAAAAAAAAAAAAAACAACTGATGTGATCTTGAACTAAATTAAGACAAGTATAGTGCCAAAGCAAAGAAGATGGTAGTCCCCCAGCAGTTCACCTTGGTGAGAGTGCAGTTCTGGATGTGGCATTTTAGAAAGAATATTGGCGTATCTAGAGACTTAAGCCATGTAAAGATGTCTTGAAGGAAATGGGAATTAGGAAGAAGAAGCAGTTGGAGGTTGGGGAGAAGGAAAATGATAGGTGTTATCAAGTACTAGAGTGGCTCAGAGGATGTTGTAGCGCTGATTCCTATTCAGGTAAAAATTTAATTCAAGGGTCTTATCCCAAAGTCTTGATTGGATTTTTCTTTTTCATCTTTTGTAGTAGATAGGTACATAAGTTGTAATTATATTCATCATGATCCTTTTTCTTATATTTATCATAAGTAACTGTAGCATCAAATGTGTTCCATGAAGTGGGTCTTTTGGATTTTACCTTCATGATGAAACAGCTCTACTAGTGGGAATTATTTAGTCTTTATATAAGAAGATTTTAGAAAGAGGACTTCCTGCCAGGATAGCTGTCTGAATGGGAGACATATCACTCAGTTCTCACATACCTAGTCCAACAAAACCTTGAAGTTCACACCAGATCAAATAATTATCAAGGAATCCAATGAAAAACATCAATAAATGACTATTCCATCCCAAAACTGCACAAAAAGTCAACGGCTAGCATGATGTTCAGAATGGGACAACCCAGACCTAGGGCCTCTGAAATCCCTAACATTCTGTCTTATGCCAGAGAGGATCTTGAAAGAACCAGAGGGGCTTTAACCTGTTAGGTCAGCTCCAGAACTCAGGAGATCCCCTGGTGTGACCACATAACCTCTTGCAAATGTGCAGCAAAGAATGGAGCCTAGTCCTGGCACAAAGGTCCAACTTAGGAACTAATGCCAGAGAAATGAGAACATCAAAGAAAATTATGACAAATATTTGTCCCTAAAAAGAAGGAGCAAATAATTCTATAATATCTGTAAGGAAAAGCTCAAAGGAAAAAAATTATATTCTACAA
This sequence comes from Bettongia penicillata ogilbyi, assembly GCA_023548195.1. Lineage (NCBI taxonomy): Eukaryota > Metazoa > Chordata > Mammalia > Diprotodontia > Potoroidae > Bettongia > Bettongia penicillata. Next base: position 1,790,783 of record JAJHZJ010000181.1, read on the forward strand.
GGATTACATGAATATATAGAAAAAGTGAAGCAAGAAATAAAATTATTACAAAATTTCTGTAAGAAAAAGTAAATTGCAAGGAGAATAAGTAGTCTAGAAGAGAATTTGGTAAACCTTACCCAAGAAACAGCCTCTCTGAAAACTAGAATACATCAAATAGAAATCAACAACTCCATGAGAAAACAAAACAAAATTTAAATTAGAAAAAAATAGAAAAAGAAATGTAATATGTCTGATACTAAAACCAACTCCTGTAGAAAACAGGTCAGGGACAGATCATTTAAAATTCTTTGCAATCACAGAAAACCACAATTTTTTTTAATTGTTTAGATACTATTATTTCAAGAAATCATAAATGAAAACTACTTAGATCTGTTAGAATCAGAGTGCAAAGTAAGGATGAAAATAGTCCCCTGATTACCTCCTGGAAGGAACTGCAAAAAAGAAAAGTCACCAGATTGTCACAGCCAAAATCTAGATCTCCCATGATAAAAAAGTATTTCTGCAAGCGTCCAGAAAGGAGCAGTTCAGTGACCAAGGAACCACAGTCAGGAACAGGTAAGACCTAGCAGCTTCTACCAGAAATAAGAAGAGAGCTTGGAAAATAGTATTCCAAAAGGCAGAAAATAAATATTATTAAGAATAACTTTCCCTTCAAAACCAAGTACAAATTTACAATGGAAAAAGTGGATTTTTAATAAAATAGAGCACTTTCAAGAATTTTTCTTGGAAAAAACACACAAACCAGAACTAAATAGGAACTTGAAGTACAAACACAAAAGTGCAGAAAGGAAGTTTATCATATGAGCAGTCAGAAAGTATCAGATGATGATGTAATGCTAACATTCTAATAGGAAGCAAAGAAAATCATATTGTCAGAACTTTAATGTCTTCAAAGGGTATTGGTGGAGCTAAATAAGAAAAAAAGCAGGTCCTAGGGGTGGTATGTTTTTGGTCTGAAGATTTTAAGAAGGGAGTAGACAGTTTATTGCATTCCTGTTGTGGTTGTTGTGTTTGTCCTTTGTTCTTGAAGAGGACCATGGCATGAAGATGATGACTTGACTTGCAGCTGACTTTGGTTTGAGGGAGGGAGGTCTGTGCAAGGTCACCAATCTCACTTTCTTCTCCTGAGCCATCTGTGTTCAGTGGCCTGATATTCACCAGGATGACTGGAGATGGCCCAGGATGCTATCTGAGACCCTGGCCATTTTAGGCTAAGGTCTTAACACATTCTCACTTTGAGGGAGATATGCTCATTCAATGAATAGGCCTCTTTAAGGAGTTACTCAAGGGGTGACCCCTTTTAATAAAAGGGAGGGGGAGGACCCTCAGGGTTCCTGGATGAAAGAGAAACAGTAAAGAACTTTCTTATAAGTGGAGTGTGTGGAATACAAAATCGGGAAGGAGGTAGACTGGGAAATGGGCATCAGATGAGTTTCATTCTTATCAGAAATGGACAAAAGGTTGAATATGCATATGCAGAAGAACACACATACATGCAAATAATTTGCTATAGACATACTTCAAACTTAACAAGGAAACAAGTAGGGATTGAAAGGACAGGACTAAAAAGGAAAATAACACCAGGAAGGGAGTAGTCACAAGCAAAACAAATTTTCTTATCCTAAAGTAAAAGGGGAGAAGGAGAACTCAAATCTAAGGGAGTGCCTTAAGTTGATTCTTAAAATGATTGAGACATAGCTAAATAAACGTAATATATGAATTAATGGAATACTGTTGTACCCTAATTATTATGAGAGACAATTTAAGAGAATCTGGTTGTGTGAACCTAAAGCAGAGCAAAGTGAGGAAAACCAAAAGAACTGATTATTCAAGGATAGCAGCACTGTAAAGAAAGCCTTAAGGACTTTGATTAATGTAGTGACCACCCAAGTCTCCAGATGACCTGTAAGGAAGTATACTGTCTACCTCCTGACACAGAGATGATGGATATGAGGTGCAGAGGGCATACATTTTTGGACATGGCCACTGTGTAGATTTGTTTTGCTTAACTATGCTTATTTTTTTTAAAGGTTTTTTCTTTTAGTTTTTAATTGGGGAAAAGGGGCTAAGGGCTGGAGGAATTACCAGTAGTGATGGCAGGAGGGGGAAGGGGGGCATCTTAACATTTTTAAAAACGCGCAGAATAGAAAAGTTCAGAAGAACACATAGATAAACAGAACCAAATTGAAAGTAATGTATAGAATTTGTTAGATATCTGAAGCAAGTGAAATAAGAGATTCATAAAACCAAAGTTTGTGAAATGGGAGTTCAGGGTTTCATATACAGTCTTTTTACATGTTCTTTGTGTAAGAAAATGCTTATTTTTTCCCCCCAAAAAATGATAGGAGAGTGGGAAAGAAAGACAAAATAGCTATCTTCAGATAATTGCAGGACTGTATAGCCTTCAAGAAAAGAAGGGAATAATCATTCACTAATGTCTACTGTATATGGGAGGCACTGTATGTGCTAAGTACTTAAAAATACTGTCTTATTTGATCTCACAACAACCCTAGAAAGTAAGTGTTATTATTATCCCCATTTTACAGTTGAGGAAACTAAAGCAATCAGTTTAAATGACTTGTGCCAGTCACATAGCTCGTAAATCTGAAACTAGATTTGAACTCAGGTCTTCCTCATTCCATGTCCAGCACTGTTAGCCACTGTGCCACCAAATTACCTCACACAGTCAGTACCAACTTTGAGATTCTGTGGTTCTGTTCTACATTATAGAAGCTTCAAAGTTGCTGTGAATTTGTCCAGTGTATGAGAAAATTCTTGATGTAGCACTCAATTCTCCCACATGTGATTTTTGTCTGTTTTGCCTGTGTCCTTTGTTTCTCCTTCATCTGTAGAGGGGAAAGTAAATCACTGTAAATGTTTGAAGAAAGAAGGTAAAATTGGGGCAAAAGCAACAGTTTTTGTTTTTGTTTTTCCAGGGGACTGATCTTGAAAGGTTATTGCTACTTCTGTGTCCATAATAAGACCTTCTGTAATCTTCCTAAAGTTCACAAGGATAAAACTTTTTAGGAATGAAGTAGAGATGTAAAAGTCAGAGTAAACAAGGGCAAGAAATGATAAGAGAGAGGGAGAAATCTATGAAGCAATAGTGACTGGAGTTCAAATCCTGGTTCTGCTACTTACTGCCTCTTGACAAGGGCAAGTCACTACACTTTCTTCATCTGTAAATTGAGAGATTGGACTAGATTGCTGAAGGCCTATGTCCGACATGGAAGTTCCTCTCATATCTTAGATTCTTTGATCTTGTAATGTAGCATTTTTGAAAATTCAACACATGTAATCTGGTCATTTAAAAAAAAAACACTAAGCTGAACAAGGAAATTTTTAGCTTTTCTAGAAAATTTAAACTTAAAGAAGATAAATATCTAAGTTATTTTGAACCTTGAGGTTTGTGTTGTATTGTGTGTGTGTGCATGCATGCATGTGCACACATGAGTGCATATTGTAACTAAACATAAGTTAATAATATCTTTGGTAAAGAAGAATGATTAATGAATTTATTAATCTATATCTTGTTCACCTCAGTTCTAAAGATAATTATCTTCATGAAGTCCTTAAAAAGAAACCATAATTTAACATTAATTGATGTAGCCTTTATGATTGCCCCAGAATTTAAAAATTTTAGTATATTTGTAAAAACTCACACATGCAATCCCTCATAAATAAATATAAGTGTCTAGGGAAGGAATAAATGACATATATTGAGAAGAGCTATATTTAGGGAAGGACTAATGGATTTATTGATAGATTTTTTTTTTCCTTTAATGGATATTAAAGCTAAACTTGAATTTTAGCTGTTATGTTTTGTCCTTTAAGTGGAGCCATGCTCCCTGCCTTTAAGATTTAACAAGTGTAAAAGGGACTTTTTTGCTATTAAGAAACTTATATTTTACTTCATTTGAGCAGAATTAACAGAATAGTGAGCCCTTTGAAAGGTATTTACTTGTGAGATGTTGAGGCTGAAAGAAACTTGCATTGATGAACTTGAAAAATAGCAGAATCAGTGCTTGCTTGACTGGGGGTTTTTTAATTGTTTCTGTAAAGTTAGAACGGAAGGTCCTTATAGTTTTAAACAATTCCTAGGTAGTTTTTTTACCTAAATTTAGTCAGGCCACAAAACTGCTAATAAACTGATTTCTAGGTGTGATTTTAATATATGTGTGTATGAATGTATGTATATATGTAAATAAGTAATAATCCACCTAGTAGAGTTTGCTTGAAAAATTGTGACTTGCTTCGATTAGCCATTTTATTTTACAAAAGTGATTATCAGTGAATGGACAAAGGGAAATAAATTACCCAGGCTAAGTGTTTGAAATTTTTGATAATTCTCTCTAGACAGAGATAGGGTTAAGGGGAAATTGTATTTCACATTTGATTCTCACAAAGAAGAAATTGGTTTCTGCTGTGGAAATGATGGGAACTTTGGGGAGAAAATGAACACTGTCCTGTTTGTGATAGAGGAGAGAAAATCAGGGCCCCTGTAGTCTGATGCGAATATTAGATTTTGAGAAAGCAGTTTCAAAGGATTTAGAAAACAGAAATGGACTAAAATTGTGATGAAGAAGTAAGGCCAGAAGGAACACAAAGCTCTCTAGAGTGAAATTCTGATGACATATTAAGGAAAACAATTCAGATGAGGTGGAAAAGAGAAAAACTGAGAAAATCAGCCTGATGTACATACTGACGAGACTATCGAACAGTGGAGATCTAACTATTCAAAATGAAATCTAGGTCAGTAATAGTTGATTATAAAGGTTTACAAAGCAGACATAAGAACTATTTCAGGAGTACTAAATCTTAGAGGGAACTTAGACTGGTGAAGGAAAGCTAAGGAAACAAATTTTTTAACTATTGAAAGAAAGACAAGGGTCAAAGAAGGTATAGAACCTTTGATCAGGATGAATGAGGTGACATTTTTTTCTTATGTGATTTTCCTGTTACTTCTGTCTTTGAATTTCAAATAACATTTTGTTTTGCTGATTTTTTCTTATACATAATGTAATGTGTAATTTTATCTTTTTTCTTATCCTACATATGCTCTGTAAACTTAATGAAAGCATTGATTGTGTATTAATAAAATTTGTCCACCCTTCCCATAACTACTTGCATAGTGATCTGTAGACAGCCGGCACTTAATTTTGAATGAATGAATTGAAAGTATGAATGAATAGCTAGGTAATGTAGTAGATAAAAGGCAACTGAACAACAGCAGCTCTAGTGTTTTGATCAAACTTGCGTGAGCTGGTGAATCAGAAGTGATTTAGTAAAGAATATGAGAACTTGAATTAGGTTCCAAGAATTGTATCCCCATAAAGTGGTAGATAATAGAACCATAGTATTTCAGAGCTGGAAGGGACCTTAGAAATCATCTAGTCTATTCCTTAATTTTATCAATGAGTAAACTGAGATAAATAAACCTATTGCTCCTTGACCATTCAACTAGGATCAGGTATATTATCTGTTGTTAGTTGAGAAGACCTGAGTTCAGATGCAGACTCACACTAACTAGCTGTGTGTGGGGGCAAGTCACTCAACCTCTGTTTGCCTTGGAGGCAGTTAGGTGGCTCAATGGATGGCTCAGTGTGGTAGCCAGGAAGACTTAAGTTCAAAATCTAGCCTCAGACACTAGTTCTGTGACTCTGGGTGAGTCACATCATCTGTTTAATACATTGGAGAAAGAAATGGCAAGCCATCCATTCCAGTATCCTTGCCAAGAAAACCCCACACTCGGTCTTGAAGAGTTGGACATGACTGAGCACATGAACAACAACAGAACTGAGACCTCAGAAATGTTAGGCTTATCTATTCAATTAAGCACATGATTAGTAACTGATTCTAGGCTAAAGGAAAGTTCACTAGATTCCTACCATTGTTTTGTGCGCGTGCACATGCTTGGTATTTCCAATGTAGCTATGATTATATAATTGAGAATTTATCTTCAAAAATATAATTTCTTTTAATATAAATTTATTTATTTAACTTTTTGCATTCATTTTCACAAAATTTTGGGTTCCAAATTTTCTCCCCATTTGTCCCCTCCCCTCACCCCAATACACCAAGCATTCTAATTTTCCCTATCACCAATCTGCCCTCTCTTTTATCCTCCCTCCCTTCTCTTGTCCCCATCTTCTCTTTTGTCCTGTAGGGCCAGATGACCTTCTCTTCCCCATTAGCTGTATTTCTTATTTCCTAGAAGCAAGAACAGTACTCGACAGTTGTTCCTAAAGCCTTGAATTCCAACTTCTCCCCATCCCTCCCTCCCCACCCTTCCCTTTGGGAAGGCAGGCAATTCAATATAGGCCATATCTCTTCCCATATCTGTGTAGTTTTGCAAATGACTTCAATAGTATTCATGTTGTGTAAGACTAACTATATTTCCCTCCATCCTATCCTGCCCCCCATTGTTTCTATTCTGTCTTTTGATCCTGTCCCTCCCCAAGTGTAGACTTCAAATTGCTCCCTCCTCCCATTGCCCTCCCTTCCATCATCCTCCCCACCCAGCTTATCTTCTTCTCCTCCACTTTCCTGTATTGTAAGATAGGTTTTCATACCAAAATGAGTGTGCATTTTATTCCTTTCTTTAGTTGAATGTGATGAGAGTAAACTTCATGTTTTTTTCTCAGCTCTCCTCTTTTTCCCTCCACTAAAAAGTCTCTTGCTTACCTCTTCTATGAGAGATAATTTATCCCATTCCATTTCACTCTCTCTCCTCCCACTACATTTCTCTCTCACCATTTACCTTAATTTCTTTTAAGATATGATCCCATCCTATTCAATTCACTCTGTGCTCTCTGTCTCTGTGTGTGCATGCATGTGTGTATGTGTGTGTATGTGTGTGTGTGTGTAGTCCCACCAAATACCCAGATACTGAAAAGTTTCAAGAGTTACAAATATTGTTTTTCCATGTAGGAATGTAAACAGTTCAACTTTGGTAAGTCCCTTATGACTTCTCTTTGCTGTTTACTTTTTCATGCTTCTTCTCATTCTTGTGTTTGAAAGTCAGATTTTCTTTTCAACTCTGGTCTTTTCATCAAGAATGCTTGAAAGTCCTCGATTTCATTGAAGGACCATATTTTCCCCTAAAGTATTATACTCAGTTTTGCTGGGTAGGTGATTCTTGGTTTGAGTCCTAGTTCCTTTGACTTCTGGAATATCCTATTCCACACCCTTCAATCCCTTAATGTAGAAGCTGCTAGATCTTGTGTTATCCTGATTGTATTTCCACAATACTGGAATTGTTTCTAGCTGCTTGCAATATTTTCTCCTTGACCTGGGAATTCTGGAATTTGGCCACAATGTTCCTAGGAGTTTCTCTTTTTGGATCTCTTTCAGGCGGTGATCGATGGATTCTTTCAATACTTATTTTGCCCTCTGGTTATAGAATATCGTAAGGGCAGTTTTCCTTGATAATTTCCTGAAAGATGATGCCTAGGCTCTTTTTTTGATCATGACTTTCAGGTAGTCCCATAATTTTTAAATTGTCTCTCCTGGATCTATTTTCCAGGTCAGTTGTTTTTCCCATGAGATATTTCACATTCTCTTCCATTTTTTCATTCTTTTGGTTTGTTTTGTGATTTCTTGGTTTCTCAAAAAGTCATTAGCCTCCATTTGTTCCATTCTAATTTGAGAGAACTATTTTCTTCAGTGAGGTTTTGAACCTCTTCTTCCATTTGGCTAATTCTGCTTTTGAAAGTATTCTTCTCCTCATTGGCTTTTTTGAACCTCTTTTGCCAATTGAGTGAGCCTATTTTTCAAGGTGTTATTTTCTTCAGCATTTTTCTGGGTCTCCTTTAGTAAGGTATTGACCCATTTTTCATGCTTTTCTTGCATCTCTCTCATTTCTTTTCCCAGTTTTTCCTCCACCCGTCTAACTTGATTTTCAGAATCCTTTTTGAGCTCTTCCATGGCCTGAGCCCATTGGATATCTATTTCAGATGTTTGGGATACAGAGGCCTTGGCTTTCACGTCTTTCCCTGATGGTAAGCATTGTTCTTCCTTATCAGAAAGGAAAGAAGGAAACATCTGATCACCTAACCCTAACCTTCTATGGTCTTATTTTTTTCCCTTTTCTGGGCATTTTCCCAGCCAGTTACTTGACTTCTGAGATTCCTCTCCACCCCTGCCTAGATCCACCCAGCTAGTGCTTAGGGTCTGAGATTCAAATGCTGCTCCCCAGCCTCAGGCTTTCCGTGGCAGGTGCAGCTGCTATTCAATGTCAGCTTAAGTTCTGGTGCTCAGGTGGGGGCAGGGCCAGGCTCACTTCCCTCAGGGGGTTTATACAGAGACCTTCAGTAATAGAGCAGAGCTCCTGTCTGCTTGGGGAGCCCAGGTCTGCTGCTGTCCCTGTCTCCACCGCTGCCTCCCCAGGAGACCTGAGTTATGGAGACACCCCGCTCCCTTCTCGGCCAGCCCAGAAGTCTCTCTCACTGACCTGTAGCGCTTGTGGGTGGAGGGACCTTCGCGGCCAGCAGAGATTCCATCCCTGAAGCCTGCTCAGATCTGCTCCTCTCGGTGCCACGCGGCCAAGGCACAGCTGGGCTCTACTCCAGGTCTGGTGCGCGATGGACCTTTGGTGCTGGTTTTTCAGGGCTCTCTGGAATGGAAATCTCCACTCCATTGTTGTGCAGCTTCCACTGCTACAGAATTTGTTGGGAGTTCTTTTTACAGGAAATTTATGGGCTATGGGTTCGGAGCTAGCATATGTGAATCTTTCTACTCAGCCATCTTGGCTCCTCCCCCTAAAAATATAATTTTTAAAATGACTGATAATCTTGTTCTATTTTCTATTCTTTAATTTCTTAATTGTAGTACTGCATGGTTGTCCCTTAGATATTTAACTTTTTTACCTACATATCAGTTTTTCCCTACAGTATCCCTGTAAGGCAAAGCACTCCTATTTTTTTAAATAAGAAAATTGAGGTACAGAAAGAGTCCTTTATGTATTAGATTCATTCAATGTACTAGTGGCAAAGCTGAAGTAAAGTTCTTAAATATCTATTTAGGATATGGATCTGTGATCCATTGACCTGAGGGTACTGTGTGCCATTCTCTTCATCATTATGTCTTTTTTTAATATTTGTATGTTTAGATATGAATGACTATGGTACCTTAATAAATAACCAGATGTGAAAGATTGCAGTATACCATCTATTTTTTATCATATTTGTTGACAAGAACAGAATGAAAATAAAAGATATTAAGTGAAATACCCTAATTTTAGTGAAATAAAATTTTTATTATCTAAATGAAACAATTCAGAGGAATGGAAATTTGCTGAGTTGAGAAGGATGTGTCTGAGAAGAAAGGAATGACAAGTCATCATCTAATTTTAGATAAATAGTTTAGAGATCAAATATCCATATAATCATGGTTTTATTCTAATCCCTTAACATAAAAAATGTAATGTAAAACAATGGCATATTAATGTTTTAAGCATGGGACAGTTTTGTGGGAAAAGAAGAGAAGGGTTTTTTTTGTTTTGTTTTGCTACATGTTGCTTTTTTTCTATGCATAATTTTATTATGGGCTTTAAGAAAGCTTTTGGTCATGTGACATGACATACTCTACTTAGAGAATCTATAACTGTCTCAGCAGTTCATCCAGTTTAGGGAACATATTGACAGAGGTCTTTTAGTATTTCCGATTAAAGATGTACTAGCTGCCACCACTCTGTGTACCCTGTTCATCTTCACTTATACTTCAGTAACTTAATTTTAACTTGATGGTATGAGCAAGCCACTTTTAAATCTCTTAAGTGACCTTCTGAGAAATTATCTTTGTAATAACTGACTCTTAAAGTATATTTTAACTTACTCTTTTGAAAAGGCTGTAGAGATATTTATGCTGATTAATAGATATTAGTTAATGAGTGTTTGGGTTGTAATCTTTGTTTTTTTTAGGTCAACAACTTTGACATCAGCAACGTGTCTCATAACTATGCCAGAGCTGTTCTTTCACAGCCTTGCAGTGTGCTGCACCTTACTGTGCTCCGAGAGAGACGTTTTGGCAGTCGAACCTATAGCCATTCTGATAATAATTCTTTACGAGAAGAGAGTTTCCATGTGATCCTTCATAAGCGGGATTCTAATGAACAGCTTGGAATTAAATTAGTACGAAGGACAGATGAGCCAGGTGTTTTTATTCTTGATCTGTTGGAAGGAGGACTTGCAGCCCAGGATGGCCGCCTCAGCAGCAACGATCGAGTACTCGCCATCAATGGACATGACCTGAAACATGGCACACCTGAACTTGCTGCTCAGATTATCCAGGTAAATTTCATTTGATGCTAACATTTACTTGTTATGCAAAAGGAACTTTATTGCCCCAAAATGGTAGTATTTATTAAGGAAGAATCAGAACCTTTTTACCTATTTTCTTTCACATCACCTGACTTTATTCTTGATTGTATTTTTCATTAAAAATTAATCCAAAAGTGCTTACAGATTGTATGCTTCTTCTGGTTTGATTATAAATTGAAAGAAAAGGAAACAGCATTCATAAATACATTTCCTAAATATAATTTGTTAATGTGAAAAAACAAAGGATGTGATGTAGTGGATAGAGAGCTGAACTTTGAGTCAGGAAGACGAGTTCAAGTCCCAGCTCCACTGGTCGAGTGGCCAGTTCTTGATTGGACATTTTCCATGTTGAATCTCAGCATAAGGACAAGTTGAGGAGTTTTGGGTGGCTAAACTCACTGTAGTCACTGGAGTATACAACATTGTCACTCTATCATTTGTTTTGTTAGGGTTAAGTTATTGGTTTTGTCATTTTGTTTTGTTTTTACCAAACCTATAATTTCATTAGTATAGGAAGCTCCTGATGAGAAACTAATGATGGAATTTTTCTGCAGCTTACAGTCTTGGAGTTGCCAGGAGTCCTAAATTTTAAATGACATGCCCAGGGTCACAGAGACAATATATGGTGAAGGTCTTGATCCCAAGAGTGCCTAGTTCTAAGACCTGTACTACAGCCACTAATCTATGCTGTCTCTTGTGTGATTTATTTAATTACTTACCATCTCCCAAGTTAGTAAGACTTGGTTTTCATGAAAAAACAGTACAGTGCTGTTTCCAATTCAGTTCAATTCAATGAACATTTATTACACACCTGTTAGGTTCCACTAGATTACTTTTCATCTCGGAATTCATTAAAGAAGGAATATACACTTAGTGAGTATGGCAACCTAATGTTAATAGGTTCCATGAAAATAATCACAGGAAACAACTAAGTGGGGAGAGTTTTTGCAGGCTCAGTTTTGTACATGGAAGATATGTTAGGTTATTTGTAGTGCCTTGTGGAATGTACCTGAAATGTAAAGATTTGTATGATAAAATACAAACATACAGTTTATAAATAAATGCACTAGGGAAAAAATATACATTGTAAGGAGTCAGACCAGTGTATAGCAGAAGAGAATGTTCAAAGAACAATTACAGACAATATTTAAAGACTGACCTCCAGGGAAGTTACTCCTACTGTTGGGGAGTTCCTTAACCCCCAGAGGTCCTAAGATCCTCTGGGAGAGGGATTCCTTTGATCTGTTTGACTGGAGATCCATAAAGCAGGAAGCTAGTCTGGAAGACAAAAAATTTCATTAACATCAGTTGATGGGCATCTTCCAAATGGATGTCTGCATTAAGGAACAAGGAGAGCTAGATACGTATGTAAGGTTTTACACAACTTTAAGATGACTTTCCGGCAGCAGAAGGATCTATCAAGTAAAGCTGCTCAGCCAGTCCTCATTTGGGAGGTTGAGTTATGGGGACAGATTGTTAGGTCATTTGAGGAAAAACATATTCACTTTGGGGGCTCCAGAGTTGCAGAGAACAAGTTTGTTCCAATGGGGATGTTTTCTCTGTATTTAATCTCATCAGACTATCTTGGTGGAGCAGGAGACTGCTAAAATAGTAGAGGCCCACCTTCCAGGTAGAATTATTATAGGCTCTTCCTATTGTTGATCAAAATACAAACTGTTTGTCTATCTCTATTTACGTAATCCTGTAGGTTTGCTTCTTTGATCCCAAGGTAGCTTTTTTTTGAGAAAAGGTATTTCCTTCAAACTCACAGGTTGCCTCCTCCACAGTGCCCATTTTGTAGCTATAAATCAAGATATGAACAATATACTGACAAGTGGATGAGATTTTATATTTCCATTGAAATATGATTATATTTATATTTTTTAAAACATTATATATTATTTTACAGGATAATATCCTAAATCATGTAAAACCAAAACTGTCTAGAGCCAGGGTTGGCAATGTAAAAATTTTTCTTAGTTCCAGGCAGCAACTGACAGGCTATTTTTTGCTAAAGAACCCTGCATTTTGAAATCCTTCTGGTAATCAAATCCAGTATCACAAAGACCCAAAAATATCTGATGCAGAATTGCCAAAGTAGCCAACAATCAAATGTCCTTGTATTTTTAAAACCTGATTAGTGATTTGCTCTTGTTCCCTTTAAGAATATTCTGACCCTTTAGCCATTTGATAACCTAAAGCTCAAGATTCTGTGTGTTAGAATTTTTAATATCAAGCATTGGCATTTTCTTTTTCATCATATCCTCACACCCTCCAATTTGGAAATACAGCTCCATTTTTTATTCCTTCTGCTATTTTGAAATACTTGTTGGAAACTTCACTAAATCACTCAGCTGCTCTGAGTTTCATCTTTAAAATGAGAATTATACAATATTTACAATCTTATAAGAACCAAATTAGAGAATGAATGTTAAACATGTTATATAAAAGCATTGTGTTACATAAATGTGGTGTTATTCCTAATCTTAAAATGTCAGAGTTGAAGCTAACCCATACGTTTCAGTCAGTGAAATTTATTATTACATAACCAAAACTTTAATAAGACTTTAAGTTTTCCAATCTAAGAACTGGAAATAAATATGTTTATTAATGGCACTGATTTTAAATATAGTCACTCAGTTCTTCAGTGCATTTTCCTAGAAGCCACTTCATAATAGTTTTATAAAGCAGAGTACATTTTCCCATAGTAAAAATATTATAACTGACCATTCAATTCCTAACTGAGGAAATTATATGAGATATAATTAACAATATTTTGATGGATAAAAAACCCAGTAAATTTCTGCAATAATCTGAGATAAAATTATGTTTGAAGCTGTAGAATTTAAGTAGGAAAGAATCTTAGAGTCCTCTTTCTCAACTTTTGTCGTTTTATATATAAAGAAAATGAGGCCAGGAAAGGATAAATGACTTGAAGTTGGAATTAGAACCTAGGTTAACTAAATCCTACACCAGTGTGCTTTCTATCATAACACACTCCTTCCCTTTATAAAAAAGCTCTATAAAATCAGGTATAAAACACCTATTATACGTATTGATTGAAAAAGGGGTCCCAACGTTCTATAAAGTTTGCTTGGTGTGAGGCAGGGGCAAGGTGGTTCTTAGCTATGTTTCCGTTATTATAGAACAGAGGTTCTTAATCTAGTGTCCAAGATTTTGGTTTATTTGTTTGTTTTTTTAATTTAATAACAGTATTTCAGTAGAATTGGTTTTCTTTGTAATGGTTATGTATTTTATGTATTTACAAAGAGTCATAGGCTTCACTAGACTGCCAAAGGGGTCCATAACACAAACAAGGTTAAGGAACTCTAATATGGAGAATTCTTAATGAGGAAAGTCCCTTTCCATCCAGATGGATATCTGTTCTGCAATATGTCAGCTTGGGGAGTTACTGGGCCACTGGAAGGTTAGATGACCTGCTCAGAGTCACACAGAACATGTGTCAGTAAGGACTTTGTGAAGCCACGCTGTCTCTTGTAAAACATGTGTACATACAGCACAGGAATATGCAACTTTGCCAGGTTTTTAGGAATCATTTAGATGATCCCATATACCTTTCAAAAATGTCCAGGAAAGTTTGATCTGATGTCTTTTTAACTCAGTAAACTGAGCTGTATTTTAAAAAAATTAGCCATTGTAACATCTAAATATTTAAAGACAGAAGACCTCATCAAGGATTTTAGTTGTGAGTGTTCAGAGAAGTTGCTTCTTAAATGTTGTCCTTTTTTGTGCATCTTTTCTTTACCCAGCCTGGGGGAGGGGAGAAGGGCATAGAAAAGCAGCCTGATTATGAAAAGTCAGTTTAACTTAGTAACTCAAACTGGAGATTGGAGTGGAGGGTAGTTCATGAACTGATGAAATGGATATATATCTGCAAGTGAAATAAAAAATTTTGAGACATCTTTTCTATCAACATACACATGTCATTCTGAGAGCTTTAAAAAATTAGCTGGTATAATATTTCTTTTTCTTGTTGTGTTTTTTCACTATTTAAACTAAAAAATAAATAAATGAATGAATGAATGCCAGCCAGCAGTCATCTTTTTTCCCTTCTCTGAGTTATTGCCCAAATGGACCCCTGCTTGCAGAAAAGTGGTCAGTTAGATTGAGAATTGCAGGAAGATGCAGAGTGCTGGAAAACAATGACTACCTCTAGATCAATAATTCTTAAATTGGAAGGTATCATTAATGACTGACTGGAAGTGTGTGTTTTCTCCAGGCTAGTGGAGAGAGAGTGAATCTAACAATCGCAAGGCCAGGGAAACTACAGACCAATAACACTAACAGGGAACCAGGAACTCACAGCAGCAGCCAGCACCAGGCACAGCAGCTGTGTCACAGCCGACCCAGCTCACATAAGGTGAGAGCTCCTCTTTGTGTTCTAAAAGTCCTAAAAGTTTAACAGCTGTTATTGACGGTTAAAATCATCTCATATTGAAAATCAACTGCGAAATCGTCTTTTCTGTAAGATGCAAGGAAAATGTGCTTAGACAGTGACTCTGAAGGATATCTCACCTTCTAGCCCATCGTAAACCCTAGCTAGCTGATTTTGCATGTATTGTGATGTGATTGTCTGAACTTAACGTACCAACAAACATGTTTGCAAAGAACAGAAAAGGATTACATAAGTAATTGTGAAGCAGCTCTACATCCAACTTGTTTCCTTTTTTAAAGTATGTAATAAACTCTCTATTCTTTTCCTTCTTGTTTGGCAACACTATTTTTAGTACTTTCAAAAGTCTAATTATTAGTTTGTGTGGCAGAAGTTGAAACAGTCAGTAAACATTGATTAAGTGGGTACTGTGTGCCAGGCACTGTGCTAAGTTTTGGGGTTACAAAAAGAGACCAAAAAAAGTTCCTGCCCTCCCAGAGTTCACAATCTAAATCTGTCTAGGCTTTAATTTCCAAATTCATAAAACAAAAAGGACTCATTACACACCATCTCCTCTTATGTCAAATGGTTCTTTAGTTAAACTTAATCTCAAGTGAACTGTGAAAGTAGTTTACCAGATTGAAGGATATCTTCATTCACATATCAAAATAGAAGTGAAATATTAGCCACTTAAAGATCTCTCCTTTAAGTAAAACTTCATTTACTTTTTAAATTAAAATATTTACTAGCTACTTTTAAAGCACTAACTTCCAAAATGCTGTTTTATTTTGTGTGTATGTGTGTTTCACACATGTATTCTTGGTATCCCCAGAAAATTTAGCTCAGCAGCAACACCTGACTTTTCTATCACAATGCTTTTACACCTTCTTCTGCGTTAATGTGTAGCCAAACTCAACTTTGTATTGTGTCATCTGGTCCATTACTTATGAGAACTTAGGTTCTCTGCTTTTTATTTCAAAACTGGACAAAAAGACTGCCTATGCAAATGCATAGGAAATATGCAATGGAAATCTGTACATTTATTCTAGTATAGTAACCATGGTTGTACAAAATGAGAAATTATTTAAAATGGAATTGTAGCCATTTCCTCAGACCTTTTATTTATACCTTGTTTGTTAGATTGTCCTGTGACAATCACGGTGGGGAGGGAGGGTCTTTCTCTTAGTCATTGTTGGCATTGCTAGTCATTTGCCTGAGTCTTCCTTAATAAGTTGATCCTTCACCTGGAAGATGGTCATCTACCTGAGAGCCAGTGTAGCTCCAGAAAAGGACGAGGAACAATTTATTTATTATTTTGAGGTTTCCTTTTGGCTCCACCAAGTGTGTTTAAGGGAAGTGGTTCTGAATAGTTCTTATTGAATACCTAAAACTTACATGAATAAATAACATATTCAGTGTAGACTTTTCTTATACTCCTTCAGATACACAAATACAGGTGTTTGCTGTACACAACATAGGAGGTTTGTAGATCTAAACAAGGCCTTTGATACCATCAGTCATGACAGCTTATGGAAAATTATGTCAGCGTTTTTTGCCCACAGAAGTTTATCAGTTGTACATCAGTTTCATGATGGCATGCTTGCCTGCATTCTGGCTAATGATGATGCTGCTGTTGCTCCTCCCCACTTGCCAGCGAAGTAAAACAAGGCTGTGTGCTTGCTCCCATGCTTTTTAACATGGTATTTCCTTCAACAAGGACAGAAACATGGTATTAAGGTTAGCTGTCGCACCAGGGGTAAATTCTTCAGCTTGAAAAGGGTGCAAGCCAAGACCAAAGTGGATGGAATCATGGTGCATGATTTTCCGTTTGCAGACGACTGTGCTTTCAGTGCATGCTGAAGCTGAGATGTCATGAAGTATGCATTGATTCTCTGCTGCTTGTGCTAATTTTAGCCTAACAATTAACACCGAGAAAACACAGGTGCTTCATCAGCCACCGCCACACCATCAGTACATGGAACCATCAGTTACAGCGAGTCAAGAAGTTTTGAATGCTGTGGATAAGTTCATTTATCTTGGCAGTATGTTTTCCAGGAATGTATACATTGATAATGAGGTTGACACATGCATTGCCAGAGCTAGCTCAGTGTTTAGGAGGCTCTGAAGGAAAGCACAGGAAAGAATATTTGACTGACTACCAAGCTGAAGGTCTGTAAAGCTGTTGTTCTGACCTCATTATTCTATGCTTGTGAAACCTGGACAGTTTACCAACCCCTTGCCAAGAAAGTAAATCCTTTCCATTTGAATTGTCTTAGGAAGATTCTGAAGATCACCTGGCAGGAACCAGATACCAAGCATACAAACTCTGTTGCAGAGCCAACTCCAGTGGGCTGGCCACTTAGTTCAAATTCCAAATGTATGTTTGCCTAAAAGACTATTTTGTGGAGAATTTACCCAGGGCAAGCACTCACATGATGGTTAGGAAAGCAATACAAGGACATTCTCAAGGTCTGTCTTAACTTTGGAATTGATTGTGTGACATGGGAGACACTGGCAAAGGATCACCCAGCATGGTGTGCCCATAGAGAAGGTGCTGTGCTCTATGAGCAAAGCAGAATTAAAGTAGCTCAAAAGAAATACAAGATGCATAAATTTGGAGAATCCACCCCAAATTTTAACATGGACTATGTGTCCCACCTGTGACAGAGCATTCCGAGCTCTTATTGGTCTGATCAGCCATAGTCAGATACACTGTAACTTGACTCTAACATAGTGATGTCATTTTGATCCTCTTTGAGAATAAAGGACAACAACTGGCCAACTATTAAATAGTGAGTTAGAATGTTCAATCATTTTTTCTTGTTTTAATTTTTACAATAATTTTAAAGTTGTAACACTGTGGAAAAATATTTGACCCTATGACAAAGTCAGAGCACATCAGAAAAATCCCTCATTCACATCATGGTATATTCTGCCAGTTCTGTATTCTCTGTACAGTTGATTCTCCCACTTAATCCTTACCAAAAAAAAGTCCAGTTATTCAGTCTACACAATGCAAATCGTGCATTATGTTAAGATTATACCTAAACCTCACAGTGAAACTTAGTTTTACAGTAACAGTCACTCTGGTTCCCTTAGAAAGAAATATATCAAAAACATACCTTAGCTCCAACTTGCCCTGCGCTGGATCTTTAGCTTTAAAGCCATGGATGTGAAGAACTCTGGCCTGCTTACTCCCAGAAGAATTGTCTTATCTGTCAGCGCAAGAAAAATTAAGGACAATGCTGCAGATTGGCACAATTTATTATCGAAATGGGAGATTCTCAACAATATGGGGTTTTCTGTTGCAAACAAAATAGGAAACATCAAAATCAGTGCACTTACTGAAGACAAGGTAGAACTAGAATGCAACAGCATTGCTTCTGGGTTTCATTCTCAAAAAGTACATCCGAAATATAATGAGGAACTTGAGATGCTGTGCAAAGAACTTCATGACACCTTGGAAAACTTGGCTAAGGTACAGGTGAAAATGGAAAAATTAACATCAACCACTAAAGGAATTTGTAATCTAGAAAATTACCATCGTGGAACTGGAAAGTATCAGACACCCCTTTTCCATACATGGCCCACTACCTACTTCTATGAAGTTTCCCATAAACTTTCAGAAATGTACAAGAAGGAAATACTTCTCAAACACATCATGGTCGAAGAGCTCGCCCATGCTACAAACCAGGATCTCATTTTAAGCTACTTATCTATGTGGTTGTACCAGCCCTATATTGAGAACAGCAGGCTTGATGTAGAAAGCATGCTACTTGAAACTGGACATCGAACATTATAATTTCTCCAAAACCATTTCATTTTTAAGTCTAAACTCCCAAAAGCAAAATCTTTCCGGTCTTATGATATAGGCCCATTGTTGCCTCATTCCTTTCCTTCCAGGGTCATAGCTCTACGTTTCCCACCTGCTGAAAGAGTTGCTTCAATTCTTTTATGTATCTCTTAACACCACTCAGATGTTAACTTTTAAAGTTAATGCTAGTCATCCATCCAGTACCTACTGTTAAAACCATGATGGCTCCTTATTTGACAAAAATTGCCAGGAAAATTGACCATGTTTGGCACAAAATGTTTAGACCAGCATTTATTTCCACAATAAATACCAAACGGATTCGCAGCCTGTTTAAAAAAAAAATGACACCCACACACTGGGGTGAGATCACAATGAAAGGAGGTGCCTTTCACAATTATAGGTAGGAGAATTCTAAACCAAAGGATAGAGGTACAAAATTAAAATGCATGTGCACACACAAAACCAAGAGGAACTAGATTTTGAAAAATAGTTTAATCAGCAATAAAATCTGCTATAGGAAACTGATACAAAAATATGAGACTAAGAACCATTTCCTAGATAAGTGTTCAGAAGATATGAACAAATGGCCTTCAGAATTAAGAAGTGCAAATAAACAAACAAAATATTACAGGAAATCACCAAGAGAAATGAACATTTAATAATACTGCTTTCACTTCACACTAAATTGGCAAACGTAAGAAAAAAACCCAGTAATGCTGTTTTGAACACAGGAGTTCTTAATATATCCTGGTAGTGAGCTTTGCACAACCCTTACAGCAGTTTGGAACTTTTCAAGAAAAGTCACTAAATTATTTGAACCCTTTGACCCAGCTATCTATTACAAGGCATGTAACAAAATGATGTCAAAAAGGAACCAATGTGGGGGAGAGCCCTGTTGTTACTAATGGCACTTTTTGTGGAAGAAACAAATTTTATTCAGAGAAACTAAGGAAGATTTGTAAGAACTTATGTAGAGTGAAGAAAGCAGAATCAAGAGATGTTTCATTGAAAAAAATACTAAAAAATTTCAGGTTAATAAATTCATATTAATAATTAATATTGGAAAAAAAAACATACCTTACATGCTGTGGCTCCACAGACCATCATTCAAACAGTCACACTGAAGTTGCTTTTGTAACTAACTTGAGCAACTTACTACTAATATAATACATTCATTTGTCAATTGTTGAATGTTGAGAATAAAAGGCCTGCTGCCTCTTAGTGAAAAACAGCCTTATTTAGAAAACTTTAATCAGTCTTCCTTGGAACTGAAGTATATATTTTAATATTCAAATGATGCCTTAAATAAACATTTGTTGGTGTTAACTGAACCTCTGAAGAGTTCTTTGAAGCTGTT
Source organism: Bettongia penicillata ogilbyi (assembly GCA_023548195.1). Taxonomy (NCBI): domain Eukaryota; kingdom Metazoa; phylum Chordata; class Mammalia; order Diprotodontia; family Potoroidae; genus Bettongia; species Bettongia penicillata. Next base: position 1,810,669 of record JAJHZJ010000181.1, read on the forward strand.
CATGTATTATTTTGAGGTTTCCTTTTGGCTCCACCAAGTGTGTATAAGGGAGGTAGTTCTGAATACTTCTTATTAAATATCTAAAACTTACATGAATAAATAATATATTCAGTATGGGGTTTTCTTATACTCCTTCAGGGCTCATTTCAGAAACCTCCTCCTACAGAAAGTGTTTTTTTCTGATTGCTTCAGTTGTTAGTGCTTGTTGTTTCCTCTCAGATTGCCTTAGATTTACTTACCTGGGCAGATGTTGTATGCCCTTAGGATCTAAGCTCCTCCAGGGCAGAAACTGGCTTGTTTTCACCTTTGCATCCCCCTTGCCTTAGCACCCTCATAATTGATGTTAATAAATGTTCTTTTAATTGAATAGTTAAATCAGGTCACCTGTTTCTAAGTAATTCATAAACTCTGGTGAATTGGTTTGTATGGAGGTATAAGGATGATTTGATTGTTTACAACTTTGCTTTCAAGTAATCCCTCAGAAGGGCACCTGGGTGCACAGAGGTCTGGGAGTAATGACCTGAAGTCAAGAAGACTTGAGTTCAAATCTGGCCTTAGATACTTACTAGCTGTGTCATCTTGGGCAAGTCACTTAACCCTGTTTGCCTCAATTTCCTCATCTGTAAAATGAGCTGGAGAAAGAAATGGCAAACCCCTCCAGTATCTCTGCCCAGAATACCCCAAATGCAGTCACAAAGAGTTGAACTTGACTGAAAAATGACTGAACAACAAAAGTTCCACACAGCAGAATTTGCAAAACCATCCAGGAAGGATCAGATATCTCTCCCTTCAATATAAGTTTTGACATAATGAAGACACATTGCAGGAGCCATTTTGCTGTCAGTTCAGTTAGCATTTATGTTTGCTGTATGCTAGGCACTGTTCTGCCCAAAGCAAAACCAAAAATAATTGGCCATTTCCTTAGGAAAATACAGCTTGCATACAGATAAGTAAATACAACATCATTTGTTTATTCATTCATTCATTCATTCATTCATTCATTTATTTTCGGTGTTCCGCAATCACTACCATACAACCTAGATTCTTCCTTTCCCTCCCTCCCTCTTCTTCACCCCCATCCCTCCCCAAGACAGCATACAATTTTATATAGGTTCTACACATACATTCCTATTAAATACATTTTCACCATAGTCATTTTGTATAGATGAATTAAAAAATGGGAGAAATCATATAATAAACCAAAATGTAATACAACAGAAAATGATCTGCTACAATCTGCTATTGAATTTCATAGTTCTTTCTCTGGATGAGGAGGGCATTTTGCCTTAAAAGACTTGGGAATTTTTTAAGTTCTTGCATTGCAATGAAGTTCTAAGTCTACCGGAAAAAATACTTGCACACTGTGGTTTTTGCTGTGTACAAAGTTCTGATTCTGCTCCTTTCACTCAGCATCAGATCATATAAATCTTTCCAGGCCTCTCTGAAGTCCTGTTCATCATTTCTTATAGCACAATAGTATTCCATTATATTCATATACCATAATTTATTCAGTCATTCTCCAATTGATGGGCATCCCCCTGATTTCCAGTTTGGGGCCACCACAAAGAGTGCTGCTATAAATATTTTTGTACATGTGGGACCCTTTCCCATTTCTATGATCTCTTGGAGATACAGTCCTAGAAGCAGTGTTGCTGGGTCAAAGGGTATGCGCACTTTTGTAGCCCTTTGGGCATAGTTCCAAATTGCTCTCCAGAATGGTTGAATCAGCTCACAGCTCCACCAGCAGCGAATTAATGTTCCAACTCTCCCACATGTTCTCTAACATTTATCATCTTCCTGTTCTGTCATGTTAGCCAGTCTGATAGATGTAATGTGGTATCTCAGAGTTGTTTTTATTTGTATCTCTCTAATCAATAGTGATTTAGAGCATTTTTTCATATGACTATAGGTATCTTTAATTTCTTCCTCTGAAAAGTGCCTGTTCATATCCTTTGACCATTTATCATTTGGGAAATGTACAACGTAATTTAAAGAAAGAAATCACATTAGCAGTTGAGGTAAGTAAGACTTCACAGGAAATGACAGTTGAATAAAGATAAGAATTTTGAGAAGTAAGAGGGAAGAATAAAAGAGTTTAAGTGCTTTACAGATAATCTCAAATTTTTCCTCACATCAACCCTGGGAGGTAGGTACTATTATTATCCCCATTTTACAGTTAAAGAAACTGAGGTTAAGTAAGTTGCCTTGGATCACATAGCTAGTAAGGTGTCTGAATCCAGATTTGAATTCATGTAATCTGGAATCCAAACCCATATCCATTGTACCAACTGGCTGCCTCATTTAATAGTATGAGGATAACTTTTAAATTTTCTTTTTATTTCTTTTTATTATTATTCATATTTTATTCATTTATTCAAATTATGCCATTATTCCCAGAACATTTTGGTTAACTGAAACCTGTTTTCTGTTAATATTAACCTCACATAACTTAAAAAAAAAATACACCAAAAAAAAAAAAACCCCAACTCACAAAATGGTACAAATTTGTAGGAAGACTTTTGACATTATTGAAATAAGAAACCAAACGAGAGGATGAAGGGAATACAGCATCTTTAAAACCTCCCCAAAACATTTTATTTTTGGAAGAATCTTCGTGACTCAGAGTTTTTGACTTTTTGTGACATGTATTTCCCTTCTCCTCAATTAACCCTTTTTGACTTCTTTAAAATGTAGTTTTGTAGTTCCTGATTTGCAGATGAAATGATGGTATAATTAGAAAACCTCAAAGAATCAGCAAAGAAACTAATTGAAGTAATTGATAGCTTCCATAAAAAAGCAGGATACAAAATTAATCTACAAAATCATCAGTAATTCTCTACAGTTCTAACAGAAACCGGAGGAAATGATATTAAGAAATTTCATTCAAAATAACTACAGAAAATAAAATATTTGAGAGGTAACTTAACAGTATGCATATAAAATTTGTATTATCACAGCTAAAAACATTCTTTATACTATATAATATTAAAAGCCTATTTAAATAATTGAAGAGCTATTCACTGATCATTGGGCCATGTCACTATGTTTTTTAATCGTCTCCATCAATTTATAGGTTTAGTGTTAGTCAAAACAGACTTAATTTGGAAGAACAAAACCTCTAGAATATTCAGGGAAACAATGAGAAGAAATAAAAAATAATGGAGGCATAGCATTATCAGGCTTTGAACTATATTATAAGGTGGTATTCAACAAAACTATTTGCTACTTCTTAAAAAAAAAACAGAAAAGTAGATTGATGAAACAGAGCTAGATAAGAAACAGAAGCAATTAAAAACAATAACCTAGTGTTTGATAAACCTATCAGTTACTTTGGGAACACTCCCATTTTCAGCAAGAATTATTTGAAAAAGTCAAGAACATTTAGCAGAAATTAGGTTTATACCAAACTTGTAATTTTTACAAATAGCTCAAAATAAATAGATAACATCAAGTTAAAGGTCACATAAAAAGAATTTTTGAGAGAATGAGAGAGAACTTTTACAAACTATTACTTGGGGAAAGGGGCTGGGGTTATTAATTTTTGAATAAATTTTTGATACCTTTTATTTTAATAATCACCTCACATATTCGACTGTATCCATTCCTCCACTTTGTCCTACAGAGCTGTTGAATTATTACAATAAAGGGTTTTTTAAAAGCAATTTTAAAGTCCACTAAAATAACACACATTGAAAAAGTTTTTTCTGTGTAGTGTTTCACACTCATGATCCTCCACATGTACCAAAGAAACAGGGAAGGTATTTTCTCATTATCCCTTCTTTGAGACTAAACTTGGTAATGATAATTTCAGAGAATTCAGTTTTGATTGTTATTGTTTCCATTTACATTATAGTCTGGAATTTTACCTCCAGGAATTTCCTGGCTTTGCTGATTTCACTTTGCATCACTTTATCTAAATCCATGCTTCTAGCTTCACTAAATTCTTCAATTCTTACAAAACAGTAATATTCTATTATATTCAAATGTAATGTTTGCTTAGCTGTTCCCCAAGAAAGCATGTTAAATATTAATACGTAATTAAATTATTAAATATTATGTATTTATATATTATGCATATAATTAATATTATATAATATATATTAAATAATTAAATATTAATGGAGTTGCAAGCTGTTCTACTATGCTAAATATCAATTTAGATTGTGCAAAAAAATGGTTTTGATCTGATTATGTACCTGTAGTAGTACTCTCCATGGTAGAAGAGAGCTGGAAACAAAATACATGCCTATAGATTGGGGATTGATTGAAAAAAGTAGAATATATGAATGTAATAAAATGTTATTATATGCTAAGAAATTTGAAACGTGAATAATATAGCAAACTTGGAAAGATTTGTGTGAACTAGTGCTAAAAAAAAAAAAAGTAAAATTTTAAAAAGTTTACACAGTGACTGCTACAAAGCAAATGACAAGAATCCCTAAGGTTTGGCTCCAAGTAACCTTCCCCCTTCCTCCCTCCTCATGGCAGAAATGACTGTATGGGATGGTTTTGCTTACTTATTTTTCTTTGCCACAAGCGAGGATTCTCGGGGAGTCCCCAGAAATGACAGGTATAAAAACAAAAGACATCTTTAAAATTCTTTTTAAGAGAAAAAATAAATGAAAAAGTATTTTTAGCACTTTAAAACTATTGAAGTACAAAAGCAAATAGTACTCAAGGACTGTATAGATAAGGCAGCATACATGAACTTGCCCTAGTGCTAAGTTCAGAAAGGTGTTATTAGTGCTCTTAAATACAAATCATGTTATGATATCACTAAAGGTAACGTTGTAATTAATGTCTAGAAGCAAATAGTCATTATATTTCATTGCTTTGGTCAGTATTTTTAAAATCATAATTATATTTATCCTATCCACGATGTCATCATGAGGCTTGTGAATATGAGAGAACATTCTCTTGACTAAGGAATATTTATCAAAAACAATAAATATTTGTTTTTTCCCCTTTATCTTCCTTGCTATTCTTTTTTAAATGTCTTTGGAATATTTACAGTCATCTTAGCAGAGTCTTTAGGACAGCTTCCACTGTCAAACTTAATATGACTTAGGATTTCTCTAGAACCCAAATTCTGCCAAAGACTTTGTCTGCTTTAGACATTACTTCATTGGACCCCTCCCGACTGCCTTGGATAAGATACTGTCATTACAAGTAGCGGTTTCATCCCCATTCCTCCCTATACTTCAGAGATCTTTAATTTATTCTTCTGCAATACCTCCTTACACTTTAGTAGAGGATTCTCCAGTTATTGTGGCAAAACAATTTCCTTGCCTCTCATAACTTGGCAAGGCTGGGCCTCAGATGAAAGAGGGGATTGGTGACATTGATGGTGGTCAAAGAATATAGATTTAGAGCTAGAAAGGACATTAAATGATCTCTCACCTTTATGTATTGCTCATTTGAGCCTCACAACAATCTAGTAAGGGAGGTGCTATTGTTATTTTTTTTTGCGGGGGGAGGAGTGTTGCATATGAGCAAGCTGAAGCAGAAATGACTTAACTACTCAGCTGGTAAATGTCTAGGTTGTTAAGTGTCTAGCCCAGTGCTTCCTAATTTTGTCCACTGCTCTCTGATGTTCAGCACTCTGTCCACTACACTGTGATGTTTGCCCATCACTATGTCTTATTTGAAGCATTTCTTTGGTCATTTATTAAACACCCACCATGGGTAAAAGTTTCTGTTTTGGGTATTGAGGATGCAAAGGCAAAAAGAAGACTTTATAATCTAGGGATTTACAATATATCAAAGGAATACAACAGATTAATAACTATGATAGATATTTATTTTAGGAGCAGGTAAAAACACATCTGGTGGCTAAGGAAAAGCTTTGAGGTGAGCTGGGAAGAAGCTAGACCCTTTTAGAGGTGGAAATGCAACATGATGCAGAGGGAACATTGGATTTGGAGGCAAGGGACCTTTGGTTAAATGGCACTCTCTATGTGACCATCAGCAATATATTTAACCTTTTTGGCCTCAGTTTCTCCTTTGTAAAATGAGGGATTTGTTCTGGGTGTCCTACACACTCACTTCTCCAATTCTGTGATGTAGTGGGGAGGTGAGTAGAAAGCAGATTGAAGGCATGAGGCATATACAAAGGGTAGTTTGGTAGGAGATAGAATATCTTATACAGGGAACAGCAAATCAGTTTTGCTGTAACAATGAGTGCATGAGGGAGAATATTGTGAAATTAGCTCAGAAGTTAGGTTAGAATATTTCTGAATCACAAAGAACTTTCAAGTCCAAACAGAAGAATTTGTATAGAACAAAGGATCCTCTCTTAGAATGGGGTTTCAAAGTGGATTGAAGCTGTATCTTATATGAAAAGAGAAAAAGCTATCATTTATCTATTTAAATAATCCTTGCCTATTTCTTTTTAAATGAGTAGTTGGCTAATAAAATAGCTGTGAAACAGCAGCTTTTAATGTGAGCTAAGTGCAATCAAATGGCTAGTAAACTTTACAGTTTCAAATTTCGAAAATAGTACTTTATGTTGTGTGATGGATAGTAACTGAGGCAACAATCCAAGCAATATGATTTACTAGCAAAACAGGCTAATAAATAATAAATGGGTCAGTGGACTCCCCAGTCAGTCCAAAGATTGAATACAGAGTGAAGAGAGATTTTTCTGTATTAAAAACAATCAAATTAGACCAATTAAAAGAAAACAACCAGGATACAAAATTAGGTAATCTGATTTCTAATTGTGGGAAAGTCAGAAGGGGGAGAGTGAACAGACACAATTCTCTGAAATCAGAAAAAGAGGTGTCCCATTTCTCCCAAGTGTCTGTATTCAGTCAAAGGAATATGGAAACAATAACTGACCAGTATGGGGCCAGTTTTGAGATACGATGTCTATAGGTTGTTTGAGATATATAATTGTGAGAAAACTCCTTGCATCTATCTTTGCCTCTTACTTGAGTTTCTAGTCAGCATAACCTAGGTCTCAGTCAAGGCTTTTTAAGCAGCAAGCAAAGGTGGTCCAGTGTCTCAGCCACACAAGGTTAGGTTCAAACAGTGCAATAAAATTTTCTCACAAGACAGAAACTGGACTAGACCCATAATTGAATAGGAATGGAGTCAGTGTGGTTCACTCAATTGTCACAGTTCCTTTATTTGGAAATGAGCCTCTTATGTTTCAACCAACAGATACTACTGGTAAAACAAGAGTGAAGGAGTAGATCAACGAATTGGACATGCAGCTTTTTAAGGATAGAAAAACAACGCATAAATAAAAACTAAACACTAAAACAGAAATTTTGAAAATTAAAAATGAGATAACCAAATTGAAAGGATAAAAACTATTAATAAAAATAAGGTTTTTATTTTTTCAAAAACTAATAAAATTTTATAAGTGTTTAGCTAATTTGATTTTTTTACTAGAATGGAAAATCATTGTTAATTATTAGCATTGAAAGCAATTTACAAGAAATAAAGATGAAATAAAGGAAACATTATTTTGCCCAGTTTGTCAATAAAATTAATAACTTAGATGAAATGTACAAATATTTACCAAAATACCCAAAATTAACAGAAAAAGAAATAGAGAATTTAAATAACCCAATTTTCAGAAAAGAAAATTGAAGAAGTCATAAAGGAAATCCTAAAGAAAAATGTATTAGGACCAGGTTGTTTTATAAATGAATGTTATAAAAGTTTCAAAAAAGCTAATTCTAATATTAAATCAGCTGCTAAAAAATAGAAAAAATGATCAAAAGGAGACTTTTTTTTTAAATGCAGAGAACAGAGCAGACTGAAGCTCATAAAAGAAATACAATATGAGCGGAACAGCTTCAAAAGTAACATACTGGATTTATTATAAACTAAAAGAAGAAAAGCAAACTAATAAATTCTTGTTTTCATGTACCATCCTCATTGTCTGCCTTATTTTCTGTATTGAAATGCTGATTTGTTTTGATGTTTGAATTCAAAATAATTTTTCAAAACTTGTATCTTTTAAGCACTGTGTAAGTGTATTTGGACCTTAAATACCTTCTGTTTCTCAAGGGTGATGTGACTGTGTAAATGTTGTGCTAAAGTTAAATTTAGGTATATTTTGTCAAGTTAATACAAGAAAAGCCTATTTTCCCACTTTTTATTTCTTATTATTTAGTGGATATTTTTCCTTGTTATAGGATCTTTCTCAGTGTGTTACATGCCAAGAAAAACACATTACTGTAAAGAAGGAACCACATGAATCCCTTGGAATGACAGTAGCTGGAGGCAGAGGAAGTAAGAGTGGTGAATTGCCAATTTTTGTGACTAGTGTACCACCTCATGGCTGCCTTGCAAGAGATGGCAGAATTAAGCGAGGTAAAGTTTACTTTTGAGAATGTGTATGTGTGTAAAACTCAATGAAACAGGTTGTTTTTCCTTTTAAAAAAGCATTTTATATTCGTTAAGCTAGTAAAAATATTTTAAGAATCCATATATAGGGGTTGAAAAACAAAGAAGGAAAATCATAAAAGATCAGAATGGAAGGAAATACACCATTAAAAATCATAACTGTGAAAGTGAATGGGATTAACTCACCCATAAAATTTAAGAGGGTAGCAGAATGAATTCGAATCCAACAGTATACTGTTTACAAAAAAAAAAAAATTTGAAACAAAAATACATGGAGTTAAAATAATGGGCTGTAGCATAATACGTTATCAGTTTTAAGCATCTGTGCATCAGATGGCATAGCTTCTAAACTGTAGAGGAAAAGTTAAATATTTGAACTGCAGGGAGAACTGGTTAGTTAATAAGGTAACATTTATTAAGTGCCTACTATGTTCAGGCACCATGCTATGTGCTAAGGATACAAATACAAGTTTGTAGAAAGTGTGCTTAAGGAGCTTACAATTTAATGAAGGAAGATGGCACACAAAAGGAAGCTGAGGTAGAGAGAAAGTATCTAGCATAGGGATGTGACGGAGAATTCCAAAAGCAGTATTGCTAGTGGGAAATAGGAGACTAAGCAAAGCTCCTTTCTTAAATAGAGGCTCTGCCTTCTGATAAAAGATTCCAGTTGGAGGGGCAAAAGTTACTGATGAGGTGTAAGTACCAGAAAGATTCAACTTTGCAGGATAATGATATTTCCTAGTGATGAATTTCCTAGAGTAGGAAGCATAATGAAGATATAATTTATGTAGCTGGTGGGAAATGGGGGATAATTGACTGGGATAGTAAGGGAACCTCAATTTACCCCCTCTCAAAGCTAGAAAAATCTAAACAAAAAAGAAATTAAAGACTTGAATAGAATTTTACAAGTGTTAGATTTGATGGACTTTTTGTGCATGTTGAATAGCAATGGGACTATACCTATTCTCAGTTGTGCATGGTACCTTCACAAAAATTTACCATATTGTTAGAGCATAAAAATATTATAAACAAATGCTACAAGGCAGAGCTGTTAAATACATCTTTTGCAGAACATAATACAATAAAAATATATTTAGCAAAGATTAAAAATTAATTGGAGGGGGCAGAGCCAAGATAGCAGAGTAGAAGGATGGAACTACTCTAGCTCTTCCCTCATAACCCATAAAATACCTGTCAAAAATGAATAAACAAATTCTAGAGCAGCAGAAGCCACAAAATGACAGTGTGAATCAGATCTCCAGGCCAAGACAGCCTGGAATGCTGACAGGAAAGGTTTATCACACTAGACTCGGAGTAGAGTGCAGCTCAGCCTGGGCCACGCAGCAAGGGCAGGACTGGAACAGGCTTCAGGACACAGAATCACAGGTAGCAGCTATGGTTGTCAGATTTCTCAACCCACAAACATGAAAGACAGCTTCAAAGGTCAGTAACAAAGCTCTTTCACCTTAGTGAGAGGGGAGTGAGGTTAGCCCCAACCCTGGCCCCAGGGCAGCAGCAGGCACTTTTGGAGCTCTCTACCTAAAGATCCTGGGGGAATTGAGCAGCTGATCTGGATCTCAGCCCTGAGTGGCGGTCCTGGGGTGAGGAGGAGCGCTGGCACTGGCGTGGTAGAGATGATGGTGGTTGTGGAGAGGGAACCCTTCTCAAAGTTCCAGGCCAGAAAAGAGTATTTTTGGTTGCTCACAGACTGGAGTGTAGGCCAGGAGAGGAGTAAACTCCTCTCCCTTGATTTTGGAGGAACTGAGAACTGAGAACTTTTACAGGTCCCTAGAGATACCTCAAAGACCAGCTGCACAAAACCTCTGAAGCCTTGGGTAGTATACCCTCCACTTGACAAAAGACTCAAAAGTCTAGGAAAATGCTCAAGAAATGGGAAAACAATAAGACTATAGAAGGTTACTTTCTTCCATCCTTTTGGATGAGGAAGAACAAAGCATACCTTGAGAGGAAGAGATCAAAGGCAAGGTCTCTACATCCGTTACCTACAAAAAAAAATATGCAATGGTCTCAGGCCATGGAAGAGCTCAAAAAGGATTTTTAAAAACAAGTAAGAGAAATGGAGGAAAAATTGGGAAGAGAAATGAGAGTAATGCAATAAACTCATGAAAAGCGAGTCAACAGCCTGCTAAAGGAGACCCAAAGAAAATAACATCTTTAGAAATAGATTAATCCAATTATGGGACTACCTAAAAGCCATGATCAAAAAAAGAGCCTTTCTTTCATGAAATTATCAAGGACAGCTACCCTGATATTCTAGAACCAGAGGGTAAAATAAATATTGAAAGAATTCACCAATATTTAGGATACTGATATAAGAAACAGAAAATATCAATAAAAACTGATTTAGGGACAATTAGGGGACATGCAGCTAGAGCACTGACCTTAAAGTTAGGAGGCCAAATTCAGCCTCAGACACTTACTAGCAGTATGACCCTGGCAAGTCACTTAACCCCATTGTCTCAAAGAAAATAATAAAAATAAAAACTTAAATAAAAACATTAGAAAGCATAGGAATAAATGGGTCTTTCTTCAAAATGATAAGTATTATCTGTCAAAACCAAGAGCCAGTATTTTTTTGTAATGGGGATATGCTGGAAATTTTTCCAGTGATATTAGAAGTAAAGTGAAGATGCACGTTATTATATTACTATTCAGTATAGGATTAAATGTGGAATTAGAAATACTAAGAAATAGAAACTAGTCTCAAAAAGAAGTTGAAAGAATAAACATAGGCAAAGGGGAAACTAAATTGTCACTTTTTGCAGGTGATATGATTGACAGTTTACTTAGAGAAACAGTCACCTTAAAAAGTAGTTTAAATAAATCTTCCTAAAAGATCTGATCACAGTGCTCCATGTGTGGCTTGAAACCTGTAGAATATTATGGAACTCTTGTCTCTATCGATCAGCTTTCAATATTCACTTTCACAAGAATTTGAATTCCAAATTTTCTCCCCATTTCTCCCACCCTCCACCCCAGAATGACATGCACCCCATTTACCCCTTCCCCCAGTCTGTCCTCCCTTCTATTACCACCCCCCTAAATCCATCTCCTTCCCCTCTATTTTCCTATAGGACAAAATAGATTTCTATACCCCATTGTCTGTACATCTCGTTTCCCAGTTGCATGCAAAAACAATTTTTAACAACCATTTTTAAAGCTTTGAGTTTCTTATTCTCTCCCTTCCTCCCTCCCCACCCACTTTCACTGAGAAAGCAAGAATTCAGTACAGGTCATACATGTGTAGCCGTGCAAAACACTTCCATAATAGTTATGTTGAAAAAAGACTAACCACATTTCCCTCTGTCCTGTCCTGCCCTCCATTTATTCCATTCTCTCTCTTGACCTGTCCCCCCATAATAGTGTTTGCTTCTGATTATTCCTTTCCCCAATTATCTGTCCCTTCTATTTTCTTCTCTTTCCTATCCTCTTCTCCCCTGCCTTTCCTGCAGGGTAAAATAGATTTCCTTACCTAGTTGAGTGTGTGTTATTCCCTTCTTAAGCCAAATCCCATGAGAGGAAGGCTCACTCATTCCCTTTCATTTTCCCCTCTCTTCCCCTCCATTGCAAAAGCTCTTTCTAGCCTCTTTTATGTGAGATGATTTGCTACATTCTACCTCTCCCTTTCTATTACTCCTAGTACATTCCACTCAGTAGTAAACTTTATTTTTTTAGGTATTCTCCCTTCATATTCAGCTCACCCTGTGCCTTCTGTATACATACATATATATACACACACGTATACATATACCCATATACACATACCTATCTACACATATATAATATATGCATACATACCATACACACCTACATATATACATATTTCCTCTAACTCCCCTAATACTGAAATAGGTCTCATGAGTTACAAATAATCATCTTTCCATGTAGAAATGTAAACAGTTCAATTTTAATGAGTTCCTTATAATTTCTCTTTCTTGTTAACCTCTTCATATTTCTCTTGATTCTCGTATTTGAAAGTCAAATTTTCTGTTCGGGTCTTTTCAACAAGAATGCTTGGAAGTCCTCTATTTCATTGAAATTTCCATTTTTTTCCCCCTGAAGTATTATACTCAGTCTTGCTGGGTAGGTGATTCTTAGTTATAATCCTACCTTCTTTGACCTCTGGAATATCATATTCTAAGCCCTTCTATCCCTTAGTGTAGAAGCTGCTAAATCCTGTGTTATCCTGATTGTGTTTCCACAATACTTGAATTGTTTCTTTCTGGCAGCTTGTAATATTTTCTCCTTGACCTGGGGACTCTGGAATTTGGCTGCATTATTTCTAGGAGTTTTCCTTTTGGGGTCTCTTTTAGGAGGTGATCAGTGAATTCTTTCCATTTCTATTTTACTCTCTGGTTCTAGAATATCATGGAAGTTTTCCTTGATAATTTCTTGGCAGATGATGTCTAGGCTCTTGTTTTGATCATGGTTTTCAGGTAGACCAATAATTTTTAAATTCTCTCTCCTGGATCTATTTTCCAGGTCAGCTGTTTTTCCAATGAGATATTTCATATTGTGGTTTTTTGTTTTTTTTTTATTCTTTTGGTTTTGTTTTATAATACCTTGATTTTTCGTAAAGTCATTAGCTTCCATCTGCTCCATTCTAATCTTTAAGGAATTATTTTCTTCAGTGAGCTTTTGGACCTCCTTTTCCATCTGGCCAGTTCTGCTTTTTTAGGGCATTCTTCTCCTCATTGACTTTTTTGACCTCTTTTGCCATTTGGTCTAATCGATTTTTTAAGGTGTTATTTTCTTCAGCATTTTTTTTAGGTCTCCTTTAGCCAGCTACTAACTTATTTTTCATGATTTTCTTGCATTGCTCTCATTTCTCTTTCCAATTTTTCCTCCACCTTTCTTACTTAATTTTCAAAGTCCTTTTTGAGCTCTTCCTTGCCCCTGAGATCATTTCATATTTTTTTGGAAGGCTTTGGATATAGGAGCCTTGACCTTGCTATCTTCCTCCAGTTATATCCTTTGGTTTTCCTCTGGTTGTGTGCTGTGATCTTTCTCATCCAAAAGTACAGAAGAACAAACCTTTTGACCAAGGAAGTACCTTCTATAGTCTTACGTTTTTCCCTTTTTTGGGGCATTTTCCCAGGCAATACTTGACGTCTGAGCACTTTCTCAAGTGAAGGGTATACTACTCCAGGCTTCAGAAGTTTTGTGTAGCTATTCTCCAAGATATCTCTAGGACTGGTAAGTTCTCAGTTCTTCCAGGTAGCATAATCAAGGGTGAGGGGTTTACTCCTCTCTTGGCCAGTGCTGTGGTCTGTGACTAGCCACAAGCACTCTTTTCTGCCCTAGAACTGCAAGTAGGATTCTTTCTGTCCACCCGCCACCAGCTCTGCCACATGCTTGCCACACCAGCATTCCTCCTCACCCCAGAACCACCACTCAGGACTGAGACCTGGATCAGCTTCTCAATTCCCCCACCTTCTGTAGGCCAAGAGCTCCAGAAGCAGGCACTGCTGAAGCAGTGGTTGTAGCCACCCTGGGGGTGGGGGTGGGGTTGAACCAAGCTCCTTTCTCACCAAGATGAAAGCTTTCTCACTGACCTCTGAGGCAGTCTTTGACATTTGTGGGATGAGAAATCTGGAAACCTCAGCAGATGCCTGTGATTCAGCACTCTGAAGCCTGTTCCAGAACCGTCTGTGCTGGCACAGTGGGCTGAGCTCTGCTCCAAGCCTGGTGCAATAGACCCTTCCTGTCGACCTCCCAGGTTGTCTTTGGACTTGAAATCTGTGTCACTCTATCATTTTGTGAGTTCTGCTGCTCTAGAATTTGTTTAGAGTCATTTTTTATAGGTACTTTAAGGGCTTTGGGGGGAGAGCTAGATCAGGTCCATGCTTCTATTCCACCATCTCCAAGGTATTTCCCTGATTTTTTTTTGTGACTGATCTTTTACCCAACTGTTAATTCTCTTTTCATAGTTTCCTTGTATCACTCTCATTTCTTTTCCTAATTTTTCCTCCGTCATTCTCATCTCTTTATCTCTTCCAGGCATCCTTGTTGGGCTTGTGTCCAATTTGTGTTTTTTCCTTTGAGGCATTGCTTGTAGTTGATTTCCCATTATTGTTTTCTGAGTTCATGGCTTGATCTTCCCTGCCATCATAATAGCTTTTTATGGTCAGATTACTTTCACTTTTCTAGCCTATTTCTTGACTTTGAACTTTGTTAAAGTTTGGCTCAACTCACTCGGGGATGGGGAGGCATTGTCCCAAGTTTCAGGCTTTTTTGCTCTCCTGTTTAAAGAACCAGTTCTGGCTGTCTAAATTTTTGATATTTCCAAGGTGTTGTGATCACGGGAGAGGTAGAGGTATGGTCACTGTTCTCCTGGTCTGTCCTCTGATCTTTACCCAGGCAAGACCCCTGCTCCCCTATGCCTTTTGAACTATGCCTAGGTTCTCCCTCAGCCACAAGTGCTAGTACTCATTTCTGCCCTGGAACTTCAACCAAGCCCCTGCTCCCCAATGACTGCTCATAAACAGTCCTCTCCACCCTGGAACTGTGACCCTCAACTGCATGTACATGATAAAGTTACCAAACAGCACCAGGGCTGGCATAGTGTAAGGTCAGGGTCCCCATAATCTCTTTCTTAGCAGTTGTACGACTGTTGCTGATCTGAAAGCTCCCAAAGCTGCTGCTTACTAAGTGATATAAGTAGGCCTCAAACTCAGGTGTTTTTCCAGGTTCATCTACTGTACTAGATTATATGAGCCATATGACTATGGTTTGAAAGATGGTGGAATGAAATGAAAGTTTAGATACAGGGGAAACTGTACATGTCTGTAGGCAACAGAGAAAGATAGTGGCTATGGAGATACTGAAAATGACAGATGAAGATGGCAAGCTCTCAGAGAAAATAAGAGAGGGTCAAATCAAGGGCAAAAGTCTAGAGGTTGGCCCATGGCAAAGAGAGGACCACTCTTTAAATTCTAGAACAGAAAATAAGTGGAAAACTTATTTAACCAGGATAGCATATTCCCAATTATGAAAAATGAATGAATACTAATTTATTGAAATATTTTTGTATATCACTGGGATAAAAAGGGGCATTATCAATTTTTCTTAGACTATTTTTATTGTAAAGTAGACTTCCTTCTGAACAGTTAAATAGATATTAGACTGATCCTTTGCCTTTCTAGTCTTTTATCCAATCCTCATTGTCCTTTCTTATGTTCGTGAGCAAATCAAATACACAAACAAAAGAAACTCTTTTCTTATAAACAAGAAGATAGCCAAATAACACATCTTAATTGTGTGTGGACAGAAAGATATTTCCAACAATCTTTAGTCAGTCTGTGCCTTGTTTCAGGTTCTGTATGTATTTTGTAGCGCTCTGTTGATAGAAAGTATGAACTTGAAATATATTGTAGTAAAAACCCATTCAAAGAAGAAAAGGATTTCAGAGACGAAAGAAATTGTGGCTTGTCCAAGTTCACACAGCTGGTCATCAATAAACCCAGTTCTGATGCCCAGTCTATTACTTTTTTGACTTTAAAACACTGATTCAGTTTTTCTCAAGTGTTCTTTTCCATAGCTTATATTTATTCTTAGTGTTCAAAAATACACTAATATAATTTATTATATTGATTCATGTTTTCAAAAATTGTTTTAGGAATGGTAGGATTGTGTATTGTCTTTTACATTACCTTCAAGTAAAATTTCTCTTTTGAATAAAGATAATTATTGCCACAGGTATTACAAAAACATACTTATTCATGAATGCTTTAAAAATATCAATAAATTACAAAAGGACTTTTCAGTTATCTGTTATGGGAAGCAACTTCTGTAGTGGTCAGTTTCCATGGCACTCCTTATTACCATGTAAATCCAGGCTGAGTTTCCTAAGCATTTTCTTGCCTGTACTTCTTAATAGGTGATGTGTTGCTGAACATCAATGGCATTGACTTGACTGATTTAAGTCACAGTGAGGCAGTTGCTGTGCTGAAAGCCAGTGCTGCTTCCCCAGCTGTCACTCTCAAAGCACTGGAAGTCCAGATTGTTGAAGAGCAGACCCAGGCTAATGAAGAGCAGCCAAGTGCAGTCAGTGACAATGAGTATGATGCCAGTTGGTCACCATCGTGGATCATGTGGCTTGGACTTCCAAGGTACCTATCATTTTGTTTGCTACATCATTTTACTTGCATTCTTTCTTTACTTGAAAAGACATAATTCATTCCTTCTTCAAAGTACTTAAATAGCCTATTACACCATCCTAATACCGTTAGACTTGAAAAGTTCAGATTGTTTTAAAATTTTTATTGTCTTTTATTTTTTATATCACCTTTGTTTCAAAATATATCTTTACTCCCACCCAACCAGCCATGTCTTATAACAAAAAAGAAAAGAGAGGAAAATAAATAGTATATTAAAGCAAAACTCCCACACACATCAACTAAATCTGACATTACTATACCCTTGAGACCAGGCATTTTACATTTAAGGCTTTTTGGCTTCACTCTGCAGTCCATTTCTTCCCTATCTATAATATATTAATAATAATGAGAATGGGAATAACTATCATTCATATGGGGCTTCAGGTTTTGTAAAGCACTTTACAAGTATTATCTCTCTCTAGAAAACCATGTACATTGGGAGATTACCTTTTTTGTGTGTGAAATCATAACTGTTTTTCCATTCTAAAAAAACCTGGAGTCAAAGACCCATCTGTCAGAAAAGTGACTTTTTCGTGACAGTGCAGGTATCTCCGAAAGGTTTTTCCCATCTCTGCTCTTCCTGAAAGGCCTTCCACTGCAAGGAACGAAGGGTCAGTCCTCCTCTGGCACACCAGTGGATTCAGACTAATGAAAAGGATCTGGCATTTTAACCCAAACCTCAGCCTAGCTCCCTGCCTCTTTATAAAGCCCTGTGTGCCAGAGAACAAGATTAGTTGAATTAGAGGTCATGATAGAGAGGATCATAAAGTAGCATTTCCTTGTAGGATCAGCAGTATTAAGGAGCACCTTTTCGTTATTAAAAATAGAAATTTAAAAGACCTCCAT
This sequence comes from Bettongia penicillata ogilbyi, assembly GCA_023548195.1. Lineage (NCBI taxonomy): Eukaryota > Metazoa > Chordata > Mammalia > Diprotodontia > Potoroidae > Bettongia > Bettongia penicillata. Next base: position 1,828,056 of record JAJHZJ010000181.1, read on the forward strand.
TTTAGGAGAGTCAATTTTATTTTTTTAAAGGCATCTTAAAAATAAATGTTTCTTTGTCCTTCAGAACTGTCTACCCTTCCTTTACTGTTTATTTGGGTCCAGCCTTGGGGAAATGATGCCCAGAATGCTAATGAACTCAGGTTTTCCAGGGAAGGAGAAGATAACAAAAGCAAGGTGGATTTGGTTTGGTTTTTTAGCTATTTGAGGAGAAGCAAGGATCAGAGAAGAGATAGGACAAGATGGGAATGACTGACCATATAGAAGAACGACAGCCCTTCTCGTCTTCTTCTGCTTCTTTTTACTCTGCGAAGGAAAATAACTTTTGCCCTGGAAATGACAGGAAAAACATAGCTCACAGAGCTACCCAAAGATAGTCTTGGTTGCCCATTCCTCTGCCTCAGAAAGTCTATCTCTTTCTTTAAATACAGATCAGACACCATCTTCTGCATGAAAATATATCTTTTATGATTCCCCTTTAAGTTCTAGTGGCTTGCCTATCCCCCAACCTATCTTGAATTTGACTGCTTGGTATATATTTGTATTTATTAACAGGAGATAATTATAAATATATGTTTATGTATATAGGTTTTACATGTCCATATACATATACGCACACATATACCCATATAAATAATAATATGTATTTGTTGTCTCCCCCCTGAGTGATTAAAAGGAAACTACTCTTTGCAAGTAGCATTGCTTCATTCTTTTGTACTTGTATCTCTGGCTCCTATGTTGTACTGCAACATAGTATGATTTCCTAGGTTGATACTAAATGGAAAATGTCAGGACATGGCTATGGAACATCTAGAAAAGGAAGTAGGTTATCACAAGGAAGAAGTAGACATGTTCTCCTTAGCTGAAGAGGGGACAACTGAGATCAGTGAATGGAAGTTGCAAAGAGGGCAATGAAGGCGTGGTATCAGGAAAGCCTTTGTAACAATTAGAGCTCTGCAGAAGTAGAATGCCTTCCCCTGGGAGGTACTGGACTCCCCTTCATTGAAGGTCTTCAGAGAAAGGCTGGAGGACCAGTTGTGGGCTATTAGAGTGGGGATTTCTTTTTGAGGATGGGAGATGAATGTTCTATACTTTTTAAAAATAGTACATTAATGGAAGAGTAAGTGGGATTTCCCCTTTTCCTGAATAAACATATTCAAAATTTATAACAGGATTCCAAAATCATACATGTAATGATGTAAAGTCAGAAAAAAGTTCCTTCCTTTGGGATTTGTCTTTTCCTCATTCTATTCCCTCCCCCCTCCCCAAAATGTGGGCAGGTGGGAGGTTTCTTTTTACTAGGTTGATTGAAAGCATTTCTGTAGAAAAATCACTGCTGAAAAATTGAAGTATAGCCCTATGGTGGGATTTTTTCTAATTGATTTTTAAACTACAGTAAAATCTTTATATTTGGAGTTTAAAAGCTATGTTATATTTCCTTCATTTCAGTTTTTTTTATACTGGTACTAGCTCTCAGAATATAAATTTCATTTTAACTGTAACTCATTTAGGACCTGCCTAGAGTTCTTCCAAAGTAGTTTTTTAAATCATATAAAAATAAAAGGTTATTAGAAGTGACTTATTTAGTGTCTAAATAAGACACTTATTTAGTGTCACCAATTAAAGTGACAGGAAAAACAAGTCTTTTTTGAAGGGAAAAATAGAGGAATTACTTTTAATCCAGTAACTGCATCTATAATAAAAAGTGAAATTGTTAAAATAATTTTACATTCCCTGTGATATTTTCTAGATGAGCTAAGGTGACCATTCCCTTTTTTCCTTTCATAAATATCAAGTGTAGTATGTGATATTATTTTGAAAAGAATTATGCAATATGCTTATTTAAAAGTAAACTTTAATGTCACTTTTGGTAGGGGAAAGGAGAGGTATATATTGGGAAATGTAGCTTATATAAAAAAGAAGAGATATCAATAATTTGTTAAAAAAGAGAAAATACACTCTTGTAAATTTAATTTTTGTTCTCTGTTATTCTTTAACAGTGTTCTTCATAGCTTCCATGATGTTGTTCTACGAAGAAGCAACTTGGGAAGTTGGGGCTTTAGTATTGTTGGTGGGTATGAAGAAAACCACACAAATCAACCTTTTTTCATTAAAACAATCGTTCTTGGAACCCCAGCTTACTATGATGGAAGATTAAAGTGAGTCCAGAATCTGTTTGCAGATCCTTAAATGTTGTAATAAAAGATACAATGTGTTTGATTAATGTTTAAGTTGATCCAAAAGACTGGATTCAGTTTTCAGTTACTTTTGGCCTTTTTTTTTTTTTTTTTTTTTAGTTCAGTGAGCGAAATTGGATTAGGGCTAAGTCACTTTGGAGAAACGAACAGCTACCTGAGCACTAACAGATCGTTTGAGGACTGTGACTGTCTATGTGACTGTCTAGAAGTGCACAGCTGTCAAGAGCTTCCTCATTGTTCTGTTAGAATCAGTAGCTGATGGAGGCAGGAAATTGTCCTTTAGCAACTACATTTTTAAAAATAAATTTTAAAGTGATAAATTATTATGCTCTTTATAAAATGATACTGATAGTTAAATACTATTAGGAAATGATAAACAACATTAATATCTATTCATTTAAATTGGCAGTTTTCTACTACATAAGTAAAGGTTTGAAGGAAGAAAATGAATCTAGCTTTTGCACATTTAGCATGGTCGTAGCTGCTAATTCTGATTACATTGTGCCTTACGTAGAATGTAGGCACTCAGTACAAGTTTTCATGAGTAGATGAAGGCTGAAATGAAGATCTCTTGGACTTGGCAATAGGGAGGTCAATGATGCCCTTAGAGAAAGTGCTTTCTGCAGATTGCTCGAGCCAGAAGCCACATTGCAAAGATCAAGGAATACGTGGGTGGTAAAGAAGTGAATGTAGGAGCATAGACTACTTAATAGAAAGAAACTAGAGAAAAGAGTTTGGTTGCTCCCCCATTCAAGCTACCAAACTCTAATATTTTTAGTCTGAGGGAAAAGATCCAGTAGGGAAGGAAAAAACTGAAGATGCAAAAGATTGATAATTGATTGGAACAAAGTCCCACTGGAGAAAGGAAATGGTGAGTTCAAGAGCAATGTAAAGGGATTAGACTCTTCTTGTCAAGAAGGGTTACCTTTTCCTCTGAAAATTTAGAAGTAGTAGATTTACTTCCCTAATTGGATTTTAAGGTATATTAAAATTATTCTCCTTTCCTTGGGAATACACTTGGCAGCAGTAGGAAGAAATGGCACAGAAATTATTTAGAACCCAAGGCCTAAAATTTTACCATATATATATTGTAGAAACTGGATTACCATTTGTATTTGCTTATACACTAATTTTGATTCATTCAGAACCAAGTCTTTAGGTCTATGTAAAGTTGTGCATGATTTCTGATAGGAATGCTAATAATACTAGCAGCCTTGCAGTCTTACTTGAGATTTTCTTTATTCTCTCCTTAAGAGTCCTTTAACACAGACCCCTCTCAACTACCTCTTGATGACCCTGCCACCAGTCAGCCCTTAGGTATACCAGATGTTATCATTCTCTAGGTTCTGTCTGGAATAAGGTAGTAGGATTCTAGATTTGGAGCTGGAAGGGACCTGAGCAGTCTCATCTAGTCCAATCTCTCCCTTATTTTGCACATGAGAAACTGAACTCTGAGAGGTTGAGGCTTACCCAAGGACACACACTGAGTGACACAGCTGAGCTTTAAACCCAGGTTTTCAGACTAAATGCAGTACTCATTCTATTATACTACAATGAAAACAATAGAACTGGCTGGTCTTTTTTGAAAATTCCTCTAGTTTAGTTTTAAAATATCCTGAAAATATAATTGTATTTCTCTTTGTATCTTCCACAGCATATAGCACAGTGCCTTACGTGTAGTAAGCAAGTACTTCATGTTTGCCAAATGAATCGTGTTTTTTTAGCAACCCAACTGAGACATGCCTTTATAGCTTTTCCTTACAGAAGAACAGGTTGGATGATTATGTAATAGATGTCCAATGTTAAAGTCCTGTCAGTAATACTTGGTATGTTTTGTTTGTTTGTCCAGGTGTGGTGACATGATTATTGCTGTGAATGGGCTATCTACTCTGGGCATGAGCCATTCAGCACTCGTTCCCATGCTGAAGGAGCAAAGAAACAAGGTTACTCTAACAGTTATTTGTTGGCCTGGAAGCCTTGTATAGATTTGTTTCATTAGTTCTACTTCACTAATCTTCCATTCTCAGAATTTCTAAAGAAAACCTTTCCTTTGTATTTGTGATTTTTTTTCCTAAGTCACTGACACAGCTGGTGATAAACAAGGCCCAGAACTGCTAATTTGGATGATTTTCATTTATTTTTCATTTTAATTTAAAGGACTTATTTCACCTTCCCATGTTTGTCTTTCATCTTTAAAACAGTAGTCTCACTGATCTTTAGGTTTATTTTCAAAAAATTCACACTCTCAAGTGTTAGGTGGTGGCCTATAATTATAAATGGACCTTCCCAGAGTTGGACTGAGCCGGTTGAGTCATATGATTTTTGGTTTCTCTTCGCTATTTTAAAAATTAAATTGTAAAATATAAGCTATTTATCCTCCTTTTTGGTGAAGACTCACATCAGTCATCCTTAACAAATATAGATGTCCATCATTTGTCAGAATCAGTATTGTGAAGGGACATAATTTTAATTTTTGTGAACACCAATTCCTAATTTCCTTGGTGCCAACATTTCAAAGACCTGTCTTATTCATTAAGTGGATTTTTAGTCCCACTTATTTCTACTTCAGTCTTTTGGTGTTCAGAATGAAGAAGGTACAGGTCTAATAATACTAAAGAGTTTTTTTTTATAATGTGCAATATTTGGAATAGTAGGAAATAATTAGGGAATATTATGCTCACTAGTGAAAAAGAAATTAATATGTATAGGTTTAGTTGCTAGTAGCTGTTGCATTTAAGCAAAAAAAAAAAAAAGCCCAAAAAAAACCCTTTAATAGCTTACTTTCCAAAAAAATGATTTATTACATAGGAAAATTTTGATGAAAACATTTTTACTATAATCATTTCTAGAATTTATATTAGTTACCAGTAGTCTTATGAAGAAACATTTTCATGACTTAAGTAATTAAAACCCAGTTGAACTTTCTTACAGAGAAAACTACATAATTATAAACGCATATGCCTCAGTTAAGTGAAAGAGACCATTTCATTTTAATCTAATTGAGTCCTGAGTGAGTTTTTATCCCATTAGTTCTTCCTTAAAATGACAAATAATGTAAAGGACCAGAGAGATTTGCCATGTACCTGAATTGTTATGAGTTTTTTGTTGTTAAAATCTTTCAAATATTGAACCAGACTTATTTCATTAACCTTTTTTAACTGACTTTAAAGATATAATTAACTTTTCTTCATTTATACAACAGAGTTATCCTTTGAAGAGGTATATAAAATGGTTTGCTAAGTTGGAAAAACCTTATACATTGCTAATGTTATGCATACTTGAAAAAGAGTTTCAATTAGAAACCGAGTTCAGAACCTGAGCTAATTTAAACAAGTGACCTCTGTATTGTAATGAATGGTATTATCAGAGAATGTATTTCAAAACTACTCCAATACATTGTGAAGCATGAACCTTGTTTTCAAGTTTAGTTAATTGCATTGCTGGGGTATAAGCTATCTGTAGCATGCCACTGGTTATTCTACTTACTTTTGAAATACTTTTGATCTGTTAGGAGCCAATAAAGAAGGCTGCAATAATTGCCATTATTTCATTCACCCCAGTGGTGGCCCTGGTCAGTTCATATCCAGGAAAGGACAGAATGTCCCCCCATACAGTATATTACTGTTGCATGATTATTGGCTTTTGAAGCAGTCTGATAGTGAAATACTTTGATATTCAATTTGACATGCAACAAGTTTCCTCTTGCTCCTCAAAATAGAGTTTTGTAATCTACTTTGCATTTTTAAAATGTTTTATAAAAATAAGTCATCTCTTGGGGGCGTAGCTACCAGCCAGTATCTTGACTTAAGCTTCACCAGATGTAAAGTGCTACAGGTGAACCAGGTGATGTAGTCTTTAGTATCTTAAAAAAAAAAAAAAAAAAAGGAATCATTTCTAGCATTTTTAATTACAAAAAGTATAATCTGGCTTATGTAGTAGGTGGTATTTCAAAAGGCCATAGCTTTTGATCAAAATGATGTTTGGTGATGGAAACTTGTTCATAATTTGTTCTCATCTTTGAAAATATCTTTTTCCCTTTGAGATCTTATCGTTCAATATTTTTGTTTGTTCTTCTGTGCCTTCAGTTTAAATTATTTCAAGATTTTTCAAATGTTCTTAAATAATGGTGTGATTTTCATTAAGGATGAAAATAAAAGTCATCTTGCTCATAATATGGCATTTGTCTCCTTTCTTTAACAGAAGATCCATTCAGAAAAACATATTTTCCTTAATTTTAAGATATGAACAACTCCTGATTATGTTCATTAGTGGAAGGGAGTAGGAAATATAGATAATACAGATATTTTCATATTTGATTTTTGAATGCACTCATATATGTGAATATTTTATCCCTCTGCCTCTTTTAATTCAGTCCCCTTTGGCAGACAGTGCCTCTAGCCTGGAAGAAAGAGAGCTGCGGAAGTCTCTTGGCCCAGGGTGTTTTCTCCAGATGTCTCCCATACCTGGGTTGCTTTTCCTCCTCCTCTCTGCCTATTGGCTTCCTTTAAGTCTTGTACTTGTTTGTACATAGTTCTCTGCATTGTCTCCATCACTAGATTGTAAACTCCTTGAAAGCAAGGGCTGTCTGTCTTTTTCTTATTTGTATCCTTAATGCTTAGTATAATACCCGATATATCATAGGCACTTGTTAAATATTTACTGTCTTGACATACTTTATAAAAATTCACTCAACATTAAATTACATGTGACCAGTGAGCTCTGTTGCTTAGAGTGTGTTGTTAGTAAGGTGTTAAGGTCATAAGTTTAATTGCCACATGAGATATTATTTTGTTCTGTGGCCACATACTACACCTTTTCTCTGAACAGTGATCTCACGTGTGTAACTCTGAACTAAGTGCATTCCCTGCTAATATTAGGTTGTTGATCAGTAGCACCCATCATCTTTAATCCATTCACTTGTTTAAGATCAACTCTGAACTCATATTACAGATCCTGCTAGTTCATGATGCCAAAAATCGGTCTGATTCTTAGATGATATAACCCACACTTCATCACCAGCCTCATGAAGTATAGACTATAGAAGCCCATTACCAAATCAGTACAGGAGGAATGAGGTGAGGGATCACAGCAACTCTTTCTAGTCTTACCTACCCAGTGATAGAAGTAATGTCATCTACATCAGTAGAGGAAATAACCTGTATTGACAGAACAGTGAGCTATGGTGTAAATACTCAGACCTTCCATGTTAGTGCTTGATCATGCCCGAGGCCATCTTAGAAACTTTACAGAAGATAAGAGCTATAGTAGTCCAATTACGATTACAGATATGAAAAGCTATTAATAGTCTGGAACAGGAAAGACTCAAACTGTAATCTTCAAACAATGTTTGGAGCCAATATATAGGTATTGGACTCATCTAAAATGTTGTACTTTGTCTAAAAAATTTCATGATAGACATTGATTTGAATACAGTCAATTTTGATCCTGGATGTGCTCATAGATAGAGTTTTATTTGACATTTCAAAAATGCTTATGGGATTGTACCTTCACAGAGCTCTACTAATGTTTGCTGTTCAAGGCATGTAGAAGGCAATGGATTTTCAAAGGCTGTAGCTGCTGGCCAGCCCCTACTCATTCTTCAGCCAGAAAGTCTGTAGGGCCTAGAAACAAATTATAAATGAAGGAAACACCAATGTGGGCAAAATTATGGGCTTTTGAAAACCATAGTAATATGGATTTCATTCAGTGTTTTATTAGAGAAAGCGGATTGCAAATGCTTACCTTGAGTTTGACTCAAGTACTTCTGAACTAAAGAGCAAAATTAAGTACTAAAAATTATTAAAATTTCTTAATACAATGTAATCTGAACCTCTTCCCAGTATTTACTTGAAGCAAAAATTAGCTTACAGTAGTTTTCTGCTTTATTTTTCTGTGTCAGTGGCATTTCCTTCAAGTAACTCTTATCACTGACAAGCACATCAATTTTGCTTCTTTGACTGATACACAGTAACTTTGGAGGCACATCACTGGAAAAAGCCATTTAGTAAATAAACTTTTTTCGCTTTTCACCTGATGTGTTCCCTGCCTCCTGGTAATATGATATGAGCTTGGGTTGTGTTTGTCCTTCATTTTGAAGAGCACCATGACATCAGAGAACTGATGACATGACTTGCACCTGACTTTGTTTTGAGGGAGGGAGGGGTGTGCAAGGTCACCAGCCTCACTTTCTCCTCCTGAGCCATCTGGATCCAATGACAAGATATTCACCAGGATGACTGGAAACAGCCCAGGATGCAGTGGGAGACCTTGACCTTTTTAGACCTAAGGCCTTTTCAGGTACTCACTTAGAGTGAGGTAATGCCCATTCAGTGAATAAGCCCCTTTAAGAAGTGGTTAGGGAATGGCCACTTTAATGAGAAAAAGACAAAATAAATCAAGCTGAGAGGGAAAGAGAAACAGTAACTGCTGATAATCACACTAAGCCAGGAGGGTCCAGATAACAGCCCTTAAGTGGAGTTTGGGCAGGGACCTATTGTCCAATCTATAGGTTTCAGAGTGTACTGCGATGAGCTATAACATTGAAATACCATGACAAGTTCTGTGTGGTATTTTATGGCAGTTGCAAGAGTCACAAAAAACATAGAAAGTGCAATGTGAGGATGGGATCAGGATTACCACACACCCTGTTAAACCACACAGTCAGAAAAAATGAAGTTTCTACCTGGGAGCTTGAAGAAATTTCATGAGTGGTCTGCTACATTTTCAGACCAGACAAGTGGGTTGTATCAGGACCAGTGCCCTTCGTTTTACAGAATCTTGTAGATAAGTTTTAGTGAAATTGGCCAGAAGGCCTGTCACTGTAGTAAAATCTGATCTATAGAATTGTAGGGTTTTCAAGTTGGAAGGGATTTTATAAAACATCTAGGCCTGCTGCCTGCCTTATTTTACAAATGAAGTCACAAAAAAATGTTCTGTACCTCAAATTGTACGACTAGAGGCAGAGCTGTGACCAGGACCTAGGTCTGGCCTCCCGGACTGGAGTTTTTTCACTGCTTTTCCTTTTAGCAACCATTGAAGATGTGATCAGAAGGGTTCAGGGGAAGATATCCTCCATACAGATGGATAGAACACTTCTGGTTAGGAAGGTGGCTTCCAAGCTATCATACTTTCTGGGAAGAATTTTCGTACCACTCCTAAGTGCTTGGTAAATCTCTTTCCAACTTAGAAATCTCTATCATATCTGTCTACCACCCCTTTCCAAAAAAAACCCCTGAGGTCTTCAAGCAACTGGAAATCCAGCATGTGAGAACACCTATTGCTCTGGGATGCATCATGAGTAAATGCACTAAGGAAAGCTGTCTGAGGAAAATTAGTACAGCAGAAAATAAACCAGAACTGGAAAAAGTAAGTGGTATCAGGCTGTGTGGAACTCTGAATATCCAGGAGTTCTGTCTAGAAAGCAATAGGGAGCCATTGGAGGATTTTGAACTAGGGAAGAGCAAGCAGTCTTAACCTTTTTTTGTGTCGTGGACAATGGACACCTCAAAACAATGTTCTTAAATGTATAAAATAAAACAGCATTGCAAAGGAAACCAAATACGCTGACAGTTATTTTTCATAAGTTCACAAGCCCTCGCATCTGAAATTATGGAATTTCAGATGTGGAACAGGAACATTATTCTGGCAACAGTGTGTATGATAGCCATGGTGAATAAAAGCACTGGATGGAGGGACCTAGGAAAGAAGAAAATGGGTGTAGAGGAAGCCATACTATAGGTGACATATAATGAATAGGATCTATCAAATGGTGGTCCTACATTGGCCTTTACTGTTCTTGCTTTGCTTTTAAAGCAGAGCCACCTGGAAGCCGCCTGGTTTCTTCACTTACATTCCTTGCTACAAGAGCTAATATCTCAATCTTGGGGCATCCTGGAGATTTTCTGCCAAGACGATTGGCAGGGATTTCAGTGCCAAGTGAAATCTGGCATTAAGTCCTCAGATGAAGTTACAGAAGGAAGTACAGTGGAAAAGCTTGAAAAATAACAGTAGAGATGGAAACAATAAAAGCTTGAAAAATAACAGTAGAGATGGAAACAATAGTCTGGGATAAGCTGGCTTTTGATCAACCTAGAGTTGCTGATCTTAATCTAAAGAAAGGACCAAAGATAATTTATGATAAAAGGAAATCAGATCCTAAGGGTAATCCTGTCTGCAAGCCTGGTTAAACCTGTATTCTACTCTTTTCCTGATACCACTCAAGTACAGGAGTTTCCTTCATGTCTATAATATATTTCTCCCACTCCTGTTCAAATTCTGCCTATTCTTCAAAGTCCAGAGTTAAATTTCACTCCCTCTCAGATATCCCCAGTTGGAAATATCCTTTTAACCCTTTGAATTCTCTTAGTACTTTGTACCATCATGTAATTTCCATATTTTCTTTTGTATCTTGGACAGGATCATATAGAGGAAAGTGGGCTGGACCTGGAGTCAAGAGGGACCTAAGTTGAAATCCTGTCTCAGAGCCTTGCTAGTTATGTGACTTGTAAAATCAAAGATTTAGATCTAACACAGACCCTAGAGGTGTCCCAGGCAGGCCTGACTCAGGTCAGCCCATTGGTTGAAATTCAGGATTGGGATGAATTAAGACCTCATGGACCTTTTGACAATAAACAAAAGGTTTACTTAACAATAACATGGAGAGAAGCACTATTTATACCATAATTATGAAAATGAACACCTTTGACAGACTGAGGACCCACCATAATTCCAGACAACCAGCAATAGCACGCCACTCCCTTCCTGACAGGAGATGGACTCACAGAATGAAACAAATTTTTAGATGTGGCCCATGTCGGAATTTGTTTCACTTCATGACACATATTTATTGCGCTTCGTGATGCATATTTATTGCAAGGGTTTTGTTTTTCAGTGCATGTGGAAGAGAGAAAATCAAATCTTATTTGAAAAAAATAATTTAAAAAGTATACTGAGTAAAGGTAGATCATCAGTTCAGATGAGTGTAGCTTCCATGCTTCTGCATTCGCCATCATTGTGTTATACTCAGCAGCCTTTGTCAGGCCAGTGACACTCCTTTGTACCTAGATCACTAAGGAGCTAAGTCAGTGGTTTGAGTCTTAGTCCTCTGGAACAATTAAGCCGCAAAGATTTTTTCACTAACTTTTAAAGGGGATATTGGTGGGGACTGTCCTGCCCTGCATGGGGAAGATGTTGCTCCTATGACAGTGGTCTTTTAGTCCAACCTCTTCATTTTATCAATGAGCAAACTGAGAGGCTCAGGAATTAAGTGACTAGCCCAGGGTCACACAAATAACTTAAGTGCAGGGCCGGGGTTTGACTCCAGGTTCACCAACATCAAATCAAGTGCTCTTTCCAATTCAGCACACTGACTCTAAACCTCAGTTTCCTCATCCATGATATGGGGATTTTAATGCCAGTACGACCTCAGTATCTCAAATAAGATAATAGTAGTAAAAATAATAATAATTAAATTATCATTCAAGTTTCAATCATGTCTGACTCTGTGACCCCATTTGAGGTTTTCTTGGCAAAGATACTGGAGTGACTTGCCTTTTCCTTCTCCAGCTCATTTTGCAGATGAATAAACTGAAGCAAACAGGGTGAAGTGATTTGCCCAGGGTCACACAGCCAGTAAGTGTCTGAGCCTGGATTTAAATTCAGGTCTTCCTGACTCCAGGCTTGGCACTCTATCCACTGCACTACCTAGCTGCTCAATTTATATGGCACTTACTATGTGAAACACTAAAAACGCTATAATGATCTCATTCCTAGAATGCTCTGTGTCTAAGTCACTGCTAATGTTTTAGAATAATATTAACAGCTAACATTTATACAGCATTTAAGGTTTGTAAAGTGCTTTTCACATAACTCCTTACAACAACCCCAGAAAATAGGTGCCATTATTATCTGTTTTTGATAGATGAGAAAATGGAGCCAAACAGATGTTAAGTGACTTACCCAAGGTTACAGTTTCAGTTACACAGTGTCCAAGGCTAGTCTTCCTGACTCCAGGCCTGACACTCAATCCACTTCACCACCTAATGGCCTGTGATAATGTATATAATCACTTTACAAACCTTATAGCCCAATATAAATGACACTTTCCATATTAGATTATAAGATTCTTGAAGACAGACCCTATCATTCATCTTTGTATCCTCACATAGAACAGTTACTTGATAAATGTCAAATATTGTCTGTTCAATTCCCATCTTTGCCTGTTTCACCATCTGACCCTTAGTTGGATATATCACTTCTTATATTTGCTTCCCCATGTGTATTAGTATTGTTACCTACCAGCATGATACATTGAAATATTATCCACTCAGTGGGTCAGATTCTACCAGCAGAGTCTACGGTTCCTTGAAAGGAAAATACATCTCTCCTAGACTCTTTGGTAGAATTAATGCACCCAAAATATGGGAAGCAAGCTCCTCATTTGCCCCAAACAGCTGTGTAATATCTTGCTTTCATTGTGCCAAGTACACAAATGAGAAGACTGAAAAGAGGGGTACAGAATTACATGTATAAGGTGTGACAGATTAACTAAAAGAGAAATTGAGAGGGCAAGGTTCATTGATCTGAATAAAGTGCAAGTACCTACTACATACAAAGCATGTTCCCAGAACCTGGGGGAGAAATGAAGAGAAAGAAGATAGTTTCTGCCCACTAAGAGCAAACGATTTACTAAGGGGAGACAAGATATGGATACAGATGAATATATCTTAGAAGAGAAAGTGCTATGAGACCATGTTTAGGTGGTTTCCTTAAGGAAGTGAGAATAGAATTGGGTAGCACCATTTTTCTAACCAAATAAGATTATCACCTCAGTATAAGATATATAATAAGATATATAACCACTCTTCATAATTCTCCCATATCCATTCAGCTGCTAAGGCTTGTTGAGTTTTCCTTTACATCATCTTCTACATTCTCTACCTTTTCTCCACTGATAATCACCACCCTAATTAAACCCTTATCACTTCTCACAGGACCTATTATTATTTCTTCCTAATATATTTTCCAAAGCAGCTAGGTGGTTCCATAGTGCTGGGCCTGGAGTCAGAGACTCCTCTTTCTGAGTTCAAATCTGGCCTCAGACAGTTACTAGCTGTGTGACCCTGGGCAAGTCACTTAACCCTGTTTGCCTCGGTTTCCTCATCTGTAAAATGAGCTGGAGGAGGAAATGCAAAACACTCCAGCATCTGCCAAGAAAACTCCGAAGGGGGTCACAAAGAGTTAGACACAACTGAAGAAATAACTGAACAACAAAACTTCCCCTGCCTCCAGCCTCTTCCCTCTTCAATCCATCCTCCATACAGATGCCAAACTGATACTCTGAAGTGTTTCAGTCCTCTGCTCAAGAGCCTCTAGTGGCTCCCTGTTGCTTCTGTTATAAGATACAAGCCTCTCTGTTTGACGTTTAAAGACTTTCTTGCATTTCCCAAGTAACAGCTGGTCAAAGGATATGAATAGGTGGTTTTCCAGGGAAGAAATCTGAGCTGTCTTTAGCCATATGAAGAAGTACTTCAGATCATCAATAATTAGAGAAAAATAAAGTAATTCTGAGGTCCCACCTCACATCCATCAAATTGGTAACGTCAAAAAAAAAGGAAAATGATAAATGTTGGAAGGACTGCAGGGAAAACAGGGATATTAATCCACTATTGGAAATGTGTATTGGGCTAGCCATTTTGGCAAGCAATTTGAAACCATGTCCAAAAGTTAGTAAGCTGTGCGAACTCCTTAACTGAGAGATACCACTACTAGGCTTGTACTCCCAAAAAGATTGAAGAAAGAAGAAAAGTTCTATATGTACAAAAATATTTGTATCAACTATTTTTTGTGGTGGCAAAGAAATGGAAATTAAGAAGTGTCCTTCAGTTGATATATGACAAAACAAATTGTAGTATGTGAATGTAATGTAATATTGTGATATGAAAAATTACAAAAGAGATGATTTCAGAAACTGGGAAATACCTGTATGAGTTAATGAAGAGTGATGAGACCAAAAACAGAAGAACAATTTATACAATGACATTTACAATAGTGAAAAGATAAATAACAACTATGAAAGACTAAGGAACTCTGATTCCAAAGGACCAGTGATGAAGAATACTGGAAAAGAAGTGATGGGCTAAATATGGAGAGGGAGACAAGCATTTGGGGGACATAGCCATTATAGGGATTTCTTTTGCTTAACTCTGCCTATTTGTTACAAGTGGTTTTTTTTTTCCTTTTTCTTTTTTTCCTCAAAGGAGAGAAAATAAATGCTTGTTAAATTCAAAAAACTACATAAATCTAATTTTTAAATGTTCTTCCCAATCTGACTTCAGCTCATTAATCCCTTTTGGACATCCTGTTCCAGTCAAATTAGAATACTTAACTGTTGCCTGACATAGTGTCTCCTTATCTCCCATGTCTCTCCCATAAAACAGCCTATTGCATACCTGCATTACTCTACTTCCTTACCTCCATTTTTTTGAATCTTTAGCTACCTTTCAAGGTTCCACTAAAATGCCACTTCCTAAAGTAGCTTATTCTGATTTCTACCATTTCTGGTGCCCCTAAAATACTTTGCATTTACTTTTTATATATTTTATGTTTCATTCTCTGAGGACATGTTCCCAACCCTACCCCTGGAAGAAAAAAAAGTCATATGACATGGGTTTAAAAGCATTCATATTTTCTCCAACTCTTTGCACAGTTGCTTAGGCTCCTACCATGTGAATGCATGGCATGCTGAGTGAGTCATGTTATTGTCTTTCTCCCTATTAATTAATAAACATTATTAATGAATATAACATTAATGAATATTTAATAAATGTCAATTATTAATACAACTATCAATTATGCGCTAATAAATAATAATGTCTCTACTTTCCTACTTTCCACATGCATCAGTCCATGACTGATCTCCCCCCCATTTCCTGTTTCTTGCATTGTTATCATTATTGCCTCTATATCTCAGACCCCCACTTAGGGGAATCACAGGATTTAGAGCTGGAGGGAGCCTTAGAGATCACCTAGTCTAATCCCCTTATTTTACAGATGAGGAAATTGAAACTCAGTTGAGTTCAAGGGATTACCACCATTTAAGGAAGAGGAAGCATGGAAATACATCTAGTTGGGAGCATTTCTAGGAACAAGATGACCAGTGGAGTCACTAGAGAGTGAGACAAGAAAAAACCACTGGATTTGGAGTTAGAAAATTTGGGTTAAAATTTCAGTTCAGTATTTTATTATTCACTTATTACCTGATCTGGAGCAAGTCATTTCATATCTCTAGGCCCCAGGTTCCTCATCCACAAATGAGGAGTTTCTTGTACCTGAAAAATCCATGAGCCAAGCTGGAATTAGGAACTGCTAGGGTCTCTGCCCATCTTTTGAGCAGCACGTTGGTCTGAGTGAAATTACATACTCAACTTGTGTCATGTTACAGTACCCTCTTGTGGTCAGATGGAGTGGTCATCCTAACTTTGCCATAAGATTGTTCTGTTTTTCCGGTGAATGTGGAAGGTACACAGAGAAGAGTTAGAAGCTTTACAACCTCTACCCAGCATGTAGAGATTTATATTTGGGGATTATAGTATGGGTCTCTTTTCCATATCCAGATAGCAAATAACTTTAGTGTTAGAGGCCCCATCACCCAAACCAGAAAAACAACACACACAAAAATAATCTAAAGGTTGTAGAACTCAGCCTTGTGTTCCCACTCTTGAAGTTCAGCTCATACAATCTGGGGCTCTTTGAAATGTCCACATTACTGAGGCTTTCATAATTATGCAACTTCATAAGATGTTAAATGTAATTCTGATCATACTCTTCTGAAAATGCCTCAGATTAAAAGCTTTTGCTGGCTCTCTAGACAGCAGGCCCGCAATTATAGAAAATGAACTGCATTTTAGCTTTCTGTTGAAATTAATAACAACAGTCCCCCAGTTGACTCCGCAAGTAGTTAATGGAACAAACAGGCTACTCTACTACAATATGGGTTTGAAAGCCATTTGAGAGAGATTCTGGGTTTTAAATAGGAAAGTAATTTCACACAATACAAACCTTTTCTCATATTCATTCTGTAACAAGAGAATGACCCGGTATGAAGATTTAAGGGTTTGACAAAGGATTTGACTAGACTTCAGTCACATGGTGGCCAGTACATTTTTCTCTTGGGCAGAAAAGGATGGGCAGTCAGTGCCGATGGTCTGCTGGCTACCTGCCGTACTCCTAACAACTAGGTATTGTTATGAGACAAGGAGGAGAGGGCACTAGGCCACTTTTCAGAAGAAAGGTATTTTCCCTTTAGTGGACGCAGGGTATGGGGTGGGTACAAGGGAGAGTGGACATAACAGACTGATTCTATTTATAAAAATAACTCAGTTCTTTTGGGGGGAACCTCTTTTTTCTCATTATTCTTCTCTGGATCTTCTCTGCTTATATACATAGTCCTCCCAAAAATCAGTACCTGGGGTGCTTGCCTTGATTTGTTAGTATGCTCTTGGGATGACTTTGACTGACAGAACTCAATTCTGGGTCACTTAACCATGAAATCCAAATGCTTTGATTTCCCAGGGCTTCATAGTGATAAGGTAGTCCAGCCACCAGAAAGAATATTCAGATGTTAATCCAGTATTACAACCACTCCTGGATCCAAGTGGATTGAGATGACATACTTTCTTTATCATGGGGTCCATCTCCTATAGAACCAGGCATATAGTCTGGGCCTCTAATGAGAGAAGTTAGGCTCCATTTTCTCCTTCTCTTTGGTTCTTTAACCATCCAATCTCAGCAACCAAGGGCAAATTTACTTAAAGATCACATTTCAGTTCATGTTTTGTGTCTCTGCAAAGAAGTGGCTAGAAAGATATTTAATATATATACAGTTTATCAGATAAAGGTCTCATATCTAAAATATGTAAGGAACTTTGTCAAATCTATAAGATCTATAAGTCTATTTGTAAGTCATTTCCCAGTTGATAAATAGTTAGGATATGAACAGGCAGTTTTCTAAAGAAGAAATTAAAACAATTTATAGTCATATGAAATTACACCTAAATTATTATTGATTAGAGAAATGCAAATTAAAACAAACTTGAGATTTCATTTTATATCTATCAGATTAGTTAAAATGATAGTAGGGAAACGTGACAGATGTTGGAAGGGATGTGGAAAAATGGGAGCCTTAATTGGTTGTTGGTGGAATTGTGAACTGATCCAAACATTTTGGAAAGCAATCTGATTATGCCCAAAGACTTATTAAACTGCCTATACCCTTTGAGTCAGCAATACCACTACTAGGTCTATTTCTAGAGATGATTAGGGGTAAAGGAAAAGAACCTATATGCTCTAACATGTTAACTCTCTTTATGGTGGCAAAGAACTGGAAGCAGGGATGCCCATCACTTGGGGAATGGCTGGACTTGTGGTATATGATTGTGCTGAAATCTTGCTGTGCTATAAGAAATGATGAGCTTAATAACTTTAGACAAACATGGAAAGACTGGCATGAAATAATGAAGAGCGAGATGAGCAGAACATTGTATACAGTAACAACAATATTATTTTAAGAATGACTTTGAGAGAATAAGTTATTTTGAGTATTATAAATATCCAAATTAACTATAAAGGATATATTAAGAAAGAAGCTATCTGTATCCAGAGAAAGAACTGATAAATAGAAGTATGTATGTACTATACATAATTATACACATACATATACGTATAAATATGTGTGTATGTGTATGTGTGCACATATGTGTGTCTAATGGTAGTTATCTCTAGGGAAGGAGGAGAGAGGGAAAAAAGAAATTTACATGAAAATTTTGTTTCGTACTTAAAAGGAATAACAAGTTGTCCATAGTAGATAGGCATTTTCATGTACAATCTTCTTTTTTATTGTGTTATGGAAATGCTTGTTTTATTCCATAAATTAAAAACAAAATGGAAAATAAGATATTTATCTTATTATCTTATTTATCTCATCAAGTAAAGAACCACAAATCATAACAGAGGACCACCAGGCTCAAGTTCACCTAGCTCCCTGCTGAAACTGCCACGTGGCCTGTAGCTTCTATGCTGGGGGGAAGGAAGCTATCCTTTCCTCTGCCCCTTAGAGGAGCAACTAGGATAATCCCAATATAATATGTAATCAGAACAGAAGAAGAGCTACTGAAAGTGGGTTACTCCATTTAAAAATTTGTTGTTGTTCAGTTGTGTCCAACTCTTTGTGACCTCATTTCAGGTTTCTTGGCAATGACACCAGAATAGTTTGCCATTTCCTTCTCCAGCTCATTTTGTAGATGAGAAATCTGAGGCAAACAGTTAAATGACTTGCCCAGGGACACACTGCCAGAAAGTGTCGGAGAAGATTTGAATTTAGGTCTTCCTCATTCCTGACTCAGCACTGTGCAACCTAGCTGCTCCCTGCCACGTTTTAAAGATATACTGCGTTGTTGACTCTTCATGCTCAAAGTCAATAAGGGGACTGCTTTATCATCTCAGAGTGCAAGTCCTCTGTTGAATCACACTTGTCCCTAGAGACTCTGGAATTTACAAGTACAATGACTCCGTAGACCTCACGAATCCTCCAACCTTCTCAATGATGAGGCTGATGAGATCTGGATCCCTAAAAAGAAAAGACCTTCAGTCCTGGAACTTTCCCACAAATTTCAGAAACCCAGTCCCTTGCATTTGCCTGAGACCTCTGTCCCATCCCAGTATAATCCTTTCTGTCCTTTCATTGTGGCCCTTGGTGTTAATTGTCAGGTCAAAATTAGCACAAGCAGTAGAGAATAGATCCATACTTCATTGCATCTCAGCTTCATAGACTGCATTGAGTGCAAAATCATCTGCAAACAGAAAATCATGCACCAACACTCACTCCAGTTTGGTCTTGGCTTGTAGTCTTTTCAAACTGAAAAATTTACCATCAGTGCAATAGCTTCATTTGAATTGCCTTAGGAAGATTCTGAAGATCACCTGGCAGGATAAGGTAAAAGACACTAAGATCCTTACTTGAACTAAACTGCCAAGCTTTCAGACTGCTTCAGAGAGTGCAACTCCAACGAACTGTCCACATTGTTTGAATGCAAAATATATGCTAGACAAAAAGACTATTTTATAGAGAATTCACACAGGGCAGTCAATCACATGCTAGTCAGAAGAGGAGGAGTCGCTCAAGAATTTTGGAATTGATTGTGACAGGCAAGATCCTGGCACAAGACCACTCAGCATGGTGTGCCCACATCAGAGAAGGTGTTGTGTTCTATGAGTGAAGCAGAATTGAAACAGCTCAAAGGAAACACAGGATGTGCAAATTTAGACTGTCCACCCCAAATGTTCACACAGACTATCTATGCCCAAGCTCCTATTGGTCTGATCAGCCACAGTCGGACACGCTGAAACTTGACTTTATCATAGTGATGTCATTTTGGTCCTCTTCAAGAATAAAGGACAACAACCAACCACCACCACCATCACTGTGGCCCTCTCACCCAGCCCAGCCTTTCATTCTCTGTTACCTCAGGACACCCCCAGGCTACTTGCCACTCCTTAATTCCATCAAGATCTTTTCACTGGCCCTTTTTCCCTTTCTTGTATAAAAGTGTCATTTTCACCCCTATTAAGTGTAGACTCATTAGGAATCTCAAATTCTTTTGAGGTATACTTGCCCTGTACCCTTGCATTTTGGGGTTCTGGGTACCCTTAGACCACATCACCAATACTGCTAAGTGTGAGAAATTGAAAGAACAGAAATGTGGGAAACAAAAGGAAGAATTCAATTTACACAAGATTAAAACTCCTCCTAGCTTTGAGTGATAGCTCAAGTCATAGGTGACTGGTTCTAATCAGAGTTGTGACTTAGCAGAAGCAGGCTTCAGACCAGGTAAAAGATCGGAAGCTTGTGCACATACTTAACGAACTGTTTGAAGGGGAACCTATCAGGGAGGGAGGAGAACATGAAGTGGGAGGTCCAGGAGTCTGCATCTAGCCAATGGAAAGCAAGACAGGAAATTTGAATTGGGAACACCATAAAAAGTGTTGCATTTGTCTGAGCAAGTTTCCTCTCCATTAGTGAGAGACCATTGACTAGGAATGTAGAATAATTGGCTAAAATAAAATGAGAACTTTCCTGGCTTCACAATGAGTATTGTTTTTTGTTTAAAGTGAGCATGTTTCTCACAGGAAGAATTAAAGGGATTTAGAAATCTAGAAAGATAAGGGAAAAAATTAATTTTCCTCTCAGTTAAGAAGCCTGACAAGATGAAACACATAAAGTTACAGAGAAGACAGGTTATGGGGGTGGGGGTGGGTAGGGCAGAAAGCGAGCCTAGATCTTCTTAGAATTCACCCAGCTCACCCACATTTTGTCAGGAGAATGAATAGGAGAGATTAGATACATAAGTATGCATGTTCATGTAATATATTGTCTTCATATTTGTGCACGTGCGTATATAATATCTGAGAGGATTCCTAAAACCTACAAGACACAAGTCTACAGAAAAGGGATTTTAGAAGGTGGATTCAGGTCCATAGGCTTCCCTAAGTCTGAGGCATGAAATCATCAAAGACTGACTCCCTAATGGGGTTAGCCCTACCTAAACCTCAAAGAAGCCTGTCAGCACAAGAGCAGACATGAGATACCCCTAGGCAGACACATATGGGCTGGGCCTTCCTGGGTACCTTCCAAGAATGAAAGCCAAAGTACTAGGAATCTGGGAGGCATATGGAAGGAACGATAACCTATGAAGATCCTGCCTGGCTCTTTTCTCTTTTTTGGTAGCAATTTTTTTTTTTAATTCTCAGAACAATGGCTTATTTAAGAGGAAAAATCAGCAGTCATTTCATTGTTGTTCACCTTTTAAGCATGCTCACTAACCCCAGCCCCAGGCTGGGCAGAGATGCCAAAATGGCTACCCATAGTCCCCTTCTCATTTGTATGGTTCAGCTGTGTGCCATTGCTGTTGTGTTAACCCTCCATAGTGTTTCTTCCTGCTATAGCCATAAGTAAAATCCCATTATTGAGCAACCATATCCAGAGGGTTGGTTCATGCCAGCCTGTAGGAAGGTCTCCAGCGTTTTGTCTTACAGCACTACGCTAAGTATAGCTGACTACAAAGCTTTTGGTTACACACTGCTTGGTCAAAGACAAAGAAAATATCCTTATTACACTTGTACCTGACACAACAGGGACCAGTTAGCGGTCTGATGACAGAATCAGGATTCAAAATTGCCTGGCAAAGTTGGAACTTTGGATTCAAACCAACAAAATGAAGTTTAACAGAAAAAAATATAAAGCCTTCAATTTAGAATTTTTTAAAAAAGACATCAGGATAGGTAAGGGGTAACCTGAGCTGCTAGGAGCAGTATATGAAAAACATTTGGAAGTTTTAGTTGGTGACAAACTCCATCTGAACTGATAATATAATGTAGCTACAAAAACAAAGGAAAAACCCTACCTTTTCCCTAGACTATTTTAATGTAAGTTATAGCTATAACTAAGGGACAAGAATCACAAATTCTGTCATGTATGTTCCATGGATCTAAGCACCATGCTAAGTGCTAGGGATACTAAAAAATAAAAGTCCTTGATCTCAAGGAGCTCACAGTCTAGTTAATGGCAAGTATTGCAAAGAGTCTTCTCAGTTGAGGGTGAAGTGATTTGTCTAAGGTCTTAAGAGCTTAGATTCAAGCAGGATTTTCAGATTCCAAATCCATAATACTATGACATCAGGACAAATCTATTTCTACTGCTGAAGGAAAAGTTCCAAGCATATGCCCAATGGTTGAGAGGGAATGAGACTGCCTAGGAATCCATGGTAGAAAGGAAGAAGACGAGAGCTAAGGACAAAGCGTTTGCGGGGCAATACTCCTTTAAAGGCTTAAGAAGAGGAAGACGTAGAGCAAGAAGTTAAGAGAAGCAAGAGGAGAGAGTGTGATCTGAAGCTAAGATGCAAAAGCCTTTCTGGAAGGAAGTGCTGATCAGCTGTGCTAGAGGATGCAGGGAGGTCAATGGGATAAGAACTGAAAAAAGACCACTGGGAGAAGAGACTTGAGACAATTGACTCAAAGCGGGAAAAGACCGTGGACAAGTAGGAGGTTAGATGTGACCTGTAAGAAAGCAACTTCAGTGGAAAGGTTGTAATGGAAATCAGATTATAAGTGGTTGTTGAGAGAGTGAGTGGTGAAGTGGAGACAAAAGGTTTGTGATTTGTCCAAGAAATCTATCTGAGAAAGTGGGGCAAAGAGTTGGGACGATAGCTAGATAGGCTAGCAAGGCAACATGTGCAATGGAAAGAACACTGGTTTTGGAAACTGAGAATCAAGTTTCACATACTGCTGCTTTTACCAACTGCCTGCGTGATCATGGACACATGGAAGGAAGGAAGGAAGTATAGAAGGAAGAAAGGATGTAAGGATGAAAGGAAGGGAAGAAAGAAGGAAGGAAAGAAGGAAAGAGGGAAGGAAGGAAGGAGGGAGGAAGAAATTTATTAATCACCTACTATGTGCCAGGTTTTGTGTTAAGTGCTTTAATAATAATAGCTATCATTTATATAGCACCTGCAAATATTCTCTCATTTGATCCTCAAAACAACTTTGGGAGGTAAGTGCTATTATTAGCCCCATTTTATAGATGAGGATACTGAGGGTGACAGAAGTGAAGTGACTCACTAAAATTCCTTAATGATGTTCTTTCTGGCTATTCTTTAGGATTCCCATGTTGCTGCCTGCTTCCATCAGTCATACACTTCCATTGTCTTTCTGTAACACTCATTTTTAGTTATTCAAAAGCAAATATTTCATGTCTCATCACTAAATAATAACACTAGGAAAATTATAGTATTGTAAAGGATCATTCTTGGGAAACTTGGAATTATTGAAAGGGTTTTATAATTTCCCAAAAGCAATACAGCCTGCTCTTCTCCTCTTGTTCAAATATATGCCCAATTTGTTCATCTATGCTGTCGTACATACAAGCTCTATCCTGTATATAACCAAAAGCATTTTAAAATCTGGGCAATAGACATTCTCCATCTGCTTGGTGTTTCCTGTGTGTATGGACAAGTCAAACTTTGAGTGTTTGTTTATTGGATCTCCCTCTTCTACCTGGTCTTTACTCTGGATTTCTTCTCTCACAGTGCTGAATGCCTTCGGAGAGCATAGATTTCCCTGATTTATGCATCACCTAATGTCGATTATCAGAGGGGCATTAAAAAGGGTTATTCCTCTTCTTTTGTCTTCCTTTATTACATGTAAAAACAATTTAATATTCATTTTTTTTAAAATGTAGGCATCAAATTCTCTCCCTCCTTCCCTTCTCCCTTCAGTGTGAAGGCAAACACTTTGATATAGGTTATACATGTGTTGTCGATATTTCCATGTTAGTCGCAGGGTGAAAGAAAATACAGACCAAAACAGAACAAGAAAAATAAAGTTTTAAAAGTATGCTTTAATCTGCATTCAAATTCCCTTACTTCTTTCTCTGGAGATAGATAGCATTTTTCATCATAAGTCCTTCATAATTGTCTTAGATCATTGTACTGCTTACAATAGCTAGATCACTCACAGTTGATCATTGCACAATATTGCTGTTACTGTGTGCAGTGTTCTGGTTCTGCTCACTTTGCTTTGTATCAATTCATGTAATTCTTTCCAGGTTTTTCTGAAAGCATCCTGCTTGTCATTTCCTATAGCACAATAGCATTCCATCACAATCATATGTCACAACTTGGTCTGCCATTCCCTAGTTGATGGGCATACCCTCAATTTCTAATTCTTTGCCACAACAAAAAGAGCTGCCATAAATATTTGGGTACATATAGGTCCTTTTCCTTTTCTAAAAAAAATCTCTTTGGGATATAGATCTAATGGTATTGCTAGGTCAAAGGGCATACACAGTTTAATAACCCTTTGAGCATAGTTCCAAATTGCTGTCCAGAATGGTTGGATCAGTTCACAACTCCACCAGCAATGTATTAGTATCTCAATTTTCCCACATCCCACATCCACTCCAATATCTGTCATTTTCCTTTTCTATCACATTCACCAATCGTATGGGTGTGAGGTGATACCTTAGAGTTTTTTTTCCTCATCAATAGTGATTTAGAGCATTTTTATATGATTATAGAGAGCTTTGATTTCTTCATCTGAAAACTGCTCATTCATACCCTTTGACTGTTTCTTGATTGGGAAATGATTTATATTGTTATAAATTTGACTCAGTTCTCTATATATTTGAGAAATTAAGCCTTTCTCAAAGGAATTTATCAATCCTTCTTCCCCCTTCCCCTCAGTTTTCTGCTTTCTTTCTAATCTTTGATGCATTGGTTTTGTTTGTGCAAAAACTTTTCTGTCCTCCTTTCTATCAGTCCCTCCAATCCCCCTTCCCTCCTACTTGCCTGTAGGGTAAAACAGATTTCTACACTTGAGTGTATATGTTACTTTTTCCAAGCCAATTCCAATGAGAATAAGGTTTAAGTATTGCCTACTAGCCTGCCATCTTCCCCTGTATTGAAAAAGCTCTTTTGCACCACTTTTATGTGACATAATTTACCCCTACCCCTCTCTTCCCCTTTTTCCCAGTGTATCACTCTTTCTTCCCCCTTATGTTTTTGGCGGGATATCATCCCAATATAGTTAACTTATACCTGTGCTCTCTGCTAAAACTAGTGTATACTGACTGTGACTCCACTGTTGAACTGTTTCTTTCTGGCTGCTTGCAATATTTTCTCCTTGACCAGAGAGCTTTGGAATTGGAGTATAATATTCCTGGGAATTTCCATCTTGGAGTCAGTTTCAAGAGATGATCAATAGACTTTCAATTTCTATTTTACCCTTTGGTTCTAGAATATCAGAGCAATTTTCTTTGATAATTTCCTGAAAGATTATATCTAGGCTCTTTTTTTTATTATTGTAGCTTTCAGGTAATCCAATAATTCTTAAATTATCTCTTTTAAATATATTTTCTTGGTCAGTTATTTTTTTCAATGAAATCTTTCACATTTTCTATTTTTTGTTCTTTTGCTTTTATTGGATCATTCATTTCATTCTTTTGTTTGTTTGATCATTGTTCCTTGATGCCTCATGGAATCAATAGCTTCCCACTTGCCCAATTCTAATTTTTAAGGAATTCTTTTTTTAACTGAGCTTTTGTACTTCTTTTTCCATTTGGTCAATTCTATTTTTCAAGAAATTCTTCTTTTCAGTATTGTGTGTGTGTGTGTGTGTGTGCATGTGCGCACATGTGGACATGTTTCTCTTTTACTACTTGATCTATGATTTTTCAAGGTGTTATTTTCTTCAGTGTTTTTTGTGCTTCCTTTACCAAACTGTTGACTCATTTTTTTTCATGATTTTCTTGCAACACTATCATTTTCCCTTTCCTATTTTTGCTCCTTTTGGGTTGATTTTTAAAATCCTTTTTGAGTTCTTCCTTGAATTCTTTTTGGGACTGAGATCAATTCACATTTTTCTTTCAAGTTTTGTATACGTTGTCTTGTCCTGGGTTTGTGTATTGATCTTCCCTGTCACCATAGTCACTTTCTATAGTCATGTTCATTTTCTGTTGTTTGCTCATTTTTGAGCCTATTTCTTGACTTTTAACTTTATGCTAAAGTTGGGCTCTGCTCCCAGGATGAAAGGGGCACTGTCCCAAACTTCTGCTTTTTTGAGTTGCTGTTTTAAGAGTTATTTCTAGGTGGTGTGTAAGTTTTCAGTTCTTCTAAGGCTGTGTAATCTAAGGAAAGGTGTGGTCACTGTTTTTCTAGCCTGTGCTGTGCCTGTGAGTGACCACAGGCACTCTTTTCTACACTTTTACCAGAGTTCTACTCCCCAGCAACCACATGCTCTAGTGTTTTGCCCTAAGATTGTGGCCTGGAATCCCATATGGGCAATGCAACAGGATCCTGTCCCCAGTGCCTGCAAAGGATTCCCTTTAATGTCCTTCTGATCCCCTTGGCTGAGAGCTTCAGAAGTTGCTGCCTCAGATTTAGTCACCCCCAAGGCCTGCTACTGGTTTGCCAGGGCATAGTCTGTGCTGGACTTTGCTCCACTGTCACCCTAGTGAGACAGACTTTTTCTGCCTTCTTTCCACCCCATTCTTTTGTTGATTCTGCCATTCCAAATTTGTTTGAAGCATTATTTTGATGTTATTCAGGGGAGAACTTAGGGAATTCAGTTGAGTTTGTACCTTTACGCCACCATCTTCTCTTGTTTTATCTTCCAATGAATTTTGAATGATCTTGATGTATGAATGGACACCTTGTTGTAAAGGTAGCATTTAGTTCTACAGAGTCAAATGCTTTTTCATAATCAACAAGCCTGAGCCTAATGGGATGTTATATTCCCTCTATTTTTCAGGTAGTAGTGAAATGGTAAAGATATGGTCAATTTTTGAATATTGAATATGAAAGCCTGCTTGCTCCTTGCTAGCACCCCTATCAAGGATGACTCTGATTCATGTATAAACGAATCTTATAAATATTTTGTATAGATGTGAAAATAGGCATAAAAATCAGTAGTTGTCAATGTTCTCTTGGCTACCATTTTTCAGTACTAATAAGGTTTGAGGTTCGCTTGTTTGCTTGTTTCCCATGCCTTTGGTATCCTTCTATCCAAAGGAGAAGCATAGGAAAGAAGGACTACAAATGAAGATGAACACGAGGAAGAATGAACAAGAGGTCTAAGGCATGTTGATTACGCAGAAGCATCGTAATTCTATACTGTGAATTGTTGTTCTGGCATTTCAGTTATGTCTTACTTTTTGTTACTTCTTTGGGGTTTTCTTGGCAAAGATACTAAAGTGGTTTACCATTTCCTTCTCTAACTTATTTCATAGAAGAGAAAACTGAGGCAAATGAAGTTAAATGACTTGTCTAAGGTCAGACATCTAGTTTTTGAGGCTAGTTTTGAACTCAGGTCTTCTCGATTCTGGGGCATCTAGGTGGCACAGTGGATAGAGCACTAGGCCTTAAGTCAGGAGGATGTGAATTCATATCTGATCTCAGACATTTATTAGCTAGGTGACCCTGGACAAGTCATTTTATTCTGTTTGCCTCAGATGAGGATCTGTAAAATTAGTTGAATAAGGAAATGGCAAACCATTCTAGTATCTTTGCAAAAACAACTCCAAAGGGGTCACAAAGAGTGAGACACAACTGAAAAACATCTAAAACAACTTCCTGACTCCAGACCTGGTGCTCTGTCCATTGTGACACCTAGCTACCCACAAATGCTTTCCTCAAAAAAGAAATTGGTAGGCACTGGAAATGGTGAATAATCAATAACACCATAAAAGAATGAAATATATTATCCTTTAACAGACAAGAAAAGATGTGTTATCAATGGAAGAGTTATTTCTGAGTTAGCTGTTTACATATAGTCAGGTCATAGATTCCTCAGAGGAAAGATCAGAATTAGTGAAAAATAAGAAAAAAGAATTATGGGGAAAAATCTATCACATATAATTGGAATGATTTAACCCTGAGTCAGGACAGAACCTTAGGGAATACCCATAATAAAAAGTGGCAGGAGAATGAGAAGCCAGCAAAAGAGAAAGAGAAGGAGTCAGAGAGGTAGAAGTACAAATAACAAAGAGGGTTTTGTTACTGAGGTCATGGGAGAAGAGGATACATCAGAACAAAGAGGGAGGTCCCATAGTATGAAATGTCACGGAGATCAAGGAGGGTGAGAACAGGACCAAAAAAATTGGATTTGGAAATAAGGAGGTCACCTGGTTACAGTTTTGCAAGGAGATGACATTTGAAACTCTCCAGATCATCTGAGAAACTGGTGGACTGAATGGCCATTCTGTGGAGCCACAACCGTGACTCTCTCATCATAGCAAAAGAGAAATGATGTCCATATTCTCTCTCACTTTTAGCAGCAGTCTAAGGGATGGGACTCAATCAAAGAAGAACTCACTTGCTGTTGAGTCATTTCAAGGTGTGGCTGACTCTTTGTGACTCCATTTGGTATTTTCTTGGTCAAGATACTGGAATAGCTTGCCATTTCCTTGTGCAGCTCATTTTTTATAGGTGAGGAACCTGAAGCAAACAGGTTTATGTGACTTGTTCAGGCTCACATCGCTAGTAAGTATCTCATGATGATGAGTCTTCTTGACTCCAAGTCACACTATTTACTGTGCCACCTAGCTGCCTATAATATGAGAATTCCTACTAGGTAATATAACTGAAAAGGAATTTCACACATCTTTAGGACTAATGACTGCTCAGTCAAGGACATCTGTTTTGTTTTATACTTTATTTTAACAAAATCTATCATATTGTGAAGTGCCTCATTTAAAGAGACCACCGGTCTCAGTGTATTAAGGAGAACAGCACCATACATTGTTCTAGGTTGCCTAGGTGAGGTCTATGAGCCAAGAGAGTGAGAACCTGTACCTAGGCCCCTTGTGTCCTGAAAGTCTCTGATATAAAGGTCATTAGTGCAAAGTATTATTATTTCTCATCCAGTACTTAGCATAGTACTCTGCATATCACTCTGTAGGTGATTAATATTTGTCAGTTTCATTTTTTTATATAATAAAAATTGTGATATAGATATGTGAACATCATTACCATCAT
Source organism: Bettongia penicillata ogilbyi (assembly GCA_023548195.1). NCBI lineage: Eukaryota > Metazoa > Chordata > Mammalia > Diprotodontia > Potoroidae > Bettongia > Bettongia penicillata. The sequence goes on from JAJHZJ010000181.1 coordinate 1,856,833, forward strand.
TAATAATAACCTCAATGATATGTATTACAGGTATCTTTATTTTCATTGTCTATCTAGCCAAAATCAAGGGGAAATTTTTGTAAAGAGATTTTATGTTGCAGTATGGTCCAAAACATCCATCAGCCTTAGTGCTGACCACAGGAGCTGTTATAGAAGTATTGAGCACTTCTGTAATAGTCCAAACAGAAATGGATGAGGACATAAACCAAACACAATGGCATATTATAGAACTGATAAGGGACTTCCACCACCAAGGTAATAATTCCTAGAGAAATTCTCTTTACTAAAAGCAAAGTAGCTGATCACTTCTTAACTTGTGTTAATGATATTCTGGATCTAATTCTGACCAGTAAGGAAGAACTTATTGCTGAAATAAAAGCATTGGCAAATTTGACAGGAAGAGACCACACCATTTTAGAGTGCATGATAAAAAAAAGCAGACTGGGTAGGATGTGTAGGGCAGGCATATTTCAAAAAATTCAAATAAGAAGGGAAGTAAGATAACATGAGATAAAGTTCTATAGGGTAAGTTAGTCCAACAGGGATGGGATGCTCTCAAGAACAAAATTCTGATGATACAAACTAAAGTTTTTCCTAAAAGAAATTCACAGGAGTTTTATCTAAAGGAGACCAAGTGTTACTATTTGAGAACACCAAGAAAAGACAAATGCTGTATGAGATGTGGCAAGGGGTAATAGCTGCCCATGGTCCTCCTTATTCTTAGTGCCTCCTCTCAGATTATTCCCATTTTATCCTGTGTGTATCTTGTTTGTACGTATTTGTATGTTGTCTCCTCCATTATTAGACTGCGAACACCTTGGGTCTCAGCCAAACCTCTGCTGCTGCTAGTTTTTGAATGTTCTCCTTTTTGGGTATACAGTCCAAGCCTCTCTACCCAGAACATCACCCGAGGGTTTAATTTCCCTTTTCAGTCTGTTCTGGATCTGTGTTTCAGAAATGGGTGGCAGACTACAAATCTTCAAGTTTGCACCTGTTCCCATCTCTTTGCCCCTATTTGGGTTAGTTCAGTTACAGGAATGCTCCTCCAATCCAATCCCTGGAAGTCAGCAGTCTATGCTGACTTGGGTTGGACAAAGGACTCATTGTGACTTTTTCTTGATTCTCCCATCAGGATTCAGTCTGGTACATTTTCTAGATCTATTTGGAGGAGTTATGGTCAAGAACTTCTAGAGAGGAAATTCCCTCTACCACTGTGGATCAACAGAAGCTGAAAGAAACAGCTTAAATATTTATACAATTAAATATTTAAATCCACAATCAGGATCACACAAGATTTAGCAGCCACCATGTTAAAAGATCAGAGGACTTAGAATATGATATTCTGGAAGGCAAAAGAGCTGGAATTATAACTAAGAATAACCTATCCAGTAAAGCTGAGCATAATCCTTAGAGGAAAAAATAGATATTTCATTAAATAAAGGAAATTCCAACATTCTTGATGAAAAGACCATAGCTGAATAGAAAACTTGACTTTTCAAATACAAGACTCAAAAGAAGCATAAAAAAGTAAACATGAAAGAGAAAGCATAAGGTACCTTTCAATATATATATATATATATATATATATATATATATATATATATACCTTCTAAGAAATTTACCATTATTAGGACAGTTAGAATGATTTTACATAGAAAGAGGTTGCAGGGGTGAGTTTATTATATTGGGGTGATGTAAAAAATGAAAGAGTAAGAAAGAGTGATGCATTAGGAGAAGTGGAAAGGGAGAGGAAGAATGGGGAAAATTATCTCACGTAAAAGAGGCATACAAAGAAGAGCTTTTACAGTGGAGGTGAAATTAGATTGGGAAAAGGGCAATGCTTAAACACATCTAAATTGTTTCCAAAAGTGTGTGTGTGTGTGTGTGTGTGTGTGTGTGTGTGTGTGTGAGTACTCAAATGGCAATGAAAGTCTATCACACCCAACAGGAAAGGGGACAATAGAAAGAGCGGGTGATAAAAAGAAGGGCAGATAAAAGAAGACAGTGATCAGAAGCACTTTAGAGGAGGGGCAAGATAAAAAGAGAAAGAAGGAGAAACAAAAGAAAATAGGATGGAGGGAAATACACAGTTATATGAATATGAATGAGATGAATTCATTCAGAAAATGTAAGCAGATAACAGAATGGATTGGAAACCAGAACCCAACAATATATTGTTTACTTGAAACAGAGATAGACAGAGTATGCTTCAACTGAAGTTAAAAAAAAATGGCAGAGATAGCAACCATGATTTCTGACAAGGCAAAAGCAAAAATAGATCTAGTTAAAAAGCATAAACAGGGAAACTACATCTTGCTAAAAGGAATTATAGATAAGGAAGCTGTGTTTGTCCTTCATTCTCAAAGAGGACCATGACATCGAGGTGATGACATGATTTGGAGTGACTTTGATTTGAGTGAAGGAGGGCTGTGCAAGGTCACCAGCCTCACTTTCTCCTCCAGAGCCATCTGAGTCAAGATCCAGACCCCTGGACATGACCCAGGATGTAATGTGAGGCCCTGGCAATTTTAGGATAAGGTCTTATCAAAATCTCAATTTGAGTGAGATACACCATTCAATGAGTAGGCTTCTTTAAGTAGTTATTCAGGGGATGATCCCTTTAATCAAACAAACAAACAAAAACCCAAACAAACTAGGCTTCCTGGGCAAAAGAGAAACCTTTACAACTTAGTGTTCACATTCACTCTGTGCTAGGTGGGTGTGTACCAATTTCTGAGCTCCAAAGTGAATTTTGGCTTAAGGGAAGTAATATCAGTACTAAATGTATATGTGCCAGATGGCGTAACATCCAGATTCTTAAAGGAAAATTTAAATGAATCACAGGAGGAAATGTACAATAAACAATACTAGTGAGTAACCTCAACCTTCCTCTCTCAGATCTAGGTAAATGTAACCAAAAAATAAATAAGAAAGAAGTCAGAGAATAGATATGGTAGACATCTGGAGAAAACTAAATGGTGATAGAAAGGAGTATACCTTTTGTCAGCTGTACATGGCAACTTTGCAAAAATTCACCATGTATTAGGGTATAAAAGCATCACAAACAAGTACAGAAAAGCAAGATTATTAAATGTACCTCTTTCAAATCATAATTCAATAAAATTACATTTAATAAAAGGCTGTGGAAGTATACAGTAAAAAATTGGAAATCAAATAAGATAATCCTAAAGAAAGGATGAATCAAAAAACAAATTATAGAAACAACCAGTAATTTCATTAAAAGAAATGATAACAATGAGACAATATTCTAAAATTTGTGGGATGCAGTCAAAGCAGTATCTAGGGGAAATTGTATATCTTTAAATGTGTACATCAGTAAAAGAGAGAAAGAGTAGATCAATGAACTGGGCAGGTAACTAAAAAAAAACTAGAAAAAAAACTAAAAATGCCCAATTAACCACTCAAAATTAAAGTTCTGAAAATTAAAGGAGAAATTAATCAAATTGAAAGTAAAAAAGTTTGAACTAACAAATAAAACTAGGAATGGGTTTTATGGAAAAGCCAATAAAATAGATTAAACCTTTAGTTTATTTGATTTAAAAAAAAAAAGAGGAAAACTAAATTACTGGTGTCAAAAATGGAAAAGGTGAATACACCACCAATAAAGGGGAATTAAATCAATTATCAGGAGTTATTTTCCTCAATTATATACCAGTGAAACTGACCTTTAAGTGAAATGCATGAATATTTACAAAAATATAAACTGCTCAGATTAACAGAAGAGAAAATGGAATAGTTAAATAAAAATCTTAGAAAAAGAAATTGAGGAAGCTATCAATGAGCTTGCTAAGACAAAATGTACTAGTCTGGATGGATTCACAAATGAACTCTGCCAAACATTTAAGGAGCCATCAATCCCCAAACTATATAAACTATTTGAAAAACTATGTAAAGAAAGATTTCTACCAAATTCTTTTTATGATACAAATATGACTTTTTTTTTTTTAAATTTTTTACATTCATTTTCACAAATTTTTGGGTTCCAAATTTTCTCCCCTTTTATCCCCTCCCCCACCCCAATACCCCAAGCAATCTAATTTTCCCTATCTCCAATCTGCCCTCTCTTCTGTCATCTCTCCCTTCTCTTGTCTCCATCTTCTCTTTTCTCCTGTAGGGCCAGATGACTTTCTATTCCTCCTTAACTGTATGTCTTCTTTCCTAGTTGCAACAACAATACTAAACAGTTGTTCCTAAAACTTTGAGTTCCAAATTCTCCTCATCCCTCCCTCCCCACCCATTCCCTTTGGGACAGCAGGCAATTCAATATAGGCCATATCTGTGTAGTTTTGCCAATGACCTCCCTGATAGTCGTGTTGTGTAAGACTAACTGAATTACCATCCCTCCTAACCTGCCCCTCATTGTTTCTCTTCTGTCTTTTGATCCTGTCCCTCCCCAAGTGTTGACTTCAAATTGCTCCCTCCTCCCTTTGCCCTCCCTTCCATCATCCCCCCCTTGCAATATCTCTTTCTCCCCCACTTTCTTATACTGTAAGATAGGTTTTCATACCAAAATGAGTATGCATTTCACTCCTTCGTTTAGTCAAATGTGATGAGGGTAAACTTCTTGTTTTTGTTTTTGTTTTTGTTTTTTTTCTCAGCTCTCCTCTTTTTCCCTCCACTAAGAAAAACTACCTGCCTCTTAAATGACATATAGTTACCCCCTTCCCTTTCCCTCCCCCTACATTTCTCTCTCACCATTTACCCTAGTTTCTTTTAAGGTATGGTCCCATCCTATTCAGTTCAATCTGTGCTCTCTATCTCTGTATGTGTGTGCATGTGTGTATGTGTGTGCATGCGTGTACATGTGTATGTGTGGTCCCACCAACTACCCAGATACTGAAAAGTTTTAAGAGTTACAAATATTGTCTTTCCATGTAGGAATGTAAACAGTTCACTCATGGTAAGTCCCTTAAGACTTCTCTTTGCTGTTTACTTTTTCATGCTTCTTCTCATTCTTGTGTTTGAAAGTCAAATTTTCTTTTCAGGTCTGGTTTTTTCATCAAGAATGATTGAAAGTCCTCTGTTTCATTGAAAGACCATATTTTCCCTTGAAGTATTATACTCAGTTTAGCTGGGTAGGTGATTCTTGGTTTGAGTCCTAGTTCCTTTGCCTTCTGGAATATCCTATTCCACGCCCTTCGATCCCTTAATGTAGAAGCTGCTAGATCTTGGGTTATCCTGATTGTATTTCCACAGTACTGGAATTGTTTCTTTCTAGCTGCTTGTAAGATTTTTTCCTTGAGCTGGGAGTTCTGGAATTTGGCCACAATGTTCCTAGGAGTTTCTCTTTTTGGATCTCTTTCAGGTGGTGATCGATGGATTCTTTCAATACTTATTTTGCCCTCTGGTTCTAGAATGTCAGGGCAGTTTTCCTTGATAATTTCATGCAAGATGATGTCTAGGCTCTTTTTTTGATCATGACTTTCAGGTAGTCCCATAATTTTTAAATTGTCTCTCCTGGATCTATTTTCCAGGTCAGTTGTTTTTCCCATGAGATATTTCACATTCTCTTCCATTTTTTCGTTCTTTTGGTTTTGTTTGGTGATTTCTTGGTTTCTCGTAAAGTCATTAGACTCCATCTGTTCCATTCTAATTTTGAGAGAGCTATTAAATTCAGTGAGCTTTTGAGCCTCTTTTTCCATTTGGCTCATTCTGCTTTTGAAAGCATTCTTCTCCTCATTGGCTTTTTGAACCTCCTTTGCCAATTGGGTGAGCCTATTTTTCAAGGTGTTAATTTCCTCAGCATTTTTTTGGGTCTCCTTTACCAAGGTATTGACCTGTTTTTCATACTTTTGTTGCATGTCTGACATTTCTCTTCCCAGTTTTTCCTCCACCTGTCTAACTTGCTTTTCAAAATCCTTTTTGAGCTCTTCCAGGGCCTGAGCCCACCCACCACCCCCCTGGGGTGTCTGGGGTACTGAGGCCCCGCCCTCCATGTCTTTCCCTGATGGCAAGAATACGTCCTCATCTTCGTCAGATCCGAAGGTCGGGATCATTTGCATTTGTTGGAAAAAACTCTCTAAAGTCTTATTTTTCTTCCCTTTTCTAGGCATTTTCCCAGCCAGTTAACTTGTCTTCTGAGATTCCTTTCCACCCCCGCCTGGATCATCCCAGCTAGTGCTTGGCCTCTGAGATTTAAATGGGCTTTCCTCCTGCCGGCTGTCAATCAGTGAGCTTTAGTTCAGGTGCTGGGGTGGAGCCAGGGCTGCCCCCGAGACTCTGATCCCTGGGGGGGGGGGGGGCTTTATGCAGAGACTCTCAGGAATGGAGCGGGTGGGGGCGGGGTGGGGGGCCCACCTCCCACTCTCAGCTCCCCTGGGGGTCCCGAGCAGAAGCCTTCAGCAACAGAGCGGGCTGTGGGCAGGGCCGTCTCCCAGGCTCAGCTCCGTCAGGTTTTATGCGGGAATCTTCCATAATGAAGATCCTGCCTGCTGCTGGGGGATTCCTGAGTCCCGGGCCGCTGCCGCCTCAGCCGCCCGCCCACGCCTCTGCCTCCGCCGCTTCCTGCCCCCGTCCCTGCCGCCGCCGCTTCCTCCCGAGGGGGCCCGAGTCACGGAGACACCCCGCTTCCCCTCTCCTTCAGCCCCTACAAATATGACTTTGATACCAAAACCAGGCTAAGCAAGAGAGAGAGAGAGACAGAAAGAGAGAGAGAGAGAGAGAGAGAGAGAGAGAGAGAGAGAGAGAACTACAGACCAATTTCCTTAATGAATATTGATGAAAAAATTTTAAATAAAATTCTAGCAAAGAGATTATAGCAATATATCACAAAGTTCACACACTATGACCAGAGGGAATTTATATCAGCAATGCAGGGTTGGTTCAATATTAGGAAAACTACCTACATAACTGACCATGTCAATAACAATGACAACAAAAAATCCTATTTTTCTATAATAGATGCAGAAAAAATCTTTGACAAAATGCAACACTATCTATTCCTATTTTTTAAAAAAATGCTGTAAACCATAGGAATCAATGGAACCTTTCTAAAAATGATAAGAAGGAGGTATCCATGAGCAAGCATTATCTATGTCAAGGACAAACTTGAAGCCTTCCTAGTAAGAACAGAAGTAAAACAAAGATGTCCATTAGCACCACTATCATTCAATACTGTATTAAAAATGCTAGCTATAGCAATAGGACAAGAAAAATAAATGCAAAGAATAAAAATGGGCAATGAGGGAAAAAAACTGTCTTTTTTTTTGCAGAGGATATGATGGTATACTGAGAGAACCCTAGAGAATCAACTGAAAAAGTAGTTGAAACAATTAACAACTTCATCCAAGTTGCAAGACATAAAATAAACCCACATATATCATCAATATTTCTTTGTACTACCAACAAAACCCAGCAGGAAGAGAGAGGAAAAGAAAATCCATTTAAAATAACTGCAGATAATATAAAATAGTTGGGAGTCTACATACTAGGACAAACTCAGGGATTATATGAACACAATTGCAAAACACTTTTCACACAAATAAAGACAGATCTAAACAACAGGAGAAATATTAATTGCCCATGGATAGGCCAAGCTAATATAATAAAATTACATTTCAACCCAAGTTAATTTACTTATTCAATGTCATACTAATCAAGCTACCAAAGAACTGCTTTACAGAGCTAGAAAAAATAGTAAAGTTCTTCTGGAATAATACAAGGTCAAGAATATCAAGGGAATCACTAAAAAAAATGTTAAGGAAGGCAGCCTAGCAATTTCGGATTTCAAACTTTATCAAAGCAGCATTCATCAAAACAATCTGGTATGGCTAAGAAACAGAGCAGTAATTCAGTGGAATAGATTAGATATACAATACCCAATAGTAAATGACTGTTCTAATCTAGTGTTCGATAAACTAAAAGATCCAGTCTTTGGGGGAAGGAACTACACATTTAACAAAAATTGCTGGGAAAATTGGAAAACACTTTGGCAGAAACTAGACATAAACCTATGTCCCACACAAGATACAGTCAAGATAAGGTCAGAATGGATGAATAATTTACGCGTAAAGAATGATATCATAAGTAAACTAGGGGAGCATGGGAAAATGTACCTGTCAGATCTATGGATAAGGGAAGAGTTTATGACCAAACAAGAGATAGAAGAATTTATGATCTTGATTACATGAAATTAAATAGGTTTTGCAGAATCAAAACTAATGCATCCAATAATGGAAGGAAAACAAGAAACTGGGGGAAAAATTTGTAACTAGTTTCTCTGATAAAGGCCTTGTTTCTGAATGTATAGAGAACCGAGTCAGATTTATAAAAATGCAAACCATTCTCCACTTGATAAATGGTCAAAAGATATGAATAGGTAGTTTTCAGAAAAAAAATCAAAGCTATCAATAATCACATAAAAAAATACCCTAAATCACTACTGAGTAGAGAAATACCAATTAAAAGAAAAATGCAAATTAACACAACTTTGAGATACCATTTCACACCTATCAGATTGACTTACATAACAGAAAAAGGAAAATGACAAATGATGGAGGTGATTTGGAAAAACTGGGACACTAATGCATTTTTGGTAGAGTTGTGAACTAGTCCAACCATTCTGGAGAATAATTTGGAATTATACCCAAAGGATTTTAAAACTGTGCATACCCTTTTGCCAATCACTAGGTCTGTATCCCAAAGAGATATTTCTAGCAGCTTTTTGTTGTGGCAAAGAATAGGAAATCATGGGGTTGCCAATCAATTGGGGAATGGTTGAAGAAGCTGTGGTATATGATTCTGATAGAATACTTTTGTGCCATAAGAAATGATGAACAGGATTATTTCAGAGAAACACAGAAAGACTTAAATGAACTGATGCAAAGAGTGGTGAGCAGAACTACGAGAACATTGTATGGTAGGACAACATAGTAACAGCAACATTGTTGCAATGATCAGCTGGGAAAGACCTAACTACCCTGATCCAGACAATGATCCAGGACAATTCTGAAAGACTTAAGATGAAGAATGCTCTCCACCTCCAGAGAGAAAACTAATGAACTCGGAATGAATATTGAAGTATGTGGCTTTTGGCTTTATTTTTAGTTTGGAATGATTTCACATGTATAATCAAAACCAAAGTGCTTACCTTCTCCAGGGAGGGAGAGGATTTGAAACTCAACATTTTCTTTAAAAAAAAAAAAAAGATTGTTAACACAAGTAATTGGGAAATATTTATCTTTAAAATTTTTAAAAATTTTTAAATCTTTTTTATCTTTAAAAAGTATATTCTTTGCTCCCCCTTGCCACTTCCAGACTCTCCCTCTACCCCTTCACTCAATAACCGCTCTTCTCTCCTCCTTGCAAGTTCATTGTAATCAAATTTATCATCAAATCCAGATCCTCATGGCCCTTGTCTATGAACCTCTAGGACATTATGTCTCCTTTCTCAATGAGTTCAGCACCTGGGTCAAAGGCTTCCTCTCCACCCCAAGTCCTACCCTCAGACACTGAGACTTCAACATATATGTTGATGTTCTCTTAACTATCTTAACTTCCCAGTTCTTTAAATCAGATGTGATGACCTAGTTCCTTACTCCATCAGAGTTACAAGAAAGTGCTCATTTCATTGCTCTTGCTATCATCCACAAATGTTTTGCTTCCATGTTCAAGAACTCTAAAACTCCTTTATCCAGTTTTTAAACATCTTCTGGAGATGAAGGCCCATGGTCTCCCACTGTATTCCAGGTCATCTCCAGTCATCTTCATAAATATCTGGTCACTGGATTCAGATGACTCTGGAGGAGAAGTGAGACCGGTGACCTGTACAGCCCTCCCTCACTCAAAACAAAGTCAAGTGCAAGTCATGTCATCATTTCTCTGATGACATGGTCTTCTTCGACAACGGGGGATGAACACAAAAATCTTCTATTCATTTAAACTTTCCCTGTACTTCACCACTACTGAACCTACTCATTGTCCTTAATGTGACCTTCAATCCCTCCAGTATTTGGTTATTTCTTACATCGTCCCCCAGTACAGATCCTTTAGTGAATTAGTTCAATTGTACACATTGTTCTCTACTCTCTTTCTTTCTCCCTTGTTCTAGCACTACTCAAACCTTGCCAAAACCCCAAACTAGGTTATTATTTTCACCCCAAGTTTCTTTTGTGCCTACTCATATGCTGCTAAATAAAGATTAAGGACATCACATGGCTGACAGATTACCCTATAAATTTGTTATCTTATTGCAGCTGAGCATTCACTGCAACAAGGCAGTACTTCTAATTTGTTCACTATCATACTTAAAGTCTCCCACAGTATCCCCTCTCTTCTTATCCTCTCTGCTAAGGACCTCCCTTCATACTTTTAATGAGAAAATTAAGGTCATTTGCTACAAGCTCCTTCTGCCCCTCTTCTCATCTAACTGACATCACCTTTACTTTCTCTTCCTGTACTCTACTCTCTGAATAAAAAGGTGACCCTACTCCTTACCAAGGCCAATCCTGCTACCTATACTATTAATCCTACTCCTCTTCCATTTTCTCCAGCAGATGGCCTTTAGTAGACAAGCATCAAGGACTTCCAGATGTTCCATTTGTTCTTCTTTCCACTTATAAATACTCTCTTCTTCTGACTGTAATCAATTCATTGTGAAGTAGCTGTGCCATTTCTCTTCCAGTAATATTCTCCATTCATCACTCCATCAATAAGACATATTGTTGTTGTTCAATTGTGTCCAACTCTTCATGATACCATATGGGGTTTTCTTGGCAAACATTCTAGACTGGGTAGCTGTTTCCTTCTATAGTTGATTAAGGCAAACAGAGGTTAATGACTTGCCCAAGATCATATAGCTAGTCAGTGTCTGAGGCCAGCTTTGAACTCAGCTATTCCTGATTCCAGGCCTAGCATTCTATCCACTGAGCCACCTAGCTGCCTCCAAGGCAAACAGAGGTTAAGTGATTAGCTCAGGGTCACACAACTAGTAAGGAAGGGTCTGAGATCAGATTTAAATGGCATCTCTTCTCTGGCTAATCTTCAATTTCTATCTACTTGTTCTTTTCCTTTGCATACAAATACACCTATTTCCCTCATCCATTTAGAAAACAACCCTCTACATCCCTGCTGTTGTCCTGTATCTCTCTATTCTTTCTCAGTGAAACTTCTAGAAAAATGTCTCTACACTAGATACTTCTAGTTCTTCTCATCTCTTCTAAACCTTCTACAATCTGATTTATGACTTCATCACCCAACTTAATCTACTCTCTCCCAAGTTATCAATGATCTTATAATTGCCAAATTTAATGGTTTCCTCTTAATCATCTTCCTCCTCGATCACTGTACAGTATTTGATACTACTGACAACACTTTCCTCATGGATATTCTCTCCTATCTCATTTTCAAGACTTTGCTCTCTCTTGGTTCTCCTCTTATCTTTATGACTTTCTCTTTATGACTTTGCTCTCTCTTGGTTCTCCTCTTATTTTTATGACTCTTTAATGGATCTTCATCCATGCCTCTTCTACTAAATGTATGTTTATACCAACACTCTGTCCTGGGCTTCCTACACGCATTCACTTGGTGATCTCCTGGGCTCAGTTATCATCTCTATGTAAATGATTTTCAGCTCTATTCATGCAGCCATAGTCTATCTTATCTTTTGAGGTTGAATCTTGTCTCTAATTGCATGTTGTACATGCCCCATAAATATTTCCAATTCAACATGTCCAATACAAAAGGTCATCTTTTTATCTAAACTTCACTCTTTTGCTAAACTTCCCTATTGATATCAAGGTTACTATGGTCCATCGGGTCACCCAAGTTCAAACCTCAGTGTCATCTTTGACTCTTCACTCTCGCTTACCTCAAATATGGAGAGAATCGTTAAATCTTGTTTCTACATGCACAATATCTTTTTTAGAGGACCCTCTTACAGTCACCAATCTAGCTCAGGCTCTCATCTCTTCTTGTTTAGATTATTGTAATGACCTCCAAATTGATCTCCTTGCCTCCTCTGTCCTTGCTCCTATCCATCTTCCACACAACCACAAAAACAATTTCCGTTTAACTCTTCCCCCAACTAGTGAATTCTAGAGGCTCACTGTTATCCTCTGGGATCCAATAAAAACTCCTCTATTTGAGATTTAAAGTTCTTCACAACCTGGCCCCTCTTCCTCTCAGAAATTATATAAATTAATATAATATAATTATAAATTATGTCCCTCTACACATTCTTTGGTTCATGTATACTGGCCTCCTTGCTGTTTCTCATACCTGACACTACATTTTCTTTCTCCATATTTTCACATTATTCTCCATACCTGGAATATTGTCCCTCCTCACCTCTGCCTCTTTAAACTCCTGGATTCTTTCAAGACCTAGCTCAGGAGCCACCATTTGCATGAGACCTTTCCTCATCCTCTTTCCTTCTCCCTCTATGCTAGTGCCTTCTCTTCTAAGGTTCCTTTTTACTTCAATATTTTGTATGCATCTTTCATATACTTATAGGTATATGTGTTATCACCATCATTAGAATGTAAGTTTGTAAATTCCTTTTGATTGACTATTGTATCCCATATTATCCTGAGAATACATGAGTAGTTTGGCCATGTAAAAAGAGTGAATGATAATGGATAGACAATACTAATATGGTCCTGGTGTGCAAAATATGCTAAAAAGAACTAGAGAAAAGTATCTAGTATGCTGTACATTTGTGGAGGCTTTATGGGAAAATATGGATCAGAATTACACATAATGAGAAAGTGTGAATAGGTTGCAACCAGTGTTGGTAAACATACTATTCATGCAGGTGAGATTACATTTTTCTTGATGTATTAATGGGCAAGTGAAAGGAGAGTGCTCTCCTTCCACACTCTACGTATCTTGGACTTGACTATTTGTTTACTTGTTGCTCCATATCCTTGAAGACAAAAACCATTTTGTCATCCTTTGTATCCCTAGGACTTAACACAATGCCTGAAACATCTTTACAAATATTTGTTGACTGGTAAATTGATAACTGCCTTCTATGATTTCAAGTTGACTCAACCCACAAGAATTTATTAATACTGTGTTATAGATACTGTACTTGGCACTGAAGACATAAACACAGAAATGAAACAGTTCCTGCCTGAAATGAGCTTACATTCTAGTGTACTAAGTATAGTAAGTGTGCATCCATCTCATACTATTAAACTAATATGAAAAAATGAACTAATATTAAACTAATAATGAAGAATTAAGAAAGATTCACATATAGAAATTATAATAGCAAATTCCTGTCTACCCAAAATTTTTAAAATGAGAAAACTAAATAGTTAAAACATATTTCAAGTACCATAAATAAAATAATTGTAAAACACGATAACCCAGATTATCATTCAAGTTCGAGTCTTATGTCAACTTTTTCAGTTAACCAAAAATTTAACATTCTCAACATTCTTAGTTAACCATATTTTCTAAAACCCTGTTTTCCAAGGGCCTTTCTGAATAAATGATTACTATAAATACAATAAAATCCTAAGACCTTCTTACTCATTTTTCCATATGAAATATTCTAATTTTGGGGTTTTGTTTGTATTATATTGCCAATATTTTTCATTTAATTTTAAAGAATATTTTAGTAGCTGTTATGCTCAAATATTCTATCATTGTACTAAAAGCAAGTGAAATGTGACACTATTTCATGGAGGCTATGAGGTTCAAGTGAATAAAAGTTAAATGCAAGAGAGCACATACAGTACCCTTTGTACAGATTTCCATTTACTAACTCTATATACCTCAGAATAAAGAGAAAAAGTATAATGATACCATTACTGAGCTCCTGCCTATGATCTTTAAAAAATTTTTGGAGGAAAGGAAGGGTACCTTAGGACAGGAAAAATGTAGGTGTGTTGATCTGATTTTTTGCCTTTGTTTCTTTTTCTTTTCTTTTTTGATTTAAATTTATTTAGTTTTAGTTTTCAGCATTCATTTCCACAAGATTTTGAGTTCCAAATTTTCTCCCCATCTCTCCCTTCCCCACCCTGAGATGACATGCACTCTGATCACCCCTTCCTCCAGTCTGCCCTCCCTTTTATCATACTCCCTCTTATGCCCTTCCCCTTTAATTTCTTGAAGGGCAAGATAGATTTTTATACTGCATTGCCTGTACGTCTTATTTCCCAGTTGCATGTAAAAACAATTTTTACATTTGTTTTTAAAACTTCGAGCCTCAAATTCTCTCCCTTATTCCCTCCCCCACCCACTTCCACTGAGAAGGCAAGCAATTCAAAATAGGTTATATATGTGTAGTTATGCAAAACACTTCCATAATAGTCATATTGTGAAAGACTAACCATATTTCCCTCCATCCTATCCTGCCCCCCAGTTATTCTATTTTCTCCTTTGACCCTGTCCTTTTTCTAAAGTGTTTGCTTCTGACTGCCCCCTCCCCTAATCTGCTCTCCCTTCTATCATCCCCCTCTTATCCTCTTCCCCCTTGCTTTCCTGGAGGGTAAAATACCCAATTGAGTGCGTATATTATTCCTTCCTTAAGCCAAATCTGATGAAAGTACAGTTCACTCATTCCCTCTCACTTCTCCCCTCTTCCCCTCCACTGTGAAACCTTTTCCTTGCCTCTTTTATGTGAGATAATTTACCTCAGTCTATCTTTCTCTTCTTTCTTTCTTTTCCTTCTCCCAATATATTTCTCTTTCATCTCTCATTTTTATTTTTTAGATATCATCCCTTCATATTCAACTCACCCTGTGCTATCTATCTATCTATCTATCTATCTATCTATCTATCTATCTATCTATCTATCTATCTATCATCTATCTACCTACCTACCTGTCTGTCTGTCTGTCTGTCTGTCTATCTATCTATCTATGTCCTCCAACTGCCATAGTACTGAGAAAGACCTCATGAGTTACAAATATCATCTTTCCATGTAGGAATGTAAACAGTTCCACTTTACCAAGTCTCTTATGATTTCTCTTTCCTGTTCACCTTGATTCTTATATTTGAAAGTCAAATTATCTATTCAGCTCTGGTCTTTTCATCAAAAATGCTTGAAGGTCCTCTATTTCAATGAATATTCGTTTTTCCCCTGAAGGATTATACTCGATGTTGCTGGATAGGTGGTTCTTGGTTTTGATCTTAGCTCCTCTGACCTCCAGAATACTATATTCCAAGCCCTTTGATCCTTTTAATGTAGAAGCTGCTAGATCTTGTGTTATCCTGATTGTATTTTCACAACACTCAAATTATTTTTTTCTAGCTGCTTGCAATATTTTCTCCTTGACCTGGGAACTCTGGAATTTGGCTGCAATATTTCTAGGATTTTTCTTTTAGTATCTCTTTCCAGAGGAGATCAGTGAATTCTTTCCATTCCAATTTTCCCTCTGGTTCTAGAATTCAGGAGAGTTTTTCTTGATAATTTCTTGAAAGATGATGTCTAAACTCTTTTCTTGATCATGGCTTTCAGGTAGTTCAATAATTTTTAAATTATCTCTCAGATCTATTTTTCAGATCAGTAGTTTTTCCAATTAGATATTTCACATTGTCTTCTATTTTTTTCATTTTTTTGATTCTGTTTTATAATTTCTTTTTTTTTGCTTTTTTTATTTTATTTTATTATTTTTTTAATGTTTTACAATCATTTCCTTAAAGTTAAGATTTTATCCCCCCCACCCCCCTCCCTCCCCATGACAGCATACAATTCTGTTTAGGTTCTACATATACTTTCCTATTAAGCACATTTTCACTATATTCATGCTATGTAGTCGAACTAAAATAAATGGAAGAAATCATATAACAAATCAACACATAATACACTGAAACCCACCCACACACAAACATGATCTGCTACATTCTGCAAGTGACTTCCACATTTCTTTCTCTGAGTGTGGAAGGCATTTTGCCTTAGAAGACCGACATTAGGATTTTTTTTTTCTCAGTAAGTTCTTGTGTTATTACAAAGTTCCAAGTCTACCAGAAAAAAACTCTCACACACTGTGGTCATTGCTGTGCACAAAGTTCTCCTGGTTCTGCTCCTTTCACTCAGCATCAGATCATATAAGTCCTTCCAGGCCTCCCTGAAGTCTTCTTGTTCATCATTTCTTATGGCACAATAGTACTCCATTACATTGATATACTATAATTTATTCAGCCATTCCCCAATTGATGGGCATCCCCTTGACTTCCAGTTTTTGGCTACCACAAAGAGTGCTGCTATAAATATTTTTGTACACGTGGGACCCTTTCCCGTTTTTATAATCTCTTGGGGATACAATCCTAGTAGCGATATTTCTGGGTCAAAGGGTATGCACATTTTTGTAGCCCTTTGGGCATAGTTCCAAACCGCTCTCCAGAAGGGTTGGATGATCTCACAGCTCCACCAACAATGAATTAGTGTTCCAACTCTCCCACATCCTCTCCAGCATTTATCATTTTCTTGTTCTGTCATGTTTGCCAGTCTTACAGGTGTGATGTGGTACTTCAGAGTTGTTTTCATTTGCATCTCTCTAATCAATAGTGATTTAGAGCACTTTTTCATATGATTATAGATATCTTTGATTTCTTCCCCTGAAAATTGCTTGTTCATATCCTTTGACCATTTATCAATTGGGGAATGACTTGGATGGTTATATATTTGAGTCAGTTCTCTATATATTCTAGAAATGAGGCCTTTATCCCCAAGCTTAGCTGTAAAAATTTTTTCCCAATTTACTACATCCCTCCGAATTTTGGTTGCATTGGGTTTGGTTGTGCAAAAACTTTTCAGTTTAAAGTAATCAAAATTATCCATCTTGCATTTCATAATGCTTTCTATCGTTTCTTTAGAAAAAAACTCTTCCCCTCTCCATAAATCTGATAAATACATTATACCTTGCTTCTCCAGTTTATTCATGGTATCAATCTTTATACCTAAATCATGTACCCATTTGCACTTTATTCTTGTGTACGGTGTCAGGCATGGGTCTATGCCTAATTTCCGCCACACAGTTAACCAGTTTTCCCAGCAATTTTTGTCGAACAGTGAGTTCTTATCCCAGAAGCTGGGATCTTTGGGTTTATCAAACAGGAGGTTGCTATATTCCTTGCCTACTGTGTCTTGAGAGCCAAGCTGATTCCATTTGTCTACCCCTCTGTTTCTTAGCCAATACCAAGTGGTTTTGATAATTGCTGCTTTATAATACAATTTGAGGTCTGGTAGCGCTAGGCCACCTTCCCAAGCATTTCTTTTCATTAGTCCCTTTGATATTCTGGACCTTTTGTTTTTCCAAATGAATTTTGATATTATTTTATCCAGCTCTAGAAAATAATTATCTGATAGTTTAATTGGTATGGCACTAAATAAGTAGATTAATTTAGGTAGAATTGTCATTTTTATTATATTAGCTCGGCCTACCCATGAACAACTGATGTTTTTCCATTTACTTAAATCTGACTTTATTTGTGCAAAAAGTGTCTTGTATTCATCTTGTGTTCATATAATCCCTGGGTTTGTTTTGGCAGGTAAACTCCTAAGTATTTTATAGTGTCTACTCTAGCTTTAAATGGGATTTCTCTTTCTATCTCTTGCTGTTGGACTTTGTTGCTAATATATAGGAATGCAGAAGATTTGTGTGGGTTTATTTTGTAACCTGCAACTTTGCCAAAGTTGTTTATTATTTCAAGTAGTTTTCTACTTGAATCTCTGGGATTCTCTAAGTATATCATCATATCATCTGCAAAGAGTGATAACTTAGTTTCTTCTTTGGCTATTTTTATTCCTTCAATTTCTTTATCTTGTCTAATTGCTACCGCTAACATTTCTAGTACCATATTGAATAATAATGGTGATAATGGGCATCCTTGTTTCACCCCTGACCTTATTGGAAATGCCTCTAGCTTATCTCCATTGCATATAATGCTTGCTGAAGGTTTTAGGTAGATACTGCTTATTATTTTATGGAAAGTTCCCTTTATTCCTATGTTCTCCAGTGTTTTTAATAGGAATGGGTGTTGTATTTTGTCAAAAGCTTTTTCTGCATCAATTGAGATAATCATGTGGTTTTTGTTGGTTTTGTTGTTGATATGATTGATAATGCTAATAGTTTTCCTAATATTGAACCAGCCCTGCATTCCTGGTATGAAACCTACCTGATCATAATATATTATTCTCTTGATAAGATGCTGTATTCGTTTTGCTAAAATCTTGTTGAAAATTTTTGCATCTATATTCATTAGAGAAATTGGTCTATAATTTTCTTTTTCTGTTTTGTCTCTTCCTGGCTTGGGTATCAAAACCATATTTGTATCATAGAAAGAATTTGGGAGTACTCCTTCTTCCCCAATTTTCCCAAATAATCTATATAGTATTGGAATTAACTGTTCTTTAAAGGTTTGATAGAATTCACTTGTGAATCCATCTGGTCCTGGAGATTTTTTCCTAGGGAGTTCATTGATGGCTTGTTCAATTTCTTTTTCTGAGATGGGGTTGTTTAAGTATTCAATTTCCTCTTCCGTTAATCTGGGCAATTTGTATTTTTTAAAATATTCATCCATCTCATTTAGATTATCGAATTTGTGGGCATAAAGTTGGGCAAAATAATTTCTAATTATTGTTTTAATTTCCTCCTCATTGGAGGTGAGTTCACCCCTTTCATTTTTAATAGTAGTAATATGATTTTCTTCTTTCTTTTTTTTAATCAAATTGACCAAAGGTTTATCAATTTTATTAGTTTTTTCATAAAACCAACTATTGGTTTTATTTATTAATTCAATAGTTTTCTTAATTTCAATTTTATTAATCTCTCCTTTGGTTTTCAGTATTTCTAATTTGGTATTTTCTTGGGGATTTTCAATTTGTTCTTTTTCTAGCTTTTTCAGCTGCATACCCAAGTCATTGATCTCCTCTTTCTATATTTTATTTATGTAGGCATTCAAAGATATAAAACTTCCCCTAAGAACTGCTTTTGCAGTATCCCATAAGATTTGGTAGGTTGTCTCATTATTGTCATTCTCTTGAATGAAGTTGTTGATTGTTTCTATGATTTCTTCTTTAACCCATTCCTTCTTTAGGATTAAATTATTTAGTTTCCAACTGATTTTTGCTTTATCTTTCCATGGCCTTTTATTACATATAATTTTTATTGCATTATGATCTGAGAAGGATGCACTGATTATCTCTGCCTTTCTGCACTGGATTTTGAGATTTTTATGTCCTAGTACATGGTCAATTTTTGTAAATGTTCCATGTACTGCTGAGAAAAAGGTATATTCCTTTCTATTCCCATTCAATTTTCTCCAAAGCTCTATCATATCTACCTTATCTAGAGTTTTATTTACCTCCTTAACCTCTTTCTTGTTTATTTTGAGGTTAGATTTATCAAGTTCAGAAAGAGGGAGGTTGAGGTCCCCTACTAGTATAGTTTTGTTGTCAATTTCTTCCTTCAACTCCCTCAACCTCTCCTCTAAGAATCTGGATGCTATACCACTTGGAGCATACATGTTTAGTAATGATATTGCTTCATTGTCTATGGTGCCTTTTAGGCAGGATATAGTTTCCATCCTTATCCCTTTTGATTAGATCTATTTCTGCTTTTGCTTTGTCTGAGATTAGGATTGCTACTCCTGCCTTTCTTACATCAGCTGAAGCACAATATATTCTGCTCCATCCTTTAACCTTTATCCTATGTGTATCCCCCCATTTCAAATGTGTTTCTTGTAAGCAGCATATTGTTGGATTATGGCTTTTAATCCATTCTGCTATCTGTCTCCGTTTTATGGGAGAATTCATTCCATTCACATTCACAGTTATGATTACAATCTGTGTATTTCCCTCCATCTTCTTTCCCACCATTTGTGCTTTTAGCTCTGCTGTCTCCCTTCCCCTCCTCACTAGTATTTACTTTTCACCACCTCCTCTTGCCTCCTTCCCCTCTTTCTTTTAGCCCCCCTCCCTTTAACTCCCCTTTACTCTTATTGCTTCTTCCCTCCCTTTTGCCTCCCTCCCCTTTCTTCCCCCTTCTCCTCCCACTGCTTATAGAGCTAGTTAGGACTTTCTACTTAAGTTTACTGTTCCGTCCTTTAAACAAATCCGATGAGAGTACCTCTCACACAATGCTCATCTCCCTCCCCTCTTTCCCTCTACTATGATTTTGTACTTCTTCTTGTGATGTAATTTGCCAGTTCCTGCTTCCTCCTTTTCACACCTCCTATTACACTCCCTTCTCATACTTAAATCACATTGTTTATCATGATATCATTTACTTTGTACCCGTTCCCCCTATGCTTATCCCTTTTATATTTCTTAATAGACGCACAGTTCTCAAGATAAACAGATATCATCTTCCCTTATAGGGAGGTGAACAACTTGCCCTCATTGAGTAGCAAGTTGTTTCCCCCCCCCCCCACTGTTTACCTTTTTATGATTCTCTTGAGACCTGCATTTGAAGATCGAATTGTCTATTAAGTTCTGGCGTTTTGGTCAGGAAACTCTGGAAATCCCTTACTTCGTTGAATGACTTTCTCCTTGCCTGAAATGTTATGCTGAACTTTGCTGGGTAGTTGATCCTTGGTTGCAGTCCCAGCTCCTTTGCCTTACAGAATATTGGGTTCCAATTCTTTCAATCTTTTAATGTAGAAGCTGCAAGGTCCTGTGTAATCCTGATTGTATCTCCTTGATATTTAAATTGTTTCTTTCTGGCTGCTTGTAATATTTTCTCCTTCACTTGATAGCTCTGGAATTTGGCAACTATATTTCTTGGGGTTTTGAGTTTGGGATCCCTTTCAGGAGGGGAATGGTGGATTCTTTCAATGACTATTTTGCCCTCTGAATCTAGTACTTCTGGGCAGTTTTCCTTGATGATTTCCTGGAAGATATTGTCCAGGCTCTTTTCTCCATCCTGGGTTTCTGGCAAGCCAATAATTCTTAAGTTTTCTCTTCTGGATCTATTTTCCAGGTCAGTTGTTTTTCCAATTAGATATTTTACATTTTCTTCTATCTTTTCATTCTTTAGATTTTGTTTGACTGATTCTTGCTGTCTCATTGAGTCGTTAGTTTCTACTTGCCCAATTCTAATCTTCATCAAATTGTTTTCTTCCATTAACTTTTGTATCTCTTTTTCCATCTGCCCAATTTTTCCTTTTAAGAAGCTATTTTCTCCAGTTAATTTTTGAACTTCTTTTTCCATTTGTTCAATTTTCCTTTTCAAGGAGATGTTCTCATCAGTGAATTCCTTTCTTAATAATTTTAAAATCATTGACCAGTTTATCTTCTATTTCCTTCTTCAGCTGTTTCAGGAGAGCTGCTTGTACTTGCGAGTAGTTCATAGTCCCTTCTGAAGTTTCAGATGGAAGTACAGTCTCAGCTGTGATCTCTTTGGGGCTTGTGTTTTGGTCCTTATCCCCATAGAAAGATTCTATGGTTCTTTCGGCCCTCTTCTTTTTCCTGTTCATGATTTTGATTGAGTGTTGTGGCTTCTGGTTCTTTCAGTCAGAAGCTAGAGAACTTTTTGCTGAGCTGATGTGTGAAAAAGCTAAAAGCAGGTATTTGTTTGGTGTTTCCCTGATCAGCCCTGGGTTTAGCTTGTTAAGTATGGGGGAGTGGTCTGGTCCCAGGAGATTTCCTCAGCTGAATTGAGGCAAAGGTAAGCTCAGGAGCTGGTAATCTCAACTGCCCTATTGTCTTTCTGATTCTCCTGGAGAGCTGAGGCACGCCTAGATGCTAATGCGTGTTCCCAACCCTCCTGGGTCTCCTCTCCTGGCGCTGAGGCTTGCCTGGGTCCTAGTGCGAATTTTCTCTGCCCTGGGTCCTCTGTCCTTCCAGTTTGCCTCTGCCACCGTAGGAGGAATCCCCCTTAGCTATTTTCCTCGTCTCAGGTGTTATGAGACTATTGGTCTCCTTCTTCTAATTCTACTGATCTGGGATTTTTCTGAGGAGATATTTTATGGTTCTTTCACGGTCATCAAGGGGGAAGGAGAGAGCATTAGCTGATCACTCCGCCATCCTGGCTCCCGGAAGTTCAAGTAGGTGACTTACCGGAGTTTGATCTTCGGGCTGAAGGTCTCAGGAGCTGCTGCGCTGATATCTGGCACTCCACGGCTCTCACTGACTCGGTCAGCTTGTCTCCCACCCCGGGTGCCGCTCCTCTGCTTCTGCCCGCCACTCAGGTTTCTCGGATCTCTTCTGCTCCGCTGCGCTGGCCGTGCTGTGCTGGCCACGCTGCGCTGTGCGCTGTGGGTTCACCCCCGCAGAACAGATCCTTCCCATGGACCTTCCAGTCCCACCTGAGCTCCGAATCCGTCACCGTCTGTCTCCCACTCGATTCCACACCTCCAAAATTTGGTCAGATTCTCCTTTCAGAGGTACGTCTGGGTGATCGGGAGGAAGCTGGCCCCTCCAGCACTACAGGACCGAGGAGCTAGAGGTGCGCTGTTCACCTGAAGATCCAATCGGAGGAGGGGAGGGGACGAGACCAAGGTCTCCGCTCCTGGCTCTCTTCCCCACCGCTCACCGCCCTCGACCCTCTGGGTCTCTCACCCCACCAACCGATCGAGACCCACCTAAAACTCCCCGCCAGCGCACTCCACCCCAGCGTCCAGGCTTCGACCTTCCGCAGGATTCCTTAACCCTTTCCGATTCTATAATTTCTTGATTTCCCATAAAGTCATTCATTACCTTCCACTTCTCCATTCTAATTTTGAAGGAATTATTTTCTTCAGTAAGCTTTTGGACTTTCTTTTCCATTTGGCCAATTCTTATTTTTAATCCATTCTTCTCCTCATTGGCTGGACTTCTTTTGTCATTTAGGTTAGTCTATTTTTTAAAGTGTTATTTTCTTCAGTATTTTTTGGGGTCTCCTTTAGCAAGCTATTGTTAGAAACACACTTGACACTCATAAGGTATCAAGTAAAATTTATTGCAGCAGAGTTCAGAGGATTCGAACACTTTGGCCAAAGTGGGCCCCCACCCTCTTTTCAGGAGGAGGGAGCACTGAATACAGAAATGAGGTGAGCTATATACCACTACTCCAAAACAGATCCTCCCACCAGGAGATGGATTGGTCCATTCTCCATTAGGTCACCATCTTCTCTACATGCCCATTATGTAACCACCCTTGGTGTGATCCCCTCTCCCAAACATGCTTTAACATAGGACCCATAATCAGAAAATGGAGGGATAATTTATGCCAGGTTTTCTACTTATATACATGAGATTCATTAAGCAAGTGCAGTGATGTAAAGCTTTCTCCAGATTATTCTAAGTCACTTTTCTTGGCTAGTTCTAGCTAGTTGTAGATTTGGTTCCTTTATCAAAAACTTCATAATTTTCTGAAGGTCACTCACTGTCTGTCTAGTTTGTGTCTAGTACATTTTGATTGTTTGAGTTCATCTGAAGTCTGCAGGCCTTCTTATTATCTAACTTATTCTCAGTGACTTCATCAATTAACAGTAACTTACTGTGAGAACTTAGCTTTTGCTGTCTCTCACACTGTTGATTTGATTTTCATGATTTTCTTGCATTACTCTCATTTCTCTTCTCAATTTTTCCTTTACTTCTCTTACTTGATTTTCCAATTCCTTTTTGAGCTCCTCCATGGCCTGCGATCAATTCATATTCTTCTTGGAGGCTTTTGATGTAGGAGCTTTGACTCTGTTGTCCTCTGGTTGTATACCCTGATCTTCCTCATCACCAAAGTAAGATTCTATAGTCTGAGTTCTTTTACAATGTTTACTCATCTTCTCAGCCAAACATTTGACTTTCTAGTTCTTTGTCAAGGTGGAACTCTGTTTCCAGGGGGGTGGAAAGGGATTCAGGGATTTTGTATCAGTTGCTTCAGGGATTTTGTATCAGTTGCTCAATCCGCCACTCCCTCCCCCCACCCCCATCTATGAGTCCATGGCTCCAAAAGCAGCTTCTGCCTCTACTGCAGCCACAACCACCCCCACCACCCTGGGGGTCTCACTGACCTTTTTGGCATTTGTAGGTTGAGAAGTCTGAAAACTGTCACAGCTGCCAATGATGCAGTCCCCTGAGACCTGCCCCAGCTGCTCTGTGTTACTACAGCCTGACTGTGCTCTACTCCCTGCTCAGTTTGGGAAAAAAAGGTTTTGTTTCATTTTATTTCTTTTTATCTGATTGTCTTAAAGGGTAAGAAGGTAGAGTATTTAAACTATGGCTCAATGACCTTGACTTCAATTTCTGGAAAAATTCTAGAGCATATGATTAATGGGGCTAGTTTGTGAGCACTTAGTAAAGTACGGATCATGAGGACTGAGTATGGCTCCATCAAGAGGGCCAGACTACTTCATTTACCTTTTGTCAAAAGTTACTAGGTATAGACTGTAGCACACCTGAAATTCAACAAGACATTTTACAAAATCTTTCAAAGAAGGTTGGTAGGGAGGTGGGTAGAGCAGGGCTTCCTTTTGGGTAGTACCACCTCTTCCCTCCCTCTCTAGATAGTGTACTATGTTAGACAGGATCTGATCAAAGAGAATGGGGAAAGGAGGATAGGGATACTACCTGTACTATACTTGAGTAGGGGGGGGAGCCTGGACTCTGTAGAGGAGATAGACTCCCTGTTCTCACACTTTTTGGATCAACAAATCTACCTATCCCAGAGCCTCAAGGATAATTTAACTTTTGTTCATGTTATTGCTAACATCTAGGGATTCTCAAAGAATGAAAAAATAATTATGATACAATATGACAGATAATTTATTCCTATACAATAACAATAACAACAATAAAAGAAATTCTAAGCTTAAAAAACTCAACACACATTTAATAGAATAACTTAACTAGGATCCAGTAACACTTATAACTATTGCCATAATATGTTGGGATTTTGATACTTAAATCTCCCAGATATTTGTAAGGTTCAAATGAGATAATATTTTAATTGTAAAGTGCTTAGCACAGAGCCTGGCACATAGCAGGAACTAATAAATGCTTGCTCTACCCACTTCTACCCCCTTGTTTTCTCTATTTTTCTTGACAGAATTATAACTAGGTGGGATAAATGGTGTTTTGATCTAAGGTGCTAAAACTTATGAGAGTATGTCTTGTTTTTTGGTTTTCTTCCGGTTCTCAGAACCTACATTATGACCTGCCATCCTCAGCAACTATTTTTGGCCTGTGACCTTGACTCCAAGCTACCAGCACCCTTCAATGTAACCTACTCTAAAGACTAGTTAGATCACTAAGGCAACTATGCCATGTTTTCATTGCATCTCAGCGTCTAGGGAACTTCTACCTCCACCTAGGGATGAGGGTTCAGGGGCCAGAATCAAGGTCATTGGCTATACTATAGGGACATAAGTCAAGATCTCTGAGAGACAGACAACCCTTTCCTCAATCCAGTTACACTGTACACAAAATGTACACAATAAGGTCAACCGCAGTATAGAGAAGATGGAGGCCACTGCATCCAAGAAGTAGGATCTCAAACCTTTCTTGTACCCTATGTTGTTGGGATCCCTGACCTGCCCTCACCTGACCTGTACCCTTGTCCCAATACCGGTCTCACAATAACTGATTTATCCACATCTAATCTCTCCCCTCTCAAATTAATTGTTCATAAATCAAACATCATAGGCTATGGAGATAGATGGGACCTTAGAGGTAATTGTCTCAAGGTACAGAATGAGACGTATGTTTTTAGACATGTCTAATCTTCTTTTAAAATTTTGTTTAACTATGTGTATAATCAAACAAAGTTTCCTTTTTTCTCCCAGTGGGGGAGAAGAGAAATATTTTCAAAATATAAATAAATAAAAGAAGGTCCTAGAAATATTTTTCTTAGAATTGCATAGAAGGGAACAGAAGGAAGCCTAAAGGAAAACACAGATAAACAGAAAGATTTGAAAATAACATAATTGAATTTATTACATACTGAAAAAGAAAGGCAATTTGTACAAAATAGAAGGTTTTGTGAACAATTATCATCTTTTTTCAAATTTATTTGTTTTTAATTTTCAACATTCACTTCCATAAATTTTAGATCTTCTCCCTCTCACTCCCTCTTCCCTCCCCAAGACAGCATGCAATCTTATATGGGCTCTACACATACATTCTTGATAAACACATTTTTACATTAATCATGTTGCATAGAAGAATTAAAGCGAATGGGAGAAAGCACGAGTAAAGCTAAACAAAACCAAACATAGCAAAAGAGAAAACATCCTGCTTCATTCTGCGTTCTGACTCCGCAGTTCTTTCTCTGAATGTGGATGACATTTTGCATCATGAGTCCTTTGGAAATGTTTTAGGTCCTTGCACTGCCGTGAAGGGCTAAGTCTATCAGAAACAGTCCTTGCACACTGTGGCTGTTACTGTGTATAATGTTCTCCTGGTTCTGCTCTCTTCACTCAGCAGTAGATGAACAATCACCATTGTTTGCTCTACTTTCCGTGTGGAAATGCTCCTTTTATTTGGTGTTTGTTATGTTCACAATGTCAAAAAAGAAGAGACCGTAAAGGGAAAATCTGACATCTAGAGAGGCAAGACCAAGGTCCCCCAGGCTGTAGGTTGTGGGAAGGTTTGGAGTTTTGGACTTCAAATGCCATATCGATTGTTTTTTCCACCATGCCGCCATGACACCATGCTGTCACATAGCTGAACACACAATCATCCTAGTGCATAGGTCTAATGGTATCCTTCAAATCCTCAAAAACTTCCCTGTTACTTGTAGGATACTATACAACTGCCTTAGCCTGGCATCTCCATGCCCTAGTTCCAATCCATGCATCCAGCCTTATTTCACATTAATTCTCCTGCTTCTCTCTTTAATCTGGTCAAACTACACTAGGAGCTGCTCCTCTTCCCTGTCCTGTCATGCTCTGCCTCCATACTGGGCTCATTCCTGCAATGTACTCTTCTGAGAATCATCTCTCTTTGGAACAACGTTTTTCTTCCTGCAAAATCCAGCTCAGGTAACATCATCCCTATGAAACTTTCCTTCAATGTCCCATCCTCAGATTTTCTTAGAGCACTCTGTCTGGACATACTCTTCACTTCTTTCTCACTCTGTCTTCTATTATATTTATTTGTCATATGCTCCCTAGAGGATTTAAGCTCCTTGAGGGAAGGACCTTTGTCATTTTTTCCCCATCTTTGTTTTCCCAGAGCTCAGCATAGTGTCTTACACACAGAAGGTACTTGAATGCTTTTTTAACCAAACTGAATTTATTGAATGAGTGAATGGATGGATGAATTTTCCAAAGGAATCAATTGGCTGAGGTTTCTTTTACTCATAATTCTGAAACATTCTCTTTCTGGGGGAAATATTCCCAAAACAACAACCAGAATTGGGGCTGGG
Source organism: Bettongia penicillata ogilbyi (assembly GCA_023548195.1). Lineage (NCBI taxonomy): Eukaryota > Metazoa > Chordata > Mammalia > Diprotodontia > Potoroidae > Bettongia > Bettongia penicillata. Next base: position 1,884,090 of record JAJHZJ010000181.1, read on the forward strand.
TTTGTTTGCTTCTTTGTTCTCACAAGCCTTGGCTGACTTGGTTCTGTTAATTTTGCATGTATTCTAAAATCTTCTTTCTTTCTAATTTACTTCAATGCCTTAACATTCTAGGATTTCTGTCCATGGATATACATTATGCTTCCCCTATAACTTAAGAGAAAGGCTTTGGAAGTTTCTATGGCCAAATAATTCATCACCCCATATCCTGGTGCTGAGACTTTATGAATTTAGCAAGACTGACTTGACATGACAAACATGAATCCCATCAATTGGCCTCTTCTTAAAGACTTTCCAGCTTGGTAGAATACACTGGCATACACTTCTGTTAGAAAAACCTTTGAGAACCCAGAGAAACCTCTACACTGCAAGGCATAAGAGTAGGGCTTGAGTGGAAGTTTACTTCATAAAAATATTTTCAAATGATATTTACATTGGCTCCAAAACAGCTATATTAGTAGGCATAGTGTGGCAGATGTGGATAGAGCTTGCCTGATTATGAAAGAAATTTTGGCTTGGCAATTGCAGTTAATAAACACAGAGGGGAAAGAGGAACAGATGAAGCAGAACATTCTATCACCCACTCCTTTCTTCTGTCCTTTGGGGAAAATATAAGGAGTTGCCAATTTGCAGACGATGCTAGTTGAAAACGTTCTTCTTTCTCAATGACCTCAAAGCCTAGTTAACCTGAAGAATACAGTAGTAGCGTATGACTTCTCTCACATGGATAATCTATAACAATGTGCGCGTGTGTGTGTAAATAATGGAGAATTGGGTTTAAATGCACAATGTATATGGCACTGCAGTACACACGTATCTTTTTTAATCTTCCTTGATTTTTTGTCCTCCTTTCTGACTACATCCATTTTTCTCCCCTACCCAGAGAGCCAACATTTATAACAAAGATGAAAAAATAAAGAGAAAAAAATGGAATGCAGCAGAACCAACCAATACATTCACTAATGTTTCACAGTTTTGAAAAACATGAACAAACAATAAAAAAACTCCAATCCAAAACCAAAACAAAAAACTGTGGCCAAACCTGTTGTTATAATTACACAGAAAAGCCTTCCATTTTACTTCTTCGTTCTTTACATTGTTGAAGTCATTGTGCATATCATGTTTCTGGGTTTGCTTACTTTACTTTGCATCATTTCATATGTCTTTTCAGTCTTCTAAGAATTTATCATATTCATTACAGTAAAATTCCATTAAATCTACACACTTCAATTTGTTAAATCACTTCCTGTTGATGACCACCTAGTTTGTTTCCAGCTCTGCTACCACAAAAATTGCTGCTATGAATATTTGGATATGCTTGGAACCTTTATTTCTTTACTCTCCTTAAGGTATATGTTTATCAGTGACATCTCTGGGTCGTAGGGCATATTTGAGTCACTTTTTAAGCCTAATACCAAACTGCTTTCCAGAATGGTTGGCACTTTTTTTTTTAACTAACTCACCTTGCCTTGGGGATGAATTAAATTAAATCATCTTTTTCAACATGTTTGGCATAAATTCTTGCTGAGAAGGCTTTGGTTAATTCCTAAATCTGATAAAGTCATATGCTCTTCAGTGGTCTGGAGTTCCTTCCAGAAAACCTGGAGCCCCTTTTTTTCCCCCTAGTTCTGCCTCCAACCTTTTAGTTTTTAAGTGCACAGAATTCTCAGTTCCCTGTTGTAATTTTACCTTTTAGGAAATCACTGAGTGGGGACTGCATAGGACGCCCTCAGACAGCCTCAGCAGAGCTCCTGACAATGACCACAGGGTGATACATCTTTGAGGTGCCTACCAAGTATTGCCTATCTGTCTGCCAACTACTTTGCTGAGATTTTCTAAATGTCTCCAGGCACTCAATACTTAGCTACGTGCTTTATTACAATGTATCTAAAATAGCACTAGCCCCAACTACTAGTAGCAAAGTGACTAATAAAAAACCAGTGCAGACTCGATCACCTGGCAGCCAATGCATCATCTCCCAGCTTCCCCCATCATTGCTTCAGAGAATTCCTTGTTTTGTTAGAGATCTTGACTAAGGGCACTTTCCCAACACTGACAATGACATATAGACAGTACTACTCTGATATCTTCTCTCTTTTTTTCTTTCTTCCCCATTTCCTGAAAAAATTGTGAAACTCTGGGGAAAAGCATAAGTTGGTTTTTGGGAAAAAAATTTAGGGGAATCCTCCCTGAAATAAGATCCTGATACTCTGATAGCCATAGGGTCCAGGGCAGTGACCTTATAGTTTACTGGTTGGAGTGGTACTCTCTGCCATCTGAAGCTGGTGAGGACCCTTTTCTAGCTATGTCTATTTTGTGATTATGCCCTTCCTTCTGTAGGTGTGTCCTATTGGGGTAACTCTGTCTGCCATCTATGTGCATATATCTGCCATGACTATGGTTTCCCTGAGTGTCTGTCTTTCCTCTTAATCCTGGGAGGTAATTAAGTGGGTGGGTGTATATATTATGTGGTCATACTTACAATATGATTGCTATGACACATTTAAACTCACTTATTTTGTTTTCCAAAGAGCTGGATTTTCTTGAATTAAACAATGTAGTTTTGCTATGTAATTGTAATTACCAATCTTGGCCCCAGAGAAGAGATGAGGAAATGAACTTGTTTCCTTCCATCTATGAGGCAGAGAGACTGTGGATGCAAATTGTGATGTGCTGACAAAATGAGTTTTTGTGTCCGTTGGCTTTACTGATCTGTTCTTCTTTGTTATGAAGATAGGCTGTGATTGCATGTGAGATATATGTGTTATACGTATATACATTTATATATAATACATATGTATATATATAAATGATTATGTTATAAAAACAAAAGGTGTCAGTAAGACTATTTTTAAAGGACTAAAATTAATGCAATTTTATGCTAAACATCAGCTTTGGACCTTTACTCGCAGTATAACCCTGGGCAAATCACTTGTTATTTAAATTCTCTGGGCCTCAATTCCCTTTTCTGTAAAATGAGAAGGATTGGCCTTCATAGTGTTTTCCAAATCTAAATCCCACAGTCCTATGCAATATGTGAATATTATTTAGCATACCACAAATTTGACTTTGTCTACCCACACAAAGCCAAGAAATGCTAATATGTACAGTAATGCAGTGGTTTATAACATGCCTTCACTATGTCATTATCTTTAATGACATGTGAATCCTCCAATAAAGTTTTTTTGATGCTCCCTGGGGATGTGAGGGGGACCTTGAACTCTTGAAGATTATGGCAGAGAACTGCAAACTTTAAGAGGTCCTACCACTATGGAAAAGCTTTCAGGGAAGGCCTGATGGAGGATTGTGTATCTGAGATCTGAGGACCAGCCTCCATAAGTCTGGAGAGGCTTATTACCTGAGGGCTGACTGCCATGCCATTGATTTTTTATCTGCATTGATATTGAGAATATTCACACCAGCAAAGTGCAAAATACTGGAGCAATAAGCAAAATATCTAAATAACATAAAAATGTTTCTCTGAAGCCCTGAATGTTAAAAAAAAAAAAAAAAAAGATGGAGGAAAGCTCTTGAGGCTGACCATAGCTTTTTTCTATCCAATTAATAAAGATTTATTTTCTCTCCTTCCCACCCCAAACTGGAAAGAGAAGGAAAGAAGGAAGGAGGGAAGGGGAGAAGAAAGGGAGGAACAGAGGGAGGAAGAAGAAAGGAAGAATAAGAAAAAGAGGAAGAAAGGGTGAGAGGGAAGGAGGAAAAGAAAGAAGAAGGAAGGGAGGGGGGAAGAAAAGGAAGAAGGAAGGAACAGAGGGAGAGAGAAGAAGGAAAGGAGAAAGGAAGGAGAAAAGAGAGAGAGAGAAAGGAAGGGAGAGAAGGGAGAAGGAAGGAAGGGAAGAAGGGAGATAGGAAGAAAAATAAACAAAACCCTTGAAACAAATATAAATAGTAGAGAAATACAAATTCCCGTAGTGGCCATCTCCAAAAATGTATGTCTCATGCCTTTTGAGTCTATCAGCAGTGAGGAGGTGAGCAAAATATTTCATCATGGCACCTCTGATATCACGGCTAGTCACTAGACTGGTCAGAGTTTTCAAGTTTTTCAAAGTTATTTATCTTTACAATGTTTTTGTTTATGTATAAATTATTCTCCTTGTCCTCCTGTTCACTTTACATTGCAGCAATTCATAAAAATCTTCCCAGTTTCTCCAAAGCCACCCCTTTTATCCTTTCTTATACCACAATAGTATTCTATTACATTCACAAACTTTAATTTGTTCATCTATTTCCCAAATGATAGGCATTTTCTGTTCTTTGATATAACAAAGAGAGCTGCTGTAAATATTTTTGTACATATTTATGGGTGCAGTGGGAAATATTTTTGTACATATGTATGGGTGTGATGGGAAATATTTAACAATCAGCTGTTAGCAAAGAATGACTGCTTTTAAACTTAATCTGCATTATTAACATTTTCTCTACCATTTTCTTAAGCCTAAACCAATGGTTTCAAACTCAATTAGAAATGGATCTCTAGTGAATTAGAAAGCTACAAATTAGCATCATCTATATTGTGTAGTATTTTTATTTATTTTATTAAACATTTCCCAATTACATTTTAATTTGGTCCTGGAGCACTAGGGACCCAAGAATTTGATACTTCCAGTTCAGATGATTAGGTAAAAATAAATCAATCCCTGGTTTGTAATGTTTCTTGATTTCAAAGGTGGAAATGGTGACACTGAAAAAATTTAACAACAAACTCTCACAATGCCATTTAAACTGGTGCCACTATAACCAATAACTTTTTCAGGGCTGTTTCTCCTTCCTGCTGCTGCTGTAGCTGCTAGATTTGTTGTTGTCCTTCCTGTTAAGTCACATTCAGGATATTTTACAGAATGTCACACATTGGTTTGTCTCCTTGTCTTTTGTTTTCCCTTTGAAGTTAGTCATTCTTAGGTCGGGTTATACTAGACCAAACTCCTATTGGCTTGTGAGAGCCAATTGTTAAAATTTGGATCTGAGGTGGAAAAATCTGTCTTGATTTAAGTTGTGCTGATTGTTTAGACTTAAGAAAGTGATGGAGAAAATGTTAACCACACAGATTAAACTTAAAAGCTATTACAGGGATACTGCTACTTCCCCTTCCCAGAGCCACTTGTTAAACATTTACCAGCATACCACCACTCCTGAGGAAGAGGATGAAGAAGAAGAGGAGGGGAGGGGGTGAAGAGGAAGAGGAGGAAGAAATAACTTGGTTTGGGGGCTAGAGTTGGAGAGAGTGAGGCTGTCTCCCTGATGGCTCTGGAAACCTCCTCTCATTCAAGCTTCTACACCAAAGAGGGGGTCTCCAATGATCTAAGCTCTGAGTGGGATAGTTTGCAGTCCTGTCTACTCAATACCAAAGCAATAAGGAACAAATGTAAATTAAAGCAGCTTCCTGAAGTTCTTTCTCACATGTCATGTCATTCTAGCCTCACTACAACCTTAGCAGGACAAAGCAGCTAATCTCAACCCATTTAAATATAAGGAGTCTGAGGTTCAAAACAATTAAGTGACTTATGCAAAGTCATGTGGCCAGTAAGTGGCAGAATTAGATTTCTAATTAAAATCAGCAAGAACCTACTATGTGTTGGGACTGCTTTAGGCACTGGCAATGCAAATACAAGGAATGAGACAATCTCTATTCTCTAGGAATTTAATGTTCCAAAGAAGAGATAATAAAGTTCTTTCCATTTTGCCTTGCTTTGCTTACTGGGGGCCATCTCCGGTTGCCCTGATCTATCTCTTGCCACTGGACCCAGATGGCTCCAGAGGAGAAAGTGAGGCTGGTGACTTTGCACAGCCCTGCCTCACTTAGATCCTGTTCCCTTGCAAGTCGTGGCATCACCTTCCTGCTGCCACGGTCCTCTTTGGAACAAACAACAAACAACAGCTTTACCTGTCCCGCGTTTTTGGTCCCCCTGGGCAAAGCTGACTATTGGATGAAATCATATAGTTGTGTTAGCGTCCATGAGACACATCTTGAATCTGCCTGACAACAGCAATCTCCTAATCCTCTCCCCTTTCCTCTGCACATCCCATGTCCCCAGTGAACATCGGGGCAGAGTTGGCAGAAGGTTAAGAAGAGGTGTATGAAGCCTCGGGCACGTCATGGTGTGCCTAGACTGAAGACATTCTCAAACCACAGCAGTACACACCCCTTCCATGCACTCCCTTGCATAATGAGTCAGGGGGTTACAGGTGAAGGTGGGGATGATGTGGCAGCAAATCTGGTTTCTAGGATAAAATACCAACTCCCTTGCTTGGTTAAGGCTTCCCAGTCTGGCTCCTGAGCTATTTCACAAGACTTTAGCTCTCATTGCTCATCTCAAACACACTACCCTCAGTCAAACTGGCTGGCTCACTATCTGTTCCCTGTGCACACCCTGTCCCCTATCCTCTGCTCTCTTTTTGGAATTCCAAATCCTTTTCAGACCAGGCCTCTTAGCACTTAGCATAGTGCTTGGCACATAGTAGGCACTTAATAAATGCTTATGAATTGATACATGAGGCCTTTGCTGATCTTTCCAATTGTTAGGAAGAAAGGGAGGGAAAAAGTCACTTATTAAACACTTACTATGTGCTAGACATTGTGTTAAGCACTCTACAAATTATCTCATTGGATCTTCCTAACAACCCTGAGAGGTAAGTGCAATTATTATCCTCATTTTATAGTTGAGGAAACTGAAGCAAACAGAAGTCAAATGACTTGCCCAGGGTCACATGGCTAGTCAATATCTGAAGCTGAATTTGAACTCAGGTCTTCTTTACTTGAGGCCCAGGATTCTATCCACTGTGCCAACAATGTGCCTCTATTAGGATTCTCTCACTGTGAAATTGCTTCGTATTTACTTTGTATGTATTCACATCTATACACTGCATTCAGTTGATTACCTCCTATAGAACACAAATGGGGATGTCTTTGTTCCCCAGCACAAAGCACAGTGCCTGGCACATAGTGGCACTTATTATATTCTATCCAATTTAAATAAATCTAATTTAATTGATTGAGGTAGCAGTCCTAGTATTCGCTCATGGAAAACCCTCCCCTCTTTGGTTACTTAGAGATCCTTAAGGGGGGATGAATAATTAGAAGAAGGGAAATAGCAGTGAGGGAGATGCTTCCTCTGTCCAAATACATCCTCACAGACCTTATTTTCATACCAACTACTGTGTCACTGGAAAAAAAATCATCTTATGTGCTACAGGTTGTCAACTTCCCATCACAGGGAGGCAGGGTATTTGCTCTCTAGGGGTAGGAAGGTAGCTCCTGCTGCTAATGGCTCCCACAAGAGTATGAGCCCCTTTTAAAGTTGCTAACATAGTAAGCTCTTATGCCAGTAGTATGTAAAAGCAGAGAAAATCCACACCTCTGAGTTATAGTTAGAGAATGTTGGAAAGTGATGTTTAAGAGAAAGAGGTGACATAAATCAATTCTTTGTGGCAAAGGGATTGGGATTATTGGGTGATTTTCTCTGAGTGTCTTTGTTTGGGTGTCCTTGTGAAGTATATATTCTTAGGAAAATTTTGTGCTCCAGGCTGTGCTTTGAGCAGCTGTCCAAGGTCTTGGACACCAGGAATACCAAAGACTTCTTCAACAATGACTCTGTCACAACTTGAACATTTGAAAATACTTCGCAGCCTTCAGTATGCATATGGCAAAGGTTGTGGAACCCTGACACTGTGATAGAATCTGGTAACATACATTTTTCCCCTTAGGTTGGTTCCCTGGTTGGCACTAACTTTGAACCCAAACCAAACTTTCTCAGATGTGTTCCTAACCAGTGAAATAGAGGTTTCTAATGGAAATCCTGACAGACCTTCACTTAGAGCAGTTCTAGTGAGCATCACTCTAATTATTCAATTGCCTAATTCCACTTATCTTTCATGATCCATTATACACCACTGACAAACCACATCTTCCTTAGCCCGATATATAACCTAGTCTAATGGACTCTGAGCAAAGCCAACCAAATTGACTAAGGGATTCTACTGGCACCTTATTCTTCCAAACTATTATTTTATAAATGAACAAGGCAGACAGGCACATTTGCTGTTTTAGGATAAATATTTTATGAATTGCATCTCTGATACACAACATCATCAGTGCATTATCTTTCATTCCTGTCAGAGGAATAAAGAGGCTGGTCATGGATTCAGTAGTATACCTCAGTATCAGAGATGCTTTTAAAATCTATTATTTTTCTCAGTGGAAAAAAAAGCAATGATCTTGTTGCAGGGGAGGAAAAAGGTCTTTAAATTCTTTATTGCTATTTCAGGGAGAGGGAGAACTGTCATTTTGGGGCTTGCAGTTTGATTGAAACACCCTAGGCTTCCTTTAGAGATTTTTAAATCCAGTCTTACCTTCCCAACACCACATAACTGTAACTAATTGTCCTTTCAAAGATCAAAATAAGCCTGGAAAGTTCAGACACTAAGCACATCCTACATAAGAAGCAGAGAAGTAGCTTGGTTTAGTGCAAAGACTTGGACTCAGAGGACCTAGGTTCAAATCCCAACTCTGACATTTACTTTCTGTGTGAGACTTTGGTGAACCACTTCATTTCCATAGATCTGTTTCCCCATCTGCAAAATGGTGGGATTAGAATAGACTTCTAAGGTCCCTCCTAGCCTGACATCTATGATCCAATGATCCTAAGTAAACGTACAAGCCATTACAAAAAGAAAAAGCTGAAAAGGTAAATAAATACAATTTCACTCTATGAAATAGTAGTTTGTCATTCAAAAAGTCCATCTCTCTCATCCAGTCAACCAGAGCTCCCTTTGAACCTTGTGTTACAGGGGGTTTCTGGAGATCCATCCAGCAATAGGTATTTCTGAAGTGCCTACTATGTGCCAAGGTACTGTGCTACATGCTAAGTAAATAGAATTCTATAATCTACTAGTATAGAATCTCCTATCAGGGTAACAGTTATGGATTGTTTCTGTGCACAAAAGGCCCCCATTCATCTCCACTGAACCACTCAGCACGAAGAATAAAAGGAAATGGGGGTCTGAAGGTTTGTGGGGTTTGTTCTCTTGTTGGGGATAGTGATCATGCCAATTTGTCATGTTTATTAGGAGGAAGGTGTACATCAGTAAAGCTGCCAAGAGCTTTAATAAGCCTCTTTATCATGTGGTGGACTCCTTACCACAGTGGGAGAGAAAGTGAGTAGGGTATTTAGAAAAGGCAGGAAAGAAAATACAATTGATTAAAAAAAATATCTCTAACCCTCACTCCCCTCTCACACACATACACACACACATTCACATACACACACACACATTCACATACACACACACACATACACACACACACACATACACACCCCTTGAGGGAAATGTAGAACTGTCATGGATAAGGGAGGGGTAGCATCATTAATGCCGTTTGGAATTAAGAATGAATAAACCAAATCAAAATAAATTTTTTTCCTCTTTGTAAATAGCTGTCACGTTTATACTGGAGACTATAATGGCAGTGTATCTGCTTATGAGACTCAATTTGATTTTAACATTTTTCACAGACTAATTAGAATCCATTTTATAGGAAATGTTGTGTAATAACCTTCAGTAAGATTCTCTGTGAAGAGTAAGAGGGATGTGAAAGGAGAAGCACCAGTTTTTATTAATGCATTCACACCTTCTTAGGGTCTCTCTTAAGTATGTTTTACCTTTGCCATGAAAATGAAAACATTTAAATTTCTTTAAAATTACATTTGACTTAATTATATCTCAGCCCTGATACCAGTAAGCAGCCCATTTTGCCCACTCTCCATCGTCAATAGCTACCAAGCTCATCATTTCATAAAGAGTTGTTTTTCTACAGGATGCTCGCTCTGTGCAGAATGTTAATAGCGAGCTGAATATGAATAGGCTCTGTGGCTCCACTTGAAATATAGAAAAATGGCCCAGACATTAAAAAAGATAAAAGGGAAAAGGGCAGTAATGAATTTAGAGGAAAATGAACATTAATGGCACTAGCATTACTCATGTTCCACATAACAAATTATTGGAAATCTGTCAAGCACACCAAATTATCTACTCATCTGCCGTCGTGGGGCCCTCTGCAGCCATCCCAAACCAGCAAAAGCAAGACAATTTAAGCTAATTTTACTATTTATAACAATAGAACAGACCATTAAGATAAATTAATGTCATTATCAAGTTTCTATGAAAATGACAAATACCGCTATTCCGGCAGCTTAGGGGCTGTTGACTATAATGAAATCGGCTGTCCAGGCACTAAAAAGAAACACTCCAAGTAATTATTTTCTAGTAGCCTGTTTGTTTCTTTGCTTTCACCACAATTAGTTCTGTACACAATATGGTGGTAACTAAACAGTCAACACTCTGGAGCATTAGACCTAATTGGACCATTAGGATGCAGTTTCCAGCCTTTTAGGTCCTAAAGAGAGCTAAGAGTAAACAGTCTTGAGGCACTGACAACAGTACGACACTGGCATGCATTGTTTTAACTTTAAGAGACACAAAGCAAGAATAAAGGACGCGCCATGGAAAGGCTTAGGATAGAGCACTACCAAATAAGAGGGTTTGTTCAGTGATCCAATCGACCGCTGCCTGGAGAAGGTTGAGGACATGTCTTACCAACCCTTTGGGAAAAAAGCTAGTGGTGTTAAGATTTTAGCCCAGCATATCCTAGGGCACAGTGTGATGCCATCAAGATATGACAGGACTTTTTTGTCTGGGGGAGCCAGGAACTGAGCGATTCCATGCTTTGTCTTCGTGCTCTCAAAGGTATATCATGAGATGGAAAGCTGCATTGCCAAACTGATTCCCTCTGTGGCATTGTTTTAGTGCTAAATTAGCTAGAGATGCTCCATCACCAGGAAGGACTGCTATTCCTTAATTAGACATCTCTAGCAGAGAATAAGCCCTGACAGTCCTTTTAAGGAAAATTTCTCCTTAGGCTAGGAAAGGCATACAATTTCTACGGATTTAAGCTGGATCTGTAGAAATCTGGCAAAAAGAAAGGGGATCTCTAACTGCAAATTCAGGAGGGTCTCTCCATCATGCATTGCTCTTTCAGGATTACCACCATGAGGTGGCTACGGTTTCAGAGGTTCTTAAGGCCTGTATGCTTTATTATTGCCATCCACAACTGAACTAAGTGCCATGTCCTCTAAGCACAAAAAGCTTTGCTTTTCTGTCTGGTCAGACCCCTCCCCTCTTTTCCCTTGCTCCAGACCAGGTCCTCCTAAAGACTGCTCAAATCTAGCTGAGGTGGTGAGGATGATGATGTCCTGGACTATACCTAGGAGATTGTTGATAGTCAAATGGGAAGCAACAAGGATAACCAATTATCTTAAATCTCCAAGGAGCTTAGAGCACTTTGTCAGAATGCATGCAACTAACCAAATCACTTGAACTACTTTAAAGGATAAAAACATCCTTTAAAGGATGCCAACCAAATATGTCACAGCATTAAAGAAATAGATTCAACACCCCTACTAACTGTGTAAGAGGCCACATGGGGGTATGGTGTAATGACTAGATGTTAGATTTGGGCTCAAGAGGATGCCAAGTTTTGAGTTCTGCCTCTGTTTGGCAAGTTGTGACCATAGATAGGTCACTTCACCTATGTAAGTCTATTCTTTTATCTGTAAGATAGGACTAATCATATTCAGCTGAAGTCCCTCATAAGGATGCTATGAAGTTTAAATGAGATCCTATGCAACAGAGTGCTTTGCACCCTTCAAGATGAAAGCTAATATTATGATATTGCTGTGGACAAGTCACTTAAGCCTGGGAGTATCAATTTCTTCATTTGTAAGATGAGGAGAATAACCTTTGTTATGAGGAAATCACTTTGTAAGCTTTATAGCTCTTATTATGCCTCTTTTCAATTGGAAAGCTCCAGGAAGGCAGGAATAGTGTCCTCTCTTATCTCTTTATATCCCCTGGAGCCTACCCCAGAGCTCTGCACATGGTAGGAGATTAATAAATGCCTGTTCAATTGAATGAATCATGGGGATGGGTTTATTATTATTGTTTAAACTCTAGAGAGAACTGAATGGGAAGTGGGTGACCCGGATGTCTTGGAAAAGTAGGCAGTTCCAAAACCGTAAGTTTGTGCATGTTCCCCAAATGTGACTCCTCCAAAAAGCCCTTAGTGTCATAAAAGTCAATTTATCCAAGATTCTCATTTTATAGATAAACAAATTCATCTTCTGAGAGGTTTTAGTGATTTGCCTAAAGTCATATGGTGTCTGTGGTAGGAGCACAGATCTCTGACTCCAAATCTATGATCTTTCCCTTGTTCCACAGAAGACAGTGAATTAATATTCTGGCTGTAGAGATGGGGACCTAGAAGCTAGGACCGGCTAAAGCAGCATTGTTGGAAGCTTGATAACTTTAAACTGACTAAAGCAGCATTGCTAGGAGCTTGATAACTATAAACTGCTTGTATGACCTGTGAGAGAGTTTGCTTTATGATAAACTTGTTTTTCTCTTTCTTTTGAATAGATCCACTAAATTTCTGCTTATATCCTTTCACCTTTCACTCCTAGAGAACCATCTTTAATAACAAAAAAATTTTAAGAGGAAAAGGGAAAATCTTTTACTAATAAATTAGACTGCTAGATGGAGGCTGAAAAGAAATGAAGATGGGACCACAGAACCAGGAATCTAGTCCAGAATTTCCCAAACCAGTTGGGCCATGGAATATTTAGGGATTAAAACATATTGATAGAACATAGAAACTCTGGGCTCTAGATTCTCTCTAGGTTCACAGAATCTCTGAGTTGGAATAGACCTTACAAGATTCCTAATATAGTCCATACCTGATCAAAAATCTCTTCTGTAACATTCCTGACATTTGACCATCCAGTTTTTGTTTGAAGACTTGGAGTAATGGAAGCAGCCAAAATAGAATGGCTCATTGAAAAAAAAAAGTCACTTGCAAAATTTGGGATCAAAATAGAAGAAATAAAACCTACTTTCCTATCCAAAAAATATTGCACATACATAATGTATATTCTTGATACTTATGTACATGTGGAGTGATGAGGGAGGGGGAATTTGATGAGAATCCACTTTGTGGAGAATGTTTGGGGATGGATCTATGGGAGTCATCCCCAAAAGTATGTGTAATGTCAACTCTAAGCCTTGATCACTTTGCTTTGGTCCCTTGATAAAGGGCATATATAGCCAGAGGCTACTGGGGGGTCCCCATGTGAGACCCTATCCCCTCAGTCCCCTAAAACAAGAGAGTGAACTGTGTCAGAAAAGCACTCTCAGCTTTGAACAGGAAGACCCTCCTGCTGAGGATCCTTTAAAAGCAGAGGCACCTTTGCCTCTTATTCTTTCTTCTTCCCTTTGGAACTTGTGGCCTCTGGCTCTGCTCTCCCTTGGACTTCCTGTGAAAGGCTGGTCAGCCATGACAGTTGCTCATTGATACAACAAATGTGCATGCTTGTCCAGGTGAACCAGAGAATGAACTTTAGGCCCCTATCTACTTCTCCTGCTCTGTGTTTCTTTCCCTTAACAGCAATGATGAAAAATGTATTTTGAGCCTTGGGGCTCCTTTGGAAGGTCAGGAATTCCTAGGTTTCACAGTTCGTATCTGTTGCCCTGAAGGAGGTAGTCTGTGCAGTTACAATGACAATTCCCAGAAGAGAAAATGACCACCAACAGGAGGATGAACCTGTCATACCATGGTTTAATAGAAGATGTACCTTGAATGAATTGTGTAGACAGTGCAGAGCCAAGGTGAAGGTAAGTTCAGCAGTGCCACAAATGATCTCACAGCTTGATGATTTAAGTGTTAACCTCCCAGGAGAGCATAATAGGAATGATAGGTTACTATATCGTGTTTTAAATGGTTATCAAGGTGTACTTATGAGTCAATCAGTAGTCAGTAAGCATTCATTAAGCTCTTACAATATCCTAGGAATTGTGATAGGAACTGAGAACATAAAGAAAGGAAAAATACTCCCTGTCCTCAAGATGCATACGTTCTAATGGGGAGACAAACATAAATAATGAGGTGCATATAAGACAGATATGATGTAGATGGAAGGTAATCTCAGGAGGAAGGCACTGGAATGGGAGCAGGGGTAGGGAGAACACTTGCTGAAAGAAGAATTTGAGACGAGTTTTTAAGGAGTCCAAGAAAGCTAAGAGGCAGGTATGAGGAGGGAGAACTCTAGTCCTGGGAAAAAGTCCACAAAAAGCAGAGAGATGGGAGATAAAGTATTGTGCAGAAGGACTAGCCAGTAGGCCAGTGTGGCCAAATTGTGGAGTCTGTGGAGGAGAGTGATGTATAAGATTCAAAGGTAGGAAGGGACCAAGTTGTAAGGATTTAAAAAAAAAAGATTTCATATTTGATCCTAGAGTTAGCAGAGCTTAGGAGTATGAATCTGGCAGTGGAAAGGGGAGAGTGTTGATGTCGTGTAATGGTAATTTAAATGGGATCTTTCCCATTCATTAATAGGCCTATGTGACCTGATTAAATTAAATCACATGGAAGCCTAAATCACATTGGTGGGAGGAGCTTGCTGAACTGGTGGAACAGGAAGGGTGGAGCAGAACTGAGAGGAAGTGAGGGAGAGCTGTTAGGGTGGAGGAAAGAGAGGACACAGGCAAGCAGACAGCTAGGCTCCTGAGTGTTGCTTGTTTGTGGGAAGGTCCCAGCAGCAGGGGAAGCTTGAGAATGGCTTTGTCCCCTGCACCGCTAATGGATATTGACTTCTTGGCTACCATGATGGATTTGGCTTTCTGGTGTCTGAATAAAAGGTTTTTTTCTGGCTTCTATATGGAGAGTTATACTCTGCCATTGAGAACTATGCCAGCATATTCATAGTCACCACCAGTATTGTGAATATTGCCTTGGTGATAACTTCGATTTAAGAAAATTACCTTGGCCCCTGATTGGAGGATGGAATGGCAGAGGGAGAGAGTTGAGGAAGGGTGATCAATGAAAAGTTATTGCAATAGTCCAGATGAGAGGTAACAAGGGACTGAACTAGAATGGTAGCTGTGTGGGTGGAAAGAAGACATACACGAGAGACAGTATGAAAGTAATGAAAGTAGAAATGATCAGATTTTGCAAGGATAGATTATTTGGGGTGAGTGAGCAATGAGTCAAGAATGACACAAAGGCAGTGAATCTGGGTGACAGGGATGATACTGATATATAGTAATAGGGAATTTTGGAAGACAGGAATGTTTGGTGGGAAAGGGGGTAGAGTAAATAGAACTAGAAGTTCACTGATGAATTGGGAGTCTTGTGTTAGGCCATAGTCAATAGCCTTTTTGGACAGTTCTGTGAAGGAAAAGAGAAAGTACAACCTCTGTCCTAAGTAATGGTAGCTGGCATTTATATAGTGATTTAAATTTTGCAAGGTGCTTTACAAATATGATCTCATTTTATTCTCACAACCTTGGAAGGTAGGTACTTTTATTATCCTCTTTTACAAATGAGGAAACTGAGGGCAAGAGGGGTGAAGGGACTTCACACAGTTAGTAAATATTTGAGACTGGATTTGAATTCAGGTCTTCCTGACTCCAGGCCCAGTGCTCTATCCACTGCACCAGTTAATTTCCTTTATGAGTTCACTGAGTAAGGAAGACAGGATAAACACAAACCCCTAAGTCAGAGAACACAAGAGTGACAGAAATATATACATTTATCTCATAGTTATTCAGGACAGAGGTGTGCTGAGGTCAACCTGTACTTGCTGAAGAGCCTATTGTTAAATCTGCAGTGTAAGAACTTATATTTTGGAAATTATATTCTCCATGTTGTCTCTGTCAGGTCACACACTTTCTCTTCTCTTTTGCAATTCCTGGCACATAGTAGGCACTAAATAAATATTGACTGATAAAAACTTAGACTTGCTTCTTTTTTCTATGAAAACTTCTTAGATTAATTCTCCTGAATTTCATAATTAATCCATAAATCAACAAGCAGTGATTAAGCACCTACTATGTGTCAGGCACAATGCTAGGCTCTGATGAGATAAAGATAAAAAGGAAACAGTTCCTTCCTTCAAACAGGTTATTTTCTATCGGGAAATTGAACATGTACACATACAATATACATAAACAAATATAAAGAAATTAAGGGGGAGGCACTAATAACTTGGAAGGATGAAAAAAGGTTATATAGGAGATAGTATTTGGACTGAACTTTGAAGGAAACCATAGATTCTAATAATAATGATGAAATAAACTTTAAGCTTTGCAAAGCATTACCATATTTTATCTCATTTGAACCTCACAACAACCCCAGGAGGTAGGTGGTTTTTATTGTCTCCATTTTACAGATGAGGAACCTGAAACTGAAAGATGCTAAGTGACTTACTCAGGGCCACACAGCTAGTAAGTATCTGAGAAGGGATTTGAACACAGATTTTTTCTTGTACCAGGGCTACTGCTCTATCGATAATGCGATGCTGCCTGCTTGGACCTCCTTTTAAAAGGCAGAAGTGAGAAAGGAGCAGTTTTCTCCAGTTGTGGAAAACAGCCTATGTGAAGGCAAGGGAAAAAAAAGATAGCATGTCATGAATAAGATACAGCAAGAAGCCCAGTCTGGCTGGACCAAGGAGTGGATAGATGGAGGAGGAATAATGTTCGAACAAATGATAGTAATAGCTGATAACAATAGCTATAATGTATATAGTGCTTTAATCCAGTTAGGACATTTTCCCTAGGTATGTAAGGTGAAGGCACAAAACAAACCTATCCTCCCTTGGTGTTTGAAATGGATGACTGGATAGAGAGTTTGCAATGCCACTTGGTCTAAAGCAACAGCTTTCACCTTTCCTCAAGTGAGCAGATCTCTCTCCCCCTCTTCTCTTTCTCCCCCCTATTTCTTTCCCTTCTCTCTCCCTCCTTTCTCCCCCCTCTCTCCCCCCATTTCTCTCCCCCCCTCTCGCTCTTTCTTCCCCCTCTCTCCTCCCTCTGTCTCCTTCTTCCTTCCATCTCTTCTCTCTCTCCCTCTCTCTTCCTCTCTCTCTCCCTCTCCCTGCCCCCCCATCTGTCTTTTCAGAGCAGGTCCACTTCTTTTTCAGCTCTCAACCTGTTGGTTTTAGGGCTTTGAGTCCTGATGCAGTGTAATTTACTGTTGATGCATACAAAATGATTCTGTGGAAATCACTTTGGCTTTTATAGATCTTTATAGAATGGACAGCAGGTAATGCACTGTTTTCCATGGGTATTTAGGACACAGAACATGTCCTTTAATGGCCTGAAAGTATAGTTCACAAGCCCAAACTGGGAATGCGAACTTCTGAACAGGTACAAAAGCCCATATTCTGCCTGAAAGGCCTTTTTGTTTAAAATCATCTTGTCATCAGCCCAGCTCCATAAGATGAACACAGAGAACAAAATTCAGCTCTGTCATACCATGTATAGCAGCAAGCAAAGAAACAGAAATGATCAGGTGTGACCAAAGGGAATGTGGAGATAAATGATAATGCTCAACATCAAATGTTTACATAGTGCACTAAAGTTTGCACAAAGCCATTATTTCCTTTGTGCTCACTATCTAATTTGACTTACAAAAGATGATTTAAGAAGGCTTTATAGTTAGGCAGCTTAGTTTTCCCAGAGGTCCTTGCCCTTTGTTTCTGTCCTCTTCAAGAATGTCAGATCACTGTGTGCTTGCCAGGCTACAAACACTCAAGTTCCTCTAGAAAGCAAGGAACAGAAACCCAAGGAAGAAGCAAAATTCCTCTGTCATCACAGTCACGCCTCTTCCTCCATATCCCTGTCTTTTCATTCATTCAACATTTGCCAAGTGCAGAGCATTACAGTAGACTTTAGGGGGCTGTACTGAAGATGAAGAAGATATCTGTTAGAGTTTTTAAAGAGTTTGTTGCCCTCAAGGGATCTCACTGGGGTTAAGTCAGAAGTACTAATAACTATATAATACATAGCATTATAGGATAAATACACAGTTAAAAGCAAAAGTATTATGTGAGATTCAAGCTGCAAGATTGCTATAGACCAGAGGGATCAGGGAAAGCTTCATGGTGGAGCTTGTTTTGAATTAGGCTTTAAATTCTGGGTAAGCAATGAAAGGGATTGGTAACGGGAGAGGGGAAGAAATGAATTCAGGCGGTAGAACATTAATACCCTGAACAGCAGCTACTACTTTCCTCCCTGGACTTAGGATGTCAAGCACCTTTTCTTTTTCCAACTGGCTTCCGCAGAGAATCTCTGTTCCTCACCCCACCCCAACGTTCCCCCATCCAAACGCTTGCTGTCAAGAGCCTTCTCTGGTGCTGGCCCCTCCTGGCCTGCCCTGTCCAATTGTTGCCTAAGACCTAGTGTAACAGAGATGATGTCTGTGAAGTGGAGGGGAAGGAGAAATATGTGTGAATATACTGCTTAATTGTTGCTTGATTTTGGGGGGACAAGGCAGTTGGGGGGCTCTATTCCCTGGGCCACCTAGCTGCCCTTGTTGCTTTATCTTTTTAAAAAATCGTATTACATTGTCAAGCAGTCAAGGAATGTACAAATGCATAGATGGTTTAGAAACTCCCTCACTTCTCCAAATTACAAATGTTGTCCTGGTTAATTTAGTAGATTCGAATTGCCTGACTCTCTGTTAGTGACATGATACAGCGGAATATTTCGCATCTGAGATGTTACTTCTGATTCAGTCATGCCAGAGAGAGCCAAAGTTACAGCTACAACCTAAAAACAGAGAAATGGGGCCAAAACAATAGAACTGGAATAGACTTGAAAAATGACAGAGGAGGAAGAGAGGAGTCCATAGGAGAAGAGTGAGTTGGGTTGTTTTTGATTGGTTGGAGCTCTTTTCCCAGCACACATGGATATGAGTAAGAGATTGCCTTTGTAACAATGTGGGTTAGGTAGAGAAAGGAGGATGCTGGACATGCTAAGGACTCTTTTCGTAGTCTTCCAGCTCTAAAATAAAAACATCATAAACACATTTTTAAAAAGTTGAATCACAATAATGACAGGAATCTGAGATTAATATGAAATTAACTAGGTTAGTATTTTCATGTTTTCCTGGGGCATACTAGAAAGAAAGAAAACCATCACATCCCCAAAAATCTGAGTAATAATGATACAAGTGATTATAACAAAGAACTTCCAAATGATCAGAACAGTCCAGAAATAGAAGAGGTCACTTCTAGAAGTAGTGAATTTTCCATTAGTGGAGAGGTTTAAGCAGAGGCCAAGCCATCACTCGTTGGAAATGTTGTACGGTGGATTTATGCTTTGGATCTGGACAAAAAATTGTAGGGATTTGAGAGAGATTGTACAAGATGCATCTCTGAAGTTTGTGTTATAGCAGCCAGTGGGTTAAAGTGGTCAAGGTAGGCCTTGGCAAGAACTGACTCAGACCCAGGAATATAATGCCTAGTAGCTGTAAAAGCATATCTTTTGTTCTTATTCCAACTCTTGTTTGGGAGGATGAGTGGCAACATTTTAAGGAATTATCAGGAACTGAAATGGATTGAAGAAGGCAAGAGAAAGGGAAGGGAAAAGGAGAATTATGGCTGCTATTAAGAGATAAAGTGAATCTCTCTATTGAATTTGTAAATCTATGTCAAATTTTATTACCATGACTCCAAGGGTGTGTCCATATTCTAACTAGCCTCAGTTTTTTGCCATTGTGAATACTGAATGAAATGAACAGGACATTTTGTGAAATTTTTAAAAATCCTTTTGTTATATACAGGCTGTTCCAAAAGTCTTCACGCAATTTCAAACTTTGGTAAATTTAAAATTTCAGTAAGATCTTTGGAACATTCAATAGTGGTAATGACCTTCAAGCATTATTCAGTTACTCATCATGGTATAGCATTTTCTAGGGACTGCTCCTCCAACTTACACTTGCAGATTGAATTCCCTCCTCAATGACCTCCATGACCTCCATGCCCCTGCCCCCAGAATGGTTACCACAGGTTCAAGGTGCTCTATGAGTCTATACTTTTAAAATTCCATAGCTCTTGGCCCCACACCAGTGATTCACCTTTAATATGTTAACCAATTGACACAATTAAAGCAAAGGCACTTGCTGAAGAAGCATAGCCTTAAGAGTAGTAACAACGTTCATCTTATTAGCCTGTGACACACTCTTCCACAAATACACACAGCATCCAGGGGCAGAGTGAACGTACATATAGAACGAACTAGTCAAAAGGAATGTACTTAGAAACACACATCACCAAGACAACTCACCCCTCAGATGCTACATGGCCCCAATGTCTTTTTTCTTCTTGTAGCATCCTCAGACAATATCTCTGCTGAGCAGGCCATTTAGCTGAGTTGTCTGTCCTTCCTCTGCCCCTCAGCTTACCTCTACTCTGCAGCTTGCTTCTCTAAGAGTCTTTTATCAGCTGTGTAGAATTTTCTCTCAAGAAGTAGTTCAACTGCAAGATCCCATGATGATGGAGGGGAGGATAAAAAGGGAGTAATTCTCCTCTTCAAAACTGCCTCCTGTCTTGACTGATTCCTTTGAAAATGTACTTTGCTTTTTAAAGGCCACCAGAGCTGTAACTTATCCCTCAACCAGCTGATGGTTAGCCATCCTGTAATCAATAAGTTTGATTGGAGAACTTCACAATTCCTAAAGGAGGAATAAAGTGTAAATTTTTTTATACTCCCTTTCCTATCTTAGCACCCAATAGTCTCTGCAATTAGCTCTATAATTTCATCAAGTGGGCTGGGGGAATTTTACTGATTAACAGTCCACTGATCATCACACACACACTACACTATACTACACTACATAACACTATATTACACTGTACTAGAATGGTAGGAAAGATGACTCTGGGTTCTTGAAGTTTATTCCTATGAAGAGCAAGCTTTGGCAGATCCTATCAATCTAGAAAGGCTTTGAATATAGGTTTAATGATGGATTGCATGTCTGTTGTCTAAGGACCAGTTTAGTCAAATTAGAAGAGACACATTAGCCAAAGGGTTATCAAAGTTAACAACAAATTTTTTAACCATAGCAACTCTTGAAAAGTTGCAATTTCTGTTGATGGAGGGAGTCCTCACTGATGAAATCAAAGACTTCTGAGGTATTAATGTAAGTATAGACTAAAAACTCTATTAAGTAAAATATTACAGTCTGGTCAATATATTTTACCATAAATTAAGGGCTGAAGGCAAAATTCTTGCTTGAACTTTTGGCGTTTAAAATATTTCTTATGCCACCAATGGTCCAGGTCTCCCTTCCCCCCATCAAAGACTCTTGATTTATTTGGATCAGGTTAAATCCTGGGTGCTGACTCAAGAGAGGGTCATTTTCTCCCTTTGGCTCATTGACTCCACTTGGAGTTGCTCCAGGAAAATTCCCTCATATATATATAGAAGGTATACATATGTCTTGTTTTCCCCAAAAGTACATAGTAGATCCCATACAATCCCTCAAGGTACCAAGATATTGGATAAAGAGAAAAATGAAAAATATCCAAAGGACTCACAGGAGCCCATGATCATATACAGAAATATCTAAACCATTCAAATAGTCCATGACCTCCTGACCAGAAGGGAACTCTTCCCCTACTCCCCTGCCCATACTCATTTAAATGAGTATATTTTTCTGTCTCAATAAATACAGTAAACTGAACAGAATGGAATATTTTTGGGGGGTCTGAGAGTACCTAAATGTCATCATTATTATGAACACCAACTTAGAGGGAGTTTTGGCTACCATCAGCACACAACATGTACGAGAGGTTATTGTTGCTTTAGCATAAAAGTATGAAATGAACTTGATATAATGAGATTTTATTCTCTTTCTTTTTCTCTTTGAAAATCAAGTACAAAATGAATGCAAGAATTAATGAATGAATGAAATACTGATAAATGGTCGCTCTGGTATAACTTATGAAAGGTTGTTATATTGTGATTTTGTTGTAATAGTGTATAGTATAGCTAAATTTGCCCTGAAGAATGTATCTTCTTTAATTTGCTGATATGTACCAGCTTCATTTTAATTACAAGACTTTACAATGGCAGGGAATACAATAGTTTCTACATAAATATTTGTTGACTTAACTTGACAAATGATCTAATGCTCTCTCATAAATTGTGAGCAAGCATAAACAAAAGGTTATTTGACTTTTCAAATGAAAACACAAGTTCCATCTTCATTTGTTAACTCTTAGCTGTGCCAAAGGAGAAAAGGTTGGCCCAATCTGTCAGTTTATGAAGTAAAAATTTTTCGAGGCCCTAAAGTTCTGGGTCTTTGATGCTGGTACATTATTTCTTAAAGCATTATTTTAAATGATTACTCAGTGTCCAGATTTTGTGTTCTTTGCAAGACACTCATTGTATGATAGGGCCAGAGAGCTTGCCTTTAACACATTCTGTCATTTTATTGATGCTGAGAAACATAAATATAGTATAAAAGCAGGGATGCTTGCCACAGGATTAGAGATTTAGGAAAAGGAGATGCAGGAAAGTGTTGATGGACCAAAGCAGTCTTAGAAAGGTGTTCCATGAAAATAAAAGCAATGGAGATCAATGGGGTATTGTAGAAACGGGAGGAAAGATATTAAATCCTTCAGTTTGTTGAAAAATGAATAATACATTGGGAAGCAAACACAAGCATTATTTCTCTTCTAATCAGTATCATGAAGCATTTACAAATTAACCACTTTTCCCAGACACTTACCGTATTGAGTGGCTCTAGGTAGAGATCCCATCAGGATGGACTCTGCCATCTGCATTTAGAAAATTGCCTATACATTTATTAAAGTGAAATTCACCCATTAATTAATCTTGTTCTCCCTGTAGACTCACATTAGTACATTGAGCTAATTACTGAAACCAGAAGCCCAGTATTTTTCTATTACTGTAAAATCTGCTCCAGACTACCTTGATAGTTTTTTAAAATTATTTTGATTTATTTCATTAAATATTTTTCTAATTACATGTAAAATATCTTTAACAATCCTTTTTTTTCATGTTTTGAGTTCCAAATTCCCTCCCTTCTTCACAACTCTTTCTCCTCCTAGAGAAGGCAAGCACTTTGATTTCAATTATACATGTGAGGTCAGGCCAAGCATATTTCCATGTTAGTCATATTGCAAAAGAAAACACAAACAAAAAAGCCCATAATTATAAAGAAATTTTAAAAAGAAGTATGCTTCAATCTGCAATCAAAGTTCATCAGTTTTCTCTCTGGAGGTAGTATTTTTCATCGTGTATCCTTTAGAATTGTCTTGGGTCATTGGTTTTTTTAAATTTATTTTTTCTCGATTGCATGCAAAAATATTTTTAAAATTCATTTTGTAAAAGTTTGAATTCCAAATTCTCTCTTTCCTTCCCTTCTCTTCCTCCTTTGAGAAGTCAAGCAATTTGATACAGATTACACATGTGAAATGATACAAAATATATTTCCATATTAACCATGTTGCAAAAGAAAACATAGATTCCCCCCACCCCAAAAAACCAAACCCAAAACAATCCAAGAAAAATAAAGTAAAACAAAGTATATGTCAATCTACATGCAGATTCCATCAGTTCTTTCTCTGATGGTGGATAGCACTTTTCATCATAAAGCCTTCAGAATTGTCTTATATCATTGTCTGGATCAGAGTAGTTAAGTTTTTCACAATTAATCATTATTTTAATATTGTTGTAACTGTCTACAATGTCTGCAGATTTCACTCTTCATTATTTCAGGTTTTTCTGAAAGCATCCTGCTCATTGTTTCTCATAGCACAATAGTATTCCATCTCAATCATGTACCAAAACTTGTTCAGTCACTCTCCTGTTGATGGGCATCCCCATGATTTCTACTTCTTCGCCATCACAAAAAGAGTTGCTAGAAATATTTTTGTACAAATCAGTCCTTTCCTCTTTTCTTTAACCTCTTTGGAATACAGACCCATTAGTGGTATTACTGCATCATAGTTTATAGAAGTTCCAAATTGCTCTCTGGAATGATTGGACTAGTTCACACAACACCAACAGTATATTAGTGTCCCAATTTTTCCACATCCCCTCCAGCATTTGTCATTTTCCTTTTCTGTCATGTTAGTCAATCTGACAGGTGGGAGATAGTATCTCAGAGTTGTTTTAATTCACATTTCTCTACTTGGAAGTGATTTGGAGAATTTTTTCATGGGACTTGATAGCTTTGATATCTTCTGAAAACTGCGTGTTCATACCTTTGACCATTTATCAACTGGGGAATGGCTCTCATTTTTTATAAATTTGACTCAGTTACTTATATGTTTGAGAAGCGAGGTCTTTATCAAAGATATTTGTTGGAATATTTTTCCTGCTTTCCTATATCCCTTCTAATATTGGCTGTACTAGTTTTGTTTCTGCAAAAGCTATTTAATTTCATATAATCCAAATTATCCATTTTACTTCCTGTGATTCTATCTCTTGTTTGGTCACAGACACTACCCTTATCCATAGGTCTGATATTTTCCCATGCTCCCTGAATTTACTTATACTATTACCCTTTATGCCTAAATCATTATCCAATTTGACCTGGTCTTTGTGTAAAATGTATGATGTTGGCCTATGTCTAGTTTCTGCCAAATTGCTTTCCAGTTTTCCAAGCAATTTTTGTTAAATGCTGAGTTCTTATCCTCAAAGTTTGGATGTTTGGGTTTATCAGATATTAGATTACTATAGTCATTTACATTATGTATTGTATACTTGATCTATTCCACTGATCTACCACTCTATTTCTTAGCCAGTTCCAGATTGTTTTTATGATTACTGCTTAGTAGTATAGTTTGAAATATATGAAATATATGAAATCTGGAACTGCTAGGCTGCCTTCATTAACATTTTTTTCATTGATTCCCTTGCTATTCTTGACTTTTTGTTCTTCTGGATGAATTTTGTTATTTTTTTTCTAGTTCTATACAATAATTCTTTTGTAGTTTGATTGTATAGCACTGGACAGGTAAATTATCTTAGGTAGAATTGTCACTTTTATTATATTAGTTTGGACTACCCATGAACAATTAATACTTCTCCAGTTGTTTAGATCTGCTTTTATTTGTGTGAATAGTGTTTTGTAATTGTGTTCATATAGTTCCTGGGTTTGTCTTAGCAGGTAGACTTCTAAGTATTTTATATTGTCTATACTTATTTTAAAAAGAATTTCTCTTTCTCTCTCTTCTTGCTGGGTTTTGTTGGTAGTATATAGAAATGTTGATGATTTGTGTGGATTTATCTTACATCTTACAACTTGGCTAAAGTTGTTAATTATTTCAACTAGAGTACAACATAGAGTTCTCCAAGTACACCATCATATCATTTGCAATGAGTGATCATTTTGTTTCCTCATTGCTTATTTTATTCCTTTGATTTCTTTTTTCATATCTTATTGTTATAGAGTTCTCGTACAATATTGAATAACACTAGTAATAATGGACATCCTTGCTTCACTCCTGTTCTTATTGGGAAAGCTTCAAGTTTATCCCTGTTACAGATAAAATTTGCTCTTGGTTTTAGATACTTACTACCTATCATTTTAAGAAAGGTTCAATTGATTCATTTATTTTATAGTGTTTTAAGTAGGAATTGATGTTGTTCTTTGTCACAGATCTTTTCTGAATCTATTGATATAATAATATGATTTTGTTATTATTGCTAAGTCAATTATGCTGATACTTTTCTTAATATTGAACCAGGCTTACATTCCTGGTGTAAATCCTATCTGGTCATAGAGTATGATCTTCTTAGTACAATGGTGTAATCTCTTTGTTGGTATTGTATTTAAAATTTCTGTATTAATATTCATTAAGGAAATTGATCTATAGTTTTCTGTCTCTGTCTGTCTGTCTCTGCTCCCCATGGTTTAGGTATTTCCATATTTGTAGTATGAAAGGAATTTGGCAGGACTCTTTCTTTGCCTACTTTTTCAACTAGTTTATGTAGTATTAGGATTAATTGTTCCTTAAATGTTTGGTGGAATTCATCTGTAAATCCACCTGGTGCTAGTGATTTATTTTAGGAAGCTCATTGATGGCTTTAATTTTTTTCTAAAATAGGGGTAATTAATATTTTATTACCTCTACTAGGGCAACTAGGTGGTACAGCAAGTAGAGTGCTGGGCCTGGAGTCAGGAAGACTCATCTTCCTGAGTTCAAATCTGTCCTCAGATACT
The DNA here is from genome assembly GCA_023548195.1 of Bettongia penicillata ogilbyi. Lineage (NCBI taxonomy): Eukaryota > Metazoa > Chordata > Mammalia > Diprotodontia > Potoroidae > Bettongia > Bettongia penicillata. The sequence continues at coordinate 1,910,179 of JAJHZJ010000181.1, forward strand.
TACTGGCAGTGTACCTTGAGCAAGTCCTTTAATTCTGCTTGGTTTAGTTCCTCGTCCATAAAATGAACCAGAGAAAGAAAAAGCAAAGCACTCCAGTATCTTTGCCAAGAAAACTCCAAAAGAGATCATAAAAAGTTAAACATGATTGAAAAATGACTAAACAACAACATTTCTTTTCCTGTTAATTTGGACAAGTTGTATTTTTGTCCAAATATGTGTCCATTTCACTTAGATTGTCAGTTTTGCTAGCATATAATTGGGCAAAATAATTCCTAATAATTGCTTTAATTTTATCTTCATTGGTGGTGCATTAACCCTTTTCATTTTTGATACAAGTAATTTGGCTTTCCTCTTTCTTTTTTAAATCAAATTAACAAATGGTTTATCTATTTTATTGTTTTCAAGATAAAACCAGCTCCTAGTTTATTTAGTAGTTCAATGTATTGTTTTTTAGGTTTTTGGCTTTGTTACTTTCAATTTTGTTTAATCTCTCCTTTGATTTTCAGAATTTCTATTTTTGTGTTTTGGTATTTGTTCTTTTTCTAGGTTTATTTTATTTCACACCCAATTCCTTGCTTTGTTCTTTCTCTCTTTGATTGATGTGGGCATTTAGGAATATAAATTTCCCCCTAAATATTGCTTTGGTTTCATCCCACAAATTTTGAAATGTTGTGTTATTGTTGTCATTCTCTTTAATGAAATTATTGACTACTCCTATGATTTGTTGTTTGACTCATCATTCTTTAGGATTAGATTATTTAGTTTCTATTAATTTTAAATCTATGCTTCTATGGAACTTTATTAACTATTATTTTAATTTCATTATGGTCTAAAAAGATAAATTTAAAATTTCTGCTTTTCTACACTTGACTTTGAGGTTTTTATGCCCCAACACAGGGTAAACTTTTGTGAAGTTACCATGTATAACTGAGAAAAAAAATGTACTGTTTTCTATTCTAATTCCATTTTCTCCAGAGATTTATCATATCTAACTTTTCTAGGATTCTATTGATCTCCCTGACTTCTTTCTTATTTATTTTATGATAAGATTTCTCTAGCTCTGAGACAGGAAGGTTGAGGTCTCCCAATAGTATAATTTTACTGTATATTTCCTCCTATAATTCATTTAACTTTTTCTTTAATAATTTGGATGCTATACTGTTTAATGCATATATATTTAGTATTGATATTATTTCATTGTCTATGGTCCCTTTTAGCAAGATGTAGTTTCCCTGCTCTATCCTTTTTAATTAGGTCTATTTTTGCTTTTGCTTTGTGTGAAATCATGATTACTACCCCTGCCTTTTTTACTTCAGTTGAAGCATAATAGGTTCTGCCCTAGTCCCTTACTTTAACTCTGTGTGTCTCTGTTTCAAGTGTGTTTCTTGTAAACATCATATTGTTGAATTCTGGTTCCTAATCTATTCTGTTATCCACTTTTATAGGTGAGTTTATCCCATTCACATTCACAGTTATGATTACTGTTAACTTTCCTCTGTCACATTTTTCTATTTCTCCTTCTCTTTCTGTCCCATCTGTCTTTTAAAGTCTGTTTTGCTTCTGAGCACTGTCTTCTTTCATCTGTCCTTTCTTTTATTATTTTTCTTTTATCCCCTTCCCCTCCTACTTCCCTGTTGGGTAAGATAGATTTTGATTACTAATTGAGAGTGTGCGTTTATGTGCGTATATGTGTGTGTGTATATATATATAGATAGATAGATAGATATAGATATAGATATAAATGTATAGAGTCCCCTTTTTGAACCAATTTGGATATGAATAAGGTTTAAGTGTGTGTGTAAGATCTATATGGAGTGGTTTGAAAGCAGCTTGAACTGAAAAAATATTAGGCAACTGGGGAGACTGAGAGAGACTTCCTGCACAAAGTGGAATTTGAACTGAATCTTGAAGAAAGCCAGGGAAACTAAGTGGCAGAGGTGAGGAGGCAGTGCATTTCAGGTCTGGGGAGAGGGTGGAGGTGAGAGCAGCCAATGTCAAGACAGAGTAAGCAGATGAAAGTGCTGTGTATAACAGAGGTATCATATGCTGCCCAAAGCAGCATACAACCAACAATATTCCCTAGTGTGGGGAGAGTCCGATTAAAAATATAGCTACTACCTGATTTTAATGTGTTGATATAGTTAATAAAAAAGAAACGCATTAATGTGTATGGTTTTCTAAGGGATCTCGCAGGGATCTTTATATATGCTTTAATGATCCTTATATATGCTTTCTTTCCTGCTGCAATGTAAGTTCATTCTTCATGTGCTACTTCTATAAGTACTTAAAGAATGTTGGCCCACCAGAAAATCCATTTGTGTCCTTGAAGGGGAAGATTTTGGAGGCAAATATTTTATCTTTTTACTTTACTTTTAAAATATTTTATCTACACTGATGTCCTCCCTACTTTGATAGCTATTATGTCACAGAGGTGAGATTGAGAGGCAATGCCAGTCGACCTCAACCTCTAGCAGGTCCCTCCAAGCTGGAAAAGTCTCAGGCACAAACCCACTAATGACTTGTGTGTCTGCCATCAGAGCTAAGTTCCAGAAAAACTCTTTAGCAGCTGGGCTGGAACTCTCAGTCTAGGGTACAGAGGAATTGACATTTGTGTTCCTGGAGGGAAGATCCCTGAAGTTTTGAAGCATTGAGTTTTCGGTCACTTTAAATAGTGATTTATACACAATGGAACTAATTAAAGCAGGGCAACATTGCTTATCTGCAACCAACTTTCTCCACTAATTTTTTTTAATTAAAAAGCCTGGAGCAATTGCGCCTGTAAAAGTGCATTTGCATCTATAATCATGTTTTTTGTTTTTCATAATGATACTAAAATTGCAGAAATCTTTTCAACTCCCTAATATGAGAAAAACAACTTTGGCACAGCATTTGGAGGCTTAAAAATAAAAGCTCAATAGTGAATATAAAAGCAAATGTTATGGTAAGGATGCCAATTCTTTGACCTATAGGTGGGAGAGCTGACTCATGTAAACCATTTAGGTTAAATCATCTGCTAAGGATGGGTGAGCGATGACCCTCCAACACCACAAGGATCCTGTCTGCTTCTCCTAGAATCCAAATGCTTCATTCAGCTCTAGGCCCAAAACTGACTTGGTCATAGGAGGAAGTCCCTGACATCACCCAAGTGTGCCTATCGGTGTTTTACTTGGGGCTCCAGGATACAGTCGATTTGAAAGTGACAGAACCAGGGAACATCTCTTGCCTGGAGGCCTCTTCCTTGTTACTATCCTTGATCTTGAAGAGATGTCTGAACCTTGCAAGGAAGCAAGTGGATGAGGGAGGGTGATAAGGTGTATCTGAAATCCTGAATCTTGCCATCAGGACCCATAAGACTGAACTAGTTTTGTGCATTCCTGGGTATTCTCCCCCACTTTGCAAATGTTCAAAACCTACAACAACAGTTTTCTGCTCAGTTTTCAAAGATACTTATTTAATAAAATGGAGAAACCTACTTCTCCCATAATTAGCTACTCATCTCTCCTTCTCTATCAAAATCCCTAATTTCCTAGGCTTGAGTAACTATCAAAGTTACTGGCTATGCAATATATTAACTAGGTAATAAATAGTAACATAAAGATATAATTATTTAGATATTTGAGTTGTGAGAAAGAAGATAACCAGAGTGACCCCTTACCATCACTTTTGCTCCTCTTACTTCACTTTTGAAGCAGAGTTCCACCATTTAGCTTCTTTAAACAGCAGTCAAAATCTCTCAAGAGTTTTGTTATTCAAAATGTAAAGGTAAGACTCAGACTATTCAGGGAATTACTTATTTCTGTCTTCTCACAGTTTCTCTGCAGTTATGATAAGAAAACAGATTGTAGGTAAAATTCAATGTCTTTACAAATAGCTGTTAAAGCTCCCCATCTCCTCAAAGGCTCCTTATGGATCAAATTTAAAACCCATACACTCCCCTTATCTACTGAATTCTTCTCTGTTGCCTTCAAAGACAAATATATTGTCCTCATCTTTATAAAAAGAACTTCACTTGATCAACTATCTCTGCGAATTATCATCCAATAGCTCTCCTCTCCTTGGAATGCATAGGAGTAGAAAGTATAGGAGAAGAGCATAGGAATCTCCTTTCACCCATCATGCTTGGAAACCTGGGTTCCCTGACTTATGGTATTGAACAGAACTTCATTATATTCCTCACTTACATCACCAGGGAATATATTAAATCAGAAGACTCTGTTGAGACTTAATGGATTATTGGTGCCCACTTTCAATTTCCCAGTTCAATAGTCTTTTTTCAGCATAAAGGCTGTTTTTCATTGTCAATACTACAAATACTTCAGTACAAACATAACTGTCAAGGGTATCCAAAGTCATCAGAATTGTTTGGTTGTGCCTTGTTTTTGGAGGGTAGGAGGTGGGGGGAAGGAAGTTGCTTGAAAGAAAGAGGATTTTTGGTGATTTTGGTGTGGAGAATAAAATGACTGAAATAAAATGACTAAAAATGATTTGTGGTGCTGCTAATGCCTGGATGTCTTATGACCTTGTCACATCTCCTCACAGGAGGCAGAAAGAAGGCATTATTTTGGGTAGATAAAGCTGTGTTTGGAAGTGTCAACTCCCACATCCTGGCAAGCAGCAGAATAAGAGTGCAACATCATGTTAAGAAAACATTTTAAGATTGTCCTATTTATGAAGAAATTTCAAGTCAGAATTTCGAGAAAGGTTTTTTCCCTTATTTTGCTCTCATTTGGATGAATAGGAGGAAGAAAAAGAAAGAAAGAAAGAAGGAGGGAAAGAAGGAAGAAAGGAAGGAAAGAATGAAAGACAGGAAGAGAGAAAGAAAGAAAAAGAAAGAAGAAAGAAAGAAAGAAAGAAAGAAAGAAAGAAAGAAAGAGGGAAGAAAGGAAGGAAGGAAGAAAGAAAGAAAGAAAGAAAGGGAGGGAAGAAAGGAAGGAAGGAAGAAAGAAAAGAAAGAAAAAAAGAAAGAGAGGAAGAAAGAAAGAGAAAGAGGGAGGGAAGGAAGGAAGACAGAAAGGAAGGAAAGAAAGAAGGAAAGAAAGAGAGGAAGAAAGAAAGAAAGAAAAAGAATTTGATTCCTCTGAGATTTTCTTTGCATTATTCTTGGTATAAGTTAGAGAGCATACTTTCAATCCAATTCAATTAAGCATCTACAATGAGCACAACTCTGTGGTGGGTGCTGGAAATACAAAAGGAAAAATCAAGAGACCCTTCCCTCAAGGAACTTATATTCTATTAAAATATACTGCTATGACTATGGCTGTATTGAGCTCCAGGTGAGTTTTTTCATCTTCTGAGTCACCTAACAGCTAGGTGGCAGGGGGGTTAGAGCACTGAAATGGGAGTCAAGAAGACCTGAGTTGACATGGGACCTCAGATACTTACTAGCTATGCAATCCTGAGTAAGTCACTTAAGCTCCGTCTACCTCAGTTTCATCAACCATAAAATGGGGATAATAACAGTATCTACCTCTGAGAGTTGTTGTGAGGATAAAATGAGATAATATTTCTTAAGCACTTAGCACAGTGCCTGGCACATAGTAGGCACCTTATAGATGCTATTTCTTTTCTTCTTCCCAACATATTTCTTCTTCATAGTATTTTTTTCTTTATTCCTTCAGTCAGTGCCCATGGATAATACCACAGTCCTATAGTCTTATTTACACAGAAACATAGTATATCTATCTATCTATCTATCTATCTATCTATCTATCTATCTATCTATCTATATCTGAACAAATACTGTTTATACTACTCTGAAAGGGAATTGCCTAACTTCCAACAACAGTAGCAGGGACTTAACATCTTAGAACTGGAAAGAACCTTATGGGTCATATAGTTTAGGACTCAGGGGTGAGGAACCTGTGGCCTCGAGGCCACATGTGGCCTTCTAGGTCCTCCTGGGTGGCCTTTTGACTAAGTCCAAGTTTTACAGAACAAATCCTTTTATTAAGGGGATTTGTTCTATGAAGTTTGGTTTCAGTCAAAAGGCTCCACTTGAGGACCTAGAGGGCTACATGTGACTTTGAGGCTGCAGGTTCCCCAGGTATAAGCCTGGTGGATGACAAACATATGGGAAGAGGCAGAAGACATTCACCTCACTACTTTAAAAGGCATACCATATTGTAACACTATCTTCCCCCAAAAGAAAATTCAACTCTAAACAATATGGAGACTAAAAAATGGCCCAAGGTGAAGTTGCTTCAGAGGCTGATAAAAATTTTGAAGAAGTATTTCCATTCTATAATCAAAAAACCAGAGGTTACTATCCAGACACAGCTGTGATATTGATAGCATTTCTATTAATAGTCCAGCATTTGTGTGAAGTCTGAATATCACTATCTTTTTAAAGGAAATGAAATTACTGATTTAAATGATTCAGCACAGGGAAAAACAGCTGAGTTGTAAAAACATAAAACCTCTGTAACCAATAAATTAAAGCAGGTAAACTCCCAAAGTCTTTTCCTGGAGATTACTAATACACTCAGAAAAGTGAAAATAAACTTACCGACATAAACAGGGTATATAGAGAACCAGAGACCTGTGTTTATTCTGCTAAACTGTGAAGGTTTAGCTACTAGAAGATTGGGGTGAGAAACAGCTAGAGGATGAATGAGGACTTACAAATACTGAGTTGTGTAGTAGAAGGATTACTGGTCCGTGAGTCAGGAGACCTCGCTTTGTCATCTTGGCTTTGTCACTAGCTGTTTCACTTTGGACAGATCATCTGACCTCTCCAGGCCTCAGTTTCCACATCTGTAAAATGTGAGGGTTGGATTAAGCAATCTCTATGATCCCTTGCAGCTCTCAAATTCTACAATTCTCTGAAAAGTATAAATATGCATAATTCTCTTTAGTCTGGCTATCAACTAGTCAGGGATCTGGTAAAGAGCATGATGGTATTTTTTAACATCCCTACTATTTTAACTTTCATGCCCCTGGGCTAGGCACAGAGACCACTATTCATGAATAAAATGCCCTCAAAATTGCTACAAAATGCCCTTATGTTAATAATTAATAGAAAAGAGGGCCCTTTAAAGAAATGTCAGTAGGGTCAGAACACACATCTAGAGGTAACTGGACAGCAGGGTAAGCCTCTCTACAGAGTTCGAGTCTCGTATTTCCAACTACCTACTTGATGTATTCACTGTCATCACAAACTTATTCATGCCTCTCCATTGTCCTTCCCACAGATCGCCAAGCTAGTTTCTCTCTGTAATATCCCTCTCTCTAGTGCTTGTAGTTGTCATGCTCTTAGTGACCCCCTGGGCTTTGGGTCTCCATATGCTTATTAAACTCTCACTCTTCTCCTGAGGACCCTGTAGGGAACTCAGGAAGTTGCCATGACACTAATACTGGGCAGTAGAGAACATGGCCGGACTTTTTCTCATGCCTGGTTTTCTAATTCTTGTACTGGCCACATGGAGTTGGAGGGAAAGGTAGGTCACTAGCACTTAGAACCCAGTTCTACCCCCTTGCTACACCACTCAATGTCACTAAGTCTCAATGAATGGTATCCACTCAAATATACTTTGACTGCCACCAAATTGCCATGCTAACTCTGCTATCAAAAACACTCAAGGCCAATTTCTCCCACAATGCCTAACACCATAATTTAGAACATGTCCCAGCATCTATAAAATAGGCCCACAAAATTGCAGGCAGTTGTATACAGGACACAGCTATTCTTCCTTTCAAACCTGAACATACCCAAACACTCACACTATTTCCTCTGAAAGTTATCTTCTTCCACTTCTGGGAGGGAAGGTTGATGGAGTGTGAATCAACTGCAAAGACCATGGGAGATTGTCTCTCTATTGCTGGACTGTGGGAGAAAAAGTACTGCAAGCTTTCAGAAGTTGCTGCTGGCTCAGTGCTTCCCTTGGCTTTTTGTGTTGCCACCCCTCTCCATAGTCCCTCTCTCAAGAGACTTCATGTTGCTGATGAGCAGCCCAGTTCTTCCCATGATCCTTTCTTCTTCCAAGAGGTATAGAATTTCAGAAGTGGAAGGGACCTCAGAGATAATCTAGTCTGGATGTTCTCAAACATTTCTGGGTCATGGACCCCTGAGGAATCTGGGGAAACCTAAGGACCCCTTCTCAAATTCCTGTCTTTAAATACATAAAATAGAATACATAGGACTAAAAAGGAAATCAGTTCTATTGAGATATAGTTATAAAAAATGTTTTTAAAGTTCACAGCCCCAGTTCAGAATGCCATATCTAGTTCACCCCGTACCTGAACAGGAATTCCCTCTGCAGTATACCTAACCAATCATTGTCCATCTTTTACATAAAGACTTTTAGAAAAGAGAAAACCAATCCCACCTGTGTGACCCTTTGGAGCCACAGTCCTTATCGGCTATTGCTCATCTTCATAAGGAAGATAGAAAACTCTGCTTGTTAGTATTGCTCCTAAAGTGAGCCCTTGAGGTAGGGATGGACAGGTCCTCTTGTGAGGTCAGTATAAGTCCTATTACATCTATTTTAGTTTCATAAAAGCTTTTTCCCCTTACTAAGCACCTTAATACTTCAGGGAATGGATGTCATCAATGTGAGTGGGTGTTTCTTCCATCAGTACAGATTGCAACATGTCTGAGCTTTCATATCATGTGTATTCTTCTATGATAGTCTCCCATTTCCCTCTCACCCATGATTTTCCCAACATGCTGGAGGCCTTCCTCTAGCAATGTCTCTATCTTGTTAGTACCATCACTCAGTCTATCTATTTGTGATCCTTCCTTCTTGTTTCATGACCAACCTAACTCCTTTTTCAGTTATACATGTCCTTAACAATATCCTTTACTTCTTACACATAGGTCTTTCTTGGTAATAAACTAAAGCCATAACAGATGACCACAAAGATGGCAGAAGAGTCACTTCCTGCAAACTTTCTCAGCCCCAAAACCTCAAAAGAAATTGTTTTTCAAATATGGAGGAGTTATAGGCTGAACTGACAAGAGAAGTAAACACAAAAACCCCATGAATCTGGAGAACTTTGATACTTGGAGCTTTCATTCTGCATCCTTGTCCCCAGTTAACCCCAGTACCACCCGGGAGTGAGTATACACAACTTTACAATGCTCGGGGTCCTAGTATTGGGATTTCCCAAGACAATGATTGTATCTAAACTCCCTCAACCCTGAAAGAAGTGACAGTTACTGATTCTGTCCAGACACACAATGGAAAGGAGGAAGAATGATGAAGGAATTGAGTAGGGCCAAAAAATATGCCACATATATCCCTCAGAACCATAAGCTAGGTAAAACAGAGCATCAGATTCAATGGAAAGGGTACTTGAAATCCTGCTAGGGTCAGTCTTCTTCCCTTCAAGATTACTCAGGGCAGTAACCCAGGCCAAGGCTAGTGTTCAAATTTGCTAACTCAAGGAGACACTAGTGGAAGGGGAGGGGTCAAAGATCAAGTGAAAGTTGTTTTTGTGTTGGTCCTTTGTTCTTGAAGAGGACCATGATATCAGAGAGATGATGACATGCCTTGCAGTTGACTTTAATGTGAGTGAAGGAGGGTTATACAAGGTCATGAGCCTCACTTTCTCCTCCAGAGACATTTATTCAACAAATATTCAACAGGACAACTGGAGATGGTCCAGGATGCAATGGGAGATAAACAAAAGGCTGAAACAACAAAATCTGAAGGTATGGTGGGAGAAAGATGAAAAAAGAGAAAAATGATGGTTCAATCTTCTGAGCATGTTGATTTATTAAGGAAAACATGGCAATTGCTTAACAAATTGGGACAGTAACCTTCCTCAGCTTTGGCGCTGGACCCTGAATTAGAGGCAGAAATTTATACATTAAAAAGAATTAATCACAGAAGGCCAATTAATTAAAAGGGAAAGGGCACATATGTATCAAAATATTTATAGCAGCACTTTTTGTTAAGCCAGCAAAGGGGATATCTGTCCATCAGTAAGAACAGAATTAAACAAACTGTAGTATACAAATGGATTGGAACGTCCTTGCACTTGCACTACAAAGTGACAAAAGGGATGGATTCAGAGAAACCAGGAGACACTTGTAGCAAAACCAGGAGAACAATTTCTACAATAACTTTAATATTGTCAAGAAAAGAAACTTTGAAAGACTTGTGAACTTGAACTGATTGGATCAACCATGACTTCAGGGTCCAATGATGAAACACTCTTTCCACCTTCTGCCAGCATGGTGATAGACAAGAGGTGTAGAATGAGAGATTTTCAGACATGGCCAATATTTGGATTTGTTTTGTTTGATCATGAATAAATGAAAAAGGATGTATACTTACACTTACTACGTGCAAGGTAACAGGGATAGTAATAGAAAAGTCAGGCATATCTCTACTGTCAACTCACATTTTTACAGGGGGAGAGAACACTATATGAACACTCTAGAGGTTTAAGCTGGCAACCAAATAGAAAAGTTCAATAGATCTTAGGTTATAGCAACAAAACAGATGGTAATGCAATTTTTTTTTTGCTGTCATTAACACTGATAAAATGATAACTTATTGATCCTGAGCCACTTGGCAGTGTCATGCATGGAATTTGATAGTGAGAATTTTCTTTTTTAGTTCTTCAATGGCTATGATTTCTGAGGAAATCAGTATTGTTGCATGTATACAAGCAATTGAAGGGTTGCCCTACTCTATAATAACTCTGAAGGCCTGACTGACCCAGTGGCCTGGGGGGCATTACTATTCCCAAGACTCTTGGGCTGTGTCTCATGGGATGTACTCAGCATGGCCCAATGGGAGGAGATAGTGATGGTTTGAATTACCTGGCACATGGCACATGCCACCTGCTGGCTCTCCCTCAGGATACTTTACTTGCCTGCTGTAATGATAATGTAAATGGGGAGATCTTTCCCATTCATTAATAGGCCCATGTCACCTGCCTAGGTCACATGGAAGTCTGAGTCATGTGAAGCCTATGGTGGGAGGAGCTTCCTGAAGGGGCAGAACAGGAAAGGAGGAACTCGAGTAGAGTTGAAAGAAAATTTGGTCAGAGCAGTCAGAACTGAAGGATGTAGGCAAGCAGACAGTTGGCAAGCAGGCAGTTGGCCAGGGTGAGTGGGTGAGCTTGTGTGTTACTTTATTTAAGGGAACTGGTTTGTGGGAAGCCTAACAGAGGAAGGCATGGGGCTGATGCTGTCCTCTGCACTGTTATTGTGTATAGATATTTGTTACTGTGATGGATTTGGCTTTCTGGTATTTGAATAAATGTTTTTCTTCTGCCTTCCATGTGGAGAGTCTGTGGTATTTTGTAATTCATAATTGTCACTGAATTATCACAGAATTGTCACATTCATGGTCACTGTAGGTGCTGTGAATATTGCATTGGCACTAGACTTGCCCTATAAGGGACAGTTGATTAGCAGGTGAGGGTGACTATGGTGGACCATGTTTGTATGTTATAAGGGACAGTTGAAAATGGAAGGAGGAATTTAGGGGAGGAGGTCAGTGAGAGTGATGCCTCCTCCAAAATGAGAAGAAACAAAAGAGCATCAATGAAACAATTTTAAAATGCCAAAAGCAGAAAGAAGTGAAAAGGGAAATTTGGACAAGTGGAATAGCTTTGAAACCTGTCTGCTAAATTTTATTATATACTTTTTAAAAGGAAACAAATTGATATGGATTCATAGTTTCCTGTAAAGTCTTCTTTTTACATTCTTCTTTGTATGCAGAAATGTTCATTTTTGTTGGTGGCTGTCAAATTCAGAATAACAATTTTTTAAAGAAAAAAACATATGACAATAGGTACTTGGCTTTCAGGTGGCAAAATTCTCCCTTGATTCTTTCTAGAAAGTAACAAATTCATTTTCTACAAAAAAGAATGGCATTTGCAGTTTTTTAAAAGTCCTAAATAACAAAATTGGCTTTATTTTATTTTGAGAAAATAACCATAAACCAGACATTGTGAAATGCACTGTTCCAGTCACATTTTAACACAGCCACTCCAAATTTTGATTCTTTGGAGATTATAGTACTCCAAAATTCACAAAATCACAAATTCTGAGGTACTCAAAAATCCACAAAAAGTAAAAAGCCACACAGTGTCCACAGGTAAACACTTGTATTTAGGAGATTGGTTTCTGTACTAGGGAGGGTCTTGGCATCCCTAAAATCTCAGCACAGTTTCCCAAATGCAATCAACCATTCCCAGATAAATGAAGAGATGGGCTAATTCAATGAACTGGCCTTGGACAACAGACATTTTTATGTCTATTTAGTTTATCTTCTACATATTCAGAAGGTCAGTCAACAAGCATTTATTAGGCACTTAATATATGTCAAGTACTATGCTAAATCATTGTTAGCTTAATTTCTTTTGAGTAATCATGGATCTTATTGAGTAGATACATGATATTCTGGAACTTGAGGCATTTGGTATAATAACATTTCCCAACAGGGTTATCTAGAAGATGTCATCATTTATGAGGAGTACCTTGCCATGATAGTTAAAGACAACTTCAACAATAACATATATCTTCTTGCTTCATGTTTGACTTAACATTAATAATCAGAGAATTAGTTATTGCTGTGGTTGCTTTTATTAAGGAATTTTGTATGGAATTTTATTAAGGAATCTTGTATGGTGTTAACATGCAGCAGAGATTTCTAATAAGGAAAAGTCTTTAAGGCTGAGTTTTGCCCTACCAAGTCAAAAATTTTGTTTTCAGTAATCAACCATAAATACATAAATACACACACTAGTCTCATATTCTCTTTATCTTTTAGTTATATGCTTATAAAGATGTGGTTGGCTGTAGAAAATGTGAAAGTCTGATTGCTCTTTTCTGATATTTTAATCAAAGATGCCCTTGATCCATATAGTTCATTCTCATAAATACTTCACAAAGAAGAGAAGGTAGGCAGTGGATCAGTTGCTATTAATGACAGCCAACAAGTGTTTATTAAGGGTTTACTACGTATCAGGCACTGTGCTAAGCACTAAGGATACAAAGGCAGAAAGAAAACTACTTTGCCCTGAAGGAGCTCCCATTCTAATTGAGGAGACATGCAAATAGCTAGATACATAGTAGATCTATACAGAATTGATGGAAAGGGAAAGGCATTAACGTCTGGTGAGACTGTTTAAGGCCTCCTGTAAGAAAAGGGACTTTGAACTGAGTCTTGACAGAAGCCAGAGAAACCGAGGTAGAAAAAATACGTTGATGAATAATGGAAGGTTATGTTTAAGGAACTGCCAGTAGGTTGCCAAGGGAGAAAGGAGTAAGAAAGAAGACTTTGTATTTGATCTTGGAGTCTATAGGGAGTCTCTAGACCTCAATGAACAGTGGGTGACATGACTAGACCTCCACTTTGGAAAAATTACCTTAGCAGCTGACAGAGTATATATAGATTGGAGTAGGGATAGACTTGAGGGTGGAAACCAGCTAGAAGGACACTGCAGCATTCCAGACAAGAGGCAACATGGGCAGGAGTATGCTGGTAAATGTTTAACAATCAACTCAAAAAAAAAAGATACAAGTGACAAAATTTTAAGTTTAATCTGCTTTATTCACATTTTCTCCATTTTCTTAAGTCTAGACAATCATCACAGCAAAAAGATCAACTGCCAATTCATAGTTTGCGGGTTTCTGAGGTGTAAATGTTCACGTTAAAAATTTCACAGTTGACTCTCAAGATCAGATTTGAGATGGTTCCAGCACACCCTTGGTTGCAGGTCTGGTTGTAGCTGGATGAGAAAAGAATTGTTATGGAAATAGAAAAGACAAAATTTAGCAACTGTTTGGATGTATGGGGTGAGTGAGGCAGTTCAAGTGTGGTCGTTTCATTGACCCTGATGTTGAATTCAGATTATTAAAGAAATTCTGACAATTCTATTTCAGTTTATGTCTTTTTTGTTGTTCTCCTGCCAATTTAATCCAGGAATAGTCTTAAGATTGTGTGACTTAGTAAAACATCATAGAAATATATCTGCAGATTTGTTTTTACCTCCACTGAATTTTTTACTGTTTTATGAGGTAATACTATCTATAACCATCATTCCCCTCCTCAGAGTTTTATAAATGAGCTCACACTTTAACCAGGTGTTGCCCTGGGTTTGCTTTGGGACAAAGAGTAAGTGTTTGCTGGCTAAAGAAGTTTCTGGGCTCTTGTAGACTATTTTTTGTGGCAACTGCCTTACACTGAATAAACTTTTGTAGGAAGTGGTGATAATCAAAGTCAATATCTTTGTTTTATACTATTTCCCATTTTTGTCATTACTGGTTCATTTGAATAGGTTGGGTTGGAACTGATGGAAATACTTGTCATTTCTTCTCACCTTTATCTTTTAACCTGGTGTTGATTTTAACTTCTATTCTAAATAGTCAATGATCTGTTTATGTACAGGCAGCTGATTTTGAAACTACTCCCATTTCAATAATCAATCACTTCCTGTCAGCTGAGACATGGTTAAGCTCATTTTTGTGATTTTATTCAGTGCTTACAACGCTCCTGTCAGACTCTCTTCTTGAAGAAAACATTCCTGATATACAAGTATGAGATTTCCAGCAGCCCCAAAACCCCCAGTCTCCTTAGTGTCTTAAACTTAAAGCGGATTTTCTAGCACACTATCTGCCAGTTACCCCCTGCCTACCTTCCCATGGAAGTCACTGAGAATCAAAGCACATGTTGACTTGATTAGAGTATTGTTTTTACTTTTTCATAGAATTTTTCTAACTTTTCATTCTTTCCCAGTAGATGTTGTTGCATAAGCTTCCATTATTGTCATGGTGGTATTTTTGCTCATGTTTGTTATAAGCAGTGTAAAATGAGATGACCAAGTGTGGCATGAAATGATGTTTCTTTTTTCCCTCTGGGTGTTCAATGAAGCCAACTCTGTCAACTTGGATAAAAGCATAAACGGTATATTTATCAAATTTACAGATGATACAAAGCTAGAAGGGATAATTAGCGCATTGGATGACAATCAGGATTCTGAATGATCTTGACAGTCTAAAAAAATGGAATGAATCTAATGAGATGACATTTAATAGAGTTAAATGGAAAGTCTTATACTTCAGCTTAAGAAATTGACTTCATCAATACAAGATGGAATAAACATGGATGAATACAGTATATCTGGGGAAAGATGTGGAAATTTTAGTAGACTGCAAGCTCAAGAGGAGTCATCAGTGAGACAGCATGGTTGATAGAGAACTAGACTTGGAGTCAGAATTACTTGGGTTTAAATCCTGCCTCATACTTTTACGTAGTTTTTTGACCCTGGGCAAGTCATTTAACCTTTGTAATTTCCCTTTCCTTACCGATAAAATTATATCTCTTACAATTATTATCTCATTTTATCCTCAAAACAACCCTGGGAGGGAGGTGCTATTACTATCCCCATTTTATAGATGAGGAACC
The DNA here is from genome assembly GCA_023548195.1 of Bettongia penicillata ogilbyi. Taxonomy (NCBI): domain Eukaryota; kingdom Metazoa; phylum Chordata; class Mammalia; order Diprotodontia; family Potoroidae; genus Bettongia; species Bettongia penicillata. The sequence continues at coordinate 1,925,547 of JAJHZJ010000181.1, forward strand.
TGAAGCAAACAGAGGTGAAGTGACTTGCTCAGGATCACACAGATGCTACGTGTCTGAGGCTGAATTTGAACTTAGGTCTTCTTGACTTCACTCCCAGAACTCTCTTTATTTGCCATCTAGCTGTTATTGGTTTTTTTAATCATTACACATCATTACAATTACTTTTAGTTAAATAGCCTTTCAAAATAGCAACAAAATTAAAGCCAGAAACCCAGAGCCTGGATAGGGTATTTCATGTGCACACAAATTCCTAGATGAATCAGTATCAGAAGAGAGGGAAAACCTGGCCAGAGTGGAGCTCAGGCCTCAGGTGCCCAAATCATTGAGCTTATCTCAAAGGGTTTCTTCTTGATGGTTAAAGACCCCAGTTCCAGCCTCTGGAGATTCTAAGTGTAATAATAACCCATACATTATAGGGTGTTTCAAGGATCAAATGAAATAACATACACAAAGCACTTTGAAAACCTTGAAGTTCTAAATAAATGCTAGTTATCATCATCATCATCATGATTATCAAATGGGAGTCAAGAAAGTTAATTCCACCTCAGGTTTTCTTGAGAGGTAGAGCTTCCAGGAATAAGGAGTTGATAATTCCGCTATACTCTACCTCGGTCAGATAACATCTGAACTATTCTATTCACCTTCAAAACCTCTCATTGTAGGAATGACTTTAATAAGCACATGTCTAGAAAAGGAGAACCAGGATAGAGAACAGCCTTGATGGGAGCAGCTGAAGAAATTAGGGGTATTTTCCTTTAAGTATTTGAAAAACTGTCAAGTAAAATGATTGCGCTTGTTCTTTTTGGTCCTAGGAAGTAAAATGGGTGGAAGCAACAACAAGATAAACTCAAGTTTCACATAAGACAAAATTCCTAGTAATTTTAGCTATCCAAAAGTGAAATGGGCTTCCTTGGGAGGTAAAGAGTGCTTCTTCCCTGGAGCTTTTTATGTCAAGTCTGGTTAACCATATTTAAGATGTGCTGTATTGGGAGGGTTATTTTTTGCTTAGGTTAGTTAGACTAGCTTCTCATTGAAGCCTCTTTCAACTTTGAAATTCTATGATTCTGTGAACTCCTTTATTTGCCATTCCAACAAGAATTTTGGGGCCATTCTTCCATTTAGCTATAACTTCCTTTGACTTCTCATTCTGTTTATTGCAAGAACATCTATATTAATGTGCTTTAATTCTTCCAGTAGTATGTTAGTTCACTTGGTAAACTGCCTATTAACTATCAGCAAAAGTTAAACTAATGTTTATATATAGTATAAAATAGTATCATCAGCCCCCTCTGCTCTACTTTACACCATACTCTCTTTGTATGCAAAATGGAGCCACATAAGACTTAAGGCCATTAAATTTTTTTTTCTGTCCTAGGTTGACATGCCCCAAGCTATGCCATCACCTACTGATCAGCCCACTGGTCATAAGCATCTCTGGACTTACATAGGTTCACAACAAAAGCAACAACAAAATTCATCCTTGGAAAGACTTAATCTGTTGCCAGCACTTTACCCAAGGTCTGTCTAGCATAGGGGAACCAACCAGTGTTTACACTCCAGTGGCATAAATTAAGCTGGAGAAATAACACATATAAATACATTTGCAGACCTTAAAGTGCTAATTGTTACCATATGTCCTCCACTTATTGCTTTTCCCGTGTCCTTTGATGAGTTAAGTGAAGAAATAATTACCATGATTCATTTAACAAATGACAGTTTATTTGAACCATATCCTGGACCCAAGGTCCTCTTTGGGGAAAAATCAGTTGTTAGTGGTAGAATTTCAGTAACAATGACAATCTGAGACACAAGACCTTATTGGCATCCTTTATAATTCCAGGTAGGTAAACAACTCTTCTCCCAATTTACAACCCTGGCTCTAATTATGGTAATTTTTATTGATTCTGACAAAGTAAAACTTTTTTTTAAAAGTACATAAGAAGCTATAAAATGTCATAGGGGTTAAGCCTGTGGTCTATTCTGCCCATATTCTGTCTGCAACAGTGACAAAAAGATACTTGTCCAGGTGTGAGTTGAATTTGATGGACTTTGAGGCCCCTTTCAGCTCTGAGATTCTGTGATCCTTGTACCCTCCCCGCTCCTGGTATCACCTTATCTCCTCCCATATGCCTGGTAGGATTTTACTCTAAGCTCTCAATTAATTTTTGCTAAGGCATCAGATAATAATTGCTTAAGATACTCCACCCTCCTGAGGGATAATTTTAACAGGAGAAAGAAAAAATAAGCTTTCAAGATTCAAGGGGAAATGTATCTCCAAATAATGGAACTTTGAATTATATGACATGTAGTCGAGGGATAGCTTTAATATTCTCAGATCTCACCTCCCCCAGTCCAATGTGCTCCTGAAGATGTGCCCTGTAGATCCTCTATTCATGGATTAGGACAAAGGGATGACAGGAAGAAAAGATTTGGAGACCCTGAGAAGAGTGTGATAGAAAGAGGAGTATACACTCTCCATCTCATCTCTGAGATGGCAGTCTGGACTTCTGTCCCATACATCTTTGTAATTCTAAATTCTATAAATCCTCCATAAATAGATGAAACAGATTAAGTAATGAGTTTCTTTTTCATTAGGTGCATCCTGGATAGCAATTTATTTTTATTTTCCTCTCCTGATGGCCTGGGACATGGGCTGTTTCTCATCTATAATAGGTTTGAGCCTACTTTGTACAGATATGTGAATTTTGGAATGTCTTTGCAAACTTCCACATGAATCTGTGCTTCCTCTACTTTGCCTCATCCGGTCCAAACTGATCTCAGTAATGTTGTATAATAATCATCACTAACATCTACAAAGCATTTTAAGTTTGTAAATATGTTACCTAAGATCAGAGCTTTAGAGTTGGAAGGAATTTCAGAGATCATCCAGAGCAGCCCCATTGTTTTACAGATAAGAGAATTAGAGCACATGAAGTTGTGACTTATTCATAGATAGTAACTGTCAGAAGCGGAATTTGAACCCAGAGTCCTGTCAGTTCTCTAACTCCCTGCTTCCTGTCATCTGATTCTCCCAACAGTACAACTCTAAAATGTTTGACAATTTTTCAATATTCTTCAATCTGTGAATAAGAGCCTTTAATTCAGTGAGGAAGGCTTTAGTATTATCCCCATTTTACAGAGCAAGGAACTGAGGGTCCAAGAAATTAAGGTATTTTCCTGTGGTCACACAGCTAATACACATACAGCATAAGATTCAAATGCAGATCTCTCTTGACTTCAAGTGCTGCATTCTTTCTGTCTTATAATGCTGCCTCTTCACTGAAATAAAAAAAAAACAACACCATGTATTTCTATTATTAAGGTTTCTAATAAATATCACCAGCACAGCTGTATTTTGAAAAGAGAATACACAACTTTAGTTGAGAAGTTTTTCCACCCAGCTAAGCTTTTCTTGCAATGCGAAATGTTTCAGATGTGAGGGAGGCTAGGGTGATGGCCCAGGAGATATTATGTTAATGAATAACTAGATGAACATTCAAAATGATTTGCATAGAAGGAACCTGACCCCAGCCCCTCTTTGATGAGGAAGTCCCCGAGGAGATGCCCCAGATAATGGGCTTTTCCTTCTCAGCCAGAAATCTGAGAGAAAAGTCACCGAGTCTAGGAAAACAGGTTCACAGTTTCTCTTTCATCCAGAGAACAATTGGAATACATAACCGCATTTTCCATCAAAACAGTCACACTCCAATTGCCTGTATTTATTCTAATGTTTGCTACGAAAATATATCATATCCTTGGATGGCTGTCACCAATGCAAAGTAGTCAACAAAATTATGCCACCGGCATAGCTGTGGTAAATTTCATTCCCTGAATAGATTTTAGTGTCTCAAGGCCGGAGTCTGTTTTTCAGGTGATCTTGCACATAATAGGTGTTACAAAAGAACCAAATTTCCCTAAGTCAACTTGCCTTCAACATTGTAAGAGAAAAAAGATTTACTGACTCAATGGGGTATGTAACCTGGATTCACATTTAAGCAACCATGACATTCCACCATTCCCTGACCATCTTTGGTTTAAGTGCTAGTTTATTAATCCCAAATAGGATTATAGGTCCAGAATTGGAAATGACCTTTAAAGTTATCATGCCCAATTCTCTTATTTTGCAGATGAGGAAACTAAGGTTGGGGCAAATTAACTGATTTATCCAAAGCAGATATCCATGCGTAGAAAGTGACAATGCCAGAATTCAAACTTGGGTTCTTTGGCTGCAAATTCAGTGCTTTTTGGACTACATCTCCACTGCGTTTCCCTCTTTTTGAATATCCCTTCAAGAGTCAGCTATTTTTCTTATCCAGCCTCCCTTCTTCATCTGTATCTTCTCTAGGATATCTATCAGGACCACCCCAGGATGGCTCCAACTTCTCCCTCAATCTTTTCTGGTGCTATAGAATTACATCTACGTTAACGAGAGATAGCAAAGTACATATACAAAGTTGTATCAAATCATCTCAGTTAAGAAAGCTTCAAGAAAACCTTGTCTGTGATTCCCTACTTTCTCCAAAGAGGGAAGTTGATGTCAATTGTTTCTGAAAGAAATATATGACAAAATGTGTGGTTGTTTTAAACCTCTTTTTCATAATACTAAGCCTGTTGTGAATTGTAAATTGCATGAAATAATCTTGTTTTCCCCATTACAAAAATTAAAAAGGCAGATATGATTGTATACAGAACTCCACAAACAACTTTTATTTTTAAAAGACATATACAAAAGAGGTGATTGACTTGAGCAGGGATGAGAGAAAAGATTCATTTGCAAAGGAAAGTGATATAAAAAGTTTAAGGTCATCAAAAAGATTTAAAAAGTGTAGAGAAGATGGAAGCCATACAACTGGGTAAATAACAGATTCTAGAGTGTTTAAGGTCACAATGATATAGACTGGTGAGGAAAACTAAAGATAAGAAAAAAGGCAAGTTTTTGGCTATGTCAGGGGAAAGAAGATAAAAAAAGGATAGCTTCCAGCCTGATGCTCAGGTTGAACAAAACTCTAATAGCTAATGACAGTTTTCTCAGCCAAAGAGAATGATCTTTGGGCTGGAAAAGACAGAACACTTTTAGAGAATTATTACTTACAATAAGATAAGGAGACTAAGGGAGAACTTAGCTGTCTTTGATGTGCTCGAGTCATCTGTACACAAATGAATCACATCCTTGGGTACTAAAAGAACTAGCTGCTGGCTGTTGATTTGTGTCTCCATAAATGATTATGGTGATTTTGTTGTGGAAATATGGCTATGAAATAATGCATATGCTGTCAGAAATTGTTGATGTGTTGGTTAGTTTCACTAAATTTTTGTCTGTTCCTATTTTGTTTTAAATCTTTGCTATAGGGAAAGGCTCACTGGATAACACCTTTCAGGTTGCTCACTCCCCCTCCCCAAACTCACTCCTTTTTCTCCTCAAGGCCTCATCTTTCTTCATTTCTCCCAACTTAATAATTACAGCATTATCCTTGGCACCTCACTCACTTTCTGTCATGCTATTTGTAACATCTTCATTTCAGATCTATATTTCATGTCCTTCCCATAGTCATAGCAAATCTACTGACAGCACATATTATGTTTGTTGTTTAGAAGACATCATTTGTGTTACCTCACTCCCCCACATCCTATATATCTAATCAGTTGCCAAACGTTGCTGTTTCTACCTCCTCAACATAGTCACCCAGTTCCCATGCCCTCATCCCCTCTCACCTAAACTGTTGTTGGCCTACAATTTGGTCTCTCTACTTTATCTCCTTTTTCTACTCCTCTCCATCTTCCACAAGGCTTCCAAAGTGATTTTATTTAGGCACAGATCTGATTATATCATTCCTCTACTCATTAAACTTCCATGGTTCCCTACTGGTTCTACAATAAAATAAGTATCAGCTCCTCAGGTTGCTTTTTAAATTACTTTGCAACTTGGTCCCAACCTATCTTTTCACTCTCAAGACAGCATCGCTCCTTTTCTGGTACTCTATGGTCTAGCTAAAAAAATGGTACTCATAGAATTCCATCTCCCATCTCTGACTTTGCCCTGGTTCATCACTAATCCTAGAATGACCTCCTCACTTCCTTCAAGACACAGGTCAAGCACCACTTTATTACCTTTCCACATTCCCTTGTTTGTCCTTCCTCTTTATGTTATTTTTATATTCTGTTTATACTGTACATATTGCAAGCAAACAAGGATGTGATCCTCATCCCCACCTCCAGCTCAGTTAATGTAGTCACAGAATTCAGTTACAGATAATGAAGTTTTAATGTGCTAATAATGTGTAAAACTAACTATAAAATTATGACCACACCCAATGATCCCTTTATGAAATGGAAACTTCACTCTTTCATGGAATTAAAGAGAGCAGCTTCATTAAGGAAACAAAAATTTGGACATGCTTTTTAGGTCTTTCAATAGCTAAGCCCTGGAGGGAGTCCCCATCCAATAAGGCAAGCTTAAGAGTATTTTGTGGAGGAGACACTGATGGGGGTGGGGGATGGGGATTTCTCTCTCCCCATTAGACATGGAGTTTAGAGGTGAGTTGGAAACTGTATATTAAAAGGAAGAGCAAGTTTTACGTAGTAGATTTGCAGTTTCATGGGCAGTCATCTTTTTATTATTATTGTTATTATATTATGTTATGGAAACACTTGTTTTATTTCATAAATTAAAAGCAAAATTAAGAAAAAAAAAGAAGTGACTTGCCCAGAAGGAGACACCCTAATCAACTGTTTAAGAATTCATCAGGTCAAGTGAGTTCAACATGGCTAGAGAGAGAATCTCCCAAGAGAGAAAGCAGTTTTTAAGAGCTTAACCTTTGGCAACAGAAAAAATGTCTGTGGACTCAACAGAGAATTGAGTTGTGGAAGAAGCAGACCCAAGGAGCCCAGGTGAGCAAACAACCCAGAAGAAATAATTACCTTAGGGAAATCTTTGTGAGGATGCCACAAAAAGAGAGAGGACTTACAGATCCCGAGGTTAGGAAACTGAGCTGCCTACACACATGTGTTCCCTAATGATGGACCACACTATCATTGTACTCTTAAATTTGTGTCCACTCCTCCCACAGAGACTATGTGTATTTGTAGGATCATCTGCCTCCCCGATTTCTGAAAGAGGGAGTGTTTTGTACCTACTGTATGCTCTCTTAGTAAGTACCTTTGCTGAGGGTTAATGGTGTCTACTGGCTAATTGTTGATTAGAAGCACATTGGTGAAGGCTCATGAACTATAGACTTAGGAGAACAGACCCACAAAATTACCCCTAAGTCATAGCTGCCCTCTAGGGACCCAAGTCAAAGTATGAGAAGTTGGAAAATAACACAGAGGGAACATCACACATTTATTTTATATCTACTTGTTTTATGTACATGTTGCCTCACTCAATAGAATGTAAGCTCCTTGAGAGCAGGGATTGTTTCATTACCTTTCAGCTTTGTGTTCCCAGCACTTAGCACAATGTTTGGTGCATCATGAGAATTTAATAAATGCTCGATGATTGACTGACTGATCAACTAAGGAATTTGTCCAGTCTTTTCTCAGTCAGTCCAACTCTTCAAAACTGCATTTGAGGTTTTCTTGGTAAAGATACTGGAGTGAGAGGGTTATATTTGGAAATTAAAGCAAAATTAAAGCAAAAGGCATCAAAAAAAACTTAAAAATAATTAAAAAGGAAAGATCATAGAAAATGGGAGAGGTACCACAGGATTAAAGAAGTTCTAATGTCCTGTGTTTTACAAAATGAGGAAATTAGAATCCTACAAACTATATAGGCTAGTGAGTTTGACTTTGAAAACTGATAAAAATGTATTTGATGTACTGTAAAAAGGAATGACTAGTCAATATCTAGAACAGAAAGCAGCTCAAGCATAAACAGTCAGCATAACTATGTCAGGTTATATCAAAATAATCTCATTTCCTCTTTTTTATAGGAGAATGATATAGATATAATTTACCCAGAGCAGAGCAAAGCATTCAGTAAAGTCTCATGCTATTCTCATAGAAGGGATGGAGGGATATAGGGTAAATGATAATAAAATTAGATGTTTTCAGAAGTAGTTCAACACTCACTGGGGGAGAAAAGTGTCATTAGTGTTCGATGCAAACTTGGAAGGCAGTACATACGATACAGAGGAAAGAACTCAAACTCTGAAGTCAGATGGGCTTAGGAACCAATCCTCTTTCCTACTTACTTCCTATATGACTGTGGGCATGGTATGTAACCTTTTGGGGCCCTAGTTTCTTCATATATAAAATGAAGGTGTTGAATTAGATGGTTTCTAAATTCCCTTCTAGTTCTAAACTTGTGATCCTATGAAAGAAGTCTCCAGTGAAATGTCCCAAAGACCTGTCTTTGACTTTATACTATTTAACAAATTTGTCAATGACTTGGATAAAGGCCTAAATAGCAAGTTTAAAATTTCCAACACAAAATTGGGAGAGATAGCACACTGGATACCTATTAGGATCTAAAAAGACCTCAACACATTAAAATTTTAGACTAGATTGAATAGAGTTCAATTTTTAAAGTAATTAACTTGATCAAGTAATGTACTTGTGAAGTTTATTTTTGGAATTAAAGTATAAGATAGAGCAATTCATTAAAAAATAAAAGACCTCGAGGTTTTAGTAGAGTGCAAGCTAAAGATAAATCAACAATGTGATGTGCTCACCAAGAAAGCTAACTAAATCTTAGGCTGTTTTAGGAGAGGCAGAGCATTCAGGAATAAATGTGTGACAGTCTAACTATATTCTGCTGTGTCGTGCAACATATGGAGTACCAGTTTCTGTTTTAGGTTTCTCATTTTAGATAAGACAAGGGTAAGCTGGTATGTTTCCAACATCCAGGATAGGGCAAGTAGGATGATGAAGGGCTTTGAGTTCATGACATTACCTGGATCAGTTGAAAGAACTGGAGCCTAGAGAGGAGAGGACTCAAGGGACACTTTAGAACTCTCTTCAAACATTTTAAGGGCTGTTTTAGGCTGCTTTGTTTGACCCTAGAGGACAGAATTGGGGGTGATAAGTGGACGTTACTGAAAATTCCAGCTTTTCACTAGGAAAAAAAACTTTAAATAAAACAATTAGAGCTGTTAAAAAATGGAATGAAATGCTACAGGTCTTCAATTTAGAAACTATATGACCCCTTGGTAGGTTAATGGTAGAAGACCTTCTTTCTTCATGTATGAATTGGAGTAGATGTATACTGATGTCCCTTCCAACTCTGAGATTTTGTGATTCGGCCATTATTTCCCAGTTTTTCCATTGATACTTTTACCACTGAGTTAAATTCTATGGACTCTTCCTAATTCTAGGTGGTGAAAATTTCTTCTTTTCATAGATATTGCCTGGAGGATAAAATGAGAGAAGAATCACATTCCTATGAAACATTATGGACTAGATGTTTAGAGAACTCATAGGATACAAGTTCTGGTATTCCCACACTTTGGAAAAGAATGGAATATGCCCATTTTTAAATAGAAAGAAGTTACTTCCAGATATGGACTAAGAAGTAAATAATAGCTATAAAAATATTTTAAAAAAAAAGCCTTAACATGATGACAGGAGCAAGGTTAGGCGCAACTTAATGAAAGTTGGATACTTTGAACTAAATTCATATATTGTGTGTATCAGACCTGACTCTCTGCATCAAAGCTGACCATCTCCTTTTGGATATACAAGTATGCTTTACATGTGGAGGAAGAACCACAGCTATGTGGAAGGGATAAGATTTGGGCCACTCATTTTCGCCCTGGTTCTCAGGACAGCAGTCATAAATCACACATCAGCACAGTGCACAGAGCACCAAAAATAGGACATATGAAACAAGCAAAAGGAGGAGTTATCATTGAGCAGACACAATTTTAGTTTTCTTTATACAAGTCTTTTTTAGATAAGATCAAGATTTCTTTCAACTCAATAATATTGGATCCCTCTTTAATGAAAATATCATTTTAGCTACTAGAAACTAGCTACAAATTCAGTATCCAAAGATGAATCTCAGATCAAGTCACATTAGAAGTCATGCATACTGGTTGTTGTAGTTTATGTAATGTATGTGGGGGGGGGGTTTAGTTTTCAATTTATTTATTTTTAGTTTTCAATATTTACTTCTATAAATTTTAAATTTTCTCCCTCTCCCTCCCCAAGATGGCATGCAATCTAATATGGGTTTTACATACATTCCTATTAAACACATTTTCACATTAGTCATATTGCACAGAAGAATTATAACAAATAGGAAAAACCATAAGAAAGGAAAAATAAAACAAAAAAGAAAATAGACTGTTTTGCTCTGGATTCTGTTCTTTCTCTGGATCTGGATGGCATCCTCTATCATGAGTCTCCTGTAATTTTTTTAGGTCCTTGCATTGCTGAGAAGTCCATCACACACTGTGGCTGTTTCTGTGAACAATGTTCTCCTGGTTCTGCTCACTTCACCTTTAGCATCAGTTCATATAAGTCTTTCCAGGATTCTCTGAAGTCCACCTGTTCATCATTTCTTTTAGAACAGTAGTATTCCATTACATTCATATACCACAACTTGTTAAGTCATTCCCCAATTGATGGACATTCCCTCAATTTCCAGTTCTTGACCACCACAAAAAGAACTGCTATAAATATTTTTGTCCATGTGGGTCCTTTTCCCATTTGTATGCTCTCTTTGGGATACAGCCCTAAAAACAGTATTGCTGTGTCAAAGGCTATGCACGTTTTTATAACCCTTTGGGCATAGTCCCAAATTGCTCTCCAGAATGGTTGGATCAGCTTTCAGCTCTATCAACAATGAATTAGTGTTCCAACTCTCCCACATCTTCTCCAACATTTATCATTTTCCTATTTTGTCATGTTTAGCTAATCTTATAAGTGTGATGTGGTACCTCAGAGTTGTTTTGATTTGCATCTCTTTAATCAATTAGTGATTTAGAGCATTTTTTTATATGACTACAGATAGCTTTAATTTTTTCCTCTGAAAACTGCCTGTTCATACCCTTTGACCATTTATCAATTGGGGAATGACTTGTATTCTTGTAAATTTGCCTCAGTTCTCTATATATTTTAGAAATGAGGCTTTTATTACAGACACTAGTTGTAAAAATTCTTTCCCGGTTTTCTGCTTCCCTTCTAATCTTGGTTGCATTAGCTTTATTTGTACAAATGTTTCAATTAAAGTAATAAAAATTATCCATTTTGCATTTCATAATGTTCTCTATCTCTTATTTGGTCACAAATTCCTCCATTCTCCATAAGTCTGACAGATAAAATATTCCTTGCTCCCCTAATTTGTTTATAGTATCAGCCTTCATACCTAAATTGTGTATCCATTTGGACTTTATTTTGGTATATGGTGTCAGATGTTGGTTTATGCCCAATTTCTGCCATATTATGGTTTTCTCAGTAGTTTTTGTCAAATAGTTCTTATCCCAGAAACTGAGGTCTTTGGGTTTATCAAACAGTAGGTTGCATATGTATGCATTTTTATAGATATTATTTTGATTTGGTGTTCTTCTCCAAGGAAAAGTGAATATTATAATGAACTTCCTCCTAATGAAGCTGGCTTTGCTATAGACTAGAGCGGGATCCAGTGGCTAGTGCCACTGTGAAAATCAAATCTAGATGTACATTCTTAAATCTCAGGGAAATCCATGGAAAACAAATTCTAAACAGGGTGAACCCAGGCATCTTAATTTACATCCAGAAACATTTGAAAGGATATGACTTAGGTCTGAAGTTATTTTCCTACGGAAGCCTCTAGATTCCAGATAGACCAGCCTTGGTCCAGTGATAATGTCTTGCTCTAGGAGAACCTACTGGAATGTTGAGCTACAATCAAGGTCTCCCTGACACAATCCACTAAGCTGATCAGAGCCCTCAGGAAAGACCCCAGAGTTACCCTGAACACCACGGAGATTTCCTGGAACCACTTCAAAGCTGCAATTAGGAATTTTTGTACCTGAGAAAAGTAACAGGAAATGTACCTTCAGGTGTTGTGGAGTGAGAGGGAGAGGCAGAGATTCAAGGGAACTGGCTTGTACTGTGTGGGAGTATATACTATTTGGTAGCTCCCTACTTTAACTAATTATTGTTGCTAACTAGAAGTTTGGCAATACATGAATAGTTTAGGGAGAGGCTATAATGGTAGGAGAGCAGCGCAAATGGATATATCTTATACTCTTTTCTATTCACCTGCCTTTCCCATCAATTGACATCACTCCTGTCATCATGACAGTTCAGCGTTAGATGGTCATTTCTCTGCATCTTTCTGATCAATCAACAAGCACTTTCTATATTTGAAGGTATTGTGCCAGGTACAAGGAATACAAAGACAAAAGTGAAACAGTTCAAGGAATTTATAGTATGTATATATATAGGTATATGCAAAAAAGATACAAACAATTTTAGGGGGGACACAGTATCAGTCACATAAAAAGTGACACTTGAGCTAGACTGTGAAAGAAAGTAGGAATTCAAAGAGGAGGAGGTGAGGAGGGAGTGCATGGAAGACAGTGCAAAGGCACAGAGATGGAAAGGAGAGATGGGGTGCTATGTGGGAGAAACAGTTAGAAGACCAGTGTGGTTGCACTGTAGTACATGAGAAGGGGAGTAAGTAGCACTAAAGCTAGAAGACACTAGGTCATAAGAGCTGTAAAATCATTAAAGGGCACAGTCTTGAGCAAACACTTACAGGGATATTCTCCACAATGTTTTAATCACGTGGGAGGGAGGAAGGAGGATATACTGTCTCCTCCTACCTCTTGGTCCAGCCACAGGAGTGAAGGGCAGAGTCTTACTGAAGTTGAGAGAGGACAGAAGCTTATGGTGGCAGGACTCATTCCCATGCACTTAAATGCCCCTTCTTGCTTCTTTGTTGGCAATCTAAAGTCTCCTTTATATGTCAGATGGAAGTCTCTAGCCAAGTCAGACAAAAGTGATGGACAGTTAAGGCCCTGCTTAGCTCTGTCATTTGGTATCAGGGCAAACTCATGTCTCCCATGTGTCCCCAGAACAGAGTTTTAAAGGTTGGGATCCCTCCACTATTTCCACCCACACATTCTTCATCCTAACTTTAGCTCAGGTAGGATGTATCCCTTGGGGCCACCAAGATTCATGGGAATTTGTGATTCCTGGCTCTGACCTTCTTAGATCCTGGTGGGGGGCTTTGGCAGCACCAACTTCAGGGCAGGAAATAAGTTCTTGCCTTCTTGTGCAAGGACCTATAACCATTTTGCAAATACCTCTGAAGTAGAATGGAAGGATGAAGAGTAAAAGAGAGCTTTTGGTCCAACTTTTCTAAATTCCCCTCCTTCTAATTGAAAGTACATGAGGCAAAGCCCTGAATGCCTAGCCTCATCTCATATTTTGGTGGCTTAACACAGCTTATATTTCCTGAAAATGCTTCGTAAAAATTCTAGGAAGTAGCTTCTGGAAAGTATTATATAAATATAAGTGGAAGAAAAAAAACTTTTCTTGGGGAGTTTCTTTCACTCACTATTATTAACCATCTTATTTAGGTGCCAATAAATACTATACCTTATTCTTTCTCCTTTAAATGATCGGTGTGAGGATGGATTACAGGGGAAGAAAGAGAAAAGACATTTTTTTCCCTTTACTTGCCCTTTTTGGCATAATAGATGCCTTGTGGCATAGGAAAAGAGGCAAGAACTAGATTTAGATCTCTGTTTTCCTTGTAGTAAAATAGAATTGTTTCTTTCAGCTCACTTAGTGAAAAAGGCAAGTCCTTAGTACACCCAGTCATTGAATTAGGAAAAGACTCTCAGTTTTTTTCTCTGCTTAAAGTCTACGAAGCCTTTCCACTAAGCTACCTATGATAGGAGGATAACATCCTGGACTCAGGTCCTGAGTTGTCCACATAAAATTTCTAAAACAGATGCAGGTCTTCAGGCCCTGATCTGCAGGGCCACTTTAAGTTCAGGAACATTGATGAAGAGGATCCACTTATTAGCGTTTCCATGCTACTTGTCCTGGATAGTAGCCCCATCTCCTACCAGCCATGGGGAGAATATTGCAGTGAATATGGTGAGCAGTTACTCAAATCAGAAAAGTATATTGGACGGAGGGGATGATGGAATGAGACTGACTTTTTGATGTACTGCTAACAAACAGCAAGCTTGTGATCTGTACTGTGGAAAGATTGAATGCAACTGAGCTATGACACGCTGTAAACAGCTCCCTAGGCCTGAGTGTCTGCAGGTAATGCTTTCACATTCTTAGGATGAAACTGACAGTGTTATGTCAAGCATGGCATTTTAAGGCTTGTTTTTCTTTAAAGGATTTTAAGACTGTGCAAAACAATGACAAGAATTCTTAAGTTTCTATAACTGGTGGCTAAATGGCAATACTACTACTGTCATCTCCTTGCTAAGCAGTACAGGGAAGTGTTACACCAAAATTTAGAACTTGACTTTCTGATATAAGCCCCCTGTTGTGACTTCCCTAAAGCTAAAAAGAAGAAATCATACTTAAGAAAATTATTTTCACATCTACTACACCTAGAAGGGGTGTTTATATTGAGAGTGATTCAAATCAAAATTTCTCTAATTCTAATTGAATTCAAAGAAACTTATATTTTACTGGAGGAGTAAAACATGCATATAAACTAGTAAATACAAATTATATACAAAGTAATTTCAAGACGGAGAGGTTGCTAATAGCCATGCAAATTGGAAATAAGGAAGAAATAAATTTTGGATACAGGGGGCCACTTTTGCAAAGGTCTAGAGACAGAAAATGTAATGTCTTGTACAGAAACAACTAGTAGGCCATTTGACTGGAGCAGAATGTTCTGGAAGAGGAGTAATATTAAATGAGACAAAAAACGTAGGTGGAATCCATGTTGTAGAAGATTTTTTAATGCCAGGCTTAAATGCTAGAGTGCATACGGACCAGAATAAATCCAACACCATTTCTCAAAAACAAAAAACCCAGTTCATTACACAGGAAGTAAGCTAACAACGTCATCTTCCTATATGGAGTTAGGAAGGGGAAAGGAGAAGGAAATAAGCATTTCTTAAGTGCCTAGGTGAATAAAGTAGATAAAGCATCAAACCTGAAGTCTACAAGACATCTTCCTGAGTTCAAATCTAGCTTCAGACACTTATTAGCTGTGTTACCCTGGGAGAGTCACTTAACCCTGTTTGCCTCAGTTTCCTTATCTGTAAAATAAGCTGGAGAAGGAAATGGGAAACCACTCTAATACCTTTGCCAAGAAAACCTCCAATGGGGTCACAAAGAGTCAGACATGACTGAAAAAAATGAACAAGAAGAAATCAGGAGAACTGGGTTTATAACTTAACTCTAGTATTAACTTTGGGCAAATCATTTAATCTCTCTAAGTCCTTATTTCCACACCTGAATAATGAAGGAGTTGGACTAAATGATTCCTAAGGACCTTTCCAGCTCTAGCATTCTGTGGACATTTACATCTACAGCAAATCCCTATTGGATATTTTCATTATCTCACTTAAAGTAGTAGAAGCTACAGATAGACTGAGATCTCTCATATACACAACCATTCAAATTAAGCCTTAAAAAATTTCCAGTGGCAAATGCAAATTATCTTTTAATTATTACTATCCCTGACCATTTATCATAGCACAAATAACCTAGAGTTGTATCTGATTCTTCCTGCCCATAGTGCATGGGCAATGCTGGTCATGGAGTTTTCTCCACAAAGATATTATGGTAGTTTGCTATTCCCTTCTCCAGTAGATTAAGGTAAACAGAGGCCAAACGACTTGCCCAGGGTCACACAGCTAGTAAGTATAGGCCCTGAGTTCACATTTGAACTCAAGTCTTCCTAATACCGGTTCAGCACCCTATTTATCCTTTGAGCCACCTAGCTGACTTCTTAGAGCCAATCAAAAAAGCTGGCCAAGATAACAACAGCATCAGATCTCTAGGATTCATTAGTTGTTACAAAGGAGCACAAGTTTTTAAGTCACAGTTTGTTGATACCCTTTTAGAAAAGGAGAAAACTCAAGTTATTTGTTCCAATCTCCCAACTTCACTCTGAATGTCACATAAATTAACCTGCAGAAATTTTATAAATGTTCTGTTTAAAGATTCATACGGAAACAGATTCTATGAAAAATCTAGCTTGACATATTTGTAACATTAAAATAATAGAACATATGGCATTCTATATTTCTAGCTAAGTTATAAAAACTGATTTTTATAGTCCTTGGTGAAACGAGTTTAAATCTCTGGAGAAAACGGGTTGAGGTTTTTTTATATATGAAAGGCTATACTATTAAAAAATAGAAGAGAAGGACCTTTTGCAACTGTGCTAGAGGGAAGAATTCTTAGTCAAATAGGGGCAATCACAAAAGATAAAATATATACTTTTGATTACATGAAATTGAATTTTTTTCACATCAACATCAATGCAGCTGGGATAAGAAGGGACACTCTTGACTAGAAAAACCTCTTTCATGCTGATGGAATGATATCCAAGATATATAAGCAATCAGCACAAATAATAAGAGCAAGAGTCATTCCCTAGTGGATATGAGTGGTCAAACTGAAATGAAAATCAAAACAACTCAGAGGTTTCACATCATTCCCAGCAATTGGTGATGACAAAAGATGGAAACGGTCAGTGTTAGATAGGGTTGTGAGAAAGGTTGATACTCTAATGCAGTGTTGGTGGAGTTGTGAATTGTTCCAGTCATTCTGGAAAGCATTCTGGGATTATACTTTTTAAAAGTCACTAAAATGTCTATACCTTTTGACTCAAAGATACTACTGCTTAATATATACTTCTGGGAAGTTTAAGATGGAAAGAAAAATTCTATGTATATCAAGATATTCACAATAGCAATTTTTGTGGTGCTAAAGAGTTAAAAACAAGAAAATTGCTATCCATTGGAGAATAGCTAAACAATTTCAGTATATGATAGAATATTAATATGTTATACAAAATGACAAATAAGAAGAATTCGGAGAAGACTAACGAATTGATACAAGATAAAGTAAGTAGAACCAAAAAAACAATATATGCAATGACAACAATATCAATGAAAAGAAAAAAAATGTAATTGAATACTGCTCAATTATAATGACCAGGAAGTTTGACCATGGAGAAGTTGATAAAATACTCCTACTTTCTTTGCAGAGGTGGGAGAGTATGGGTATGGAATATTGCATTTACTATCAAACTTGGTTGATGTATTGCTTGGTTTCACTGAACTGAATGTTTTCCTCTATTTTTATCTCTTTTTTTTCTTTTTTTTAAAATTTATTTATTTATTTAACTTTTTACATTCATTTTCACAAAATTTTGGGTTCCAAATTTTTTCCCCCTTTTATCCCCTCCCCGCACCCCAATACCCCAAGCAATCTAATTTTCCCTATCTCCAATCTGCCCTCTCTTCTGTCATCCCTCCCTTCTCTTGTCTCCATCTTCTCTTTTCTCCTGTAGGGCCAGATGACTTTCTATTCCTCATTAACTGTATGTCTTCTTTTCTAGTAGCAACACAAAACTAAACAGTTGTTCCTAAAACTTTTAGTTCCAAATTCTCCCCATCCCTCCCTCCCCATCCATTCCCTTTGGGAAGGCAGGCAATTCAATATAGGCCATATCTGTGTAGTTTTGCAAATGACTTCCCTGATAGTCGTGTTGTGTGACTAACTGAATTACCCTCCATCCTACCCTGCCCCCCATTGTTTCTCTTCTGTCTTTTGATCCTGTCCCTCCCCAAGTGTTGACTTCAAATTGCTCCCTCCCTTCCCTCATCCCCCCCCTTGCTTATCTCCTTCTCCCCCACTTTCCTATACTGTAAGATAGGTTTTCATACCAAAATGTGTGTGCATTTTATTCCTTCCTTTAGTCAAATGTGATGAGGGTAAACTTCTTGGTTATTTTTTTTTCTCAGCTCTCCTCTTTTTCCCTCCACTAAAAAGTCTCCTACTTGCCTCTTAAATGACATATAATTATCCCATTCCATTTCACCCTCTTTCCTCCCACTACATTTCTCTCTCAGCATTTACCTTAATTTCTTTTAAGATATGGTCCCATCCTATTCAATTCAATCTGTGCTCTCTGTCTCTGTATGTGTGTGCATGTGTGTATGTGTGTGTGCGTGCATGCATGTACATGTGTGTGTGTGTGGTCCCACCAACTACCCAGATACTGAAAAGTTTTAAGAGTTACAAATATTGTCTTTCCATGTAGAAATGTAAACAGTTCACTTCTGGTAAGTCCCTTAAGACTTCTCTTTGCTGTTTACTTTTTCATGCTTCTTCTCATTCCTGTGTTTGAAAGTCAAATTTTCTTTTCAGCTCTGGTCTTTTCATCAAGAATGATTGAAAGTCCTCTGTTTCATTGAAAGACCATATTTTCCCCTGAAGTATTATACTCAGTTTAGCTGGGTAGGTGATTCTTGGTTTCAGTCCTAGTTCCTTTGACTTCTGGAATATCCTATTCCACGCCCTTCGATCCCTTAATGTAGGAGCTGCTAGATCTTGACTTATCCTGATTGTATTTCCACAATACTGGAATTGTTTCTTTCTAGCTGCTTGCAAGATTTTCTCTTTGAGCTGGGAGTTCTGGAATTTGGCCACAATGTTCCTAGGAGTTTCTCTTTTTGGATCTCTTTCAGGCGGTGATCGATGGATTCCTTCAATACTTATTTTGCCCTCTGGTTCTAGAATCTCAGGGCAGTTTTCCTTGATAATTTCTTGGAAGATGATGTCTAGGCTCTTTTTTTGATCATGACTTTCAGGTAGTCCCATAATTTTTAAATTGTCTCTCCTGGATCTATTTTCCAGGTCAGTTGTTTTTCCCATGAGATATTTCACATTCTCTTCCATTTTTTCATTCTTTTGGTTTTGTTTGGTGATTTCTTGGTTTCTCATAAAGTCATTAGACTCCATCTGTTCCATTCTAATTTTGAGAGAACTATTATCTTCAGTGAGCTTTTGAACCTCTTTTTCCATTTGGCTCATTCTGCTTTTGAAAGCATTCTTCTCCTCATTGGCTTTTTGAACCTCTTTTGCCAAGTGAGTGAGCCTATTTTTCAAGGTGTTAATTTCCTCAGCATTTTTTTGGGTCTCCTTTACCAAGGTATTGACCCGTTTTTCATACTTTTCTTGGATCTCTCTCATTTCTCTTCCCAGTTTTTCCTCCACCTGTCTAACTTGCTTTTCAAAATCCTTTTTGAGTTCTTCCAAGGCCTGAGTCCATCTGACATCCCCCTGGGATGTCTGGGGTACTGCAGCCCCGCCCTCCACGTCTTTCCCTGATGGCAAGAATATTTCCTCGTCAGATCCGGAAGTCGGGATCCTTTGCATCTGTTCGAAAAAACTCTCTATAGTCTTATTTTTCTTCCCTTTTCTAGGCATTTTCCCAGCCAGCTACTTGACTTCTGAGATTCCTGTCCACCCCCGCCTAGATCCACCCAGCCAGTGCTTGGGGTCTGAGGTTCAAATGGGCTTTCCGCAGCAAGTTTTTGTTCAGGTGCTGGGGTGGGGGCAGGGCCGCCTCCCTGGCTCAGCTCCCTCAGGGGCTTTATGCAGAGACCTTCAGGAACGGAGTGGGTGGGGGTGTGGTGGGGCCCTGCCTCCCAGGCTCAGTTCCCTCAGGGGCTTTATGCAGAGGCCTTCAGTAATAGAGCGGAGTGGGACAGGGCCATCTCCCAGGCTCAGCTCCCTCAGGTTGTTTATGCAGAGACCTTCCATAATGAAGATCCTGCCTGCTGCTGGGGGGAGTCCGGGCAGCCCCCGCTGCTGCCTCCGCTGCTGCCCACGCCTCTGCCTCCGCCTCTTCCTGCCCCCATCTCTGCCACCGCCGCTTCCTCCCAAGGGGGCCCAAGTCATGGAGACACTCCGCTCCCCCTCTCATCCAGCCCAGCCTTCTCTCTCACTGACCTGTAGCTTCTGTGGGCGGAGGGACTTTTCCGGCTGCTGGAGCTTCCGTCCCTGAAGCCTGCTCGGATCAGCTTCTCTGGGGTCGCGGCCAGGGCAGCGCTGGGGTGAGGTCCGCTTTCCGGGCGCGAGGGACTCTGTGGACGGGTCTCCAGGGCTCACTGGAATGGAAATCTCTTCCCCTATGTTTATGCACCCCCTCCTTTGCTTACGCCAGTGCTAAGAAGTCCCCTCCATCTCTTGGCAGCACTTCACCATTTCCTTTTCTTTGTCCTGCAGACTCTTTACTTCCTTGCCTCCAAGTCATAATGCTCTCGGCTTGGAACAGAGATGGTTATCTCGACGTCAGCAGACCCGTCCCCTCCCCAGCCAGGCCTGCCCGCTGGCAGCCTCCCCGAGCGTAGCACAGCTGCCTCCCTATTTTTATCTTTTTTTAAAAATAAGAGATGCACTGGGTAGAGGAGGAGAAAGGATGCATTTGGAAATAAAAGTGATATAAAAACAAAATCAAAGAATAATTTTTAAAGTTTCAGATGGGCTCAAAAAAATTTCAGAAAAGTCAAACATTGAATTAAAATTTCATGTTAAAACCAGCAGGCAGATTTCAGCTAAAAAAACTAAGGGGGATGTGTGGGATGGGGTTATTTCTCTAGTTTTTCAGTGTAGAATAGAAAGTTTAGTCTTAAAAGTGTAGAAATGTCCTGCATAGCTTCTGCTTCCTCTTTTGTTTTGGGGAAGACAGGGCAAAGAAGCAACAGAAACCAGTGTAGGTCTTCCAAGCTGCTGAGGAGTGTTAGAAATGCAAACTAAGCCCTTCCCTCTAATTAGCCCCAGCAGCCTAAACAGGATGAAGTAGACCATCTGCAACTTAAGTGGAGAAAATGAAGAAAGTACCTTGAAATCATAGACCTTTAATATGGGGAAGGAGCTTAGAGACCGTGAAGTTCAACTTCATTTTATAGATAAAGAATCAGGGCCATAGACTTGCTAAGACATGTAGATAGTCTACGTGATCCAGTATTAGAAGTATAGACCCATTTTGATCTTTGTTCAAAGAACTTTTCAGTGTTTTCCTGGTCATTCTCTTGTTTTAAAAGTGTCTCTAACTCTAGCTTCTTAAAAGAGATGTATTATGCTTAAGTAATGGCAAATTTTTTTTTTGATGGCTGTCTGATCCTTCTTAAGTCATTTAAACTCTGCCTTAGTTTCTTCAACTGTAAAATGGGGATAATAGCACCTACTTCCTAGAAGTATTGCAAGGATCAAATGATATGATATTTGTAAAGTACCTTGCAAACATTAAAGCAATATATAAATGCTAACTATTATTATTAATAATAATAAGGCAGAAAGACTTCTGGCCCCCTTACAATATCCCCAAACAAACCGTCTGGAGCTAGCCAGAGAGTAGATAAAAGTAAAAAATCATTTTTAGAAAGGAACTTCTCAACCTACACCTTTTTTCTTTTTGGGGGGGGTGGGGTGGACCAGGGAGAACAAAGACAATTTAGTGTGACCATTAGGATTTAGACGTAACACCCCCAAGAAATCAGAAATTGATCTGAATTGATGTCAGGCTCCTCTTTATGCCAAGAAAAGCCCTTTCTTTGGCCAAGAATGGAAGATGCTTCCACATAATCATTTGAACGGGAGAAAGAAGCTTCCATGTGCAGGCTTTTGTTGGGAATTAATTCTGATACTTACATTTGGGTGCACAGTTAATAATTACTGCTTTCCTTTTTAAATACTGCTTTGGTGGAGCCAGAATGTCACCAGCAGAGGAGGCAGGCCTGAGATGAAAACCCAAATGTATAAATAACCCATAAGAGCACAACAAAGGCTCGGTTGTGAGCTGCTCTGCAGAGCAAATGCTTCCAATGCTCCCCACTGGGCTGTGGGAAGCACAAACAACATATATGCCCCAGATGCACACACACCTCCTAGTCTTCCTACCTCCTTCAACAATCTGCACAAAAGGAGGATAATTCAAATAGAAATGAAAGAAGCCTCCAACATCCCTGCTCTAGCATGGCAATAGCTGGTTTACTTGGTTGGTCAGACTAGCTTACACTTAGGTAGAATCTCAAAGTGATGCCTTTGAAAAGGTTTCCAAAGGCTTGCGCTGATCCAAACTGTCACACTACAGGCTGGAAGTTCCCAGTATTAGGGTCATTAACAGGAAAGATAACAAAGGCAAAGACACTATTTCCAGGGAGTCATAGTTTAAAAGCTGGGTACTTATATCGTCTGATCATGGTGATGCCCTGCCTCTCCTCCGTCCTTCTTGAAGTCACCTATTTCCTTCTAAGGTACTATCTTGGCTTTCTCAGAGACCAGCACCTGCATCATGGTCTGTATCTTCTAATTCCTACGGCCATAATAATCATGCTTACAATAATAATTCTAATACAGTGCTGGGGATGAGCATGATGCAGAAGCATGCCTGTGACTCTGCAGATTGAGGTGGAGTATTTTAAAAGACACTAGCTTTGAATTCACTAAGAATCAGTGAGAACATCTTCATACCTAGTATGAACCAGACACTGTGCTAGGCATTGGAAGTACCAAGACAAAAGTAAACAACTACAGTCCGGCTAGGAGATTACATTCTATGGTATGTGAGGAAGGAGACTGGTGGTGATGGCCCTGAAGCTATGGGCAGTTCACGTTTTCCCCTGCTCTTTCTGACTTGGTGAGACTGTGATATTTAGACATCTTGAGTCCTGGGAAGAAAACACATTTAGAGAGTCTGGTATTAAATAAAAGAGATGAATTAATAAATATCATATTGCAAAATGAGAAAGAAATCTGGAAATTAGTAGGGGAAATGCAACCACCTGGAAATAAATACAACACCTAGTGTTGCCCTGTTTGTTCAATCCATTTTACCTGGAGGAGAGATCTCTACCTTCCCCCAATGTACCATGACTCTTGCATTACTTCAACCAAAGCTGGTCCACCTTGGTGATTTAAGAATAAAATCCCTTGCCTTTTTTGGCTGGAAGTGATGAGAAATGGAATTTTCACGCTCTTGGGGACATTAATGTAGAGACTAGAAGGGCTATAGCCAAACAATGTATGAAGGGGATATGTGAAATTAGATGGTGTGGTGGATAATCTCTAGGCCCAGAGTCAAGAAGATCTGAGTTCAAGTTGGAACTCAGATATTTACTAGCTGTGTGACACTAGGCAATCCACTTATCCTCTGTTGGCCTCAGTTACCTGAATTATAAAATGGAGGTAATAATAGCACCTACCTTCCAGGATTGTTATGAGAAAGAAATAGGACAAATTTGTAAGGTGCTTAACATAGTATCCAGCACATAGTAGGCATTTAATAAATGTTTTTCTCCTCTTCCAACTATGTTTTATTTACTTTACCATCTTAAGTAAATGTTTTTCTAGGAAGTTAGGTGGGATAGTTGATAGAATGCTGGACTTGGAGTAAAGAAGACCTTAGTTCAAATCCTGCCTCAGATACTAGCTGGGTCATCCTGGGCAAGTCGCTTAACCTCTATTTGCATGTTTCATCATCTGTAAAATGGGGATAATGACAGCACCTACCTCCCAGGGTTGTGAATCAGATTGGTGAGGATCAAATGATTTATTTATAAAACACTTTATAAACCTTAAAATTAGCTTCAAAAAGCTACAAAAATTTTTCTATTATTATTATTCTGAACTACTAACAGTGACAGGCATGGAACACTCGAGTAGATGGGAGAAGCTAGTAAATTGTGGCATAAGAGACATGAGACATGTTTGGAAGATACAGGCACATCTTCTTGACAACCACGACAAGAGGCTGAGCCTAGGGGTGTCAGTTGCCTGTTCTGAAACCCTAAGAGGAACAGAACACTTGGCAGATGTCCTCACATAACCCTGGCATTGAATGGCAGGGACATTACAAAAATAACAATACCAGTAAACTACCTCCAGCCTCAGGGCGGCTCAGACAGGTACTACTCAAAGAGTGGATTCCCAACTAAGGCAGGTCACCTCCCGCCTCTTCTCTAGGCTCTCCAACAAGACCACAAGACTAGAGTAGCAACACCGTCAGACTGGCTCCAACTCACAAAAACATGTAGGGGTGTATTCACATGAATTATTGACCTGGAACCTTCCAATCACCTGCTTTATCAGTGGAATTCATTGTTGTTCTGCCTGGATTCATTCCTTCTATTCTCTCCCACTCTTCTTACTCTCCCCATCATTGTGATATTACACCATCCTTGCCAACTTCAGTCCAGCTATTCATTCCCTCATTCCTATCCTCCAAAACCCTAATCCCTCAATGTCTCAGTGCCAGATCATCCCTCTATTTTCACTTTGCTTTATGGAATTTCTGCTCCATAATTTTAAAGATCTTAAAATTCTTCTTTTCCCACTTCTTTCATAGTATGGCATTCAGTGAGACCTGGTTCCCTCCTTGAGTTATGGTATGAAAAGAGTGCATTTAATTGTTTTGTTTTTCTGCATTTGTTTGTAAGGTCTTTTATGCTAATACAACCAAAATTATACATGTTAAATCTCACAATGCTATCTTGTTTATTTATAAATTTTTCTCCTATCCATAAGTCTGATAAGTAAGATGTTCCATATTCTTCTAATTTTCTTTTATCTGCCTTTGTATCTATCATGTATTCATTCTGATCTTATCTTGGTGTAAGATATTGATCTATGCCCAATTTCTGCTAGACTGTTTTCCAATTTTCCCAACAATTCCTACCAAATAGTGAATCCTTCTCCCCAAAGTTTACATCTTTACATTTATCAAACACAAGGTTACTATAATTATTTCCTACTGTGAATTATGTTTCTACACTGTTCCTCTAATCTACCTTTCTGTTTCTTAGTCAATACCAGAGAGTTTTAATAATTACTGCCTTGTAATATAGTTTAAGATCTGGTACTGCTTAAGCATATTTTCTTATGCTCTAACACTTTCTCCTCAAAGAAGAGTGTTGGCAATTGAAGAGGAAATTACTTAATGACAATTTCAGTACTTCAAGGATCTATGACTCCACTTCTGTAGGCAATTGCTCCTCTGCTAATGCAGATTGCAACCCCTCCACACTTTACTAAAAAGTTTAATGAGCTTTTATGGATACAGACAACCATAATTCATAAGCTAAATGCCACCCTTCTGGGTCAATATGTGAAGAACTTAGCTAGGTTGGTCCTTGGATAGGCATATAGTTTGAACTCATAACTAAAGTCCTTCCTGCTTGGTAGGACGTGCCAGAAGTTTATAGCATAACCTTCAAAAATCCACAGTCACTTCAATGGCCCACTGATATGCTGAATTAGGGTTTTGATGGATAACTGTAAGATTTTTAAAAACTAAAATAAACATTTGTAGTGCAGATTACCTAGGTGGATCTGTATTGCTTTTTCTGACCACCGCATGTAAGTGCCCCTTCCTATGAAAGACCTTTCTTGATCCTCATGCAACTCACTCATCTGCGTGACTTCTCCATAAAATAATCATTTTGGCAAGCATATATTTGGCATTTGAACAACGTGACCAGCTCATCAGAGTTGTGCTCTCTGCAGTAGAGTTTGAATACTTGGCAGTTTAGTTTGAGAAAGTACCTCGGTGTCTTTCTGATATCTTGTCCTGCCAGGTGATCTTCAGAATCTTCCTAAGACAATTCAAATGTAAGGGATTCAGTTTCCTGGCATGACGCTAATAGACCGTCCAGGTTTCACAGGCATACAACAATGAGGTCAGCACAACAGCTCTGTAGACCTTCAGTTTGGTAGTCAGTCTAACACCTGTTCTCTCCCACACTTTCCTTCAGAGCCTCCTAGACAATATGCTAGATCTGGGAATGAGTGCATCAACCTTATTATAAATGTGTACATCCCTAGAAAGTACATTGCCAAGGTAAGTGAACTTATCCACAGTATTCAAAACTTTTCCATTTGTTGTCACCGATGGTTCCACATATGGTGCTGACTGATGGAAAGTCCCTGTTCTCTTGGTGTGAACTGTTAGATCAAAATTAGCACAAACAGCAGAGACTCAATTAACAGTAGTAGTATAGCAGAGAATGTGTTTTGACCTTTGTTACAAATTAAGCTATCCTAGTAAACTAAACCAACTAAAAACAGATGTTTGAAAGTCTCTGCTAAACTGTGGCCATATGTACCACTCCCCTTCTCTCAGGGAAAAGGCTGAACACAATTCAGTCAGTAATGTCAGGATGACTCTTTGGCAGGACTGTTAGAATGAGCAAAATTTTAATAGCACAAAATCACAATCCCCTGGGTTAAAGGGGATCTTTGAAAGTTATCTACTCCAACACCCTGACCAATGTCTAAATCAGTTTGTTCTATAGGTATTCTCAACCTTTTGTTTTTCATGGACAACTTTAGCAGCTCTCCCAGGTTAAGAATCCCTCTTAGTCTACACCATTCTTGGCAGTATTTATCCAATCTCTGCTGGATAACTTCTATTTAATTCATCAAACATTTTTTAGCATTTATTATGTGCAAAATACTGTGAAAGGTACTGAATGTATAATAGTTCTACCCTCAAGGAGCTTAGTTGCTGTTGGATAGCTATGCCATGTACAGAGATAAGAAAGGAAAGGAGTACTCATGAGTGGAGGATCAGGAAAGGCTTTTTGTAGGAAGAGGCAGCTGAGCTGGGCTTCGAAGAAAACTGGGATTTTAGGAGATGGAGGTGAGAAGGGAATTGGGGATCTCAATGGCTAATGAAGCAGACTTTCCATAACCAGATAACTATAACTTCCTTATAATGGAGTTAAATACCTCATAACTTCCAACTGACTCTCCCTTATGGTACCAAGCAGAATAAGCTAAATCCCTTTCCCACAGTGATAGCTCTTCAAATATTTCAAAACAGCAATCATGCCTTCCCAAAGTCATCTCTTCTCCAAATTAAATATCCTTAATTTCTTTAATTTTTAATCTTAATTTCTTTAAACTTTCAAGTTTTAAATCTTCTGTAATCAATTCATATACAAGTTTTTGTTTTGTTTTGTTTTTTACCATCCAGGTTGCCAACCACTGTATGTTATCCAGTTTACTAATTTCCTTCTTAAAATGTAGCACTCAGAACTAAATGTGATAATCCAGCCATAACCTGACAAGGGCAGAGAACAAGGAGGTGGTAACCTCTCTGGATCACAGTACTATTGTATACTCTTATTAATGCAACCCCAAAATTGCATCATCTTTGAGTATCATTTCAAATTATTAATTCATATTGGGCTTAGATAAGAGTCCCAAATCTTATATTGAAACCTATAGGCCAGGACTGCCCACAACTTAGTTCCCATAGAGCAGAATCTGATCCTGGAGGCCTGATTCTCCACCCTCCCCCTGAAAAAAAGGTTAATTTTCTGAGTAGCTCTAACAAAATATCCTAATACTCTTTTGTGCTTTGGGTATAGCTTATATTTGGGTTATCCAAAATGTATTTCTATATAAAGACTAAAGATACAATATGGGTATTGAGTATGGGGTAGCCCTCAAAAAATGCATGACACACAAGACTCCCATAAATCCATAAAATCCATAAACAGAGACAGAAAATACATAAAGCAATTGGTCCATCATCTCTCTTCATACTGAAACTAATGGGGTAGCCATTGAGATAATCCAAGAGAGGGGGGAGGGAGTGGAGTGGGGGGGGGAAGAAAAATTGGTTTATAACGAGTTTTGTTCTCTGACAAAAGTTCATCTTCCTGTTTCTGATCCAGCCAATCAACAAAAATGTAATTATTTATATATTTATTATATATAATAATATATTATATAATATATTTAATTATATGATGTAATTTCATCAAATTGATTGGTATAACCCTAAAATATGCTCATTTAAATTAAATACAGAAACTTTTGATCAATCCTCCTTACCATATGAACTTCTTTCAAGTTATATTTCTAATACTTTGCTAGTGTTGAGTTTCAATACTATTTACATTCCTTAATTTGACTCCTTTTGGAGTATTTAAAGAAAAGAGCTTGTCCATTTAGGTTGCTCCTCTTTAATATTTGTGGAATACTAATACTTTCCTAAGCAGTACAGTAAAACTTAGGTAAAATATACCTATTAACATAATGCAAAGGCAGAACTAAGATGATGTTTGTAGCTGATGTAATTTTATCGATCATTTAACTAAGAGTCCAATAATTTTTTAATTTAAAATTCTTAGGGGGTGGAGCCAAGATGGCAGAGTAGACTCACGTATGCTAGCTCCGAACCCACAGCCCATATATTTCCTGCAAGAAGAACTCCCCACGAATTCTGGAGCACTGCAAGGAGCGCAGAAACACAGTGGAAAAGATTTCCATTCCAGAGAGCCCTGGAAAGCCGACCCCAAAGGTCCATCATGCTCTGGACAGCGGAGTCCACCCCTGTGCTGCCCTGGCCACGGGGCCGAGAGGAGCAGATCCGAGCAGGATTCAAGAACGGAACCGCCGGCGGCCGGGAAGTCTCCCCGCCCACAGACGCTACAGGTCAGTGAGAGAGACGTCTGGGCTGGCTGAGAGGGGTGTCTCCCATGACTCGGGCCCCCTCAGGAGGCAGCTGTGGAGGGAGCGGCAGAGGCAGTGGCAGAGGCAGCAACAGAGGCAGCAGTGGCCCGGGACTCCGCAAGCAGGCAGGCAGAAGTTCAGGGCCATTACTGAAGGTCTCTGCATAAAGCCCCTGAGGGAACTGAGCCTGGGAGGTGGCCCTGCCCCCACCTGAGCACCAGAACTTAAACTCACATTGAATAGCAGCCACGCCTGCCACTGAAAGCCCATTTGAATCTCAGACCCCAAGCACTAGCTGGGCGGATCTAGGCGGGGGTGGACAGGAATCTCAGAACTCAAGTAACTGGCTGGGAAAATGCCCAGAAAAGGAAAGAAAAATAAGACTATAGAGAACTACTTTGATGGGGTACAGATGTTCCTGCCTTTCAATTTGATGACGAGGAACAATTCTTACCATCAAGGAAAGACATGGAGGGTGGGGCTTCTGTATCCCAGACATTCCAGGGGGATATCCAGTGGGCTCAGGCCATGGAAGAGCTCAAAAAGGATTTTGAAAAGCAAGGTAGACAGGTGGAGGAAAAACTGGGAAGAGAAATGAGAGAGATGCAAGAAAAGCATGAAAAATGGGTCAATGCCTTGGTAAAGGAGACCCAAAAAAATGCTGAAGAAAATAACACCTTGAAAAATAGGCTCACTCAACTGGCAAAAGAGGTTCAAAAAGCCAATGAGGAGAAGAATGCTTTCAAAAGCAGAATTATCCAAATGGAAAAAGAGGTTCAAAAGCTCACTGAAGAGAATAGTTCCCTCAAAATTAGAATGGAACAGATGGAGTCTAATGACTTTATGAGAAACCAAGAAATCACAAAACAAAACCAAAAGAATGAAAAAATGGAAGAGAATGTGAAATATCTCATGGGAAAAACAACTGACCTGGAAAATAGATCCAGGAGAGACAATTTAAAAATTATGGGACTACCTGAAAGTCATGATCAAAAAAAGAGCCTAGACATCATCTTCCATGAAATTATTGAGGAAAACTGCCCTGAGATTCTAGAACCAGAGGGCAAAATAAGTATTGAAGGAATCCATTGATCACCACCTGAAAGAGATCCAAAAAGAGAAACTCCTAGGAACATTGTGGCCAAATTCCAGAATTCCCAGGTCAAGGAGAAAATATTGCAAGCAGCTAGAAAGAAACAATTCCAGTATTGTGGAAATACAATCAGGATAACTCAAGACCTAGCAGCTTCTACATTAAGGGAATAAGAAATACAGGTAATGGGGAATAGAAAGTCATCTGGCCCTACAGGACAAAAGAGAAGATGGGGACAAGAGAAGGGAGGGATGATAGAAGAGAGGGCAGATTGGTGATAGGGAAAATTAGAATGCTCAGTGTATTGGGGTGGGGTGAGGGGATAAAAGGGGAGAAAATTTGGAACCCAAAATTTTGTGAAAATGAATGTAAAAAGTTAAATAAAAAAAAAGAAAAAAGAAAATATGAGTCTAGAAGTCAGCAGAGAGATTAAGACTGGATAGATAGATTTGAGAAATATCAGTATAGCAATTGTTACTAAATCCATGGGAGCAAATAAGATCATCAAGTAAATAGTATAGAAGAAAAAGAGAAAAAGATCTAGGACAGAATCCTATAGCATGCTCATGGTTAGTAGGCATGACCTGGATAAGGATCCAGTAAAAGAGACTGAGGAAAGGTCAGATATAGGGACTAAGAAAATAAGAAGAAAGCAGTGTCCCAAAAACCTGAAAAGAAGAGTGTATCTATCAAGCCAAAGTGGGTGATCAACAATGTCAAAGACTGAAAATAAGTCAAGAAGAATGAAGATTAAGCAAAGTCCATTGGATTTGGCAGTTAAGACATCATTGGCAACTTTGAAGAGAGCAGGTTTTCTGGAGTGATGAGATCAAAAGCAAGAATGAAAGGAAAGAAAGTGAGGTAATATGAGATGAGAAAAGGGGAGAAAAGAGGGAGATCTTTGACAATAGCCTCTTTTTTCTGTAAAATATCAGGCAAGATTCGCAACTAGGAGGTTAGAGAAAGGAAGAGCCATGGGAAATTTGAGGAAAGAAGAAAAAGTTCAGAAAAGCCACCAGGAAGAGTACAATAATGAATTGATAATGGAGGTGTAGAAAGATTGCCTAGCAGTAGTGAGGGCCCAGTTTAGGTTGGCAAAATGAATTTGTAGTGGACCCAGTTTGCTACATATAACCAGAATAGCTATATGACTTTTCTTCACCTTTGTTCAGTAGTACAATTATAGGAGTGAAGTCAGCAGATGGTAGAAGTGATCCAAGACTGAGGCCTGGCAAAGCACAATCAAAAATATGATAAGGGATTCAGGAGAATAGAACAGCATAAAGCCGAACTTATTCACTAGAGGGTCAAAATGGGGGGAAATGAGAGAGAATGGAGTTCAGGAATGAGATAGCCTGAGAGAGAACTGAAAAGTAGAGGGATTTGGGAATGTGGTATGAATAGAGGAAAGTTTGGTATAAGAAGGCAGAGGGAGTGGTGGAAATCTAATACATTGTGGTCAGATAAAAGGATTTCAGAGTTCTTGAACATTGAGGTAGGGCATTTGTGGGTTGTGAGAAGATCAAAGGTTTGACCATCTTTGTGTGTAATTGAGAAAACGCAGAGGAGTTTGTCACAGGAAGTGAGTAGGCTGTGAAAGGTTAGGGTGTGTGAGGGAACATCAATATGTATCTTGAACTCCCCTAGTATATAGTCAGGAGTTAGGGAGAAGACCAAGATTGAAAGCCAGGTGCTGAGCTTAGTGAAGAAGGAAAGAAAATATCTTGGAGGTGTGGCTATCAAGATTTTGATTGGGTAGAATCAAATAGAATACTCTGTTTATAAAGCACTTTATACGCATTATCTAGTTGATCCTACAACAATCCAGTGAAGTAGGTGCTAATCTATTTATAAGTCCCTAGACTCTATTCCAAGTCAAAAGAATGATACTGAACCTTCCCTATATTCCTTTCAGTCACCTTTTCAACTTTGTATGTCTTCCTTTTCAAGACTATCCTTGACCTGACCATTGTAACTATATATACATATGCACGCTTTATATATGTATGTATGTGCATATGTACACAATGCACACATGCATATATATATAAAACACAAATATGCATTACATACATATACATATATACAAGTATATGTATATACACACATGTATACATACATCGGTATACACACATATATATTTATCCTCTGAACATAAATTGTGTGTGTTCATGTGTGTGTGTGTGTGTGTGTGTGTGTGTGTGTGTGTGTTTGTGACTTGCCTCTGGTTAAAGTCAGGATTTAAACTCAGGTCTTCCCGAGATCCAAAATTAGCCTTTTATTCAGTATGGAATGCTGACTCTAACAAGAACTTACCCACATAATAATATTAGAGAATGAGGAAGGGGAGAAACACACACATGGGGGACAAGGGGGATCCTCAGGGAGAAATTCCCTGAACTTTTTAGTATAGTAAACTGAAGGTAGGGACACGATCCAGGTGTTGGCTCCTTTATATGTTGGCTTCTTCCCACTCTTTTCCTTTAAAGACCTGTCTTTAAAGAGAATTTGGAACCATGTCTTCTCTTTTGAAGTTAGAAGCCAGAAAAGACCAGGATCTCTCTTCTCCCAAGCTCTTGCCAACTCTGATACTCATGCAGTTTTGGAGCATTTTTGGAGCATTCTAATCAGTTCCCACGAATGAGGAGAGTCTTATGACACCATATTCTGAGCCAGAGATTATATCTATATGACATGTTAGGTTTTATGAAATGTGCTCACAACAATCTGAAGAGGTAGGTAATATAAGTATCCTTCCCATTTTATGGATAAGAAAATGATGCCCTACTGACTAAAAGGGAACTCAATTTCCTCTTCTGCAAAATAAGAAAGGTTGAACTAGATAAAGTCTGAGGTCCATTCTAGATTTAAAATGGTCCTAAGACTTTCCAAAGGTCACACGTTTAAAATGTATTTGAGGCAGAATTCAAACACAAGGTTTCTGACCCCAAGTCCAACCCTCCCTTTACTGTACCAGGCTGCTTCTTATATGATTAAGGCCCTGCCTTGCATAGTACTAAAATGCATTCATTCATTCAACAAACCTATATTAAGGATTTATTGAATGAAGAGCTATCAGATATTGGACTTTTGCTACTGAGGGGGAAATACCCCTATTTTAAACCAATTTATACCACTATTTCCTTTATTCCTCCTTGCTTTTTGTTCTAATCATATCTTGTTTTCCTCTAAATCAAATGACTTTAAACTTTCTGCTGATTTAGACTTACCCGTGAAAAGAATTAAATCTATTTAAAACTAAAAAAAATAAAAAAATAAAAAAATAATTTAAAATTCTTATTAACTCAATCACAAACTTCTGCCATATAAAATGTTGCTTTAATATATAATTATATTTCTATAAAATATATTATTACATGTAAATAAAGTACATTTTATATATTCTATAAAATATACACATGTATGCATATGCACACTATTTGTACGTGTATATATGTGTGTGTACCTGACAAGAGAGTAACAACTGCTCCATGTGTATCCTTTTCTGCACTTTCCCTTCTCTCTGTGTATTTTAAGATACTTAATTGATGTTATTTTTTTCTAGATTATCCATTTGCTCTTCCACCCTGAATCCCCAAACCAGGTAGAAATATTCCTGGTTAATAAAATTGTGTAGTCCAGGAAAACAAACCAAATTCATTCGCTGGTCACAGCTGAGAATGCATGCTGGTTCCACTCCTTCAGCTCATTCCATCTTGGCCAAGAGGTAGAGTGAATGTTTCATCGTCACTTTTGTGAAGTAATGTTGGGCCATTATTGAATTTTGGTCGGAGTTCTGAGGTCTTTCAACATTGTTCCTTTTTTAACACTACAGTTATTATATAAATTATTCTCTTGTTTCTATTCATCTCACTCTGCCTCAGTCTTGCATGAGAAAGATAAACGTTGTAAACTGATGCATTGTTAGTGAAATTGGCCAGTCTAAGAAACTGTGTCTTTCTTCCATTTCTTACAGCACAGTCATCTTCCATTACATTTACATACCATTCACAAAGTGATGAGCAGCCTCTTAGTTTCCAGCTCTTTGCCACTACAAAAAGATCTGTTACAATACTTTTTTATACACAGAAATCCTCTTCTTCTTTTTTAACCTCTTTGGAATATAGTATAGGTCCACTAGTGTTAATACTGGGTCAAAGGCTTTCCATAATTTAGTAGCTTTAGGGGTATAGCTCCAAATTGCTTTTTAGAATGGCCACTTTTACCAACAATACAACAATGTGCTATTTTCCTGAAGTCCAACTAACATTTGTCATTTTCCTTTTTTGTCATCTGTGCCAATCTATGAATGTGATCTATAATTGTAAAGGAGCTTTAATTTGTATTTCTCTCAAATTATTAGCAATTTGGGGCATTCTTTGGTATTGCTATAGATACTTAGATTTCTTCCCTTGAGAATTACCTGTTTACATCCTTTAACCATTTATTAACTGGGGAATAGCCTTGGGAAACACTCTTAATACTAATATCACTGTGACAGAAGTTATACAAAATTTAGTGACTTTTTAGTTCCAAAATATTTTTCATAATTGTTGATGTAATTAAAAACTATATAAGCTTTGTTAGAACCCTCATCAGTTCCAGAGTCATTTTTCTGAGCTCTGAAACAGTGTTTAAGCATAGTAAGACCTAAGCTTTAACCTCTGAGGTTACAGTAGAGAGGCAGAAAAAATTTTTTTGATTATTCAGCAATCATGTATATCCTCTATAGGTCATAAAAGTTAAATAAATTTGGTTTTGGCTGTAGATAAACTAAGGAAAGTTACATATTAAAGTAAGGCTTGCAAGATTTATAGTTCACAGTGGTCTAGTTGAAAGGTGAAATTTTCATGCCAAAATACAACACAGGGTCCTAACCTACTGGCATTGTTCTACAAACAAAGCAAGTCAAATTACTTTGGGAAGCCTGATTTATCTTTTGATTTCTTATCTCAGGAATGTCTCAGGACCTTCACTAAGTTTAACATCCTATGGGACAGGTTTCAGCCAGACAAATAACTTCCTAAACAGAAGCAACCTTGAACCTCAAATAATAAAGATTAATAAAAGGAAATAAAACATTCTTATGACATATCTTTGATAGAAATAGGGATAAATGACTAAATCTATGATTTCATTGGCATAGGGAAGTCCCAGGTGAGCAAACTCCCTGTATCAATGAAGGTTTACTTCTCTGAAAGCTGGATATTGGGTATTTATCAGAGAAATTTGCTGTGAAGAATTTTTACCAAATTAATTTAATGTGTGTGTGTGTGTTTCCATATTGTGAATCCTTGGTCTGTAGTTTTATTTCTCTGATTTATCTCTTCTCAATTTAGATATATTTGTCTCATTAAAGGAATATGACAGGATACATCATTTCTTTTATTTTTCCAAACATTTTACATAATATTAGAATTAATTTCTCTGTAAATTTTTGTAGAATTCCCTTATACTTCTTCCTTGTCTTAGGTTGTTTTTTTTTTTCTAAATCCCAATTACTTCATACCTTTTCAATTTCTTCTTCTGAAATTCAAGTTATCCTGTTGGTTTTAAAATTGTATAGATATGACCTTCGAATATTATTCAGGTAATTATTAATTATCAGTAATTTCATTGGTGGGGCTATCTCCTCCACTAATACAGGTCACAATTGCTCCACATGTCTTCTCATAGTATATATATTTTGTCCATGTTTCCCATAAATCTTCAACAGAGGATCTATTGAAAGAACTGTTAGCTTCCCTCTTGTTTTTTTCAGTGCCTTGATAGTTTTCTGTGCTGAATAGAAGATATCCATCTGTTATTTCTCTTTCTTTGTATATTAATATCTCATGTCCTTTACTTGTCATAGATATCCTCAATAATATATTTTATGCTGTTTTTCACACATAAGTAGTTGTAATATGCTTGTTTGTTTATATCCAAATGAGTCTTTCTATTGTCATTTGAGTTATCTGTAATGTTAACTCTCCTGAGAGCATGATGTTGCATGGTTTGATATGGCATCATCAGGATATTATTTATGTAAGACATGGACCTTCCTTTCAGTAAGCAATTCAGAATTATTGAAAACACTACACAATTACCCAAATATAATTCAACCTGATTTCTTCCTCCTACTTCATTTTGGACTCAACTCATCCTCTGTCTTCAGCTCTGATCCAAGATACACATATCAATGAATTAATGTGAAAAGTTGCTTATATATCTACATGTTACAAGATTATGGAGTCCTAGCTGGTAAGTCCCTTAGAAGTCATCTAGGTCAAACTCCCTTCATTTTATAGATGAGGAAATATAGACTCAGACAGGTTTAGTGACATGTCTAAGGTAATACATGTTGAAAGTGGCAGAACCCATATGCTCACCTAAATCTTTTGACTCCAGATTCATAATCTGAGCAATATACATTTTTCATCCACTTTTTCTACTGCTGATGGTTAGACCAACACCTTTTGCAGTAATAATAGGATCTGCAAATAGATTGTTTGAATAACCTCAACATCTGTAAAAAAAAAAAAAAAACAAAAAACCTTCTTTTGATTGCGCCATTCATAGATTTTCGGTCCTGACCAAGGAACATTAGAGAAACATGTATCTTCATTCAGCAAGTTATCTCTGGAATTACACCTTCAATTTCTGATTTTTATGTACCTTCTCTAAGAAAAGCCTTTATTGTATTATAGACAGCTCTGTTAATTGCAGGACTATCAAGCTGTGGTTTTCTTAAGACAATCACCCATGAAGCCTGCTTTTTCCCCTCCCATGTTTTTATCAAGGATGTTCTTGATGCTGCAGATAGGTCATCATTAAAAATGATGTGACAAAAGTGGTAAAGTGGGCATATGTATTTCTTTTTGCTATCTTAGAATTTCACATTGTTACTTTTTTTTGGATGAAAACATAAATTGAGATCTTTTCCCTTTGGGGGAATCTTTCCCTCTTTCAGTTACCTTGAGAATTGACCCCTGAGTGTTTTTAAAAAATAACAAAATATCCTTGCCTACTAACTGAAGCAATATTGTAAGTTCATATACCTTAAGAGTAGACTTCAAAACTCATTGGTAAAATTTTGTTGATATTATATGTATTTCCCATATATATTTGAAACTTAACGATAAAAATGAATGCTCTTTTCTAAAACTGAAGATAGTTTGAGAACCTATCTTATCCTGGAAAGGGAAGGAAAGGAAAGAAGGAATATTTACAGAATCTATAATCCAACTTCTTATGTGGAAGTATCAAAAGAGAAGTTTAGCCTTTTTTTAGTTTTCAGAAGGCGACTATGATAGCATATAACATATAAGATGCTAAGGACATGGAAATGAAGAGGAGTTCCTATTGACTGAATAACAAAATTTGCTATCACTTATTTCATTCACTGATTTGTATACACTGGTATGTCATGAGAGATTTGTGGCAATCTTAGAGCATTATCTCCAAGGATGCACTGGAGCAGAAAATTAAATACCCTGCAAATGCAGGACAGAGAATCCAATGCTACCACCTAGAGTATGTTAGATCCAACTGGTCTGGATTAGTATGTCTCACAAATTATACAAACTATTCTACTAGGGTAGTTTTTGTTTCAGTTATATTTCCAGATGATTTTTATTTCACATCTTTAATTTTCAATTTGCTCAGAGGACGCTGACAATGCTGTTTCTTTTCCTTTCAGTGTTCTCCTAGTTGACAAATTCCTGATATTCCTATATCTTTGGTTTGGCAGATCTCTCTGCCTAGGCTTTTTTCCCTTTACCTATGCTGTTCTTGAGAATGACAGGAGCATTACCTGATCCAAGAACTCATATTGATAACAATGGTCATGATAGGAGGACTCACAAATTTCTTGTCATTGTTAGCAATCTTCAGATAATAGAAACTGAGATAAAAATCATTAAGTGATAATTTTACCAAGCCTAGTTGTTTTAAAACTTTTCTTTTATCTTTCAATGATCATTTTATGATACCTTTTTTACCTACCACAACCACTTAGTAATATGCTACTCTAACCTAATGAGGACAGTACCACCAAAAAATAGATAAGCAAAATCAATTGACTTAATGATTACATATAATAGGGCATGCATTATTTTGTGCCCAAAGTCTCCTACCTCTTCAAGAAAAGGAGAGAGAACTCACAGCAGTTTTTCACTTTGTCCAAGTCAAATTCACTCCTGTATGGACACTGCCACATTCTTGAAAGAGGGACTTTTTCCAGAAAGTTAACCTGCATGGTAAATCCCACTCATTCACAATGTCCTATTGAAAAAATAGAAAATAAAATTATCTGAATAAGATTAATCTTAACTCCTTGAAAAAATTCAGCAAGCTAAACTTCTATGAGGGGATGAAGAATGTTTCATAACGCTAAGTGAGAAAACAGAAAAACCTATGTCAGAGAGAAGGGATTTTGACAAGATTCCCCTTTAATCAGTTAAATAGATCTCTATAATAGCCTCACATAATAGCTATAATTACAGTAATCATTCCCAATTTGTAGACGAGGAAACACCAACACTATTGTACCTTAAACAAGGAACATAAGCATTTGCTTTATTTTGCTAATTCATCTCAACTCAGTCCCTCTAGACACACACCATAGAGCTGTAAAAATTTTCTATTTCTGTCATTTAGATTTATCAGTTAAGATATCTACAAATTAAAACCCTAACTATTCTATACTTGATTCTGATATTCTTTGCTATACAATCTGTTCCAGCTTCTACTAGGCCCTGATAAGTAAAAATGAATTTTGGATAAGAATCTCCCCCACTATATGATACCTTGTACATAATTCTCTCGCAGGCTTGGTTTTGATGTTATTGACTGGAAATAGGTACATGTATACATAGAATACAAGTTGTTGTTATTGAGTTGTGTCTGACTCTTCCTGGCCCTGTGGACCATACTGTCCATGGGGTCCTCTTGACAAAGATACTACAGTGGTTCGCCATTTCGTTCTCCAGTGGATTACTTTTTTGTAAGAATTCTCTACTATGACCTATCTGTCTTGGGTAACCCTGCACAGCATAGCTCAGTTTCAGAGAGCCACAAAAACCCCATCACCCCAACAAGGCAGTGTTTCATAGGTAAACAGAGGTTAAGTGACTTGCCCAAGGTCACATAGATAGGAAGTTTCTGAGGTTGGATTTGAACTCAGGTCTTTCTGACTCAGAGCCCAGCACTTCAATTACTGTGCCACCTAGCGGTAAACGTGGCATATCTCTCTCTTTCCGCCAAGACAGAATTAAGAGAGTTGGGAATGAGAATGATAAGGACAAAGAAGGGTATGGCATTTTGTCTGTGTATCCAGAACTTATCTAGGAACTAAAAACAAAAATAGTTTTTAAAATAAGAAAAAAAAAGAGTTGAATTGAAGCATATTTAGTATTAGCAAGAGGTAGGTTTTTCAGGCAGCCCAGCCTTAAGTTTAGCCTGGGAGATAGAAATTATTGACATTCTGGGAGGAGCCAGGTAAAAGGATCCTGGGCTTAAGGTGAGGTAGTTGAGAAATTCATTCATACTGAGTGAGGAAAGCATTAAAAAAACCATCATTAAAGCCAGATTTTATTTACTCGGCCCATCTGTATTGCCTCACTTCCTTAGGAAAGCAGTTATTAGACTAAAACAATGATTTTCAAAAGTGTGCTATGAAATTCTGGATGTTACATTACTTCACATAAAAGAACATTAACAAATAATTTATTTAACAAAACTTACTCAGCATGCTAGTATGCTTAGTATTAGTACAGTAAATAAAACTTGACTTTTACAAATAAATATCAGCCTCAAAACATGTCAGACCTCACATTTGCTAAGAATTCAACAAAATGGCTGCACTTACTGAAGGTAAATGGAACATGCTTGAGTCTCCTGGAGCACTGCTAACTTAAACGTTTAGAACCCTGATTGCAAAGCCTACTGTACCTTCATGGTGAAAAATTGAGAACCACAGCACCAAAGTGGCCGGTGTATGCGCTCCTAGCAGCAGGAACAAGAGACTGGAGAAGGCCGATGCTCTCAAGGTCATGGTATAAGAAGAAACCTCATACCCTAAGTCAACAGACAGCTAAGTCATGGCAGCCTATATCTCAATCCTTTAGCAGCATCAAAGCAGTGGAGAACAAATTGCTGGGGCTTTTGTTGTTGTTATAATAAATACAGTTCTCCTAGAAAACAAGTGATGATCCTATTAAGTCAAAGTAA
Source organism: Bettongia penicillata ogilbyi (assembly GCA_023548195.1). Lineage (NCBI taxonomy): Eukaryota > Metazoa > Chordata > Mammalia > Diprotodontia > Potoroidae > Bettongia > Bettongia penicillata. The sequence goes on from JAJHZJ010000181.1 coordinate 1,965,247, forward strand.
AATCCCAACAAACATATAACAGGGCTTGTTAAAATATATTCAATATCTTTAGTACATAATGAATAAATGACTCACATAATGAAAATTCCTAGCAAATTAAAAAAGTTTTCCTAAGAGATTTTTGTCATTTTTTTCAAAAAAAATCATCACTCTAGTCATGTTTAAAGTTGTACATTCATTGTCTTCATTTTACATTTGTTGTGAAAGTTCCCATTTAGGATTAAAACATATCCCTGAAGAAATAATATGCTCTCCATGCAATACAATTTAAATAAATACTTATAACTAAGAATTTTAGACCATTGAAGAAACCTATGAAATGTTGAACTATGCTGAATATATTTAAAGGAATTAGGAGAACAGAACATAAAGGAAAAAGAATTAGAAACATTATTTTCTAATTTTAACAATCAAGAAATGGGGTGATGGAAGAAGGAATAGGTTTGCAGTTGGGGATACTTGAGCTGGCTTGATCTCCTCTACCCGCTACTTGCTAAAATTCTCCTCCAACTTCAGAACTGTAAATTTGTTAATCCTCTCCTATAAATAGCTATCACCTTTCCCATCTGGACTATGTTTTCATACTTTTAAAAAGGCTCATCTTCTGTTCTCAGGCTATGATTTCATTCAATGTCAATTCCACAAGCTCTGTCAAGTGCATTTCAATGTGTTGGGCACTTTGCCAGGTAGAATAGATAAAATATAAAGATACAAGAAATACACTAAAGTTTAAAATATAATGAGAGGACAGAAGGAGGAAAAGCCCACAAATAGCTATGATATAAGGGAACGTGAGATAATTGCAAAGGAAAGGTCCAAAGGGCCAGGAGAAACTTAGGGAAGGTAAAACAGTTCTTACCTGGATGGTAGAAGGAACCAAGGAGGAGCTTCATGAAAAAGGTAGAACCTGAGTTAAGTCTTGAAAAAAGGAAGGAACTTCAACAAATGGAGATGAGGAACTGGTCTCTTTCTGGGTCTGTAGAGATAATTGGAAAGGGTAGGTGATCAATATCTCCTGTCCTTATCATTTCCTCCATTTACCATCAAAAGCTTATCTAAAAGTAATTTGTATTGTATATAAATAGCCACCCTGGGAAAGGACAGAAACAAGCCAAGCTGTGAGGATACTTATGAATCCTAGTAAAATGCTGAAGGATATTCTTTATAGACAACAAAGCTCTAAGGAGACCTGGAGATAGATGATACCATTAGTCTTTACTGTGTCTCAAGGTGGGCCATGTATGGTGTCAGATCAGCTGGTGGGAGCATAGCCACAAACATTTCCCTTTATACTAAGAAAATGTCCCTTTTCTGGTGTTTATTAGGAATATTTCACCAGTGTTCTTCATGTCATGGGGGCTTCTGGACAGTAAATTCTGGGGAAGTAGGGAATTATCTATTACCTCTGCTCTGAGATTCATGCTTTGGGATTTTTGAGCATATAATAGCTAGAGATACCAAAGAAGGAAAAAAGACTTTTTGTTCATCATTTCATATATTGGGATAAACCAAGGAGGCTAGAATAAACTGTAGACCCAAATGTGAGGAAAAGGTGAGGAGACAGGATGAGCTGGAATCTGGAAGAGCTGAGTTAACATCCTGCCTTACTTAAGAAGCTATGTCACCCGGGTCAAGTCACTTAACCAGTATCTGCTTCAGTTTCCTTACCTGTAAAAATGAGGATAATAATAGCACCTATTTCATAGGGTTGTTGTAGGAGTAAGTGTAAAAATATTTCTAAAATGCTAAACTTGGTGCCCAACACATAATAGGCGCTTAATAAATGCTTATTCTTTTCCCTTCCCTCCTCCCTAGAGATGGAGCCAATGCAAAAACTGTTGCACAGATAGTAGAGTTCAGGTTAAAAAAAGTGGGATGAAGAGTAGGTTTAGTTTGGTTGGCAAACAGAATGAATGAAGGGGTAGATTCTGAAATCTTCTTTGCTTTTAAACAGGCTGCTCCCATGCCTGAAATGCACTCCCTCTTCACAAGTGCTATCTCCTGCAGGAAACCCATCCTGAGCCCTACTTTACCCTAATTCTAGTGCCCTCCTCCCAGAAATTAATTTCTATCTACTTCATATGTATTTTGCATTAATTTTCTACTGACTTATTGTATTCTTCCTATGAAATGTAGGCTTCTTGAGGGTAGTAACTGCTTCATTCTTGTGTAATGGGGACCTGGTCCATGAACTGATCCCATCAGTTTGCTCAGCTGCTACCACTGCTATAGTTTGCTTCCTAGAGAACTGTAATAATATGCCTTAGAAAGACTGGAACATGTGTAGACGTTTTGTAACTGCTTCCAGTCAGCTAATCCCTAGTGCAGAAGAGACTCTTTGATTGGTTGCAGGAGCATTCAAAAAGGCCTGCTAGTTATGGCACAGCTTTGCATCACATTCCAGGAGTGAAAGATCCTCCAAGATCCCCCAAGAGCAAATGAGGTCAAAAAAAGGAAGTGACTCTAGCTGAGCGGCTTTTGAGAGTGTCTCCACAGTCAGTGAAAGAACTTCTTCTCTACTACTCGTTTAGCCGATTGGAACCAGTTATGAAATGTCTACACATGTTCCATGATCTTTCCAAGGCATTTCTCTTATACATCTACATAATTCTCCCAGAGGCAAACTCCCTGGCCTCCTCTACGTCACAAAGTTGTATAAGCTGAGCAAGGATTGTACATACACCATTACACATATCTTTGTAACTTCAGGGTTTATTACAGAGCCTGGCCTGTAGTAGCCATTTAACAAATACCTATTGGATAAAATTCATATATTCTGTTCCCTTTGCATACTTTCTTCTCCTTGGAGATCCTCTTAAAATATCACCTACTTTAGGCTTTAAGAAACCTTCTATGAATCAATGGAAGAAAGGAAGTGATTTTTTCCTTCCCAATTCAACACACAATCAAATCAACAGATAATTATCAAAAAGTATTGTAAGAACTACGTTGAACAATTAACCCTGCATCCTCCATATAATGTGAATTTAAATATATGTTTATTTATAATGTTTACATATAAATATGTGATATGTATATAAATACATAGATATAATGATACAGTTGTGATATAATTTTATAAATATATAATAGTATATATGTATTTAGTAAAATACATATATATATCTTTAATGGGTCTCACTGTTTCTGTTATATATTTCACAGGGTTTGTAAAGTTCTTTTTATTGGTACATTTTTTTTCTTTGTCTATGTTGTTTCTTTATGTTGTATTTCTTAGTTTATTAGAACTTTTGCCAAAATACCTGACCAAGTCAGTCACAAAGTCAGTCATTTATACAGTACTGAATATTTGGTTGAAATGGATTTTGCCCTGCATTAAATAAAATTATTTAGTATTATATACAGTCTTGCCTGAACCAAAGCCACTATTGAGCCTAAAATATATCAAGGTTTGACAAATCCCAAGTACCAGGTCACCACAGTGTCTAATAATTCATTGTGGTACCTAGAATATTTGGTGAGGCTTTAACTGAAACTATACCCACCCATTTCTTTCTTAATCCTTATTTACATTTTTCTCAGAAGGAAGCATGTAAATAAAGAAAGGTCAGGACTTAGAATCAGAGGGCCTGGGTTCAAGTACAAACTTTAACATTTACCAGCTGCATGATCTTGGACAAATCCCTTAACCTCATTAAGTTCTAGATTCTTAATTTATAAAATGGAAAGAATAACGCTTGCATTTTCCACCTTAAAGAACTATGTGAAGGAAATGTTCTGTAAACTTTAAAGCATTATATGAATGTGAGTTGTTGTTACCTGTACCTGTGATTTCCTTGGTTTAGGAAACTCCTGGTGAATAAACTTCCTCCACCTATGGAGATCTTGTACTTACTCTGAGACTCTATGGTCTTAGAAAACTCCTTGGGCCACAAGAGTTAATTGGCTCGCCCACCGTCACACAACCAACAGAGGTCAGAGGTGTTACTCGCACCCAGATTCTTCTGGCTCCCAGTTGACTGTGTATTATGCAGCACCATCTCATCATTACTATTGTTGATTATTACCATTACAACTTAATAGATGCTCTGTAATGGAAATAATGATAATGGCAATATGTTATAGTCGAAAGTGTACTGGTTCCAAAATCTGAGAATCTGAGTTACTGAGAACCAGGAAGTACAAAGAAAAGCTTTTGAGCTCCAAATTATTTCTCACAAAGTCACACATTTGACTTATAAGAAAGTCCTGTAAGGCATTCATGTAGCCTGTTTTCTCATATCGGATACCACTAAAATGAGTTTTGTCTGACTTCTCAGATGTAGCAAATCAGGATCTGTGTTTCAGAGGGCTGTGGAAGCATGGCATGGTAGGACAAGCTAAGAACCTGGAATTAAGAAGATCTGGTCTCATTAATACAACTGTTAGTGGAGTTGTGAACTGATTCAACCATTCTCTAGAGCAGTTTGGAACTAAGCCCAAAGGACTGTAAAACCATGCATACCCTTTGACATAGCAATACCACTACTAGGTCTAGGTCTGTATCCCAAAAGAGATAAAAAACCAAAAGGAAAAGGACCTCATTGTACAAAAATATGTATACCAGCTCTTTTTGGGGGTAAAAGAATTAGAAATTGAGGGGGTGCCCATCAATTGGGGAATTGATGACTGAACAAGTGGTGGTATGTGATTATGATGGAATGATGAGCAGAATGCTCTCAGAAAAACCTAGAAAGACCTATATGAGCTGATGCAAAGTGGAATGTACTGTGCACAAAGTAACAGCAGTATTGTAGGATGTGAATCTGTGAATGACTTAGCTATTTTCAGCAATACAACAATCCAAGATAACTCTGAAGGACTTATGATGAAAAATGCCATCCATCCCCATTCAGATGGTGTCTGAATACAGATTGAAGCATACTTTTTTTTAACTTTATTTTTCTTGAGTTGTTTTTTTCTTTTTTTGGTCTTTTTTCCACAACATGACTGTTATGGATATGTTTTGCATGACTACACATATATAATCTATATCAAATTGCTTGCCATCCAAATAGAGGTGGGGGTAGGGGTGGGGAGGGAGGAAGGGAGAGAATTTGGAACTCAAAGTTTTAAAAACAAATGTTAAAATTGTTTTTACATGTAATTGGGGAAAAATAAAATGTTAAATAAATACAAAAATTTTAAAAAAGACCTGGTCTCAAGTCCTACATCTGAACACATATCCCATGTGTCCCTGGGAAAATCACTTAACTTCTAACTCGAGTTGCTCTCTCAGAATATAGTTACAGGCGCTCCCTACATGAATGAAATCATAGGTCTGGATCTCCTCGTACCCCAGAAAACAAACAAATATTAGATGGGAGCTGAGAGAAAATGATAAACTAAAAAGTAGACTGACAAGCTCAAGAAGTTAAGTTCAGTGTCTAGGCATACAGTACCCTGTACCTTAGATGCACTCAAGGAAGCACCACTATTCTACAGCTGCTCAGTTGTATCTAAATTTTTATAACCCCATTTGGGTTTTTTTCCTTGACATGGATAATGGAATGAATGGTTTACCATTTCCTTCTCCAGCTCATTTCACAGATGAGGAAACTGAGGTAAACAGGGTTAAGTGACTTGCCCAGGGTCATATAGCTAGTAAGTGTCTGAGGCTGGATTTGAACTCAAGAAGATGAATCTTTTGGACTCCAGGCCTGACACTATATCCACCAATGCCACCTAGCTGCCCATAGGACATGTACCTCCTTCTAATGATAGCCACGACTCCATCAAAGGAGACAAAGAACTTCTTTATAATCCACTGGAACAAAACCTTTCTTAAATGGATTAAGCAGGTAAATGAGATGTTTTACTTATCTGGAAATTTACTCTGTGAAAATCATCATTCCCACTGTATTATACCTGAACAAACCCATTGTCAAAGCTTATTTACCATGCAGTACTATGACATGTAGTGGCAGTTAGGTGATGCAGTGGATAGAGTACTGGGCCTTGACTCAGGAAGAATCTCTCAAAACTTACTAGCTGTGTGACCCTGGACAAGTCACTTAACCCCGTTTGCCTCAGTTCCTCATCTGTAAAATGAACTGGAGAAGGAAGTGGCAAATCATTTCAATATCTTTGCCAAGAAAACCCCAAACGGGGTCACAGAGAGTCAGACATGACCAAAATGACTGGACAACAGCTTTGATGTGTAGACTACAGCTAGTAGTTAGAAAACGCACCTTCAGGAGCTGTAGTTCTGCATTCTGAAGCCACAGCTAATACCAGAATGATTCAGGTCTTTCATTTTCAATAGCCATGTGACTAAAATTGGTTGCAATCTTCACCAATCAATTAATGTCAGTCAATGAGCCTTTATTAAGCATTTACTATGTGCCAGGCATTGTGCTAAGTTGTGGAGATACAAAGAAAGGCAAAAGGTAGTCCCAGCCTTCAGGGACCTCACAATCTAATGAGAGAGACAAAATTCTATACTCTATACAAACTGTGCTCAGGATGGAAAGAAAGTAGCCACCATCATTGAAGAATTAAGAGGCATCATTGAATAGTATAGATGAGATCAAAGATCTATTAAGTATTTAAATATGTTTCTAAAATGTTATATAATGCTCTTGAGATATTCAACGGAAATAAACACAGGATATCACAAAACTGATTTCTTGGCACATATTGGATATGCACATTAAATACCCACCTGCAGAGTTTGGGACTTTTTCCTGCCTCTCTGTTGAAGGGTATATTTTCTAAAACAGTCTAATTCTTGAGCATCAAATGTAGAGCAGTAAAAATGATGTGGGCATTCAAGGGTGGTAGTCAATCATTTGTGAACATCATTTGTTTACATGGAGATGAGATGGAAAACTGACTTTGGGTATTATTACCCTTTACGTTTAAAGGGCACATACCTATAAAAACTCAAGAGAATTCCTCCCTGGCCATTTTTAATAGTGACTGAAACAACTGGACTATGGTAATATGCAATAAAACACACAAAGAACCTTCTGTTGTTACACTATTTCTAAAAGTCTGGGCTACTGGTAACTTATTTATAAAGAGCTCCTACACATCTCTAATGTGTATCTTTTTTTAACATCCCTTACAGATTATTTTTGACTTGGCCAGGCAGGGAGCCTATTTTAAACCCTCAATTTGAAAATCATGGAAGCTTTATAAAGTCCTCCACCTGCATTTCTTTTTAGGAACACAGTTCTTTATTCTCCAGAGGATGAAAACCTCCAGCATATAAAAACTTTGTTAAGCTGTCACTATCAATAGAGTACAAAAAAATAATGGTTGACAAAGAAGAAACAAATTGCATCTTCGAATAAGTTTTCTTCAAGCTCTTGTTAAAAGCTATAACCTCTGATGTTAACTAAATTTAACCCATTCTGACCCTTGTGGTGGCCCTTAACCTTTTCTTTATTCTGCTTCCTGTGGTTGCTGGAGAAGCCTAGCCCAGTCATTGGAAAAGCGTTCTCTGTCACACACAAAGGCCCAGCCTCACTGCTACTCTGTCAGGAGGCACAGAATAGACTGAGGGGTCAGCACCTGTGCTGAGAGCAGGTGACAGTGAACTGGCTGGATCATTCTAGGGCAAGTTGTAATAGTTTCTACCCTTCAAATATCGTACTGCAGTTTCAGGCATTCAAGCCAGTGAAGTTCAGGTTTTCTTTGTGAATGCAGACTTTAAACAAATTAATCTATTGCTGTTCAACTGACTGTAAAATTAGTAGATTTACTGTTGCAAAAAAAAGCGTGGGGTGGGGGGGCTTTCACTTCCACTTTAATAAGGTCACGGATGTGTCCTAGGCTGCCAACAAAACAGCCTTTAAAATCTTTGCAGCTGAAACCAGCAACTTTCAAAAAAAAAAAAAAAAAGAATGAAAAACAATGTCTCAAATGTACAGTGCAAAATCTTTGCCATACTGTTAACATGTAAAAGTTCACATGTGAGAAGCTTCCTCTACTGGGATGTTTGCTTTTAATTGTATTTCACATAACAGTAGAGTAAGGAGAAGGGGGGCAGAGGAACAAACTTTATTTATCATTAACATTTTAATATGTTCAGTTAGTCTTACTTTTAACCAAGGAAAATAGCCCTTGGTTAGTATAATTTCATCAAGCAGCCAAAATGATGTAACTGAAACATTCTGATTACTTTAAATGTGCTTTTTTATTATTTTAAATTTAATTATTCAAAATTTAATATAATAGTAATTATTATGTTTGATGTTTGCATTTAATATTGTATATTCAATAACAATAGCAAATTTGGTTTTGTTATACTTGAGTTTTCATGTTGATTTTATGTAAATGAAGATTTTGTAGGGTTTATGTACCAGGTCTTCTGTTTTGTTTTGTTTTTTCTTCCTAAGTGTGAGGGATATTATTTATCTTAAAATAACATTTCAAAATTACTTGCAGATAAATGAATTATTTTTTGAATCCATTTGTTGGATGTTAAAAAGATTTAAATATGTTCTGTGTCTTCACAGAGTAAATAGACTTCTGAACTGTATTCTTCACAGGAGACTTTTCAAAGAAGACAAATGGGACGTCCATTTGTAAACGCTCTTTTATTTAGCAGACTTGAAAGTCTCTCTCATTCATTATAATATATGTCCCTCATTTTAGACAAATTCAGTTTGCTTACTCCCTGGCTCAGAATGTTTGAACCATTATTATTGTCATTTTCTGACATTAGAAATGACGAATTTGGGAACTTAAGTCCTGGTAGATCTTAAATATGATAAAGAAATTTGCTGTAAGTGTAACAGTTTTGGAGGATGTGACAGATGGTGTCACAAGACATTTCTCAACTATGCTGAGAAGATGGATTATGGCTAGTTTTTAAAAAGTATTTCCTAAATGTTTTAAAATATTGAAAAAAGACTGCTTTTGGGAGGTGTGACATTTTATTCTTTTAAATTGAATAAATTTTTACCTAGCCTGGTTAGTTTGGTCTTAGTCTTTGCCAAAGTTTTTGAAAACTCTCAATTCCTTACCACTCACTCTCCTCAGAACTTTGGAGTCTGGTTTTAGTTCCCAACACTCTGCTGACACTGTTCACTCAAAGGTCTCAATGATCTCTTAACTTCAAATCCAATGGCCTTTTTTCAGTCTCTATCTTCTTTGATCACTCTGAGTACTTAACATTACTGACCTCTCCCTCTTTCTAGGTACTTCAGGCCACACTCTCCTGATTCTCTGCCTATGTCCTCCTAACTGTTTCTTTATAGGGCTGATTCCTCATTCTCTTTTAAGTCTCTTAAGGTGGATGTTTCCCAAACCTCTCTTCACTGTCTATGCTTTTTCACTTGGTAATCTCACATATTCTCATGGCTTCAACTATCACCTCTGGAAAATGATTATCAAATATCAAAGCACAATATAAATGTGAGCTACTGTTATTACTACTGCCATTTTTGTCACTAGTCCCAATTTCATTTAAGCTTTAGACCCACATCAAGAATAGTCTATAGGTCATCTTTATCCATAATCATTTGATTGAGAATGGGCAGGGACCTAAGAAATTCAATTTTCTTTTTTTATAAATAAGGAAACCAAAGCTTAGGGAGCTTAAGTGAGTTGCTGATGGTCTTAATGGCTGAGAAGGTAGCATCATTTTCTTTTGTATTACTTTTTGGTTTGTTATATGATTTCTCCCATTCATTTTAATTCTTCTATGCAACATGACTATGGTGAAAACGTATTTAGTAGGAATGAATGTGTAGAACCTATATAAAATCGCATGCCGTCTCGGGGAGGGAGAGGGGAAAGAAAAGGGAAAGAGGGGGAGGGAGGGAAAGAAATCTAAAGTTATATGGTAGTGATTGTAGAACACTGAAAATAAATGAAATTTTAAAAAAAGGAAAAATTTTAAAAAAGAGAGAAAAGTAAATACTTTTATTTTTTTATTTTTTTTGATAAAAATTTATTTATTTAACTTTTACATTCATTTGCACAAAATTTTGGGTTCCAAATTTTCTTCCCTTTTATCCCCTCCTCCACCCCAATACACCGAGCAATCTAACTTTCCATATCACCAATCTGCCCTCTCTTCTATCATCCCTCCCTTCTCTTGTCCCCATCTTCTCTTTTGTCCTGTAGTGCCAGATGATTTTCTATTCCTCATTAACTGTATGTCTTATTTCCTAGTAGCAACAACAATACTCAACAGTTGTTCCTAAAACTTTGAGTTCCAAATTCTCCCCATCCCTCCCTCCCCACCCATTCCCTTTGGGAAGGCAGGCAATTCAATATAGGCCATATCTGTGTAGTTTTGCAAATGACTTCCATAATAGTCGTGTTGTGTAAGACTAACTGAATTACCCTCCATCCTATCCTGCCCCTCATTGTTTCTATTCTGTCTTTTGATCCTGTCCCTCCCTGAGTGTTGACTTCAAATTGCTCCCTCCTCCCATTGCCCTCCTTTCCATCATCCCCCCCCCCTTGCTTATCTCCTTCTTCCCCACTTTTCCTGTATTGTAAGATAGGTTTTCATACCAAAATGAGTGTGCATTTTATTCCTTCCTTTAGTCAAATGTGATAAGGGTAAACTTCTTGGTTTTTTTTTCTCAGCTCTCCTCTTTTTCCTTCCACTAAAAAGTCTCCTGCTTGCCTCTTAGATGACATATAATTTACCCCATTCCATTTCACCCTCTTTTCTCCCCCTACCTTTCTCTCTCACCATTTACCTTAATTTCTTTTAAGATATGGTCTCATCCTATTCAATTCACTCTGTGCTCTCTGTCTCTGTATGTGCATGCATGTGTGTATGTGTGTGTCCATGCACGTGTGTACATGTGTGTGTGTGTGTATAATCCCACCAACTACCCAGATACTGAAAAGTTTTAAGAGTTACAAATATTGTCTTTCCATGTAGGAATGTAAACAGTTCACTTTTGGTAAGTCCCTTATGACTTCTCTTTGCTGTTTACTTTTTCATGCTTCTCATTATTCTTGTGTTTGAAAGTCAAATTTTCTTTTCAGCTCTGGTCTTTTCATCAAGAATGCTTGAAAGCCCTCTGTTTCATTGAAAGACCATATTTTCCCTGAAGTATTATACTCAGTTTTGCTGGGTAGGTGATTCTTGGTTTGAGTCCTAGTTCCTTTGACTTCTGGAATATCCTATTCCACACCCTTCGATCCCTTAATGTAGAAGCTGCTAGATCTTGAGTTATCCTGATTGTATTTCCACAATACTGGAATTGTTTCTTTCTAGCTGCTTGCAAGATTTTCTCCTTGACCTGGGAGTTCTGGAATTTGGCCACAATGTTCCTAGGAGTTTCTCTTTTTGGATCTCTTTCAGGTGGTGATCGATGGATTCTTTCAATACTTATTTTGCCCTCTGGTTCTAGAATCTCAGGGCAGTTTTCCTCGATAATTTCGTGGAAGATGATATCTAGGCTCTTTTTTTGATCATGACTTTCAGGTAGTCCCATAATTTTTAAACTGTCTCTCCTGGATCTATTTTCCAGGTTAGTTGTTTTTCCCATGAGATATTTCACATTCTCTTCCATTTTTTCATTCTTTTGGTTTTGTTTTGTGATTTCTTGGTTTCTCATAAAGTCATTAGACTCCATCTGTTCCATTCTAATTTTGAAAGAACTATTCTCTTCAGTGAGCTTTTGAACCTCTTTTTCCATGTGGCTAATTCTGCTTTTGAAAGCATTCTTCTCCTCATTGGCTTTTTGAACCTCTTTTGCCAATTGAGTGAGCCTATTTTTCCAGGTGTTATTTTCCTCAGCATTTTTTTGGGTCTCCTTTACCAAGGTATTGACCCGTTTTTCATGCTTTTCTTGCATCTCTCTCATTTCTCTTCCCAGTTTTTCCTCCACCTGTCTAACTTGCTTTTCAAAATCTTTTTTGAGCTCTTCCAAGGCCTGAGCCCACCCGACATCCCCCTGGAATGTCTGGGATACAGAGGCCCCGCCCTGCACATCTTTCCCTGATGGTAAGAATTGTTCCTTGTCATCAGAATTGAAAGGCGGGAACATTTTCACCTGCTCAAAGAAGCTCTCTATAGTCTTATTTTTCTTCCCTTTTCTGGGCATTTTCCCAGCCAGTTACTTGACTTCTGAGATTCCTGTCCACCCCTGCCTAGATCTGCCCAGCTAGTGCTTGGGGTCTGAGATTCAAATGGGCTTTCCGCGGCAGGCACGGCTGCTATTCAATGTGAGCTTAAGTTGTGGTGCTGGGGTGGGGGCAGGGCCGCCTCCCAGGCTCAGCTCCCTCAGGGGCTTTATGCAGAGACCTTCAGTAATGGAGCAGGTGGGGGCAGGGCCACCTCCCAGTCTCAGCTCCTTCAGGTGGTTTATGCAGAGACCTTCAGTAATGAAGATCCTGCCTGCTCAGGGAGTCCCAGGGGGCCGCCGCTGCTGCCGCTGCCCCTGCCTCTGCCTCTGCCGCTTCCTCCTGAGGGGGCCCAAGTCACGGAGACACCCCGCTCCCCTCTCGGCCAGCCCAGACGTCTCTCTCACTGACCTGTAGCATCTGTGGGCGGAGGGACCTTCCTGGGTGCCAGAGGTTCTGTCCCTGAAGCCTGCTCGGATCTGCTCCTCTGGGGCCGCAGCCAGGGCAGCGCAGGGGTGGACTCCGCTTTCCGAGGCGCGATGGACCCTGGGGACGGCTCTCCAGGGCTCTCTGGAATGGAAATCTCTTCCACTATGTTTCTGCACACCCTGCAGTGATCCAGAACTTGTGGGGAGCTCTTCTTACATTAAATCCATGGACTGTGGGTTCGGAGCTAGCATACGTGAGTGTTTCTACTCCGCCATCTTGACTCCACCCCAAAGTAAATACTTTTAAAAAAAAAGACACAATTGTGGACCTCTTAAAACATGTAGCAAGGGTGAACTTTACTATTGCCAAATTGTGGGGAGAGGGCAGACAAAGCTGCCTTAGATTGGACGGTTCTTTTAAATGAGGATTGGAGCACTGTGCTATAGAACTATCAGCAATTTAAAGCAGGATTTCTGGTAGTTTCTAAATACTTCTACTTTAAGTCACGAACTTCACAATGGATCTTCAACAAGGAGGATTGTCTTTGGAGAATCAGCAAAGATGGAAAAGTAAGAGGAATTAGTACAGTCCAGTTCCCCTCCAAACCTACTCTAAAAAAGATGAAAAAAGAATGCCAGACTGAGTAGTGAGGAATGAGGAAATCTAAGGAGAAATCTCAGTGGATCATTTTTTCCAGACTAAGATCACGAATTTGATTCACATGTAAGTGACCAAGGCAGGATATGAGGGAAAAAGGCAGGCCTTCAGTGCTTTTACTCAGACCTCAGACCTCAGACAGTGGCTCAGACCAGGGCTAAACTCTTACAACTCTGCAACTCTCAACCTGTGGGGATTTTTAGTTAGATGACAGGGGCTACATCTAGAGGCCATGTACTGGATCTCCACCTAGGAGTAAGTCTGTAATTGTGTTGCCTAGACCCAAACAGGGGCTGGAAACTGATCAGACTGTATACTAGATCAGACTATTTGGGTCTGCTGGAAATTTACAGTTTCCCAGTCCAAGCCACCTCAAATATCCTTGAAGAACACAGCACTCAGTACCTGGAGAATGAAGCAGTAGGACCTCAGAAAATACAAATCAGAATGCAAACTCCAAATCCAGGAATTAAAGTGGAAGGATGAGTAAACAAACAGAAAAATTTCCCCCACGGTGCCAAGAACTCCCAAGATAAACTTAGAACAAAAGAATTACTCCAAAACACAATTAGAATTCCTTGTAGAAATGAAGTAAGAGGTTTTCAAAAAGTTTAAAACTATTTAATGAAATGAAAACATTAGAGGAAGGAAATGGAAAAGAAGTGAAAGAGACAGAGGAAAGACCTAGAAGAATTACAAAACTCTACTCAAGCACCAGACTACTTGAAAATTATAATAGAGCAAATGAAAGTTATGAAACAACAAGAAATCTTAAACCAAAATCAAAAGATTGAAAGAAATGTAAGGTATCTCTTACCAAAAACAACCTCAAAAATAGATTAAGGAGAGGTCATTTAAGAATTAGTGGACAAGCTAAAAACCAAGACCTAAAAAACAACCTAGATATTATATTTCAAGAAATCATTAAATAAAACTCATCCAGACCTATTAGAAAACATAAAGTAAAAACAGAAAGCACCCACAAATGACCTCCAGAAACAAATCCCAAAATGAACCAGAATCCGGAGCTTCTAGGTTGAAAAAAAAAACAACAACCCTGAAAATGTGTGAAAGGGAAGAATTTGAATACTGAGGAGTCACAGTCAGAATTGCACAAGATTTAGAAGTTAACACTCGAAAGAAGCAAAGTGGAATACAAGACTCTAAAACATAAAAGATAGAGACTTACTACCAATAACTTACCCAGCTAAATTGAATATAACCCTACAAGGGGAAAAATAATCTTTAATGAAATAGAGGCCTTCTAAGTGTTCCTGACGAAAAGAACAGAGTTAAGAGGAAACTGTGAAATACAAACATGCAAACCGAGAGAAACATTAAGTGGTAGATACAAGTGGGCCACGCAAGGAGACTCTACAAAGAGGAAGTTTATATTCTAATGGAGGATACACACATCTCTTCAAAACCCTAATGCCATCAGGGATCATAGAGGGAATTAAATAAGACAGAGATCCTAAGAATGGCTTTCTTATATTTTGTTGATCTTAAAGGAAAAAAGAGTGAGAGCAAAGACACAATAGAGAAAGAAGGGGAAGGAAAAATGGGGGAGTTTATGTCACATAATCAGGTTGTGAAAGTAGAAATTGCTTCAAATGAGAAAGGGCTAGGGAGGATGAGAGGGCACGCATCACTTGAACCTTTATTTTATCTAACCAGTCAAAGGAGGGTAGAATGTGCTCATGAGCATGTGAACATAGAGTTTGCTGTAAAAGTACCTACCTCAACAGGAAAAGAGTAGGGAAAGGAGAGGGGAGAAGGAAAATAAGAGGGAGGGTGGATTCAAGAAAGATTTATTCATAAGCAAAAATCCCTCTAAACTCAGAGTAGGAATCATGCAGAGAGTTTAAAAGGAAAGTGAGGTTGATCTTTGAGTATATATATATATATATATATATATATATATATATATATATATATATATATATATATATATATATATATATACATATATATATATATATGTTTTCCATTAACTGAGAAGATTTTGGGGCTGGAAGTGGTGCTGATTTCAAATTTAGAAAGGACTAAATGAAAAATTAAATTGCTTAACAAAGTATTCTATGACTGGAGATAAGATTGTCTTTCCTGATGACAAGTAAACTGAATGGACATTAAAAAAAAAACCAACAGAAAAAACCAAGTGAGAATGGGACCAGGAAAATCTTACAGAACTACAGGGAGAGGTACAGGGACCCTGAGATCATTAGACTAGGGGGATTGGTCAGAGACTATAGTCAGTAAACATTTAACAATATTTATTTATCGCTTATTAGGTATTTATTATGCAAAGCACATTGCTAGGATAATAATATTGAATTTATCTTGCCCTGTGCTTCTTTCTAGTGTGGCACTTTCTCTCACCTAGCCCCATAGTATTGGGATCAGGACAATAAACTTTTAGGAAGGTAGGGAGAGTCACGATTG
The DNA here is from genome assembly GCA_023548195.1 of Bettongia penicillata ogilbyi. NCBI lineage: Eukaryota > Metazoa > Chordata > Mammalia > Diprotodontia > Potoroidae > Bettongia > Bettongia penicillata. Next base: position 1,980,823 of record JAJHZJ010000181.1, read on the forward strand.
GGTAGGGGACTTGGAGAACTCAGCCTCCCAGATTAATGAATTTACCAGGATCAGCAGAACCAATGCTTCCAGTGTTGGGGCTCTAGGACATTTGATCTATTGGAGCAGACAGCAATTAGTCAGGCATTAAGAGACTCATCAAAAGCAGACATATGTAGAAGGTATCTTTGCTTGACACATACTGGAAGTTGTATAGGGTCAGATAATATAGGTAATGAGAATACTTACCCGGCAGGGGTAATTCCATGATCATGAAGGTGGTTTCCCCAGGGTAAAGCTTAACTATTATACTCCAGATGGGGTGACTCCTGTGATTTTCCCAAATGGGGGAAATGACTGCATAATTTGTGATAGTAGGGTGTGCATTCACGTTCTTCCCTGAAAAATTTTAATAAGTTAATAATATATAGGTAATGAGATAGGATATGCCATTCATGAGGAATAACAAGTTTGAGTCATGCCTGAAGGAGAATCACTGGGAAGAAGATTGGTGTGGCACTTTACATGTGACAAGGGATGAATTCATTCAAACTTGGTTGTAAGATAAAAAACATAGCCTGGGAAAGGATAGCGTTGAGGCTATAGTGGATCAGATAGCAAAAGCCCTGCTTCTATTGCACCTGGCTCGCAAGGGCAAGTACTCAAACCCTCCTGAGACTCTGTATAGCAGTTGGATCTTTGAGTAAAGGCAACCTGGAGAAAATGGCCAACTAACATCATATTTGCCATGAAGAGATCAGTCTAGAGAACATTGTTTATAAGGGGGAAGAGAGGCTTCCAGTAGATAAGACATTAAAATGTAAGCCTTGGCCCTGGGTTAGGAAGACCCAAGGAGGGAAGAAGACATAGGAAAAGGAATCTGTTTGCCAAACTTCAAGGTACAAAAGGACAAGCCAGTTCTTCAAGAGAAGAGCTGAAGGAAGATCTGCAGCAGGACAAAGGTACAGAGAATGCTAGATACCAGAGCATCAAGATGCCTTGTACAATAAGTGTGTGTATTAGGTGTGCTGAATATCTGACTCTGAGAAATGTGGCCTGATCAATGATACTAATGTCAATGGACAAGGCAATACTATGATCTTTGTGTGAGTCAATTTCCTTTATGTAAATACGTCAGGTGTCATACCCAGGAAGAGGAAGTAGAAAGAGGGGAGTCTTAAAAGAGGAGATACTTTTACCACATTAAGGAGGTAAACAATTGAGTTATAGATAGGAGTTGGAAGGAAACATATGTCCCTGAAAATGGTAGAACCTTTTTTTTGCTAAGGCTAACATTAGTGTCTTCCCCACTCTGAGGCTGTTCATTGGTAGTGTGTTACTAGAGGGAGAGCCCAGGTTTCTGGGCTAGTATTCTTAAATTGGCTCTTATAATGGGGCAGTAGAGCTAAGTGTTTGGATAGAAGTGAGAGCAAGAACTGAAGTTGGCAGAGATATACAGCTCTGGGGACCCGACTACTGGAGTGGTCTTTCCTGTGGGTCTTTTGTGTTCCTTGTATTGTGTGTTCCTGGGAAAGTCTTGTACTATGGACTACATAACAGGCTACCTAAGACCTGAGACACAAAGTACACCAAAATACTAGATGGTGATGACTCTGAGTCATAATGTCAGTGAAGCTATATCTTTATGTTATCTCTTTAATGTTCTGAACCCTTCTCTATTCTCTTGGACATTCTAATGTCATAGATTGTGCAACCCTAGACAACTGCAGTTCAGGACCTTGTCTCGTTTGTATCTTAGCTTCTCTTAGCTATCTTAGCTGTGTTTTAAACAGTGTAGGCCTTTGTCAATGTTTGATTAATTGAAATGAATGGATTAAATGATACTTCAGGATCACTTCTTGCTTCATGATTTTATGATTCTACAAGAATTGCTTAGGTTGGGATCCTTCTTTGGGATCATGTCAATCAAACAAGTAATCAATCAACTAGACATTATTTATTAAATGCTTACTATTAATGCTCAAATGTGCAGAGGGTATTAAGTGACCCTCTGCACATCTGAGCTCCTCACATACCTGTACATACATGGTACACACACCATTCTCAGACACTAGAGAAGCCCTACCCTTGTAGGATCTGGATGGAAGGATCTTAGGGTACTAGTTGTCTATATTCCTAGAAAGAAGTTCCTGAAAGCAGAAAAAAGCAATCACTCTTACAGATCCTGGTGGGGTATGGGATGAGCAGGAAAAAAGGGTTTATACTTTGTATGTGGCAATCTTGGCTATCGGAGAGCTGCAGGCATGGGCTGGAATATTAGTGAGCAATGGTGGGCATTAACATTTCAACTAGTCATGGAAGTCATGATTGATTCCAGGAATAATCAGAAATTGAAGAAGCAGCTGGAGCAGAAAAGGGAATTAGAATTTGGGGGGGATTGGAAACAAAGGGGAAGAGTGTCATGGTTGAACCTGAAATTGGGTGAGAGCTGAAAGCTCAGTTAACAGAGATGAGAACAGGACAAGATTAATCTCCATTAACTTTCAAACCAGTGAAAAACCTAACATGCTTTTGCAGGTTGCAAGTTTCCATCAGAAGAAAATAACTGAAAGCTGTTACCAGGTCAGAAGAGGGAAAGGGTCAGCTTCCATCAGCTGTCAGTCAGGGAAAAACCTTAACCTGTGCTCTATTTGACAGAGCTTGTTTTAGGGGAAAATCTCTTGGAAATCCACATGGAAATGACTTAGATTGAACAATGTTTTGTTTCTAAAGCAGGTCTAGCATGCTAATTTTATTTTACTGTACAATATTACTCGAGATATCTACAAAGTATGATTTGGCAAGTAGAAAGCAGTTGATCCTGTGAAGTAAGCTCTTAAAGAGGGGGATGGTCTATTTTTAACAGTCCTCAGGTTTGTCACCACTGAGGTGATAATAAGTTATCTACACTAGCTCTTCTTAACTGCTTTCAGCAGGGGGCTACAGTATGTCTGGGAAAAAGCATAAAAAATACAGCTGCTCCTCTTTTTGCATTCGTTATCACTACCTTTCACTAAGTTTGTTCATCTTCATTTCCTGTACCACCTTAGAATTAATGTCTCTGATAATGACAATTTGGAGGGACCTTCCCTGGAGACTTATACGTTCAAGGGAACAAGAAAAGGCTACAGAGAGAATGCTGATGGTCATATGGACAGAGAATTTGTTTTCAAAGATGTATTTGTAATGTGACTAAATTTCTGGAACCCACTTAGGCATTTAAACTCTACAGACCCTCTTCATACCTTTTTAACTCCTTTCACATCACAACTAGTGCCTTTCAATTTAAATCACATTTTCAGGGGTTCATTCTTATTGATGGCAATGGGAGAGACTGACTGCTATGGTAGGAAGAGTGCTGGATTTGGAGTCAAATAATATGGGTTTGAATCTTGGTTCACTTCTCTGTGTGCCTCAGTTTCCTCATCTATAAAACAAAGGCTCTGGATTAAATTATTTCAACGATTCTTTACAAACTATAAATCTAGAATCTAGAGTATAAAGATAAGGAGTCGGAGATCTTAGTTTGAATCTTGAATTTGTCACTCACTATCTATGTGACTTTGGGCAAATCTTTTACTTGCCTGGGTCATGGTTTCATTAATACAAAATTATTTTCCATATTCAACTCTGCAATTGTGTACATGCAGATCCTAAACCATTAATCAATAATTCCTTTGTCAAGTCAACATTTATTAATTATCTTTTGTGATATTGTGCTAAGCACTGGGGATCCTTCCCCTCTCCCCTTACCCCGGGAAAGGAAATAAGCATAAGTGCCAGGCATTGTGCTAATGGCTTCTAAATTTTATCTCTTTGGATGCTCACAACAACCCTGGGAGGTAGATGTTATTATTATCCCTGTTTTACAGTTGAGAAAACTGAAGCATACCTATCTGCTGAAATCCTATATTGCTTTCAAAATTCAGCCTTTTTTATAACTACAGCTAAAAGCAACACCCTTTCCTATCCCATCCCTATTTTGGATTGTATTTATTGATGTAAAAATCATCTCCTCCCATCCCATTCCATCCAAGATTGTAAACTTGTAGGCAAGGACCCTATCTTACCCTCATTTATATTCTAACCTGTCCCATGCACCAACACAATGTATTGTGCATAGTATGTAATCAACAAAAGTTTTTATGAATTTGAATTTTCCTACAAGTTTCAGTCTTTTGATATAGAAATATAGAGATCTATCTATATTATATATAATTCCCTTCTTTCCTTCCTTTCTTCCATTTTTCCTTCCTTCCTTCCTTCCCTACTTCCCTACCTTCCATCTATCAGCGATGTTTTAAAAGACTTCATATTGAAAACTAGATGAAGCCAGAGTCAAATCCTGACAGCTTCTTTACTGTGGGACCCAGGAAGCGTGGCGTTGAACAGCTAGGGTCCTATCATGCTGGAAAGGCTTCCAGTAAAAGACCTGCAAGATGAGGTAAGGTGAGGTGAGGTATAAGGTAAGGTAAGGTAAGATAAGGAAAGGAATGTTAAAGGTAAGGAATGGCAAGGTAAAGGAAGTAAGGTAAGGCATGGGGAGGTGAGGTGAGGTAAGGTAAGATGAGGTATGGTAAGGTAAGGAAAGGAATGATAAGGCAAGGTCTGGTAAGATAACGCATGGTAAGGTGAGGTGAGGTTAAGGTAGGGCAAGGCAAGGTAAGGCAGAGCGGGGCTCGTGGGCACCAGGCTGGCCCCCCTTTGCAGCGGCAGCGCCACGGCGTGCTCAGGTGGGGGTAAGGGGACGCAATCACACCTGCTTTCTCAAACATCGCCCCAGGGGATCTCAATAACTGCCTCACTTGTGCAGGGCCTGCGAAACAACCTCGGGTCTACCTGGACTGACGGATGAGGGTCTGTCGGGCCCCCCAACACACTGTGGGGACGCTCGTACTACGACCCTAGGGGTGCGTGTATGCTTGGGGTGAGGTGCTGGGGAAGCCCTCTTCCCTCGGTCATCGCTCGCCGTTGAAGGACTTTAACGCCCGCATACTCGGTCGGAGGACTTTAATTCCTCCTACATAGCCCATCCCCCCTACCCGAGGCGCGGCTTTGCCTTTAAACTCCGCTCGCGGAAGCCCCGCCCACTACGGGAGGCCGCCAGGCCCCTCCGCTTCCGGCGCTGCCCTGCTTTTTCCTCCCGTTCTTTGCAGTCGCACATCAGGTAACTCTCACATGAGTCTGCCGCTCCTGGGTGGGCGAATGCGGGGAAGATCCCTCCTCCCCGCCGGGGCCTAGGGCCGACGTGTGGAGGGGCCCAGGGCCGACGTGTGGAGGGGCCCGCCCCCCTCCTGGCGTGCCTCGGAGCCTGCGCCCCCGTGCTCCCCCGAGCGGGCCTGTCCATCCCGGCTGCGGGAGGGACGTTCCCGGGCCAGTCCACAAGCACGGCCGTCCTAGGCACGGGGGAGCCACGGAAGGCTGTGGAGGTGACCGGCGCAGCGCCGGGCCCTTAGGGTTTAACGGGAGCCTGGGGCTGGGGTGGGGGGCAGCCCCGCCCGAGGTCACACTCGGGGGAGGTCGGGCTGCTGGCTGATGGAAGGCCCCTTAAACCCGTCGCGTCAGGACTTCACAGCCACCTGTTCGCTAGGTATCTGCTGCTGGACAGAGAAAGCCATTCCCTCAGGGCCCCATGGCCAGCGAGTGGTGGGTTTGAGTCCTGGCTTCCAGTAAAGAATCAGTGAGGTGGGGGACGGGTGTCCATTCCAAGGATAAGCAAGAATGGGGGACAGTGGCTTAGTCCTAGACAAAGGGGAACCAGGTTGAGAAAATATTAGAAAGGTGGGTGAGAGACTAATGGGTACATGATTTTGAGTTGAAGCTTCATTGCTCGGTCATGGAGACCACTGCAGGTTTTTGAGGAGTATCCAGCGAAGGGGATTTACAGAACTGGTGGTCTGAAGTCAGGAAGACCAAGTCAATTAACGGTACAAGAGTACCTGGTGGTAGCAGTAGGAGTGGAGAGGGAAGGCCACCTGAGACATTTCTTGGTCTTTGGCTTCACTCAGCCACATAGGGGGTCGAAAGGCTTTGACTGTGAACAATCTCGAAAATTTTGACAGTGAAATAGTTATATCTGAGTGGAGGAGAGGCAATGGTAAACAGGGTTAAAAACTAAAAGAAGTAGGCACATTTTCCCTAATTTTGCCCAGTTGCTCACATATCTTGGAAGGAAAACCTTCCAGAAGACAAGTGAAGTTCTATTTTTCTTGGGTACTCTCATGACATCGTTTCTGAAGGAAATAGAATTAACTATACTGCAGAGCTACCATTCAATTTATATGCTTATAAGTGCTTCAGCTTTGCTAACTAGACTAAAAAACAAAGCTACAGAGAACGCAGAAGTAAGGTAGGTCTCACAAGTTTGGAACTAGAAAGTGCTTAGAAATCAGTCATCCAAAGTCTTTTCACATATCTGAGTAAGTCTATGGAAGGAGCCCTAGGTTTGGAGTCAGGAGACCTGTGTTCAGATCATGTAACACACTCACTGTGTGAGATTGAATAAGTCACTTCTCTGATAACACTCCGTCTTCTCACCTGTCAAATGAGGAGATTAATATTTACAGTATCTACCTCGTGTAGTTCTGAGGAAAACACTTGATAAACCTTTAAGCTCTATGGAAATGGAAATTATCTCTTTTGCAGGTAAAGAAGTGAATGAGTTTAAGCAACTTGACCTGAGTTATTAACACTAGATTATTGTGTGAAATGAAAAGAAAATCTGGGTTTTCCTTTCCCATTGTTTCTCTGCTTAGCCCTTAGACGGCATGCATTATTACTAGGAGTACTTTACTTTCTTTGTGTGTGGGCAAAACCCAGAGGCATGCAAATGAAAGCAGGATTCAGTAGTTCAGTAACAGTGTATCTATCAGGATCTCCTTCCAAAAAGCTCTGTTGATGCAGAAACATGAGGCATTTTGTTGTAGTGTATCAACTTAGCTGGTCCATATAGTAAGACCATTATTCTACTAGTGCTTCTTTGTGTAACTTTAATGTCAAGATAAGAAAGATCTTAACTATAAATATTAGATAAATAAAAAAGCATTGAATAAAGAGTGAAGAGATGATGACAAAACACTTATCTCTAGATCTTTCTCTAAACTGTGTTATTTCCTACTATCTGCTTCTAAGTTCCTCGAAGTTAATTAATTTTGCAATATGAAGATACAAACTAGTAACATTTCCTGTGACTGATTCCCCACCTTCATGATAGTTATTTGGTGGTCTTCATACAGTATTTAAAATCCATAAGCATAATAACATACTAGAAAAATTTGTTCATATAAATGTAAATACCTAGTTTTTCTTTACAGGTATAAACTTATTGTTTGAGGATTAAAACAGGTTTCCTCCAATAACATTTAGTAACTTGCTTTATTTTAAATTCAGGAATCTTTGTCCCCAAGTAAATTAAAAATATGTATCTATTTCTTGCTGCTGTTTAGTACATTAATGCCAGTGAAATAAGCACTGAACCACTGTTCTAAAAGAAAAAAAAAAGACTTTGATAGACCCAAACTATTCAGTTCATTGTTTTATTCATTCAACAAATATTTATTGAGCTACTTTTAAGACGCTGGCTTAGGTGCTGCTACACCAAAATAATTCATCTGACTAGGTGGTGTTTAAGCAAGCAATTGGCTATTGATTATTTCACTTCATCAAATATTAAACCTATAATGTTCAAGCTCTCTGCTGGCATTGGAGATACAAAAAAAGTGCTAGCCGTCAGGGAATTTATAGTAAAATCTGTTGTCAGGTAATCAGAGCTTAATTATCCTAACAAATTAAATCAGGCTTTGTTAAAAGTAGCTGCAGCTTTAAGCCAAAGGCCAGTCTGGTGCAGTGTGGAAAGGATTGTTGGTGCTGCATCAGTCCTTTCTGCTACTGTCAGTATTTTTATCTTCATAAATGAGAATCAACAGTATATTTTCCAGGGTCCCACATTGTTCTACAGTCAGTTGCTGTAAAACTGGAACATAAGAGATTATCACTTCTAAATGCTGTCTCTCACACATTCACAGGAACTTGAGAATTACATTGCTGAGTAAAAGTACCAGTACCTCTTTGTGCAATATAGTGCTCAGACCTCTGCACAAGGGATGTTGTGTAGGAGAGAAAGGCTTTCTTTGGTAATTTGGTAACCTCAGACTCCAAATGTAACATGGATAGTTCAGCCATCCTTTAATCTACAGTGATTCAGCCAAAAATATAACCAAACCTTTCTTCATCCTGTAGATGACTTAAATATTATTTGCTGTTCCCAAATTATTAGGTTTCTTTTGTTAATTACAAAAAAAAAAACAAAACAAAACAACTCCATCTCCATGGAGGGAGAATTTCCTGATGTTCAGTTTCTTATGCAGAAGTGTGAAGCAAACAGGAGATACTTTGCTATTTATTTTCTTCTCCAGAACCCACCTTTATACAATGTCAGGTTTTCCCCTTACCTCCTTAACATGTCTCCAGCAAACCTCTCAGTTGTCATTAGAAACTATCAGTTTTGACACATGTGCTAACTGACTTTGCTAGAGGAGCAATGACAAACATCCCTCTCTGGGTCTACTACTTTTTTCTTAGCATGGTCTTAATAGCTATTGCTATCAGAAAGACATTGTACTTTAGCTGCCAGAAATCAAATAGTGATTGGCAGGTTTTGGTTTGTCCTTTCCCCCGTAATATCAGTTTTCATTTAGTTTTCTCAGTGGGCCAGCTTTGTAGCCTGTCCCATTTAGGATACTCAGATACTGTGTAAAACCAAATACATTGGCCTTTTGTTAGTCAGTAAATGATATGACATGTATAAGATGCTGTTCCTATATCTAGTATTAGATACCACAGTATCTTGGTAAATATCATTTATACACTGAAGATATTTTATGTATCTTGGAACTGAAAGATAGCAGGGAAATAGGTACATGACTTATGAGTGCAAATAGGCTAATAGCCACAGACACCCTCTAATCTTTGTTGTAAAAGCCTGATGTGACATTCCCACATATGGTATTTTCTTTTCCAGAAACCGGCATTCTTCTAAATTATGTTCAGGGGGATACTATAGTACCTTCTAGCTGCCACAGTGCCAGGTTAAAGGGGAAAAAATTATTAAATTTTAGTAACTTTGTCTCCTTGTTTTCCTAGAATGACAGCTTTTATGAGGAAGTTCATACATCAGACCGTGGAAACTGGAATTAATTTCAGTGATAGATATTTTAGTACACAGATTGTGCAAAAGGTAGCACTAACACAATTTAGGGCTATCACTGTTGCCAAAAGATTACCACTGCTTGCATATGCTAACACATTTAGTACAGTTGGAAACACAGAAGATGAAACGGACAAGAAAAAAATGTCAAAATCAGCTTTTGGCAACGTTGGGAGAAAAATTCATCACCGAATTCTTCAACTACTTGATAGTAATGGGAACGATTTGGGAACGATGCATCGAGTTGCAGTGATTCGTCTAATGGAGGAACAAAACCTGAGACTTGTTTTACGGAAAGCCAATGTCGATCCTCCAGTGTACCAGTTAATGTCAGGAAGCCAGATTCATGAGGAACAGCTTCAGCTTAGAGAGAAAGAAAAGGCTCAAGCAAAAACAGGTATTTTACTAATCATTTCAAACTGCTCTTGGAAGTTGTAAAGATTGTAAGTGTTGTCCTAAGTCATCTGGGGATTCTCATTTCCTTGTTCATTTTTCACCTTACTAATTTTTCTCATCTTAATAAGACTTCTGCCTCCATTTCTTTCTTACCATCTCTTAATATCTGTTTTAAAAAAGAAGAATAAGCAAAAGTATCCAAACAAATACTTTCTTGCCATTAGGGGAAGGAAGTCCGTATTTGGTATTTTCTTTTCTCACAAATTCCTAGGTGTTAAAAGACACTCTTTTTAAAAGTAATGAGAGATCTTAGTAATGAGAGATCTATTATGCACAACCAGATACGCATTTAGTATTATTTAACATGAGAATATTTACTAAATTATTAATTTCTTATAACAGTAAAGCATTTTGGAGAGCAAAGTATACTTAACCCAGAATTAGGAGATCTGGGTTTTACATTTTGCTCTGCCTTTTCCCAGACATATGTCTTTAGAATAAATTGCTTAATTTTTCTGCGTCAGTATCCTCATTTGTAAAATAGTGACTTGTCCTTGTTATATTGTGCTGTCTGGTGAAATTATGTAATTTATTATGAATACTAGAAATCTCAATAAAAACAAAGTTTTGTCATTATTTTCTTCCACTAAAGTAGGACTCTAATTCCTTTTTTGTTTATCCACATACATATTTATTGAATAAAAGGCTAAGGAGGTAGTAAGCGGCAATTTGGATCCCTGGTTTAAAAAAAAAAATGAAGTGGGTTAATAGGCAAAAATTTTAGAAGTGACTCCAGATTCTCAAAGACTATGCCAAGGGACTATGAGCTTTTGAATATAGTCCTGACTTGCAACTGTGGTGGCAAGACTTATTTAGCAAAGTTTTGAAAGTTCTGTCAATAGAGGGCTCATTGCAAAGTTAACTTTTTTTTTTTTTAAGCACAGCAACTCATAAAATTGTTAAGGCAGTTACGGAGGTTACAGTCTGCATCAGCAGAAGGAGTATTAACAGTACTGAACCTGCAGATCTTTTAGAGTATCGTTATGGTGATAATTAGAGATACAGCCCTAACTCATTAATAGTAAGCTTGCAAATATTGTCTTTAATTAGGACCTCCCCAGTTAAAGGAATTGATCTTTTCTTCAAACATTGCACAACATGATTTGGACACCAAAATTAAACAGATTAAACAGTGGATTGAGAAAAAATATCAAGTCCAAATTACAGTAAAGAAAGGGAAAACTACAGACCCAGAAGATAATATGGTAAGTAAAACCAGTTAAAAACACTTTTTATTGAACATACTTTTTAAGACTAAGACAAAATTACATGCAACTAAAAGTGTTAAAACATTTAATTTAGAAAGTTAGATGCGGGGTCATTATCTACATGGTATCATAGGATGATATATTTAAAACTTATGAGGGAACTGGAACACTAAAAGATTAAGTGACTTGCCAGAATCCTTCTTAATAGACTGATACTTCATCTGTTAAATGGCTGTCTACCTGAGAGCCAGTATGGCTTCAGAAAGGGCCAAAGAATGGTTGAAATGATGTTTGCTGTCCGACAACTCCAGGAGAAATGCCAAGAGCAGAACAGAAGCTTGTACACCAGGTTTGTAGATCTCACCAGGGCCTTTCACACTGTTAGTCATGAGCGCTTATGGAAAACTGTATCAATATTTGGTTGCCCAGAGAAGTTCATTAGCATTGTGTCAGTTTCATGACAGCATGCTTGCCTGTGTTCTGGACAATAGATGATGCTCTTCTGCTTTCCCGGTCACCAGTGGCGTGAAACAAAGCTGTGTGTTTGCTCCTATGCTTTTAGCATGTTTTCAGCTGTGTTGTCAAATAGCTTCAGTGAGGACGAACACAGCACAAAGTCAGCTACCACACAGGTGGTAAATTCTTCAACTTGAAAGGCTACAAGACAAGACTAAAGTGGAGGGAGTTTTGGTGCATGACTTTTTGTTTACAGATAATTGTGGACTCAGTGCAGCCTCTGAAGCTGAAGTGTAACAAAGTATGGATCAGTTCTTTGCTGCTTATGCTAATTTTGACCTAACAATTAACACTAAGAAAACACACCACACCATCCCCATACATGGAACCATTGGTTACAGCAAATGGAGAAGTTTTGAATGCTGTTCCTTGGTAGTGTATTTTCCAGGGATGTACACATTGACAATGAGGTTGGCGTACACATTGCCAGAGCTAGCTTAGTATTTGGGAGGTTCCAAAGGAAAGTGTGGAAGAGAAATCAGACTGATGACCAAGCTGAAGGTCTACAGACCCTAACTGTTGTATGCCTATGAAACCTGGACATTATACCAGTGCCATGCCGAGAAACTGAATCACTTCTGTTTGAATTGTCTGAGGAAAATTCTGAAGATCACCTGGCAGGATAAGATACCAGACACTGAGATCCTTTCTCAGACTTAACTGCCAAGCATTCAAACTCTAGTGCAGAGAGCACAACAACATGCTGACCATGTTGTTCAAATGCCAAATGTACACGAGACCTCAGGGCAGGTGCTCACGTGATGGTCAGAAAAAGCAATACAAAGACACTTTCAAGGTCTCACTTAAAAATTTTGGAATTGATTGCATGATGTGAGAAACATTGGCACAGTACTGCTAATGGTGTGCTTTTATCTGAGAAGATGCTGTCCTCTATGAACAAAGCAGAATTGAAATAACCCAAAAGAAACGTAAAATGCACAAATATAGAGAATCAACTCCAAATCTTCCCATGGAATATTTGTGCCCAATCGGTGGTAGAGCATTCCGAGTTCATATTGGTCTGATCAGCCACAATTGGGTGCACTGTAACTTGGCTCAAACATAGTGATGCCATTTTGTTTAAACATACTACGTGCAGGCACTAATCTCTATTAAAAAAAAAAAAAACCACAACCCAGTCTCTGCTCTCAAGGAGCTCACAGTATAATGGGACAGAAACTATGTAGAGACAAGATATAGATGGGATAAATTGGGATAATCAGTAGAAGGAAGGCACAAGCATTAGAGATCAAGAAAGGCTTCTAGCAGAATTAACCTCAATTAGCTAAAATAATATCAAAAGTAAAAATTGAAGGGACCCAGGAAAGTAAAGATGAGGGAAAGAATCCCAAGCCTTCATGACAGAAAGTGTCTAGAATCTAGAGATAGAATTGTTGTTGGACAGCAGAGTTGGAACAGAGTAAGTTTTAAAAGAAAAGGGGACCAGGTTGTAAAGGGCTTTGAATGACTTAACAAGATGTTATATTTGATCCTAGAGGTGATAAGAAAGCAGTGGAGAATGTGGAGAGGGCATAATAATATTAAAATTGACCAGTCAGGATTTTAACTCAATTCTTCCTTTCTAAGTCCCACCCTATAGGTACTACACAACTTGGCACTATGATAACTAAGCAAGTTTGGAGGTAGAAGGTGAAGCATGTTGCCTGCCAAGCATAGCTGCTTTTGATTCCTGGCAGTTACCGCCTCATTCCCTCCTTCCCTGTTTCAAAATGGTTTACAGAACAATTTGCAGTCCCAGAATTTAGTTATGCTGAATACAAAGATAGTGTTGCTCTTGAGACACAGTCAGAGATTATCATTCTTTGTCATTTCAAGCTCAGTGAATTTTCTCTTTTGCTTACCTTGGCCTTCCCATTTTAATAACTTTGGTTATTTTATAGGTTTTCATTGGTTATAAGCTGGTGTAGATTATTACAGTTTGGACACACACAACTGATTCACTGAATTTACCCAAGGTTTATACCGTGCTCATTTCCAAAAAGACTTAAATAATTAAACACCTAAAAGAGGACAAGAATGGACTAATTTATGATTAATTAAGCTAGGAGGAGAGTAGCATGGTGTAGTAGAGTGCTTCTCGAATTAAAATGATATTCTTTAATTGCATATTACAATTGTATTATGAATATTAGCTAACACTTTTCACAAAGGTGTGTTCTAACTACATATTTATCAGAAAAAAGAGGAATCAAGGGACAGCAACAAGCATTCTGGTTTTGAAATCCCTGGTGTTAAGAAAAGTAAAGGGGTAATAGGCAAAACTTGGGTTCAGTTTTGTCACTTGACAGCCTCTTGGTTCTTTAGTTTCTCCACATAGAAATTAGAAATAGAAAAACTGCCTATTATGACAGAAAAATTGTGAAGATAAAGTATCAAAATGTAATTGTAATACAAATACAAGGCCATTCATATATTCAACAGATATCTAACAGATAGCTACTGGGTGCAAGCTAGGGAATTCAGAGATCTGTCAGATAGACTTAAGTCAGGCTAGTCCAGGATTTTCATGACAGTTCTACTTTTGAGAAAATAAGTCTACTTTTAAGAAGGCTTTATAAAAAGGATTACCTTTGTCAGGCCATGTGTTTTAATTTTTTAGTTCAGAAATATGGTCACTGAAGATATGTTATCAGCTTTCCAGAAGCTTACATTTTAGAAAGAGGTCAGACATCAGACAAAATTGATTCAATAGAAAAGAAATCTGTTAATTAAGCACTTTCTGTGTGCCAGCTGCATGAGACAGAGAGGCATAGGGTACCTGTTACAGAATGAGGAAGATCTATATTGAGTCCTGCCCCAGAGTCTCTCAACGCTCCAGGTAACTAGCTGTAAGTTACAGAAGAGTTGCCAATCTCTATCAGTGGAGGAACTTTCTGTACTTGGAGCCTGCCTCCTCTTTCCCACTCCCTTATTCCCCTCTCCCCACTTTAGTGCATAAATACAAAGATAAAACTATACACATTTCTCTTTCTTCAAGGACTTTCAATTTGGGGTGGGAGTGCAGAATAGAGGATTATGTACAGATCATTGGTATAGAGGTGCTATAGGAATGGATGAGATTTCTAAGATTTCCTATTGAAAGAAGTGGGTCAAATGCAAAGACTTGAGATCTAAGGTAACTGTGAGTTCCTGATGAATTGAGGATATTGAGACCAACTAAAAGGCATGTGTGTAATTCATGTGAAGAAATAAGGGCCTAAATCACAGTGGGAATGGAAACAAAGGGAAAAAGACCTTAATATAAAGAGGGATTGGATTGGGGAAGAGGATGGGGGGAATGGAGAAAGGAAAAAAGTTAAAGATGACTCCAAGGATACAAGACTGGGTATTAGGATGATTATGGTACCATTAACAGAAATAGAGAATTATGGAATAGGAAATAATTTGTGTAAAAAGATGAGCTTAGTTGTACAAAGCTTAACTTTGGTGTTATAAAATGATATTCAGATAAAAAGATCTAAGAGCCAATTAATTCTGTTATTAGGTTGATTACTAAGCTTTACTTAAATTAACTTAGATGTATGAAGCCAGAATCAATTCCACAATACTGCCTATTGCTAGCTCATGTAAAAGCATTGTCTTCACACACTTTTTTGGTTTGGTGATTGGACTTGCTTAGCTCAGGGTTCTCCTACAATACACGTGATATAAAAAAGGTTCATAACTTAGTTTTTTATACTTCCTTGAATTTCTTCTTCCAGTCATAGTTAATGCTAGTCAGCCAGTATTTGGCTCAGTTAGTAACTAAGTACTGAACTAAATTAGATCTATATAGGTAAATTCCCTCTAATAGCCTCTTTTCAATGAACTATGCTATACCTATTGATAATGTCTTCATTTTTGTGTCAATGTATGTTATTTATACAATGGTTTATCTTGCTTAATATTTTTAAATGGTATTTAAAAGTATATTAGGCAAAACATGTGAGTGATTATTCCATACAAAGTTTCCTCGGTAGGAAGGGGATGTCAGAATTTATACTATAAAAGCTTAAAATAAAACATTTGTAGAGTCTTGAGATTATGACTTTTGAAATGGTAATACCAACCTTTCTTTACTGTCAAATCTTTCCATTCTTGCCTCACTGACAGGAGCATCACACTAGTGATTGGGGTAAGAGGGAGTCATCCCCCACAAATGTCTCCCTATCTTTTGCAACCTGGAGGTGTGGGAGAAATAGATCATCTGGCAGTATACCAGGTTTCTTGAAACCTTGTTACATCCTCCCAAATATCTGCCATAAACATGTACTACAACACATCACTATCACTCTCAGGCATCCCAACAAAATGACTCATAGTACTTACCCATTAGCCTAGTTCCATCTTTGGGCAACAGTGGCCCCTACCAGACACATTAGAGGTGTCTAAAAGGAATATCTCCCCATCAGGTGATTTCCCCTTATGATTTTCTGCTATTAATGTATAGCAATCATTTTGTGATTGCCAGCAGTATATAAAGGCTTCTGGGCACATTATTGCCATTGTTGGTCAGGATAATTTCATGCAGGATATGCCTGGTATTTTATCTGATCAGTATCATATCTAGGTTTTTCAACCTCAGCTTTCCTGTAATATATAAGCTCTGTGAGGAAAAGAATCACATCACAACCCAAACTACACGAACTTCATAGTATCTAGTATACAGTCACATGTAATACAGCATCAGGAAACATTTGACAGTCCTAATTTTTAAAAATGTTTGTGTTTTAACATGCAAACAGTGTCCAAGACAAATAACCATTTTATATAAACGTGATTTTGGTTATTTTTTAGGAGGATCTTTTTAATAAAATTCTCAAGACCATGCCTGAACTAGCTACCTTCACATCCAAGCCGAAAATCACGAAGGGTGGAAAAGTAGCAACCTGTGTTTTTCGCCACTTGAGCAATAAGGAAATGGCTGAATATAGGAAAAGTAAAGAAGAGACTCAAAAAAACAGACACTTTGAATAAGGAAAATAGTGATGATATGGAATCAAATATTCTGCAGCAGTGATATTTCAATAAAGGAAAACTTTCAAAGGTGAGAGGAAAAGTGATATTTTTTAATAAAAAAAGCTAATTACATAAATCTACATATGTAATATTTAGCCAAGGGTCAGTGTTGCAACAGTTGAAAGCATGTTTTCTTCAAAACAATCAGATGACTTGCCATTTTTAGGCAATGTTTCTTTAATTTTGGGAGGAATGTATCCACTGAGGCGAGAGGCCAAGCTCCGTTTTCCAGAGGGTCGTTTCACCTTTGGGAATTTAAAATAAAGTCAGTCACACATCAAATCAATACAGGTATTTATTTGAGTAATTTTTAAATATCTAAAGCAACTTCTTGAAATCTGAATATGTCTTAAGTTTTTCTTATTGTTCTGGACCTGTGATTTCCTTGGTGTAAAGATTTCCTACCAGTACAGTTAGGTGACAACTCATTCATAGGTTGGAGTCTCAGAAAGCTGCCTAGAAGTTAAGTCCTGTGCCCATGGTCACATGACCAGTATAGGTCAGAGATGGGACTTGAACTCAAGGTTCAAGCATTTACTGTATTACTATCTCATGACACTGTCTCCTCTTAAGAGCTAAAGTTAGCACCATTAAATTAAAAGCAAGGTAATTTGGATAGCCCACAGAGAAATGAATCTGTTTCCTAACTTATATGTTAATATGAAATCACACTTTTTACAAGTTCCAGCTTACTTTGATCTTTAATTTTCTCTTGTCAGGATCGTGTATAACGGCATGTCTTGTAAGACTTTGCTGCAGTGAAGGGAAGAAGAAAGGTCAAACCAGATATTCTTTCTGTACAAATTTGAAACCTATTAAAAATGTCATGAGTTAAAAATCTCCTGCTAGTTAAACTATCATTAAAAGTCTGTCTCCTCTCCCACTCACCAAACACTCTTACTGGAAACACATATCTTCTCATGTACCAGAGGGTCAATTTCCTGTAGCTATCAATTTCATCTCTCTTCTTCACACAAGCTCACAGCTTCCCCCCAATATTAATTGCTTCCATGAAAACATTAAAAGGAAGAGTTCCAGAAAAACAAAACTGTAAAACTAATGAGCCTACACTCTTGGCCAAGTCTAAGAAGGCCAGTCTCAAGCAAAAAATGAATGCTACATTTGTGTATCCCATCTACACTTCACCTTACTTCATGTGCTCCGTAATGCCAGTTTTTCCTATCCTCATATATCAACAAATGTCCAGAAAAAGTAACCCAAAGTCAAAATGAATATATAAATAACAGCATCCTTCAAGGTAAAAATAATTTTACTTTGTGCTCACAACTTAAGTCGTTCTTTCTGGTTCTATTCCATTTTGTGTCAGTTCATACAAGTTTTCCAGTTAATGTTAAAAGGATTGTTTAGGCAGGTGTGGTATTGGCAGTATGTTTAACAGCTGGTCACAAGGATAAATCACAACTTACTTTCATGGCAAATGATTTTCCACAGCCAGCATGTTCACAAATAAATGGACGCTGCTCCTCGTGAAAGGAAAGAATATGGCTTTGAAGATTGAACACAGTTGTGTATGATCTGCCACAGCCTTCTCTTGGGCATCGGCATACCTCCCTTTCTGGAGCATGAATTTTCTTATGCTGCTTCAGGTAGTCTTTGCGCTTAAAGGTTTTTCCACATATATCACATGTTATCTCCTCTGCATGGTAGCCAAGGTGAGGGAAGGAAGACAACAAAGCACAAAACTGAGTTAAATTACGTTATTTTTCCCTACCATACAGAAAAAGTCATTCCTGAGTTACGTGACTCAGATCCTGAACTATAAAGTGTTCATTAAGACATCATTTGTAATTAGAGCAATTCAGAAGGGAAAAGGGAATAAACACTTATATTAGTGCCAACTATGTGCTTTTACAAATACTACTTCATTTGAGGGCACCTTAATCCAGTTTTCCATATCAATCAATGACCTTATTCTTTTAAATCTTGTCAAGGTTTCTATACTATATAATCCAGAAACAGTCCTCCCTTTCTCTTGCTATAAGAACCTCAATATGGTGACTATAGAAAGATGGCATCTTTTTTTCTCCAATTACAAGTAAAACCAATTTTTAACCTCTGCTTTCTACATTCTGCATTCCAAATTCTCTCCTGCCTTCCAACCCCTCCCCTTTCATTGAGTAGCAATATGATAAAGGTGACTTTTTAAAATTAACCCATAACATATTTATTATTTTTTAAAATAAAAACCAGCTCCTATTTTTATTTATCAATTCAATTTCTTAATTTCAATTTTATTAATCTCCTTTAATTTTCAGGATTTCCAATTTGGTGTTTAATTGGGGATTTTTATTTTGTACTCTTTAGTTTTTAGCTGCATGGTCAATACGTTGATCTGCTCTTTATCCATTTTATTGATGTAAGTGTTTAGAGATACAAATTTACCCCTTAAGTACTACCTTGGCTATAATTTTGATGTCTCATTGTAATTCTCTTTAATGAAATTATTGATTGTTTCTATAATTTGTTTTCTGACTCACTCATTTTTTAAGATTACTTTGTTTTCAGTTAATTTCAACCTATGTTTCCACAGTCTATTATTGAATGTAATTTTTATTGCATTATGATCTGAAAAGGATGAATTTGTTATTTCTTTTCTGCATTCAACTGTGAGGTTTTTATGCCCTAACACACTGTCAGTTTTGGGGAAGGCGCTATATGTATAGCTGAGAAAAAGGGTATATTCCCATTCAGTTTTCTCCAAGGGTCTATCTTATCTAACTTTTCTAAAACTCTACTCATCTCCTTCACTTCTTTCTTGTTTTTTTTTTTGGTTAATCTAGTTCTGAGAGGGGAAAGTTGAGGGTCCCCCACTAGTATAGTTTTATTTTCTATTTCCTGTTGTAACTCATTTAAGTTTTCCTTTTAAGAATTGGATGCTATACCATTTGGTGTATGTGTCTTTAGGACTGATATTACTTCATTGTATGTGTTACTTTTTAGCAAGATGTAATTTCCTTGCTTATCTCCTTTAGTTAGATTTATTTTTGCTTTCGCTTTGAGATCATAATTACTTTACCTGCTTTTCTTTACTTTTTATGTATCTTTTTTCATTTGACCAATTCTGCTTTTCTTAAGAGTTCTTCAGTGTTTTTTTATTGGTTTTTTTTTGTTGTTTTTTTTTTTGCCTCTTGTCATTTGGCCTACTCTTGTTTTTTAAGGTGTTATTTTCTTCAACATTTGCTTTGCTTTCTTTAACCAAGCTTGACTCTTTTTCATCATTTTCCATTTCCCAATTTTTCCCTTACCTCTCTTATTTTTAAAATTCTGTAATCTCCTTCCAACCAGTTGTCCAACCCCCTTACCATCTGTGGGCTAAGAACTTCAGAAATCGTTGCCACAGATTCAATTGCCCCCAAGGCCTGCTGCTGGCTGCCTTGCTCAGAGGTCCAGGACCCTACCACTCGCTTTCAAGGGGCTTAGGACCTCACCACTAGCTTGGCAGGCAGCATCTGCTGGACTGCACTCTCCTCTTACCACAGTAAGACAGACCTTTCCTGCCAACCTTCTAAGCTGCCTGCTTATTCATATCCTTTGACTGCAAATTCGAATCCTTTGAAATGAGACTTCCTCAGAGAAATTTGCTGCAAAGATTCCCCCCTAAGTTACGTACCTATTTGGAGCTTATCTCAATATACAGTTATGAGTTATCACAACATAGTTTCTGCTACACTGCTTTCAAATTTTTCCAGCAGTTCTTGTCAAATTGAGTTATTATCACTGTAGCAGAGGTATTTGTCAAACTAGACTGCTCTGGTCATTTGCTTCTGTGTTGTGAACCTGATTTGTTCAATTGATTTTCAGAATTTTTATTTTGGTCTTTAATTGGGTTTTTAAATTTTATTTGTTTTCTACATTTTTTTAGTTGCACACCCAATTCACTGATCTAGACTTTCTCTGAAGAGACCTGATATCATGGATTTAGGTTTTTCTCTACTGCTAATTATTTCAGCTGTGTAGCTTCTAAGTTGGAACATTTATCCTCTTCTGCTGTCTTTGTATACTTTTAATTTCTCATGAACCATTCTGGAATAGTTTGTTGTTTACCTATACTCTCTTAGCATTCCACAAAGTTCTACATTTATCAGGTGTTGGTTCAATATCCTTTGTTTTATGATCCTCCTTTTGAAACTTTTATTGGTTTTAGTCTTTCCTCATAATATTCCTATCAATCACTTTTTGGTTCTTTCCCTCTTTAATAGTACACATACCTCTAATCTTGGTCTCTGCTGTAAGTAGCATAGTAACTTCTGGGAGGCCAGGATTGGTCCCAATTAGATTTACATTTCCTCTCCTTCAGGTTCAGTGCAGCCACTCAAACTGACCCCCTGTCTTAGTTCTATCCCTAGTTCTCATTCTTTCTTCTCCACTTAAGCTGAATCAGTTTCTACCACTTTCTGCGGGGCATTAGGGAGAAGAGGATGGATCTCCTGGTCAGACTCTGCCTGCTTCAACGTTCCCTACCTCAGATAGAAGAAAGCTCAATCTCCTCTTCCCCTGTAATCTACCCCTCCCAATTAGATAGCAGTCTTTGTACTGCTCTGTGCAGCAGTGTGGGGCAATAGGCAATATGGGGGAGGACATGCTAGCAATCTCTACAACAGGTTGGGAATCCCTTTGTGGATCTTAGGTACAAGCCTCTGGGCCAATTTGTATACTCTGCTAGAGGATGGAAGCTGATGGGGAGGAGTGCTGAATAAGCACTTAAGTATTAGTGATCTCCAGTGTTAATTTATTAGGCTGCTATTTGTTGGAGTTCTTGCTTTCTTGTGCTGTGGATTTATCTATATTTGTTCTACTTATGCCACATAATTCCTCTTTTGGGTCAGCTTTTTTTTGTGGTGTAGAAATTTAGTGGGGCCTGGAAAAAATATCTAGTCCACCATCTTGTTGGTCATAAGGATCAATAATGACATGACATTAACTCAACATATCATTTTTACCTTTATGAGTTTCTTTCATGTGTTTCAGTAGTTCTGTCCACGTTTTTGCCACAAAGGAACAACTCTTCTGGCACATATAACCTATTTTTTAAAAGTGTTTTAATGTTAGTTTAGGATAGATGAGTTCAATCAATAGATTTACTAAATTCTTAGACAAATGCAGAGATTATATACCAATTTTATCATTTTTAAAAAAGGGGTCCCTAGAGCATCTTGGGTGAACTTATAGAAGAATCTTGACAAGAGTTGAATAGGATGACAGGTATGGATAAGATATCTAATCTGTATCACTGGGAAGACATTCAAATAAATAAAATCAGATTCATTTGAATATATAACCATATATTCTTAAACTATATATATATATATACATACATATATATATATATATATATGTACACACACGCACGCACACACACACACACACTTGAAAGAGACAGCATGGCTTGGAGGATAGAGGGCAGCCTTGAAGTCACACCTCTAACATCTCTACCCTGAAATCCGACCTATTTCATTGTTATATCAGATACATTCCAGGAAACTAATTAACAGTAAAACATTCACTAAATGATCACCTTTTTTCACCAACCCTCAATTAATGGGCCAAGCATAACTGCATCTATAAAAATGTAGTATTTGAATAGAACAATGAGTATGATTGCAGCATTACAGCTTAAAAACTAAAATCTTGGATGAGGAACATAGTGATGTCCAAGAAGAAAAGCATAGGTCCAAGATTAGTTTTTCTGCAGTGAGTGAAGCTATTCATACAAATCCAATTAGAATCAGGACTCTTGTATCATTAGGTAGTGGATTCTCCATTTTGCACAAAACTTCCTCTTCCTGGAAATAGACTAAAGCTATGTATGTATGATATAATAATGATGCATACATATAATATGTATGATATGATGAAATGTGACTGTTACTTTTATTTGTTAATATGTCTGAATGCTACTGAATAAGAGCTTCATTTAATAAAAGGGAATTCCATTTAAAAAAAAAAGTCACCTAACCTCTTAATCCCCCAGGCAACTCTCTAAGACTTTAAATTGCAAAGAAGTCACCAATCTTTATTGGAACCCTTAAATGGGGTTAAAAGTCCTCCCCTTGGTTATAATTGTCAAAAATTCCTCCACCTATTCTGCTTTAAATTGAGTACTTTAGAACTTACTGTGACATGGTGTAAGCTTAAAATGTAACTGGGAAATTTTTAACACAATAAATAAAAATACAATACAACATAGATAATGGTAATATGTGGTTTTCTAAGCCAATTTGTTGCCTATAGAGATCCGTTTCTATTGAGTCTGATACCACTAGTGTAAAATCACATCCAAACCTATTTTCTCCCAAACTACTTTCTAGTTTCTCAGAAGTTGTTGGAAAACAGTTTTGTTCCCAAGTCCTCTCACACTGGATAAAATTAAGATTATTTTCTGATTCTTGCTAGTCTGTTTCAGTGATGTATTTTTCTGTTTTTAACCAAATAATTCTGATTATTGCTTAAGAGAATTGGAGGTCAGGGAGGAGCCAAGATGGCGGAGTAGAAAGACACACATATAGCTCCAAACCCACGGCCTATAAAATTCCTGTAAAGAAGAAACTCCGAACAAATTCTGGAGCAGCGGAAGCCACAGAACAACAGAGTGGAGGAGATTTCTATTCCTGAGAGACCAGAAAAACTGACACCAAAGGTCCCTCGCGCACCGGACCCGGAGCAGAGCCCAGCCCTGCCCTGGCTGCATGGCCCCAAGAAGAGCAGATCCGAGCAGGCTTCAGGGACGGAATCTCCAGCACAGTTCCCTCCAGCACAGTTCCCTCCACCCACAGGCTCAAAGGTCAGTGAGAGAGCCTATCTGGCCCACGGAGAGGGGAGCGGGGTGTCTCCATAAATCAGCCCCCCATAGGAGGGAGCAGCAGAGGCATCAGCAGACAGGGGCTCCCGAAGCAGGCAGGAGCTCAGATCCATTGTTAAAGGTCTCCATGTAAACCCCCTGAGGGAACTGAGCCCTGTGTGGTGGCCCTGCCCCCACCTGAGCAGCTGAATTTAATCTTACATTGAAGAGCAGCCCTGCCCCTGCTGAAAGTCCTGAGGCTGGGAAGCAGCATTTGAATCTCAGACCACAAGCACTAGCTGGGCGGATTTGGAGGCCAGGTGGGTGTGGAAAGGAATCTCAGAAGTCAAGTAACTGGCTGGGAAAATGCCCAGAAAAGGGAAAAAAAATAAGACCATAGAAGGTTACTTTCTTGGTGAACAGATATTTCCTCTCATCCTTTCTGATGAGGAAGAACAATGATTACCATCAGGGAAAGACATAGAAGTCAAGGCTTCTATATCCCAAACATCCAAAATAGATATTCAATGGGCTCAGGCTATGGAAGAGCTCAAAAAGGATTTTGAAAATCAAGTTAGAGAGGTGGAGGAAAAACTGGGAAGAGAAATGAGAGAGATGCAAGAAAAGTACGAAAAGCAGGTCAACACCTTGCTAAAGGAGACCCAAAAAAATGCTGAAAAAAATAACACCTTGAAAAATAGGCTCACTCAATTGGCAAAAGAGGTTCAAAAGCCAATGAGGAGAAGAATGTTTTAAAGAATTAGCCAAATGGAAAAGGAGGTTCAAAAGCTCACTGAAGAAAACAGTTCTTTCAAAATTAGAATGGAACACATGGAGGCTAATGACTTCATGAGAAACCAAGAAATCACAAAACAAAACGAAAAGAATGAAAAAATGGAAGATAATGTGAAATATCTTATTGGAAAAACAATTGACCTGGAAAATAGATCCAGGAGAGACAATTTAAAAATTATGGGACTACCTGAAAGCCATGATCAAAAAAAGAGCCTAGACATCATCTTTCAGGAAATTATCAAGGAAAACTGCCCTGATATTCTACAACCAGAGGGCAAAATAAGTATTCAAGGAATCCACTGATCACCGCCTGAAAGAGATACAAAAAGAGAAAGAAACTCCTAGGAACATTGTGGCCAAATTCCAGAATTCCCAGATCAAGAAGAAAATACTGCAAGCAGCTAGAAAGAAACAATTCAAGTATTGTGGAAATACAGTCAGGATAACTCAAGATCTAGCAGCTTCTACATTAAGGGATCGAAGGGCATGGAATAGGATATTCCAGAAGTCAAAGGAACTAGGACTAAAACCAAGAATCACCTACCCAGCAAAACTGAGTATAATACTTCAGGGGAAAATATGGTCTTTCAATGAAATCGAGGACTTTCAAGCATTCTTGATGAAAAGACCAGAGGTGAAAAGAAAATCTGACTTTCAAACACAAGAATGAGAAGAAGGATGAAAAAGTAAACAGCAAAGAGAAGTCATAAGGGACTTACCAAAGTTGAACTGTTTACATTCCTACATGGAAAGACAATATTTGTAACTCTTGAAACTTTTCAGTATCTGGGTAGTAGGTGGCATTACACACACACACGCACACACAGACAGAGAGCACAGAGTGAATTGAATAGAATGGGATCATATCTTAAAAAATGAAATTAAGTGGTGAGAGAGAAATATATTGGGAGGAGAGAGGAAGAAATGGAATGGGGCAAATTATCTCATAGAAGAGGCAGGCAGAAGACTTTTTAGTGGAGGGAAAAAGAGGGGAGCTGAGAGAAAAACATGAAGTTTACTCTCATCACATTCAACTAAAGGAAGGAATAAAATGCACACTCATTTTGGTATGAAAACCTATCTTACAATACAGGAAAGTGGGGGAGAAGGGGATAAGCAGGGTGGAGGGGATGATGGAAGGGAGGGCAATGGGAGGAGGGAGCAATTTGAAATCAACACTCTTGGGGAGGGACAGGATCAAAAGAGAATAGAAGCAATGGGGGGCAGGATACGATGGAGGGAAATTTAGTCTTACACAATATGACTATTACGGAAGTCATCTGCAAAACTACACAGATAGGGCCTATATTGAATTGCCTGCCTTCCCAAAGGGAATGGGTGGGGAGGGAGGGATGGGGAGAAGTTGGAACTCAAAATTTTAGGAAAAACTGTCGAGTACTGCTCTTGCTACTAGGAAATATGAAATACAGGTAATGGGGAATAGAAAGTTATCTGCCCCTACAGACAGAAGAGAAGATGGGGACAAGGGAAGGGAGGGAGGATAGAAGAGAGGGCAGATTGGTGATAGGGGAAATTAGAATGCTTGGTGTATTGGGGTGGGGAGAGGAGACAAATGGGGAGAAAATTTGAAACCCAAAATTTTGTTAAAATGAATGTAAAAAGTTAAATAAATTTATTTTAAAAAAAGGAGAGAGAGAATTGGAGGTCTGCAAGTGCTATTTCCCTTTCATTACTTACCCTGCATTCCCCCATTACTTCCTTCCAAATACACTGTTATTGTTTTGCCTAGCCCTATAAAGGATTTTCTCATTAATCTGACTTTATAGCACTAAAGGGCCTGGAGCCAGGAACAAGACCAGATACTGCCTCAGACACTGATTAGCTATGTGACTCTTGGCCTCTCTAACCTCTATGCCTCAGTTTCCTTATCTATAAGATGAGGAAGATGGACTTAGTCTTATTAGGTCAGTGTATCTACATATACTTTGTCAGGTATGTTTGATAGATTGTTTACCTTCATTCTTATCCCCTTTCAGTAGTCATTTCATTGGCCATACAGAAATAAAATCCCTTAGGCTTAGAACTGCTGACCTACTTAAGTGGGTTTTCCCATTTTCTTCCTCTCATGAGTTTCACATTCTATGTATCAGCATGAGCAAAGGGAGATACTATTTGGGAGTAGTGGACTTCCCAATGGCACCCAATTCCAACATACTGAAATTACTAAAGCACTAGGACTGGATTATTCTTAAGATACACTGCTGCTATTTAAAAACAAATTGAAAAGATTGTACTCTCCTCTCAGTTGGTTACCTTATCATTTAAAACACCATTTAAAAAAGTCTGGGGATGGAGTAGAAGGTCACACCTCTAGAAGCTCTGCCCCCACAGCCCATAATACCTCTAAAAAATGACTAAACAAATTCGAGAGCAGCAAAAGCCACAAAACAACAGAGTGAAAGAGATTTCCTGCCCAAGGCAGCCTACAAGGCCAACAAAAAAGGTCTATCACACTGGGAACAGAGCACAGCCTGGCCTTGACTGGGCCTTGGCTGCACCTCGGCAGGGACAGGACTGGAGCAGGCTTCAAGGCACCACCAGCAGCAGCTTCAATTCCCAGATTCCTCAACCCACAAACACTAAAGGCAGCTTCAAAGGTCAGTGAGAAAGCTCTTTCACCTGTGTGAAAAGGGAACAGAGTCCTCCTGCCCTAGCCCCAAGCAGCCCAAGGCAGTGGCAGCTTCCATTATTGGAACCCTGGCCTAAAGACCCTGGGGGAATTGAGCTGCAGATTTGAATCTCAGCCCTGAGTGGCAGCCCTGGGGTGAGGAGGAGCACAGGTGGAGATGGTGGAGGTTCTGTAGAGGAAATTCTACTGGCAAATCCTGGGCAGAAACAAGTGCAGGTCAGGCGAGGAGTAAACTTCTCTCCCTTGATTGTGCCACCTTGGAGGAACTGAGAACTTACAGGTCCTCAGAGTAGATCCTCCTTTTGACAAAGAACTCAGAAATCAAGTAACTCACTGGGAAAATGCCCCCCAAAAGGAAAAAGAATAAGACAATAGAAGATGACTTCTTGGTGAGCAGGTATTTTCTTCCATTCTTTTGGATGAGGAAGGATAATGCATACCATCAAAGGAAGATCTAAAAGTCAAGATTTCTGCATCTCAAACCTCCAAAATAAATATGCAGTGGTCTCAGGCCTTGGAAGAGCTCAAAATCATTTTGAAAATCAAGTAAGAGAGGTGGAGGAAAAAATGGGAAGAGAAATGAGAGCAAGAAAATCATGAAAAGCAAGCCAACAAGCTTACTAAAGGAGACCCAAAAAATGCTGAAGAAATTAACACCTTTAAAAATGGCAAAAGAGGTTCAAAAAGCCAATGAGGAGAATACTTTAAAGAATTAGCCAAATGGAAAAGGAGGTTCAAAAGCTCACTGAAGAAAAAAGTTCTTTAAAAATAAGAATGAAGCACATGGAAGCTAATAACTTTATGAGAAACCAAGAAATCACAAAACAAAACCAAAAGAATGAAAAAACAGAAGACAATGTGAAATATCTCACTGGAAAAACAATTGACCTGGAAAACAGAACCAGGAGAGACAGTTTAAAAATTATGGGATTACCTGAAAGCCATGATCAAAAAAAGAGCCTTGACATCATCTTTTATGAAATTATCAAGGAAAACTGCCCTGATATTCTGGAACCAGAGGGTAAAATAAATATTGAAAGAATCTACCAATCACCTCCTGAAAGAGATCTGAAAAGAAAAACTCCTAGGAATATTGTAGCCAAATTCCAGAGTTCCCAGGTCAAGGAAAAAATATTGCAAGCAGCCAGAAAGAAACAATTCGAGCATGGAAATACAATCAGGATAACACAGGATCTGATAGCTTCTACATTAAGCAATCAAAGAGCTTTGAATGTGATATTCCTGAGGTCAAAGGGACTAGGATTAAAGCCAAGAATCACCTACCCGGCAAAACTGAGTATAATATTTCAAGGGAAAAAATGATTATTCAATGAAATAGAGGACTTTCAAGCATTCTTGATGAAATCACTGAGCTGAGTAGGAAATCTGACTTTCAAACACAAGAATCAAGAGAAGCATGAAAAGGTAAACAGGAAAGAGAAATCATAGGGGACTCACTAAAGTTGAACTGTTTACATTCCTACATGGAAAGATAATATCTGTAACTCTTGAAACTTTTCTCAGTGTTTGGGTAGTTGAGGCGATTACACACACACAGGCACGCATGCACACACACACAGCGGGCACAGAGTGAGTTGAATAGGAAGGGATGATATCTAAAAAAATAAAATTAAGGGGCAAGAGAGGAATGTAATGGGAGGAGCAAAGAACAAATAGAATAGGGCAAATTATCTCTCATAAAAAAAGCAAGAAAAACCTTTTTCAAAGGAGGGAAAAGGGGGAGGTGAGAGGGAAAAAGTGAAGCTTATTCTCATCACATTTGGCTTAAGGAGGGAATAACATGCACACTCAATTTGGTATGAAAATCTATCTTACACTACAGGAAAGCAGGGGAGAAGGCAATAAGTGGGGCATAGGGGGCGATGACAGAAGGGAGGGCAAATGAAAGGAGAGAGATAATTAGAAGTAAATATTTTGGGGGAGGGATAAGGTCAAAAGAGTAGAATAAATGGGGGGCAGGATAGGATGGAGGGAAATATAGTTAGTCTTTCACAACATGACTATTATGGGAATCTTCAGCAAAACTACACATGTATAGCCTATATTGAATTGTTTGCCTTCTCAGTGGGGATGTGTGGGGAGGGAGGAAGGGAGAGAAGTTGGAACTCAAAGCCTTAGGAACGAATGCTGAGAATTGTTTTTTTTGTGTAACTGGGAAGTACAAAATACAGGTAATGGGTTATAGAAATCTATCTTGCCCTACAAGAAAAGAGAGAAGATGGGGATAAGGGAAGAGAGGGGTGTGATAGAAGGGAGGGCAGATTAGGGGAAGGGGTAATCAGAGTGAATGGTGTTTTTGGGTGGGGGGAGGGGGGAGATGGGGAGAAAATTTGAAACTCAAAATCTTGTGGAGATGAATGTTGAAAACTAAAAATAAATAAATAAATTGGAAAAAAAAAGTCTGGGGCTTTATCCACAAAGGGATTAAGGAAAGAAGAAAAATATCCATAGTAAAAAACGTATAGAAGTTCTTTGGCTTTAGCAAAGAACTGAAAACAAAAAGAGTGTCCAATATCTGGTGACTAGCTGAACAAATTATGGTATGTTAATGTAATAGAATATTATTGTTCCATAAGGAAAGGGATGGTTCCAGAGAAACCTGTGAAGACTTGCATGAACAGTTTCAGTTCATCTACGGGGAAGTGATAAGCAGGAAGTCCAGATCTGTGATATCATTGGTGTACAGAGCTTGAAGTGAGATAAGAAGATACAAGTGATAAGATCTGTACCTCTCTGAATGCAGATTAGCAATTATTTTACAACCTAATTTTAGACAATTCCCAAGAGGTTAAGTGAATTGTTCGAGTTCACAGTACTAGAATATGTCAGAAGCACTATCTGAACCCAGCTTTGTCCTGATTGCAAGATTTACTCTATTATCCACCATTCTATGCTGTCCTTTAAAGTCACTTAGTATATTAAAAAGCATACCTGTAAGGACATTAAGATATTTTTGAGATTTACATAGCACTTTTTCTTCCCAAAACTCAAACTGTATTAATGTAAATTTCAAAGAATAAATAGTACAAAGATTTTTTTTAAAGCTTAAAAACAAAAGAGATTGCAAAAAGTTTGCATGGTAAATTTACATAAAAGGACAAATGGTATTCCCTCCAAAGACCTACTTATTATGAATACAAAATTCCACAGATATTGGAAAACAATATATTATATTATAGTGTTGACAGACAAATTTGGAAAAAGATACAATTCGGAATAACTAGACTCAGATAACAGTTCAGGAAAATTTAATACTTGATGTATTTAGTACACACGGCCTATTTGATAATATATATGGAAGCTGAAAATGCTGCCAATTATTTCACATCATTATTAAATATCAAATCTTATTTTTTTACTTTATGTATCTTATAGTCTTCCAGTGTGAAGATGCAAAACGATAAAGAAAAACATTTAACATTCTAGAAAACAAATGCACATTCTCTATAGTATTTGTTGTACAGTATAATGTAACTGCTGCAAGGGAAAAACTAAAATTACCTTCATGTATCTTCTCATGTCGTTTTAGATGGCCAGGGGAAGAAAAGTGTTTTCCACAGCCTTCGTTGTTACATCTATATAATCGACATATTGGATATTAGCCAGTCTAAATCTCCAGCCACATTGAGTACACAGCTCAAAATTTAAGGGTGAGGTACAGATAAGTGTGTCTTGCTCAAACTTAACATGTCCAAATCAGAGTTTACTGCCCTTCCTCTCAAAACTTACTCTCTTCTGAACTTCCTGTTACTGCCCCAACTACCACCATCTACCCCAAGCTTGAAACCTCGTGTCATCCTCAACTCATTTTTACTGACTCCATATATCCAGACTGTTGTGAAATCTTATCACTTGTACCTTCCCATCTCTGCTCTATGTTCTCTCTCCTGTAATCACCCTCTAAATGTTCTTCCTGCCTCAACTCTAATCTATCCTCATTCAGCTATCAAAGTAATTTTCCTAATAGGTCTGCCTATCTTCCCACTACTTCCATGACCTCTAGAGGCTCATTACCTCCAGGATCAATTATAATAGTAATAACTAGCAAATTCACATAGCACTTTAAAGTTTGCTAAGAGCTTTACATGTAATCTCACTTGTTCTTCACAAGGTAGATACCATTATTTTCCCTCTTATAGAGATGAGGAAATCAAAGATGAGAGAGGTTGGGTTGCCCAGGGTCACACAGCCAGTAAACGTCTGAGGCAATCTTCAAGTCCAATACTCCACCACAATGTCATCTAGATGCCCAGTCCTCCTTTTGGTTCTTCATACCATGGCCCCTTCCTACCTTCCCAGTCTTCTTACATTTTGCATCCCCTTACATACTCTATGTCACAGATCATATGATGAGTCCATGATCTAGCTACATAGGCCCACTTGCTGTTCCTCACGTGATATGCCATCTTCTCTCTCTGTTCCTTAGCACTGATTTTTCCAATGCTTGGAATGCTCTGTCTTCCTCTCTCCATCTTTAGTTTCCCTGACTTCAAGACTCAGCTCAAATTTCACCTTCTGCAGGAAGACTTCTCTGGTTCCTCTGAGATTATCTTCTATTATGTATTCATATTTTATATGCTGATTTATGTATGTTTTCTCCAGGGGCTGTCTTTGTCTTTCTTTATATCCCCAGCACTTACCACAGTAGCTGGGCATACAGTTGGTTGTGTCCTTCGTTCTCAAAGAAGACCAGAAGACCAAAATGACATCACCATGATAAAGTGAAATTTCAGTGTGTCCGACTGTGGCTGATCACACCAATACGAGCTCAGAATGCTCTATGACAGGTTGGATACAGATAGTGCATGTGAATATTTGGGGTGGATACCCCAAATTTACACGTCCTATGTTTACTTTGTCTTGTCTCAATTCTGCTTTGCTTATAGAGCACAGCACCTTTTTTGATGTGGGCATACCATGCTGAGTGGTCCTGTGTCAGTGTCTCCCATGTTGCACAGTCAAATCCAGAATTCTTGAGAGGGACCTTGAGAGTGTCCCCGTACAGCTTTTTCTGACCACCATGTGATCTCCTGCCCCATGTGAATTCTCCATAAAATAGTCTTTTTGGTAAGCATACACTGTGCATTCAAACAGCGTAGCCAGACCATCAGAGTTGCACTCTCTGAATCATAGTTTGAATGCTTGGCAGTTCACGTTGAGCAAAGACTTCTGTGTCTGGTACCTTATACTGACAGGTGATCCTCAGAATCTTCCTAAGACAGTTCAAATGAAGCAATTCAGTTTTCTGGTATGGCACTGATAGATTGTCCATGTTTCACAGGCTATGTGGTGCATAGTATAGAGTATTGGCCGTGGAATCAAATCTAGCCTCAGACACAACACACCTACTAGCTGTGTGACCTTGGACAAGTCACCTAACCCCAAATGCCTTGCCTTGCCCCCTCCAAAAAAATAAAAACTAAAGTTGATATCAGAACATATCTTAAAAGAATGATTATGAAGCACTACCATGACTTCATCAAGAATACATCATGCCTGACAAAAAAAAATCTGAGCACACAGTAAGCACTTAATAAATGCTTACTGTACCTGACTCCCCAACAATACATTTCTCTAACCCCAAAACATACTGAACTTGAAAAACTGAATTTGTAAAACCTAGTGAAGGCCAAATCACAAGTAAATTCAAATTACCAAGCTAAACAACGTTGACCAGACTAACACAAGACTATTATTGGGAGGAAATAATTTATCCTATGTTCTCTTCTTGGCTGACTTTGTGACTTGACCCTGAAATGTTATTGTATTTCTGTTTCCTATATCCAAATGAAAAACATACACAGCTAAAAGAGAGGTATACTACTAAATGTACTTATGGAATCATAGGACCCACTAAGGCCCTCCATACGTTACCCCTTCTCCCAGATGTACATATCATTTAGGACAGCCCTAGTTTACTTAAAATGATACCACAGAGTTGTGAATTTCTGTGGGAAACAAGGTCGGTCTGAGGTGCAGCCATAAGAAAAAAAACCCAAAACAAAACAGGGTGGAGCTGCTTAAACAAAGGCACCAAGAAAAACA
This sequence comes from Bettongia penicillata ogilbyi, assembly GCA_023548195.1. Lineage (NCBI taxonomy): Eukaryota > Metazoa > Chordata > Mammalia > Diprotodontia > Potoroidae > Bettongia > Bettongia penicillata. The sequence goes on from JAJHZJ010000181.1 coordinate 2,013,516, forward strand.
TGAGTCAAAGAGGCAGCTTGGCAAGCAGGGTCAAGGTACAGTAACAGCAGCTGCAGTCGCAAGCCAAAGGACCCTCTCTAGATGTGCAGTGTGCAAAGGAGGTCTGGCGGAGGGTCAGTCTTTCCAGCCACATCTGCTCAAGGATAGGAATCAACATCAACAGTCTTAAACTATGTTATGTGTCATCATCTCCAAGGATGGAACTTTCCTTGCAAGCCTATTCCAATGTGAAATCATCATTCCACAGGTTACCAACCCTTCTTGGATGATACCTCAAAGTCATTTCCTTTTGTTCTTCTACAGAGAGAGGATAATTCACCAGCATCTTCTTCACATTCCTCGTTATATACTTATGGTCTAATCTGAGCACTCAAGCCTTCTTTTCTTCTTCAGGCTAAATCACAGTTCCACTAATGTTTCAATAAGTTATTTAATCCCTTAATTCATTTTTCATTTGGATTTAGCTAATTCAAAACCCTTCAACATATAACTGATGAGAGAGAATGAAACAATCTTTAATGGATTACAAATTCTTTTAAATACCTACTTGAATAGTGGTTCATTAGTATGTTGGCACTGATGGACCTTCAACTGCTGATGTTTCTTGAAAGACTTGCTACAACCTTCAAAGTCACACTGTTGAGAAAGATTTGTTAAAATTTTAGAGGGAATATCTATTACCAAAAAATCATTGTCTACAACATAATTCCCTCTGGAAAGTAAAATATAACTGAGGTAATCTTTGCTAATTTCTCCACTTAGTAAGTATTAAATTCTTGTTTCTGGGTTTTAAAGAGGTCAGAAACTTAAAGAATTTTAAAATTTCTGCAAAACCAGTCATACATAACAAATACTTACTACATATTGTTTTTGTTGATTTTCATGTTTGCGATCAATATGTTTCTTCAAGTTTGATTTTGTGTTGAATTTCTGACCACAACCAGTAGCTGTACAACTATAAGAAATCATTAAAGAAAAGTCAAAAAGAAAAAAAGCAGTTTTACTTTACAGCTGCCCACCCTCATACTTTCCTTAAAAAATTACCTACCCTATCAGTATTATGTGCCAGGCACTATAATAGATGCCAGAGATACACAGGTAAAAAACAGAATAATCCCTGAAATCAAGAAGCTGTCAAATGCTATAATAAATTAAGCTATATAGAAACTGAGGATATCCTCAAAGAACGCATTAGGTGGGAGCAAGTTAAGTAACATTTTAAAATGCTTAGCAGATTATAAGAGCTTACTTAAAAAATGCTTTTTTATTTATTCATTCATTATTCTTTACAATCTCACATTTAACTGAAAAATGTAATGAACATGCTTATTATCTGCTGATTGTGACAAAGCATTTGATTCAGTAGAGCAAAATGCCACCTTAAAGGTGTTTCCCACTCATACATCAAAATCATTCAATGCACCTTGAAAGATATGGTATCAGAACAGAAGTAAACCTGTTCAATGACCCTCTGACTGTAAACATCAGATATTCAACCAAAGTTTTTGCCACTGTGATATAACATTTCTAGTACAGATGTGAAGTTGAAGAGGGATTTCTTGTAGATGGTGATAAACACCAGATGTTCTTGTTTGTAGATGACATTGAGCTCCTAAGTACTGCAGAATTCTCTATAGGAGGACTAAACCACTCAAGAGTTTGGTCTGACCACACAGGAAAGACTAAGAGGATAAAGAATATCTGTTACCCAGATTATGACTTGTAGAATGGAAAGTTTATAGACTTTGTCTATCAGAATATGCAGTTGAGACAGAGGGTACGTATGCATGGCACAGTGGGCCCAGAATTAGGAACAAGAATAGGGGCTACAACACCTTTGAGAAACTGCAAAACTCATTTAACGATGCAAAGATTCTTGCAGGAACAAAGGCTCATATTTTTAATATCAATATTCTATCGGTGTCGTATGGCTCTGAGACACAGATCACAAATGACTCCAAAAAATTGAAAATGGATACCATACAGAAGACAGTAAGGAGGTAGAAGGGGCACTGGGGTTGTGAGCAGGCTCTAATATATAACCAATAGGGAACTTCAAAGAGTAGAAGCAAAAGATGCCATTCTGGTAATGTACGATAGAAAAGACAGAAGATGGGCCAGTCATATGGTAAAGGATAACAAATGGTCAGATCAAGTACTGCATAGGTACATGTGACATCAGAAGAAAATGAAGGTTTATCAAACCAAAGGTAGATTCCCTGAAGTAAATTTAAAGAAGGACATGGACAAGAATCAGGATGCAGGTGCAGGTATGGACTAGTTAAGATCTGCATCTTTGGAGGAAATATCTCAACTGATGAGATCACAAATCCATTTAAGCATTTTTAGCCTATACCACTTCTTAACTGTCAAGCAATCCTGATGTGCCTCATCATGGCATGGAGGTAACTCTCTATCCTTGAAGACTGCACCAATGAAGTACAGGCTCTGGCAGGTCCCATCAAGCAGGAATGGCTTTAAGTACAGGCTTGGGGACATACTGATCTACCCCGCAAAATTTACAGACCTATAAAACCTTTCCCCCATTCATTAAACACACACACCTACATACCTGTGTGTGTGTGTGTGTGTGTGTATGTATGTGTGTATGTAGCTGTCATTATGAATTTGTATCAGAAAATGAAAATATTGGGAAAATGTGTATTCTTGGACTTGTGAAGTAATGGTAAGGTTTTCTTCTACCTAGCCACTCACAAGGCACCAACCTCCTTCCAAAGCCTCTGAAAGATAACAGTCTTAGACTTACAGGAATGGCTTCTCTCCAGTATGTGTCAGCACATGGCGACTCAGATGGTAGTCTCTGATAAATGCTTTGCTACAGCCTTCATAATGACAAACAAATGGTCTCTAACAGAGAAAAAAAAATCATTATTTTTTTTATTTTAATCTTGCCCTAGTTGGCTGTTGTAATCACAATACTAATGCAGTAAACTTTGGCATCATTTAAGAACCTTAATGCACGATAAGGAAAGGAAGCTAGTAAATGCTTTCTTGTATTCAGAGATGTACAGTTCTTATCCAATCCACAAACATTTATTGAACACCTACTATGTGCAAGTTTAGAATAGTACTTTCTGTGCAACTCTTTAATTATTAGCCATAATGGATCACATATATGCTACCACTGTCTTCATTTAAAACTATCCCAGTCAAATCTTATCACAAACTCCAAGGCACTACTCAAATCATTGTACTGAATTGAAATATGATCCTGTGAAGTACTGCTTGAACTAGGATGAATATTAATGGGAAGCAGGCCATCTTCTGGCCAGAGATTTTAAGGGTGTTGGTATTAATCTATAGGAAAGCTGACTTGTAAAACCATAGTCCTTCACATTCAGAAGATGAGGATACATTAATAATGCAGAGTTAAATTACATTAAATGCTGGGATTTTTTCAACATAGGATTATAGTGCAACCAAATATAGTAACCTCCTTGATCAAGAGTCTCTCTGTCTGCTCTTGGTGTGCCAGATCTCCGCCCCACAGCATGATTTAATCTGTAATGACAGAGCTTGTGGTAAACATACAAGTTCTACTTCATCCCAAACAAGCCCAATGACTACACTAACATGAAACCCCTTACAAACCACACCTGAGAATGCACAGTACTAGTAAAGCATGGAAAACATCATTTGAAAAATAGTATAAAAATTATATGAAAAATAGAAACATAGTATGCATGATAATTTACAGCTAAGTCCCTAAAGACATTCATTAGGCCCTGGCATCACATCAAGATAAAATAAGTTATTACCCAGAGTAGGTATCCATGGAAAATTTAATAATCCAGGTATTAGGAAGTCAATAATGATGAGGAATGTACTATAGATGAGTAATAATGAGTACCTAGGAGTAATAATGTATATTTAAATCCAAATCAACCATCATCACAATATGAATGTTTCTTGACTGTTGGTTTTCTCAAGGCATATTTTAAAAAACATATCAACTGCCCTCTTTGGCCAAATACAAACAGTATAGATATAAACGAGTAGTTTCAGGGGACAATAAAGTAATTTACTGGTCTAACAATGACCCTTTTCAATTCACTCCCACCATGTACTGAATGACCACTTCTGCTACGAATCTTATATAGAACAGTCAGTCCCGGATTTACATTTTTTTTATATCGATGGGGTTTCATGGTTCATTAGGTTGCTTCTCATTCTTACATGACCACTTAGGAGCATGCTTCCTATTCTGTTCATACCTTGTTAATACCTTCTGGGCCACTTCCTCGGTATAAGATATCACTGGTAATATACCTATAAATCTACCACATTTCTTTCCATTGCTCTTAGAAATTATTTATAATTTTGGTTCTTCTGAGCTCATGGTGTTCCTTGATTCATACTCATATAGCAACACTTGGAGAATAATGGTGTTAATAAAACAAGCAACAAGAATATGGATTGATAGTTTCTTGGCTGCTTTTTTTTCTTACTATAAGAACTTTCAATTATTTTCTTCCTTTGTCATATTCCCCTCATCGAGATCACAGAATTTCCAAGTTGGAAGGGCCTTTGAAATCATCTAGTTCTTTCCATATCTGCACAGGAATGCCCTTTACACTATCACCAACGTAGTGACTGATCCAACCTATAACCTCCACATACAGAAACTGCCAATCTTGCCTGATGGCCCCTAACACGGTATTCTCCTCCTTTCCCTGAGTAGCCATTTGCTTAGAAAATAATCTTGAGGCCAATCCTCATATTTGAAAATATGTTCTAGCACTACTTGAATTTTGACTTCACTTTGCTGAAAGCATTGGATTTAGCCAGAAGAAGTAGGTTCAGATCCTGGCTGTGCTTTCTTACATGGGCCTGTGTGACTTTGGACAAGTAAATTTACTTTTCCAGGATTCACTTTTCTGATCTGTAAAATAAGACTTAGACTACTTGATAGAATCTTAGCTTTTATATACAAAGTTGGAAGGGGCTTAAGATCAGGTCCCATATAACGCTTACAAAAGTTCAACAAGTAGAGGTTCATTTGGGTTGGCAAGCAACTTAAAAAAAAGATACATAAATACGCATGGGAGGAGGGGTTAAGAAATTATGGATATTTACATATTACTGTGGAACCCAAGAATCTTATTGTTTTCATCAGACATCTAAGGCTTCCACTAGGATCATTTGCAGAAAGGAAATAGGAGCTTGGATTGGAAGGAAGAGAGCAGAAAAATAAATTTTGAGACATGGAACATTCATGAATGGGCAAGCATGGACAGAATGTGGTAGTGATGAGTTTAGAACAGTCTGAGGGCACTGGATGATGTGTGTATGCTATCCGAAGGCCAGCTTAAATTCACTTTGAAAAGTTTATTACCAGATAGTTGACCATAAAATGACCATGCACTTTGGCCATGGCACCCCATGAAATGGACAATGCCCAAACTAAGACAGTCCTTAGTCCTATACAGGAGCCTCTTTCTAGTGACAGCGGGAGAGCGAGGGCAGAGAAAGCAGATGGTGCTAAAACCATATACAGACAGCTAAAATGTTGTTTGTTGGTAGTTGTTAACTTTTTACCTCTGTTCAAAGAGCAATGGAGATGAGGATATCATTAGAGGCAATGAACCATATCCCCACTGACATTCTCGTGATCAATGAAACCAACAGACATGAATAAATTGCAGCTAGATGGAAGGACAACTCACAGGTTTCCTTGGAGAGACAAGCTGGTTTATCATTCACCTACATGACTTCTTAAGTCATCTGGTCATTCTACCTTCATCTATAAAGGTAGGGTTAAGTAGATGAGCTCTAAGGTATCTTCTAGCTCTAAGTTCTATGAACTTGGAAGAACTTTGTAAGACAGGCGTGCCTGCTATCACCATCCCAATTTTGCTGCTCAGAAAACTAAAGTTCAGCAGTTAAATGAGTTTTCCACCATCACATGGATGATTTAAGTATCTATATCTCTCCCAAATCCAAATTGAGAATTCTTTCCACTCTCCCAAACTACTTCTCTCTAACAGCAGAGCACAGGCTTTTCAATAGTTGGGGGAATGAAAAGAGAGAGGGAAAGTCTGGATCAGCCATTGTGGGAAGTTTCTGGTGATGGTGCTGAGGGCATTTCCATTCACAGAAAGAACCATATGATTTCCAAGGCCCTTGCAAGTTGGGAGGTTCTGTGATTTCAGTGAGGGGAAAATGCCACAAGAATGCAAGAAGATAACAGTTCTTTCATTAAGGGGAAAAAAAGCAATCAAAAAACCATCAACTCATATTTTGCTGCCTGTTTTTATCAATGCCAATGCCTATATGCCCATGAATTAGAATACCATGAGCTGAGATCCAAAATTATAAATAATTCAAAGGTTAATGGAAAAACATGCTAGATTCATAAACACATTACCAATGATGTCTTACACCAGAGAAGTGGCCCAGAAGGCATTAAGGATGTGAGTGAACAGAACAGAGTGTGTGCTCTATTAAGAATGAGAAACAGTCTAAGTGGCATACTGGAACTCCATGGATATGAAAAGAAATGAGAGGAAGACCTCTAAACATAAGCCCCTTTCTAATGGAAGCACAGAGGAAAACAATGCAGATGCAAGAAGGAATGAAGAAGTTGTGATCTGTGTAAGTGCAGGTAATGCCATGCTGAAGAGCAGAATGAAGTCATGGTGCCCACAGTGATGAATCAAAGCTCTACATCACATTCAGAAGAGGCACTAAGGACCTGGGGAAAAGGATGCTTTGAGAGTTCCCAAATGGGATCCAGTTCATTTGATGCAGAAAGCAAATAAGGGCCAAAAAATAAACTTCCCTTATTTCAAATTTTGCGTAGGGCATCTCTGTACCCAAATGATAAATGAACAATAGTGCCTCTTGCTCCTTTCTCAGACATTTACTCCCAAGAGTAAGAATTAAGATTGATTCTATTACTCACTAATCAAACATTAGTTAAACACCCCTTCACGTGGAAGAAAATGCAATAGACCCTATAAATACTACAATTAAATGACATTATGGGCTAATCTTGGATCTAACCTTGTTTTGAAAATTGCATACCTTAAAGTTATATATGAGCAAAACATTACATGTATCATCTCATTTGTTCCTGAAAATAGTTCTGAGGCAGATGAATGTTATTCCCTTCATACAGATGAGAAAACTGAAGGTCAAAAAGGTTAAGTAAATTGCCCAAAAGCACAAGACTAGTTAAAGGTCTCAGATGTAATCTGAATGTGGGTTTTCCTAACTCTATTTCCACTGCCTTATCTCTGGTGGCACACCACCTGCCATCACAGAACAGATTCTTAGGACACAAGGAATTTTTTTGTAATTTTAATTAATTTTTAAATTTAATCAATTTACTTACAAATGTACTTTTGGAATACAATCCTTTCTTAGGTAGATAAGTATCAAAACTGTTTTGCACCATTCACCTACCAAGCATTTTGATATTACTATCCTCTGTTAAGGAACATATTTTTCATCTATTAATTCCTATTTAGCTAGTACTTTAAGTCTTGCAAAGCCTTATCTCCACAATAAACTTGAGAAATGAGTAGTGAGTATTTAAAAGAGATAAATGTGTATAAAAATACTTTGCAAACCTTAATCTATTATATAAATGTCAGCTATTACTCTTATTATAATTATCCCCACTGAGGAAACTGTGGGTATGAGCAGTTAACTGATTATCACCTAGTACGTGAAAGGGGTGAGGACTGAAACCTGGGTTCCTGAATCCAGGACCAGCACCCACCTACTACCCCTAGAAAGTACCAAGAGCATTGATAACCAAGGTATATGTTTAATTCAGCTGGGCAACAAATGAGATTAGAGCATCTTCTGGGAAGGATGAACTTCATATCCATTCCTGACCTTGGAGAGGTAATGCAACCTCTCTAGGTCTAAGTTTGCTCCCCAGTTCAATAAGGGAGTTGGACCAATTATCTCCAACACCCCTTCTGGCCCTAAAGCCTATGACAGAAGAAATGGGCAACTCCCCTGGACAAGATTTAATGTTACAACTTAAATGAATCTTCAGTGAACAGTCAGGTATAGAATTAGAGATCATAACTGGGAGGGGGGGCGCGGTATCACTTGGCATAAAGGATAAAAGCCCTAGACCTAGAGTCAGGAAGATGCAAGATCAAATCCTTGTGTTATCTTTGGCAAACTATTTATCTATTCTTGGTCTCAGCTTTCTCATCTGTAAAATGGGGTGGTTATAAAAATTAAATGATGTAACATATAAAGCTAATTTTTGTTGCTGTTCAGTTTGTTTTCAGTCGATTCAACTCTGTGACCCAATTTGGGTTTTTTGGTACTCTCTACCACCTAGCTGCCCTTCTTTGGGGGGTTTTCTTGAAAAAGATACTGGAGTAGTTTGCCATTTCTTTCTCCAGCTCATTTTACAGATGAGGAAATTGAAGCAAACAGGGTTAAGAGACTCACCCAGGGTCACACTAGCTACGAAGTGTCTGAGGCTGGATTTGAACTCAGGAAGAGGGGTCTTCTTGACTCCATGCCCAGCACTCTATCCACTAAGCCATCTGGCTAGTGAAAAACTAATTAATGCCACATAAATGCCAGCAGTTACTCTTATTACAATGCACCTATCCTCAAATAAGATACACCTTCTCGTGACTCCATGAATTTTCACTGGCTGTTCCCCCACCCTTGGAAAGTTCTCCTTGATTTCTGCCTCCTGACTTCCTTCAAAACTCAGCTAAAATCCCGGGAAAACTCCCAATCTGCCTTAGTTCTAGTGCCAATCCCTCTGTTGATTTTTCTGTTCTGTATATAGCTTGTTTGTACATAGTTGTTTGCATGCTGTCTTCCCCATTAGCTAGTGAGTTCCTTGAGGGCAGGGGCTGTCTTTTGCCTTTTTTTACATTCCTAGGGCCAAGCACAGAGCTTTATAGATGCTTAATAAATTCTTACCAATTAACTTTATTAGGGCTCAGAACTGGGGCATAAGAAACACACCAGGGTTCAAACATGGTATATGTTTAAAAAATGATTCTCCAAAAATAATGTACAGGCAACACACTTCTAGGCTTAATCTGCATTATTAACATTTTCTCCATCACTTTCTTAGGCCTAGACAATCCACCAAATAAATCAAGCTCCAATTGACAGGTTTTATCCATTTCAGAAGTATAAATGCTCACATTGAAAATTTAACTGATTAGAAAGCTGGGCCTCAGTTCTATAGGATCCTAGACAAAGAGGTGAAAGGAGCCACAAAGATAATTCAGTCCAACTTCCCTGTTGCAGAAATGAGGAAATGAAGCCCTGAGCGACTTGCCCAAGATCCAAATGGCTAATGAGTTCCCTGGCTCCAAATCTAACACTGTAGCACACTGCCTTAATCGGTAAAATTGAGACGCTGGATTTAGATGGCTTCGGAGCTCTCCTCAGGCTCTGGACCGTGTTCCTAAAATCCGACATACAAACTATGAATATTCCTTGGGAGTTGCAAGGAGGAAAGCAGAGGAAAGGATGCAAATGAATGCACGGGTCACAGAAGACTCCTGGATGGCGTTCTGGTAGCAAGAACGATACAGCATTTCTCCTTTAGGAACTAGAATTTCCTGAAGATTTCAATGCACCTCTGAAAGCCAGGGGCAAAAATCTGGACAAAGAATACATCTCCGGACGCTCCAACGGCCCCAGCCTTCCCCTGGGGCCAGTCTGAATTTCAGAGGCTACAAATGCTTACATGTGTGAAGCCCTAGCTCAGTGCCTGCCGCTTTTTGTCAAAGGAGGGGGAGATGCTGGAGGAAGAGGCAGAGACAGGTACCCAGACCTGCGCGCGGTTCCTGAGATCGAGAGCTTTATTTCAACTTGGGGTCCGCAGGGGGTGGGCGAGGAGGGACCGGAAGGTTAAGGACGTGGCAGAGGCGGCACCTGAACTCAGGTCCCGGCTCCTGCACAGTCTGCGTGTCCACCTCAGCGTCCGCCTCCAGCTCGGAAAGCAACCACGGCTGAGGCGGCGCTCTAGGCTACGCGAAGGCACGGAGCCCCGCGCGTCTACACTGCCCGCCCCCCTGCAGAGCAACCACCTCCACCTCCACCTCCACCTCCACCGGAAGGCACCCCGAGGGGGCGCCGCTCCGGGGGCGCGGAGGCGGGGCACGGCGCGGCAGTCACCCAGCAGGCTCCATCCCCGCGCGCCGGCCACGGGCGCCACGCCCACCCGCTCGGCCCGCCTCCCGCCCGCCGGGGCTCCCCCGTCAGCGCTCCCACGGGGCCTTACTTCCCCCGTGTGCCTGCACAGGTGCGCGTCCAGCTTCCAGGCCTTGTTGTAGGTGGCGCTGCAGTCAGGAAACGAGCAGAAGTACTTCTTACGGACGATGGGCGGAGGGGACGAGGAGGCTGAGGCCGGGCCAGCCAGGGGCCCACCGGCCGCTTCGCCCCCTGCCATGCTTCCAGCGGAACCTTAGCGCTCCTCCCCGGAGCACAAGTCCAGACTTGCAAGGCAAGCCCAAGAAAGTTCCGGGATGGCCGCTTGACATGTGTCTGACGTAAGCGGCGTTAGGTAGCCCCGAGCATGCTGGGAAAGCGAGTTTTCATTCTACCGGGGGGGGGCCTTCCAAGTGCGCAGGCGCAGAGAAAGATCGGCCCTCTGCTCATCTTTCTCTGTTCTCGAGTCCACGAAACCCCTAAGAGTCTACAGATGGACTTCAGAGCGTCCGTGAACTTGGGTGGGAACTTATTGCATCCTTCTCTTCATTAACCTTTGGTTTCCTTGGTAATACTCTGAGTTATAGTTTATGCGCTTACAAATATGGTTCTGAGGAATGCTCAGTAGATTTCTTTAGACTTGGAAAGCGTCCGGCACGCAGACCTGCATGAGGAACCCCTGCTGTGCAGGCAGAAACCGGGGAGCCCCTGCGATCCGTGAGGCCGCAGTGAGACGCGCGCACGCCTACGTTCCTCGCGTGGATGGAGCGGCAGGCAGGCGGCGGGTCAGGAGGACTTGAGTTCGGATCAGCCCGGGCGGCCACTTAACCTCGGCTGCCTCAGCGTCCCTAGTGGATACGGATGACGACAGCTCTTACCTGCTGGGGCGGTTGTGGGGAGCAGGAGAGATAAAGAGTGAAAAACACTTAGCGGCGGCGCTGCGCAGGTTAGGCGCTCTTGTTACTCGAGTTCGCCCCGCAAGGGCAGGGCTCTGCTTCTCCTGGCACACCCGATGCTTCTCTGAACGTGCTTCATCCTCCCGGCCTCTCCTCCTGTCGCTGACTCCTGAGCTCCCTCCAGTCCAGTTCTCAGCTTTCTTTTCCTCCTTTAGTAACTCTTACCACCCTCTGCGCTTCCACGGTCTCTGTGCGGATGGACATGAGCCCCACCTCTGCCAGTGTCGTGTCTCCAGCAGCCACACCTGTGCAGGTGACTGATGACATACCATCTCCATCTGTTTTTGAAGACCAGGTTTGGATCTGCAGGTGGCTACTCAACATTTCCATTTGCCACCATGGCAAAAGCAACATGTACAAAACAGAATCATCTTATCTTCTCCAAACTAAGTATACTTTCTGATGTTCCCTTTTCTGCCACACGTTATCAGTCTTCCAGTTCTCCAGCCTTCCCCGCCTTCCTCCGTCCCCCAACTTTCAGTCACTGAAGTTCTTTTGCTTAATAGGTTTCATCGATGTTATTTCCAACCTTACCCTACTACCACTCAAGTCCAGGATCCCTTCATGCCATTACTACAGCAATTCTTAACTAGTCATGATTTAGGCTCACTCCTCATCCAAAGCCATAGATCCTGCAAGCCAATGCCAGATTAATCCTAAAGCACTTGTGATATTTTCAGTCTCCTTATAATGTGAGCTCCTAACGCTGATATGTAGGGGGTTTTTATTTCCTTCTGGGCATTTTGCCTGCAATTCATTTCCAATTAATCCTTCAGATGGCCGTCAACATCATCTCCCTTATGTATAGGTCTGCCCTTGTTGCTTTCCTCCACTAAAAAACCTCAGTCAGTTCTTTTCGTCATTAGGATAGACTACAAATTCATTAGCTTAGCATTTAAAGGTTTCTACAATTTGGGTCCAACCTATTCTCTAGCCTCAATTCACATTACTGCCCTTCACGCACCCCGCATTCCAGCCAGTGTGAATTTCTAGCTGTTTCTTGACATACTACCTCCCACTTCTCCATACATTGGCACAGGGCATTTCCCATGCCTAGAACTCACTAGAATAAGCTTCATCCTCAGCTCTTTCAGGATCCTCCTCCCAAACTCAGCATGGGTGTCAGTTCCTATGGGAAGAATTCCTTGCTCTCTTCAGCTAAAAGTGTCCTCCCTTCCTCAAATTTTGCTACTGCTTCTTTTGGACCTGCCTTTTACCCTTATCACAATCTAAATAAATAAGCAAATTAAATGAAATATGTATTAAGCCTTATTATGTGTTGGGCATGAAAGTGGGTGCTGGAGACCAAACAAATACAAGCAAAAAGAGAGGACAGTTCTTGCTTTCAAGAATCTTGTGTTCTAATGGGAGACGACAATGTTGGGAAGAGAGGAACGTACCTGGTATGGGAACATTGCTGAGAAATAACTGGAGAGTCAGGTAGGAAGCCTGGGCAACATAGGGAGACTCAGTCTCTCAAGAAAGGAAAAGGAAGAAAAAATTTGAAAAAAACACTATAGTGTGACAAGCTAAAGGGTTCTTGAACCTTGTAGGTTGCCTCCACACAAGGACACATCATTGATTTCAAACAAATTAATGTGAAGTGACTTGTCTGAGATCACACGCAAAAAAAGATTCATTCAACTCAATGAAGTTTAGGCTGAACTGAGCTGGAGTCAGTAGATTCTGAATCTCATAAACTCGAACTGTCAGGGCTAGAAAAGACATTGGAAACCACCTTGTGCAACTCCCTCATTTTAAAGGCAGAAAAAGAGTTCAAGAGTTAGTGATCCAGCAGGGTCACTCAAACAAAATAATCTCTCAGGCTGTGACTTTTGCAGCAGGGTTATTGAAAGGCTGACCTCCTTCAAGGGAGCCCTTTCAGACCCTTATCTCATAAGCAGTAAAATATTGCCCTTAGCGGGGAATTGTCCTTGGCCTCTAAGCTTTGGTAAAGTCAGAGGACAAAATTATGGGGAAAAGACAAGGTCTCTGAGGTCTAAATGCCACTCCTTGGCAAAGCCCCATTATGCTAGCCTTGGTTCTCTCTCTTTGCCCGCCAAGCATTCATTCAGCTTCTCCTTGAAGACCTCCTATGAGGGCAAACCCAGGCAGTCCATGACTTTTTAGGATCACTCGGATTGGACGTTTTTACTGACTTCAAACCTAAATCTGCCTCTTTACAGCTTCTTTCTTGGCCTCTGGAGCCAGGCAGGACAAATGTGATTCCTTTTCCTTTTGATGGCCCTTCCAAAACTCAAAGACTACACACACTGTCGTGACTCGATAGTTCTTTCCGCCAATCTTCATATTGCATAGACTCAAAGCCCTCCACTTTCTTGTGATTCTCTGCTGTATGTTCAGCCTATCAATTTATTATCATTCAGTCCCTTTAGTCGTGTCTGATTCTCCGAAACCCCATTGGTGGTTTCCTTGGCAAATATACGGAGGTTTTTGTTGTTGTTTTACAAATGAGGAAACTGAGGCAAACAGGGTTAAGTGGATTGCCCACAGTCGCACGCCTAGTAAGATTTTAACTCGGAAAGAAGAGCCTTTTTGACTCCAAGCCCAGCACTCTATCCACTGCTATGTCTGGTTCTCAAAACTGAACACAGTGCTCCAGGTGTGGTAGGAACACGGCAGAGCACTATGGAACTATCCTCTATATATTCCTCAGACCCGCTTTTTGTCTGCTTTGTTACACTGTTTTACATTGACCTTTCAGTATACGAATGCCCACAGATTTTTTCAGGCAAGCTTTTACCTTACTATGCCTTTCCATCTTGTACTGACAAGCTGATTTTTTTTGAACCTAAGTATAAAACGCCACATTTATCACTACTGCATTTTATCTTATTAAATTCAACACAATGTTCTTTTCAAGATCTTTTTGGATCTTGACTCTCGACCAGAAAGCTATTTATCTCTCCCAGCCTTGTGTCATCTTGTTATTTAGTCATTTCAGTCATGTCAACTCTTCATGGTCCTGTTTGGGATTTTCATGGCAAAAGTACTGGAGTGTTTTTCCATTTCCTTCTCCAGCTCATTTTAAAGTTGAGAAGACTGAGGCTAGCAGAGTTACAGGACTTGCCCAGGGTCACCTAGCTAGTAAGTGTCTGGCACTCTATCCACTGTGTCACCTAGCCATCCCTTGTGCTATCTACAAATTTGATAAGTGTGCCACCTAAGCCCTTATCTTAGTTATAAAGAATTATCCTAAATGGCCTTTATTCATTATCCATTGCCTTTGGCTGCTGGTTCAAAGTGCTCCTGACATGAATTTCTCTAGTGAGACTTCATAATGAATCAAAGCTATTAATATTGTTGTTTTTATCATTATTATTGCTCTGTGTTGTATATGGAAACTGCAAATACAACTCTCATTTTGAGAGACTCCTTTCCTAAACAGAAGAAATTTTGGTATTAAATATGGCTAATTATAATCTGTTTTGCTTGCATGTTAAGAGTTCTCTTTGAAGAATATCCACTTGTGACCTTATAAATTTGTTTTTTTAAAAAATGCAACAGACTTTTTGTGGTGGCAAAGAATTGGAAACTGAGGGAATTCTCATCAGTTGGGGAATGGATGAACAAGTTGTGGTATGTAAATGCAATAGAATACTATTATGCTATAAGAAATGATGAGCAAGCAGATTTCAGAAAAGTCTAGAAAGACTTAGATGAACGTGATGTTGAGTGAAGTGAACAGAACCAGGACAACATTGTACACAGTAACAGCAACATTGTGTGATGATTAACCATGATAGACTTAGCTCTGTGCTGGAAAATGCTATCCACATCCAGAAAAAGAACTGTGAAGTCTGAATAAAGATCAAAACATACCATTTTGACTTTCTTTTTGCTTTTTCTTTCTCACAGTTTTTTGCCTTTTGCTCTGATTCTTCTTTCATAGCATGACTGATGTGGAAATATGTTTAATATGATTTTGCATGTGTAACCTATATCAGATTGCTTGCTGTCTTGTGGAGTGGGGAAGGGAGGAGAGGGAGGAGGAAAAAAATTAGGAACTCAAAATCTTATACAAATGAATGTTGAAAACTATATCTACATGTAATTAGAAAAAGTAAGATACTATTAAGAAAAAAAGGAATTGATAAAAAAAAGTGCAGCAGATTTTTTTATCCTTACAATTTCTACAAAAGATTTTGTTCCACAAGATAACAGTTTCTATCAAGGTCATTTTGTAAAGGATGTTTATTTATTATTAGCCAAGCTGAGAAGAATGCTCATCCTGAGAGAACCTCCCAATATCATTAAGTGTGTATCATCTTTAAGTTAATTATGAGAGCTAACTCATCCCCTATTACCCTCTCTGCCTCCCTCACCCCTCAGTCCCACACAAAGATACACAAACACATGCGCGTGTACACGCGCGCGCGCACACACACACACACATCTATACCTAAGGCTGCCAAAGGGCTTGAATGTGGGTCAAGGTCACATTACCTGAAAAGTTAATCATCAGTGTAGAAAGAGACTATTCATGTGGTGAGCTCTTGCTGCCTGGGTAATTAGTGTTCATAAATCTTCAAGAGTATCTGAAGAATGGGAGGTCTTGCTGATAAGAACTGATGTCAGAAATAAAGGCTTTTTTCTATATAGGCAAAAGTAAGCCACCTGCAATTACATTACTACTAAATATTTGTTTTACAAACCTCATGTGGATGCTGTTGCTGGCACTGTCATGGAGACAACTGGCAGAGAAACAGAAACTCTACAGACCTAAAGGAATATGCCCTTCGGTGTGGAAGTACCTTTGGAGGGAGTCTTGGTTGCATTCAAGTTCTCTGAACTTGCTATTCACCTGAGAGCCGGATGACTGTAATTCATCTCCTGTAATGACTGAAGTCCTTCAGTAAAACCCACCAGAACATGTGTGGGTTGCACATTGGTTTTTGCTGTCGTTTTTAGTGGTGCATGGGTAGTTTGCATATGGCATGTTTACCACATAGCTATTCATTCAGACAGCATTTACTTCAGAATGTTGAAGTATAGTCAAGACAGTCTGATCACCTTTCTTGAAGTCAGCACTGTGAACCCAGGACAATGCTAAACAGTATAATGCTGAGCACAGACCCCCGGGACTTTCAAACTGATGTTCAGCAGGTAAGTTGACTCTGAATCTGACTGCAAATTTGGTTCTTAATTCATCCAATTAAAAGAATTAGGTTTTACAGTTGATAGAGCACTGGGCCTGAAGTGATGAAGACCTGAGTTTGAGTTCAGCCTCAGATACTTGCTAGCTACGTGACACTGGGTAACTTATTTAACCTCTGCTTGTCTCAGTTTCCTCAAATGCAAAATGGTGATAATTATAGCACCTACTTCACAGAGCTGTTGTGAGGATCAAATGAAAAAAAAATTGAAGATAATAATTGGGAAAGCTAGGTGGAGCAATGAAGAGAGCGCAGGTCCTGGAGTCAGGAGATCCTGAGTTCAAATTTGGCCTTAGACACTTGATACTAGCTGTGTGATCTTGGGATGGTCACTTAACCCGATTGCCTAGCCTTCTCCCCTCCAAAAAAAAAATAAAGATAACAATATTTAAGTGATATTTAATGATAATAACTAAAGCACTTAGCAAAGTGCCTAGCGCATGGTTGGTAGATTGTGATCAAAATGACATGACTTGTGGTCACAAGTCTCAACGTGTCCAGCTGTGGGTGATCAGACCAACAGAAGCTCGGAATGTTCTACCACAAGTCGGGCACAAATAGTCTAAGTGAACATTTGGGGTGGATACTCTAAATTTGTGCATTCTGCATTTCCTTTGAATTATTTCAATACTATTTTGCTCATAGAGCACAGCACCTTCTCTGACGTGGGCACGCCATGCTGAGTAGTCCTGTGCCAATGTCTCCCATGTCATACAATCAATTCCAGAGTTCTTAAGTGAGATCTCAAGAGTATGCTGGTATCGCTTCTTCTGACCACCATATGAGTGGTTGTCCTGTGTGAGTTCTCCATAAAATAGTCTTTGTGGCAAGCATATGTCTTATATTCAGACAACATGGTCAACCCATGGGAGTTGTGCTCTGAAGTAGAGTTTGAATGTTTGTCAGTTCAGCTCAAGAAAGGACTGGTATCTTAGTGTCTGGTATCTTATCCTGCCAGGTGATCTTCAGAATCTTCCTAAGACAATTCAAATGGAAGTGATTCAGTTTCCTGGCATGCAGCTGGTATACTGTCCATGTTTCACAGGCTACAACAATGAAGTCAGCACAACAGCTCAAAGACCTTCAGTTTGGTAATCAGTCTAATACCTCTTCTCTCCCACAGTGTCCTTTGGAGCCTCCCAAACATTGAACTAACTCTGGCAATGGCTGTATCAAGCAATGGTCCCCCTACCTTGTAAATCTCAGCTGGAATAGAATCAGCACCTGGTGCTTTGCCACATGAAAGGAACTTAATGACCCTCCAAACCTCTTCTTCATTTGGAAGTTCAGCTAAGGAGGGATTGACTTCAACCTGAGGTAAATGGTCAGTGGTCTCAGCACTGATTGATGATGGTCTGTTGAGAAAACTATAGACGTGTTCAGCCAATCTCTCTATGATCATATCTTTATCACTAATCGAGGTGGTTCCATCAGCACTGAGTAACTGAGATGCACCATAAGTCTTTGGTTCATAAACACCTTCAGGCCATCGTAAAAGTGCTTTGGATTATTACTATGTAAAAGTAGATGCTTAATGAACATGTGTTCCTTTCCCTTGTTCTCAATTATAGGATCTTTTAATATATATCCATCTTTTCTACAGCAATAACATGATATATTTTATTTAAAAAAATTGTTAACATGTAGGTTAATTAAATCCCTAGCATCCTTCTGATCCACCAGTTTAGTCTCCATTAGACCAGGAAATATATTTAGTCTGACATGATTAATTATTAAGATCAAGGGTGGCCTTGATGATTCCCCCTCCTTTTTTTGGACAATCAGGATTAAGTGACTTACTCAGGGTCACACAATTAGTTAGCATCTGAGGTCTGTTTTGAACTCAGGTCTTCCTGAGGCCTCCATGACAGGTGGTCTATCTACTGCCCCATCTAGCTATCCCCATATTCCTTTTCTAGAATTTTAATACTTCAATATTCGAGTGGATCTGTCATCTCATTAATTCAGGAGTTCTCCTTAATGATATAGATTGAAACCAATTCATGCTTATCAATCTTGTTAAACATTTGTCCACTTCTTTCCAATATTTCCCACAGGAGAATCCATCCAACACGTTGGAGTTCTTCACTTTTTTATGACATTAGAAAGTTACCAGTATAGCATTAATCCCTCCTCTCCTTCCCTTGACCAGCCCATCTTCTCCTTACTCCTTCAGAGTTCCTTGTTTGTTATCATTTGCAGCCATATGCCTCTCCATTGCACTCTTTATAATGCTCATTTTTATAACAATTCTGCTAAAAATGGTAATATTGCAGAGCTAGAGCCTTGCTTTCATGGGAAATTTGGGGTCAGTCAAAGTTCCCAAAAGCAATTAAATCATGAGCCAAAGATGTTCCCTAATGATGTCTTTAATAGTATGTTCCAGAATGTTCCCAGAAATCAGAGTAAAGTTCATTGGTCTACAAGTTGCAGAATTTATTCTCTTCCTTTAAAAATAAATCAGGATATTTTCCCTTCTTTTGTCCTATAATTCCTCTTCCATTTTCGATGATTTTTCTAATATTATTGACAATGACTCCACATTTACAACCACCATTTTCTTTAACTGCCCAAGGACATAGTTCATCTGAGACAAGTGCTCTGAATCCTTCCAGGGCAGCTAAGTGCTCTCTTATCATTTCCTTATTTATCTCAGGAATCACTTTTGTTCTGTCCTTCCTTCTCATTCTCCTTTGGGGGACAATTTCTTCCCTCTGTTCCCAGCTGTCATCACTCCATCCACTCTGAGCAATTGTATTATCCCCTTCCTTGGGCCTCCTCTTTTTCCAGTTTTAATCTAAATGAACATTTCTCCTTCACTCTTTTTTTGTCTTTAGTTTTCCTTACCAGCCTCAGCTCATGCTCGACATTGTTCTTATAGCACCTTGCTACATTTTTCTACCCATCCTCTATAGTCTGCCCATGCATACAATTTTAAAAAATCTTAAATTGATTGGTGAGTTCTCTGTGCATCAACATGGGTTTCTTCAGACAAATTACATTTTCCCTAATCAGAATTGTTTCTTTTTTTTTTTACTCTCTCTATCCCGCTGCCAAATTAATAGTTTTAAGACCCAGATCTGTTCCCCCATTTAAAGTTCTTCAATGATTTTTATAGCTTTTAGGATGAAATATAAAAATCTCAGCAAAGTTGAGAACCTTTCTTGGTGATTATGATAAAACAAAAAGTACTGTTCACTACCAAAGTCTTACTCTTTGTTGTGGCATTGAGGTGACCTTGGGTTCTCAACATCAGTGCTACTATTCACAATAATAATAGTTGACATTAAGTGCTTTAAGTTTTACAAAGCACTTTACATATATTACATACATCTCATTTGATGATCCTAATTGGAAAGAAGGTACTATTATCCTTATCTTATAGATAATAAACTAAGGCTCGGTGACTTCTCTAAGATCCCACAGATAAAGTTAGAAGTGGGATTCATACCTAAGTCTTTCCTAAATTCAAATCCAGTACTTTTTTCAATATAATATGCTTCTATTGTGTACATTCTGAAAGGTCCTACCAACTTGGAAAGACTTCAAGTATACACCCAGCAACAAACCATATTATTATACCTGTAGTTATTAACACTGTTCATCTACCTTTTAGTTACATGTGATTGTTACTGTTATTCAGTTGTTTTAGTCATGTATGATCCTTCATGACCCCATTTGGGGATTTCTTGGCAAAGACAGTGGAGTGGTTTGCCATTTTCTTCTGCAGCTCGTTTTACAGATGAGGAAACTGAAGCAAACAGGGTTAAATGACTTGCCCCAGGATACACAGCTAGTAAGTCTCAGGCTGGATTTGAACTCAAATCTTCCTGACTCCAGGCGCAGGGTTTTATCTACTGCACCACCTAGCTATTTGTTTAATTATGTACTCACGAGTTTGTGTCCTTTTGACCTTCTGTTCTTTTTTTAAGCCCAATGGTATCATTCATCAATTTAAATAATACTGTCCTGTGACTATTTTAATCACCCTGCCTAATAGCAACATTACATTTCAGTGAATAGATAATTATAGTTTAAAAGCATCTATCATGTGTTTCACTTGAGAGGCTGCATGGCACAGGGGAAAGAATTCCAAGCTGGAGTCAGAAGGAACCAGGATCTGCTTTGCCACTCTGGGTTTTTGTTCTTATCTTTGTGTTCTGAAGATTATCCAGGTTGGCCAAACAGACAAAGTCTGTTAAAATCATGTTCCAAGTCTTTCCAGCATGATGCATGGAACCTGACTGAAGTTACTCTTTATTAGTACAGCTTTGGGGATTCAGGGTCACTTCCATGCCACAAGGAGGGATCAGAATATTCCTGAAAGGGTAGCTTTTAATAGGTCAATGTTAACTTTGCACGATACCTCCAGTGGGATGCCTCAGAGATCTGAGTGCTGGTGAGTGTTTTTATCAATAACACCGACAAAGGTATAGATGGCATATTCATCACATTTGAGGAGGAAACCAAGTTGGGAGGAAGAGCTAATATTTATTGAATAACCATCAGGATCCAAATTAGCATTGCTGTGCATCTAATAAGATGAAACTCAGAGATGGTTAATGTAAAATCTTACACATGGGTTGAAAAATACATTTTATAAATATAAGACAAAGGAGGCATGGTTATACAGTGGCATAAAATGCTGGAGGTTTTAGTGGATTGCAAGCTCAATATGAATCAGTAGTGTGATATGGGAATCAAAAAATTTAATGTTGTCTTAGGCTGCATTGAAGACTGGAAATCTTCCTGCGTTGGTCTGGAGTATTTTGCTCATTCTCAGATTGTAAACTTCTTGAGGGCAAGGATTTTCTTTTGCCTCTTTTTGTATCCCTAGCTCTTAGCATAATCCTGGCCATAGTAGACATTAATAAAAGTTGGTTGATTGATTGATTGGGCAATACAGTTCAGAAAGGACATTGAGAAGCTAGAGGATGTGCGGAGGAGAGCAATCAATCAGGATAGTGTCACATGGACTAGTGTAAAGGAACTGAGGATGTTTCAATAAGAAAAGAGTCAGAGGAGACATGATAAGGGTCTTCAAGTATTTAAAGGACTGCCATATGTGCAGAAGAGAGATAGACTTGTGTTGTTTGACCCCAGAAGGCAGTATCAGCAGAAATTATTGGAAGTTGCAAAGAGGTAAATTTAGGCTCAATGTCATGAAAAACCTCTTGACAATGAAGGATGTCAAAAGTGGAATGGGCTACCTTGAGGGTAATGAGCTCCCTGTCACTGAAGGTCTTCCATCAAACTCTGCATGACCACTCACCAAGTATGCTATAGTGGGGCTTTCTTTTGGGTTTGTATGTACATAGTTTTTATCCCCTCCAATTAGAACATGAGCAGGGTCTGCCTTTTACCTTTCATTATATCCCCAGTGCTTAGCACAGTGCCTGGCTCAAAGTAGATTCTTTTTTTTTCTTTTTTCTTTTGCATCTTTATTTTTTCTTAGTATTTTATATTTTTCCAATTACATGTGAAGAGAGCTTTCAACATACATTTTTATAAAATTTTGAGTTTCCAATTTTTCTTCCTCCCTTCCCTCTGGCTTTCCTCCCCTCTTCTCTCCCCAGGACAGAAAGCAAAATGATATAGGTTATAACTGTATGATCATGTTAAACATATTTCCACATTATTGATATTGTGAAAGAATCAGGACAAAAGGAAAAAACCATGAGAAAGAAAAAAAGTGAAAATAGCATACTTTGATCTGCATTCAAACTCCATAGTTCTTTCTCTGGATGTGATTAGCGTTTTCCATCATGAATTGTTTGGAATTGTCTTGGATCTCAATAAGAAATTTTTAAGAATGTTCTTTGTGTCATGCACTTTGCAAAGTTTAGAGATAACAATGGCAAGAATGAAACCATTGCTGTCCTCAAGGAGCAAGCCACATAAAAGCTGATGTGTCATAGGAATGAAATGGATTCTGATTGGCTTAGAAGACAGAATTGAAAGCAATGGGTACAAGTCACAAAGGAGTAGATTTACACTTGAGATGAAGAAAAACTAGCCAACAATTCGAGTTGTCTAAAAGTGAGATCCATTGTCTCAGGAAACGGTGGATTCACCCTGAACAGAAGTCCTCAAGTAGAGGCTGAATAAGTTACACAAGAAGGAAGCATGAAGAAGCTATGCCTTCCCTTGTGCCAAACCTTATAATCCAGTTTTCACCTTGTACTGGACACCAACTCTTTGTTAAATGCTGGTTCTTTCATCTCATCTTTTGTTTAAGGTAACCCACAGCCCTCCTCCATTTCAACCCTTGGGTCCACTATCTTCTTTCCAGTAGTCATTGGGTAGGGACCACCTGCCCTACCATCGCACCCCAAGATACTACTGTTTTACCTGCCAGATCTTAAGTCCTGCCTATCCTTTCCATCTGTCGTGAAACTTTACCCCTTTTCATGTAGTTTCCTCAAATTACAGGGGACTGTCTTTTCTATTTCTATTCGCAATCTTGCACATAGAACTTAATATGCGCTTGCCCAACCCATTCCATTCCATTCCATTTGACGGCTGTGTTGGACAGGTATTTTTTTAAGCTGAACTCAGTACTAGATGGCCTCTAAGGTCCCTTCCAACTCTGACATTTGGTGATGCTATGACTCTTACTCCAACAGTCTTTCCATTACATGACACTATTTTGTATTTATATCAAAGTTAATTTACTGAAATCTTTTAAAAATTTACTTGACATTTGCATGCGTAACTAGTCAATTGGAGTCAATTTTAACATTTCTTTCGCCTTCATAAAATTTAACAAATTAAAATAGAAGGAGAAAAAAAAGCCTCTATGAAAATGCACCTGATTGTGTAAACTAATTGGGAAATTGAAAACAGTCAATTTGCATCCTCAAAACACTTTCTTCTTGCAATTCCTCAAAGCCCACTTGAAGAAGTTTTTTTCTTTTTAAGGCCGGGGTTGTTAACATGCAGTCTGTGAACTTAAGAACAAATTTTAATGTAATTGCTTTCCTTTGTAAACCTATGTATTTTATCGAATGCTTATTCCAAGAAGGGATTGATGAGCTCTACAAGACTGCCAAAGTGTTACATGATGCTAAAAGGTTAAGAACGCTATTTTCAGGTTTTAAAAATCTTTTTGCCTCCCTAAGCATGCTAAACCTGAGTCCCTTCAAGACACATACGTCTTGAACTAAAGCTATATCTAGCCTAGGTGATGAGGTCTGCATGGTGCCAAATATCTGAGTTTGGTCCAAAATCTGAATGTTTGTTATATAAATAAAGCATAGGACTACTAGATTTAGAAGTGCAATGCGTCTGAGAGAGGGTTTTGGCTCAAACACCCACCTCTCCTGCTTATTACCTATGATACTTTGGGCTAGTCTCAGCCTCTTTGCTTCCGTCCTTCATCTTCAAAACAAGGACATCAAAGTAGATTCTAAATAAATATTTATTTACTAATGGACTGACTTCTTGATCTGGCTACTGATGCCAGTAGCATCCTTTGAGGAACTTTGCATTGAAACGAAGGATAAAGCCACAGATGTTTTCTGATTACCTCTGTTTCCTCAAGGGTTAGTCTCCACCAACAATTATTCACAGTGACTGTGAATGCATGAAGATATATAAATATAGACATATGTAGATATGTATATATATTTATATGTACACACATGTAGATTATGTAGTTTAAATATAAAATATTTAAATATATATGTAGTTTAAATATATGTGCATGCATGTATGTATATATATATGTACATTTGTCTATTAATACATGTACCTATGACTTAGGGTAGATGAAGGTTTGTAATCAATAAATCTTTGAAAATTAATATTGCTTGTTCAATAATATTTGTGCTGGACCTTCTCTTTCCTATGTTCATAGATTCAGAATTTGACCTGTATGGCCCAATTCTCTCCCTTAGGACAAGGGACCTGCATTGGTTTAAAATAGTACATTTACCACTTGGACATCAGCTCATCAAGCAGTTTATACTTCATTTCTCTAATTAGCCCTCCTCACTTCACTGAATCATCACATTTTTACCTACTGTTGTTACATCCCTCCCCTGGGTAAAGCTGCAGAGCTGTGTTTAATCACCTCATATCCACTTTAAGTCCATTTTAGTTTTGAAGAGCCAGAATCCATCTAGTGAGCAGCGTCTGATTTGTACTAATTGCTGCCTGATTACCCAGAGGGTCAGAGATTTGAATGTGCACAGCATTTTTGTCTATAGTACTGGAAAGTTTATATGCCTGATGATTTCTTATGATAAAAACTCTCTTCATAGAGTCATTGGAGAGGTTTGTGGCAGCTTTTTAGAGTCTTGCTTTCTAAATAGTGTCTTCAGTCACCTTGAATTATGAATTCCCTACTCCCCCCTCAAAAAAATTCTTTTAAACTACATAAGCCACCATTAAACGGCAGAAATTACAGACACATCATTACACATTGTATTTTTTCAGTCCAGTGTTCATTGAGCTAGAAAACATTTCACATGAACCATTTTTAATTTTATCATTGAAGTATTTATAATGTACCTTAGGGTCCCATATGGCTCCAGGATTCTTTCCTTTCTCCTGGTTCAGTGTGGGGTGTTTGGGGTAATCATAGTTATGTATTTATGGCTCAGATGTCCCTCTAGTGCACTCTCTCCTAACAGACGAGGAATGATAGATAAAATAGCAAAGTTTTTAACTGAGACCGAGTAACAAGAAAATATAAAAGGAAAATCCATTACAATGCCATGAACAAAAGACATGGTTTCTCACAGATTGTCTTACCACTGGCAAGAGAAAGAATACCTCTCACAGTCCTCTTTCTGGATTCTGTGATTCAGTAATACCAATTCAACAAATATTTATTGAGCATTTATTATGTTAAAGGCATTTCAACTAACCAGGAAAGTCAGAATCTTCCATCTGAGACAGTTAAGTACAAAAAGTTCACCTCTGTCCATAGACTTAAGCATGAAATTGTTTATTATGAGTGTTGTGGAAGAGTTTGACATGAAGGGACGGAAACTAATCCCCTCCCCTGCATTTCTCTTCTGGGGAGAACCGGGGACAAAAAGGGGCTAGAATGAGAGAGGTTCTATCATCCCTGTCTATCTGTTCCTGATTATGCTTGTCTGCTTCTACACATCTGGAATATTGGAAACAGTGCCAGGGAATATATGGTTAGAATGAGCTAAGGCATGGAGCCCAAGGTACCAGCCTGGGCCTAAGGTACTTTGCCTCTAAGTCAGCTTGTTGAAAAAAGATAGTGATAAAAATATTTGATCCTTCTCACTTCTTCCATTCTCCTCCAGTGTTTGTCTCTAAAGTTAGTTACCTTGGCCCTCAATCTCAGAGACTCAAATTAGCTCTATTCTCAGCAGAAGGAAGAGGAAGGACCCTATTTTGCCTCTTTCTCTTCTCTCAGTTCCTCAGAAATAACTGTTCCTTGAATGGGTATTGAAGGTGGTGGAGCGAAGTCCATACTGGGTGACCTCTGTTCTAATTTTTTCCATGGTATAATCCAAAGCTAGGCTATAGAAGGGACTTCAACATAAACCTCTAATGGGATCTAGGTTCCTTTGGAGAGGAGAAGATAATTAGTCTAAACTGTTCATTCACTAAAAATAGGAATTTTGACAGATGCTTGAACAGTTGCTCAGTTATCATTTCTACCTGACCTGCCTGACTCTTCTCTGTGGGGGAAAACAAAAGTGGAGGAGGGGAAAGAGAATGATAAAGGAAAAGGAATCTAAAGAAAGAAAACGTGCTTTTCTGCAGATTATTGCAGTTGATGGTGTACAGGCCCTGACCTCTGTGAGAGTGTAGTGTTTAATTTCCTCTCTGTCATTCATCGGCTGAGCACTCTTGGGGTCAGTCATTTCATTTCTCTCAGCCTCATTTACCTCTTCTGTAATATGGGGGTGATGACCTTGTTGATCACGCATGTCTTTTCTGGGTATAATGTTGAGTCTATTTCTTCAACTTGTCTACTTGCTTTTTTCTGTAGCTTGTCGATGTCTCCCATAGAATCATGTTATTTTGAACTGCTGTGTCTTGGCATTTTCCTGGTAAAGTGCAGAAACGTTAAATTACCTGAGCACCACAAGTTTTTCCCTGGTCATGCTTGGGAACCATCATTGTGTGTAGTTGGTCAGAGATTCAGCAGGAAAAAAAGATGTTTAAATTAGACAACACATGAGACAATGAAACTGGGAAAACTGGAATCAAATGCTGCTAATTTGGTTTTTCTTAGTTGTAACCTTTTCAAACCCTGGAAACTGTGATTGTTCCAGGCTCAGGTTTGTCAACCAGAGGCAAGGAGGAGCCCAGTGACTTGCTGTATATCTACCTAGCAAAGCACCAGAATATGGCTTCTCCTTAGGACATCAGCAGTGTGCATCTACTTCCACACTTGTAGAGAAATGCCCACAGTGATAACGGGGAACGAGAAGTTTGTAATTATTAGCTTGTAGGAAAGCAATTTGCTTTTTGCTTAAGTTGTCAGCTGTAGGGACACTGTTTATCCTGATCATAACGAACTATCCAATGTTGCCATAGGGATACATTTGTTCCATGATAGAAACAGTGATTATAAGGGGAAGGGGAAGGGCAGGAAAGACTCATTCAGTTGCATATGTGCAAGTTTTAATATTCATTTAACAAATCAATTATTATGTGCTTCTTATGGGCAAAGCACTATGGTAGATGGCTAGGTGGCACAGTGGATAGAGGCCTCAGATTCTAGGCAAGTCACTTAACCCTTTTTGCCTCAGTTTCCTCATCTGTAAAATGAGCTGGAGAACAAAATGACAAACCACTTCAGCACCTGTGCCAGGAATCCAAATAGGGTTGTGAAGAGTCGGTCATGACTGAACAACTGTGGTAGGTGCTGAGGAAAATACTAAAATCAATAAAACTTTTACAATCTAGTAATACGGAAATAAGACGTGTCTAGAAAGTGTGAGTGAGTGGGGCAAAGAAAATGTTCTAAGAGTTCAATAAGTAACTCAATAATTACTGATGGTGCCCTCCATGGACATAGGCTTGAATTTTATATATACATACATACATATGTATGTATATATGTATGTGTATATCTATGTGTGTGCACATGTATGTATATGTGTATGTATTCATACACACATATACACATATGCATATAGTGTGTGTATGCATGTATGTATATGTGTATATACTATGAAGCAGTCAGGAAGCATAGTGGATAGAGCAGTGGGCCAGGAGTCAGGAAGACTCATCTTTGTGAGTTCAAATCCAGCTTTCATGACCCTGGGCAAATCATTTAACCCTGTTTGCCTCCGTTCCTCATTTCTAAAATGAGCTGGAAAAGGAAATGCCAAGCTACACCAGTATTTTCGCCAAGAAAACCCCAAAATGGGGTCACAAAAAGTTGGACATGACAGAAATGACTGAACAACATATTATATACATATATATATTTATATATACACATATATACATATATAAATACAAAGTGGTATTAATAATAAACACAATAAAATAATATATAAATCTATAGGAAATTCAGGGCATTGTGCTGCAAAAGGTAATTCCACTTCCTAGAAAATTTTAGTCAATTCTTATATAAATATAGATCTTATTTACATATTTAAAAGTTGATGAATTATTAATATTGAGATTATTTTTACCTAGAGGGTATTGTTCTAATTGGATCATGAGAAAGAGATAAAAGAAATGAGATGTCTTTTTGAGAGAAGAGCC
This sequence comes from Bettongia penicillata ogilbyi, assembly GCA_023548195.1. NCBI lineage: Eukaryota > Metazoa > Chordata > Mammalia > Diprotodontia > Potoroidae > Bettongia > Bettongia penicillata. Next base: position 2,041,537 of record JAJHZJ010000181.1, read on the forward strand.
ATTCATAACATCAGAATCACATTGTCAGAGTTGGAAGGCAGAAGTCAACGAGTGCAGCCCACGTCTGAACAGAAATCCCCTCTTCAGTCTCAAGCAGAAGGACTAGACTTGAAGATTTATAGTAATGGGCAATTTAGTACCTCTTGAGGCAGCTAGCTACTTTAATTGCTAGGAAACTTGTTTTGGTATTGAGCTGAAATCTGCCTCTCTCCAACACCAACTAATTTCTTCTATCTTCACTGCTTAGAGCAAAGCAAAGCAAACCTTTTTCCACAGGTGCTTCAAATACTTAAGGATCCCTATCAAGTCCTTCTCTTCCCAAGCATTCTTTTCTCCAAGCTAAATATCTCTACTTCCTTCTACTGATCTTTCCATGACTTAACTTCCCATGACTACCATCTTAGTGGTCCTCCTCTGACTTTGTTCACTTTGTCACTGTAAGTAAGGTGTATTTTAGTGTATGTAAGGTGGATTTTTGTTACTCTTTCTTAGAGTCTAGTTTCCCAGGATCCATGGCCATAACAATCTCTATTTCCCAGGCTCACAACTTGTAAACATCCCTACCATGCTTGCACAGCATTACATAATGATAAATAATATAATCATCATTCTTAAATTGTAAATATTCACTGCAATTGTACAGTGGGATATAATGGTGAGATAAGGTAAACTTGTGAAGCTATTGCTGGTGCTATACCTTCTTTGTCTGTTGCCCTATAAAGCAAAAGGGCAGTGGTCAGTGAATGGAAAACCTTATGGTTGAATGCACAAGCTTGAATGCTGTGTGTTCTTGCTTGGCTCCCATTAAGGCTGGGGAAGAGGAAATCTGTGTTTGCCTCAAATGGCCCTCATTGAGGCTTGAGGGAATTTATGGGAAGTACAAATTGTGCCTGTCTTGATTGAGCCCATGGAGACATAGGTTTAGTCTCCCTGCCCCTTCTCACCAGCCCCTGTGAGAAGGGTGATTAGAGAATGCTGTAGAAGTTTGTGCTCCCCTTATCAACAATTCTCATCTGATAAAACTGGACTAGAATAAAGTAAGATTATTAACCCCTTCTTAGTGTCTTTCCTGTCTGACCAGATCAAGAGTGAACCTGTGCTAGCAGCCCTCCTGTGTGCTGTGTTTATCTGTCTTACACCCCCACAAGAAGGGTGATTAGGGAATGCTGTAGGAGTTGGTGTTTCCTTATCAGCAACCTCTTTGAGAAGACTAGACTGGAATAAAGTGAGATTATTAACACCTTTGAAGCTGTCTTCCTGTCCTTCCTGTTTGACCAGATCAAGAGTGAGCCTGTTAGAGGCTGGAGTTGAAAAACCACCACTACCTCCTGTGTGCTACCTATCTTACAGTCACTGCCACCTTAAAATGTGTTGCTTAGAAATGAACAATATTTTGAATGTAGTTTTGAGCCAGACATACAACTTTTCTTATTTTGGTGGCTGTTCTTCCTCTAGGAAGCCTGTGATCACAATAGCTTCATTGGCTGCCACATCCCACTGCTGACTCACATTGAACCTGGAGTGCATTAAATCAACCCCAATTCCCTCCCCCCTCAATTGCTTAGTCACATTTCCCATTCCACTCCCAATAATCTTGTGTTCATGAAGATAACTAAAAAAACAACCTTCAGATTTGTCTCTCTAAAAAATTTCTTTTTTAGATTTGACTCATCAGCTTAGTCTAAGATATTTTTAGATCCTAATTTAATACTTTAATGTTATTCATTCCTCTCATCTTTTTGTTATCTACAAATTTGAAAAGTATGTTATTGATGCCTTTGTCCTAGGCATTGATAAAAATGTTGAATAAAATATAAGCAAAGACAGATCCCTTGGGAGCGTCACTAGAGATTTTCCTTCAGTTTGATACTGGTCCTTTAATCATTACTCTTTGGGTCTAGTAATTCAATCAGCTCCCAAACCACTTAACAATACTATGATCTAGTACATATCTCTCTCTCTTCTAAAAAGAATGACCTAGACTTTGTTTAAAACCTTACCAAAATCCCTGTATCCTGTTAATATGGAATCTTGATCTACCAACCTAGTAACCATGTTAAAGGATAGGAAGTTATTATGACATGACTTGTTTTTGATGAAGCCATTTTGGCTTCTGGAGATAATTGTTTACCTTTCTAAATACTCACAGACCATTCCTTTAATAGTATGTCCTGTATTTTCTCCAGGCATAAACATTTAATTATTATTTTTGCTTTTATCCTCTTTTCTGCCAAGGAGAATAATCTTTGGACCAGAAAGGATAGGGTAATAGTAAGAAAGCAACTTTTTACTCTTGAGGAGTTCAAGTCATCAAACCCAGATGAACTGAATCTCTGTGTAATCCCCTTCAATCCAGAAGATAATAAAATAGTCCTCATGGTCCACCTAGTGTCTTTGGCCTTAGGGAATTCATTTTAGTTGTAAAATCCTGAGTTCAATCACAGTCATTCCAAGTCCAAGTTAGGAAAAATTGCCGACACTTGGGCAGAAGTTGGGCTCTCTGACTAATCTTACATTTGTATCTCTGTTTCGGTAACTCTGGCGTTGGATGAGGCAAAATTCAGTTTATTGGAAGCATTTGGGTAATGAAACAACTGAATATATTATAATGTTTTTGTATAGACAGGCATTGGGAAGGGAAATTGGGAAGAGAACTGACCTTTTCTTGGGACTTCTCTTAGCCTAGATCCTCGATGCTTTGATGTCCATATTGCCAAGGATTTTCCCTTCTGTCCTTGCTCCAGCCTCCGTAATCCAGATTATCAGTCTCGTCTTCACGAGTCTGAGATAGCTTTTCCCTTTTACTCAAAGAGCTAGAGTCTGATTCAGTCTCTCACACAAATGTCTTTGATTGATTCAAGAAGGCAGTCTAGGCCCTGTTCATGTTTAGTTCTGAATGATTCAAATAAAAAAAAAAGCCAAATGGAGTGGTTTTACACCACTCATACACCTGTATGCTGAAAGCACTTGTCCATGTAACTGAGTCAACATCGTTGTTTTCTGGAAAATTGTGGAGAATGGGAGAGGTTCTACAAGGACGGAGAAAAGTAAAAATCAGGGAAGAGAACAGCACTGACATACTCTAGGCCCCAAGTTTGACTTTGATTCTTGGAAAACATTCTAGAACATATTTTTAAGAGATGTTTAGTAATCATCTAGAAAAGTAAGCGGTGATCCTTGAGTTTAGCAAACACAGTTTCATCCTGAACAGGTCATGCCAGAGTAATCGGTTTTACCTACACTCATGAGAAATCAGCGTAATGTAGTGCATAGAGGGATGACTTTGGTGTTAATAAGACGTGTTCATGACCATGGACAAGTCATTTAACTTTTCCATGCTCCAGATAACTTTCTCAGACTATAACTTACAAATGAATTCTAATTCTCACAGGTGGAGGGAGTTTTCACATTGTTACATTTCCCACAGTGATAAAATCACAGGCCAGATTTGAAGGACAGAAAAACACCAGAATTGTAGATCAAGGGGATGATGTAGCTATAGTTTATCTAGATTCAGCAAAGCATTTTACAAAGTCTGTCATGGTAAAAAAAAAAATACCTACTCTTCAAAGTCAGTAAAAAAAAAAAAAGCTTTATTGATATTACAAACCATGACAGGGAGATTTCATTTGGCTCCTAGTGAAAATCCCTTTAGGGCAAGTTGGATCTGAATACAAACCATTTTTCCAAAATAAACAAAATGAGGAGAAAAAGCAAGGGCAGTTTTCGGGATCTTACACTGTTCCTAAATACAAAGAAATCGTGTTCCCTAAAAGGAAAAGTAGGACAGAGTAAGCAGCTCTCAGATATAGATGGGTGTATGACATCTTGCAACCTTGTTCACTGAAATGGTGACAAGGATAGTGGTGGTGAAAAAGTATTATGACAAGTTTTGTAAACAACCTGATAGGGAAGAAGGAAACCCAATGAGGAATAGACATGGCTGTTCAGTTCACACTAAAATGGAGGTAATTCAAAGATGGGAGAACTCATGCCAATACAGAACCTCTCTCTCTCTTCATCTCTAATTTCTCGTGCATTCTTATTGAAAAGATCGGGAGATCTAGACTATGTGATAGTAGAGTTAGGTGGGCTTAGAAGTGGTTGAATAGCCAGAACCAACTTGGAAAGAAACCTGTAGTGGAAGGAGCCAGGGATCTTGGCAGTAACCTTATGTTGTTGGTTTAGATTAGAGGTGGGCAACCTGTGATCCCAAGGCTACGTGTAGCCCTCTAGGTCCTCAAATGCAGCTCTTTGATTGAATTCAAACAACTGTAAAGTTTGGATTCAGTCAAAGGACCATACTTGAGGACCTAGAGGACCACATGTAGCCTCAAGGCTGTAGGTTCACCACCCCTGGCTTAGCTGATGTATTTCTCCCCAATAATATTCAAACTCAGGAGCAGAGGTTATTTTTTTTGTTTCATAAGATCATAGATATTGAGATACGAGGAACTTCAGAGACTATATAATATAATCTGCTTAGTTTACAGTTGAGGAAGAAGGCCCAGGGAGCATAATTACCCAAGGTCACATAGGTAGTTATGTCAATGACAGAATTTAAAGGGAGATTCTCTAAATCCATAGTACTTATTAAATCCAGTCAATGTTTTTCTGACTTATATTTATAAGTATATGCCAAATATGTATAAAATTAATACCAAATAATTTTGGAGCTAGGGAGAGGATCAGAAGAAGCTTAATGCTGAAGGTAGTGCTTGTGCTAAATCTTGAAAGTAATTAGAAATTCCAAGAGGATGCACTCCAGAGGGGAAAGGGACAGAGATGAGATGGAGCTCATCTCTAAGGAACTATAACAAAGTCAGTTTGGCTGAATTGAGAATGTATGAAGGGGAATAATGTATGATAAGGCTAGAAAGGTAGTTTGAAGTCAGTTTATGGAGGGCTTTAGATGCTGAAAAATAGGAGTTTAAATGACACTGGAAGTTCTAGGGAGCCACTGGATTTTATTGAATAGGGAAATGTTATTTCATGCTTTCATTTTAGAAAAAATTTTCCTTGGCATCTCTGTGGAGCAAGGATTGGAGTCCAGCAAGATTTGAATCAGGGATGCTGATCAGGTATCCCTAATATTGCAGTAATCTAGGCAAAAGGTAATGAGAGCCTGACCTAACGTGATAACTCTGTGAGTAGAGAGAGAAAAACATCTGATAAATGTTGTGGAAGCAGAAATGATGAGATTTCGCAGCTGATAGAACATATAGAGTGAGACTGAAGATCTGGGTGAGGGAATGATTATGGAAGCAGTTTTCAGATGAAGATGGGAAGGGATGTGATCTAATTGACATGGTGAAGGATTGGCACTGGGAAGGATAAGGGTCTCCTTTAAATCAGAGATCAGATGGAAGGAGAAAAGAATGGAAGTTGATGTAAGGCGTCATGGAGAAAAGAGGGCTTGCATGGTGAATGATTCCTATTTTCTCAGTAAAGTACAAAGTGAGCTTTTCAGCTGAAAGAGTTGGGGTTAGAAGTAATGTGGAAGGCTTGGAAAAAAAAAAGAACTTTGGATCAACCACTGTAGAGAATGGGACAGATCATCTTTCCAGAGAAACAAGAGGGATTACCTTGCTATGGTGAGGGCCCAGTTGAGATTAGATAACTTAAATATGTAATGGACGCAGTCATTATTATTTTGTGACTTCTTCCAGTCCTACTGAGTCCCCAACAAATAAGAAAAGATTAGACAGATGGTGCTAATAATCCAAGGATGGAATTTGACAAGGCCAAACTTGTACTTGGCCTCACACGACTTATTCAATTGAATGGCATGTTTATCATATTTTCCTTGCGCACAAATCTGGGAGGGTAAATGAACATGATAGGTGACAGCCTAAGCATCTGAAAATAGCTTGACAGGCTGGAACAATAGCCTGAAATGAATAAGATGAAATCATATATGGAAAAATGCCTTGCATTTGGCTTCTAAAAGCTTCATGAGTACAAGACATGTAGTATTAGACACGCAGTATGCATGTCTAGAGAATAGTTTATCTCAAAAACTTGGGACTTCCAGTGGACTGGTAAGTCTGCTCAAGACTCAATGTGAGTCAACACTGATATGGCATGCTCCCCCCCATCTAATGAGTATAGAGGGCATTAAGAGAAGAGTAGTATCCATTATTCTGTTGTCTATACTCTGTCCTAGTCAGACCACTTCTGTTCTACATGGTGCATTTTAGGAATGATATTGATAAGCTAGAGAATGCCCCAAAAGAGGATGATCCAGAGGGTAAAAGGACACCATGTAAGGATTAGTTGAAACAGTTGTGGCGGGGAAGGTGGATATTGCTTAACTTAAGTAGAGAGAAGATTAAGAAGGGGTGTGATATCTTCAAAGATCTGAGGATGTCTAATTTGGAAAAGGGATTAGGTTTATTCTGTATGGCTCCACAGAACCAAGCTCTGAGCAACGGATGGAAGCTTTAGAAAATCAGTGAATCAGTCCCAAAATGGAATGGGCTGCCTGGCTTACCTTCCCCAAAGGTCTTCAAACAAAGGCTAGGTTGGGTGGGGATGTTGTAGAGAACATGCTCAGTCAGATACAAGTGGAACTTGGCGATCTCTAAGATTCCTTTCCAGTGCTCAGATTCTGGGATTCCCTTTGGATAGGTTTCCTTTCACTATACAATAAGGAGTTGAGACTAAATGATCCCTACAGTTCCTTCCAATTCAAATTCATTGATCACAATTAGAGGGGAGATGAGGTAGGTAGGGAAATCATGGAGCTAACGTATCTCTTCATTATGGATTTCTATGTCTGGAAGTGTGGAAAGTCTGTAGCTCAGAGATGTCATCTTAGGCAAAGGTCAGAAGCATAAAAATGGTAGTATAGAACCAGTGGACTGTGTATAGGGAAGAAACAGGTATCAGTGATAGTGTTGGACAACCACGAATAAGAGAAGTGAGATTGGAATATCAGATTAATAGCAGGGATATGAGTTTTACAAAACATTCACACAATTTAATTCCCTGTGTATTGTGTGTGTGTGTGTGTTTGTGCACAATCTCATGAGGCTTTGTCTTCCAACTTCCTTAGCTGTAGTTGGAGAATCCCTTCTTCAATTATACAATATAGACCCTAGTCTGCCAGGCAGTGAGAACCATCAGGAAGATTTAGAATACTGGGCAATAGACCTACCCAGAAATCACAGAGACAGTGAGATTGAAATTTGGTGCTGAGATCCCAGAGAGAAAGAAGATGCAGAGAATTCATCTTCCTTAGTCACAAAGAAGCAAAAGTGGGTGGAGGTGTTAGAGGAGCAAACCCTGGCATTGTGTGCCTATTTTGTTCTTTCTCCACTCGCCTCCCAGGGGTGTGCTGGTAAATGTTTAACAACCAATTCTCCAGGAATTTAAATAATCATAAATATATGTTTGACATACTTTTAAGTTTAACTAGCACCATTAACATCTTCTCCATCACTTTTCTTACAATTATATCCTAGACTATCAGCAAATAATAAATGCAGTCCTGATTTGTAACATTTGCTGATTTCTTAGGTGCAAATGCTCACATGGAGAATTTAACAAGCAGATCTCAACTGAGTCCCATACAGCCCTGCCTGCTCCCCACCTCATCTCTGCACAATATGACTTTTGTAGGGTGCTATTGTAGAGAAGGGTTTCCAGAGACACAGAGCAAGAAGCTAATCTTGAAGTGGACTTATGATCCTCACACACATAATCCCGCAAACCTTTGTTTTCCTTTCCTCCTCCCCATCTTCATTCTTCATTCCCTATTCTCCTTTCCTGGGGAAAAAGAGCAGTTAAGAAGAAAGATCTATTCTGTCTCCCTGGTTGCCAGTCAAAAACTCACATTGTTTTTGCTAACTTTTTCAATTGTAATTTTGTTCTAGTTGTTGGATATTTTAAATATATATTAAAATTAAATTTTATATGTTAAATTAAACTTTAAAATTTGTTAAATATTTTGGGGGACAGATAGGTGGCTCAGTGGATAGAGAACTGGCCCCTGAGTCAAGAGGACCTGCAGTCAAATCTGGCGACAGAGACTTGACACTTGACTTGAGTGAGTGATCTAGCTGTGCCACCCCGACAAGTTGCTTAACCCTGATTGCCCCCAAAGACATTTACGTATTTATTTTAAGTTGGTAACCAACACCATTCTGACTGCTGTGATTTAATGGCAATGGGAAGAAGCATTGTCCCTTTAAAGAGACCAGAGACACTATTTCTTTTAAGTAAGAGTTCAGAGAGGTTATGAAGGGAAAGGCTCTGGAGCCGTTACAAAGAGAAACAAAACCAAACAGGTCTGAAGATTAGCATGAGAAACCATTGGAGCAACAGAGTATGATTATATTACCCTGGACTAGTGCTGCCCTGGGATCTGGGAGCTCTTTTCTCTGTGTTCTGAATATATTGTGATTGTATATAGTTCTTTTACTGTTGTTTCCCCTATTAGATTGTAAAATTCTTGACAGGAGAGATGGTTTTGTCTTTACATCTCCAGTGTTTAGCACCCTCGCTGGCGCATGATAGGAGTTTAATAAATATTTATTGTCTTCACTCTCTCCATGTGGAGGCTCATCTCTCATAGCTCAGCCACATGTGGGAATTCATTCTATTTAAACACAAATTCAATTCGATTCAATACAACAATTGATTTCAATTAAATCAAATTCGATTAGATTCAGCGTTTAAATTTAATTTAGTTCAACAAACATTCATTAAATGCCTACTATGTGCCAGATTTTGTGCTAGATAGTAGGGATACAAAGGTAAAATTAAGTCAGTTCCTGCCTTCAAGGAACATAGCCTACTAAATGGTTCAGATTTCTTTGCCTTAGACAGGAGTCTATAAAGCCAAGCCTTATAGACTTTACTTAGAAACATAAAACTACTCTCCAGCTACTACAGCTACTACTACTACAGCTAGAATAGGAGAATTGTAAATAGGACTTTGCTTTCCAACCTGCCCTGAGTCAACGTCTAATGCTTCTGTCCTGTGAAGGACATGCGAAACTCAGAACAAATGAGGAAAGGCGGTTCACTCAGAGTGGTGGTGGTGGTGGTGGGGGGGGGTCCTTTGTGAGCCAGCTCTTGACTCAGCATTAATCTTCTGAATAATCTTCTAGAACTAAGTCCCTGGAGGTATAGTGAAACTCCTGTCATGTCCACACGTTTCTTTTACACATATTTCAAGCATTTCACAGACTGGCATCTTTTAGTTTTGACAATAGTATATCTTGGTAGATTGTACATAACAATTCATACTCTCATACGTCTATATAGGGATTGGAATGGATTGAAGCATACCCCATCCAAATAAGGAAGAAGGGGTCCAGGAGACAGTTTAAGCCTGAACTTCATTCACCTTTGAACTGGTCAAAGGAGGGAAAACCAAACACACACAGATTTGGGTACAGAAATACATTGCACTCAACAGGAGACAAAGAGGAGAATGGGGCATAAGAGGGAGGACAGTTTAAGTGGGGATTAGTCCTAAGCAAAACAAGCTTCAAGGATTTAAAAATATATATTTATAGCAGTTCTTTTTGAGGTATTGAAACTAAGGTGGTGGGCATCATCTGAGGAACAGCTAAACAAGTCATGGTATGGGAATGTGATGGAATTACAGCATTTTACAATTACAATTACATTTACAGGAATTTACAGAATCACTATTATACTGTAAGAAATGATGAAAGAGATGGTTTCAGAGAAACCCAGGAAGTCTTAAACCAATGCAAAGAGAAGGAACAGAACCAGAACATTTTATGCAATGGCAATAATATTATAAAGACAAACAACTTTGAAAGACTTAGGAGCCCTGAACAGCATAATGACCAAACATAATTCTAGAAGCTACCTGCCTCCCAGAAGCATGTTCCCATTAGAATAGATCATTAATTAGTTTATGAGCTACTTAGGGGCTTTCTTTGTATCCTCAGCACTTAGCATGGTCCCTGGCATTTAACAGATATTTAATAAATGCTTTTTGACTGATTGGTAGAGAGGCAAGGGACTCAGAGTGTAGAATGAGACTTTTTTTTTAAACGTGGCCAATTAATGTGGAAATTTATTTTGTTTGACTATAACTGGGCTATTTTTCTTTTTTCTCATTTGGGAAGTGGGGAGGAAGGGTGGGATGTAAAGAAGGCAGATATTTACTGATCAAAGACAACTTAATGTTTTAAAAAGCGACTGCTTGATCCAATTTAATATTTATGCACAGTTTTTTAAGGTCAAATATCAGAATACATATGTGTATGCATGTATACATACACATATACATATATACACATATATACGTACATGTATACATACATATACATATATATGTATGTGTAGACAGAGACTAGATTTATTGAGGAGATTTCTAGGTATCCCTGAGGGACAGGGTGATTATTTCTTCTCTAATGCCATTGTCTTGAGTCTCCCACCAATTGTGTCCCTCCCCCCCCCAGCCTCTAGCAATTAGTAAAAGTTCCATTTAACCAGTTATCAAATAAGCTTCCATAATGGGATAGTCATTTATTTATAAGATTTAGCAAAAACAGAAGTACAAACATATTTCTCCCCCTCTCTGCCTGGGGATTATTGGCTCAGATTTAACATAACTTCTTTATAGCACTTTTCCTACCAAGTTTACTTTCAAATGTAGTATGACTGATGGGTGGATCAGTTGGCATCTTGGTTACTGAGAGACTGGGCTGGACTGTTTTCTCAGTATTTCACTTTTCTCTGCCTGGTGTCTGGCAAATCCCAACATGGATTCTGGCTTCCAGACATCTGATGGGACAATGGGCCCAAGCCAAGCCCATTTGACTGCTTGGAACGTTATGCTCATGAGTGAGGCAAGTGAGGCCTTGGAAGGAAAGAGATAGAAAACTGGATAACTTGCTGGCCAGTTAACTTTGAGGAAGAGACTAGCCATATGTCACACTCTGGGCTTTACCATGATTGGTGGGTTCAGATACCAGCACGCCTCCCACCTCCAGCTCCCAGATTCCTTTTATGTGTTGTCTCCTCTCATTAGAACGCAAACTCCTGAGAGCACGAACTGTTTCTCTGTTTGTGTCAGTGCCCTCAGCACTTAGTAGAGTGCCCTGCATGTAGCAAGCACTTAACAAAGGCTGGTTGTTATAGTCACACAGTAGAAAGCCTTGAATGCCAGGCTGAGGTACTTGGATTTGGTGGCCAGTTGACCAGAAAGTGACGTGGTGAAATCTGTGCTTTAAGAAGATTAATCTGGCATTGACTTGTAGGATGGGTTGGAAGGGGAGGCGATTGTAGGCAAGATAACCGACAACAGGTTAGCTGTAAGCTATTAAATTGTTTAGTCATGAAGTGACAAAAGCTCAGATTAGACTTGTAATGGCAGGGATGGAAAACACGAGAAATACCCAATAACTGTTCCAAAAGAATCAACAGAATTTTGTACTATCTAGGTAGGGGAAGAAGGAATGAATGTATGTGGAGTCATCCCATGCTTGCGAGAACAATATTTATGACTTACAAATTGGTGGAGCTGGGAATGTTATTGGGGACAAGGTGAGGAAAGCAGGCAGGCATCGAGGGGAGCACAGGAAAAGGCACCCCAGAGTGGGTAAAGGACACAGAGGGGACAGCTGAGGGAATAAATAAGTCATAGACTTCCACTACAAAGCTTGGCTGAGAGTTTCTCTTTACCCACCTGTCAATAACATTACTTTGAGGCTTAGTCCTGGGTATCATGTGATTCATGGAAAGAAAATGAGCTTTTAACAAGGCTTTGCAAAAGCAGTATCCTTTGTAGGTCATGGTTTTTTGTTTGGAAGTGGTGATTTTAGGTACAGTATGCATGCCTTTGAGAGATAACCAAGGGATAAAATAACTAGATAGAGCCATCTTGTGGCTGAACAAAGAAAACACAGCTTCCTACTTGGGACAGGAGTTATTTATGGGTTTAATTTATCATTCAATAACTGTTGTCAATCAATTCTTGGATGTGTTTTAACCCACACAGTTGGGCAGCATTTGAAAGTAGTCGTCTAATGTATATTGACATCTATACTTGTGTTACTAACGAGCACTCTAGGTGATTAACTATTTGATTTTTTTTTAAAGTAGTAATGATAACAATAGACAAAAGTGATGTATAAAGGTGTTTCTCTGGACGTTTTCTCCCTTTATTTCTGTTGTTGTTCAATCAGTTTTCACTTGTGTCTGGTTATCTGTTATCCCACTTGGGATTTTCTTGGCAGAGATACTTGGAATGTTTGTCTTTTCCTTCTCCATCTCATTTTATAGATGAGGCAATGCAGGCAAACAGGGTTAAGTGACTTGTGACTTGCCCAAGGTCACAAGCTAGTAAGTGTCTGAGTTCAGATTTGAACTGAGTCTTCCTGACTCCAGGATGGGCATTCTATCTACTGTTCTACCCAGCTGCCCCCATATCCTTGACTAGATCCACATAATACATAAAGAAAGATCAACTTGGTAATTATTTGGTAATTTTGATCAGTCAAGTTGGGTTTTTTTTATTGTTAGCTGAGGGTTTCAGGGGTAGGGATATGGGTTGGGGAGAGGCAGAACTATCTGGTGACTATATTTATTGGGGGAAAATATACCAGAGATCTGTCAAATCTCCATTTGGTGTTATCTTACTATAACCTTTATGGTGAGTGAGACCTAAGTCATTAAGCATATTTATCAAATAATCCATTTTATAACTCTTAAAGTTATAAAATCACATATAGCTACATATCATTATTGACAGAGTGCTGTACTTGGTGTCAGGAAGTCTTGGGTTCAAATCTCTCTGAGATCTGAAATAACCTAGGAAGCTCGTTTAACCTCTGTGTACCTCAGACAGCTCTTGAGGACTTAGCTACTGAATTACAGAGAGGTTGCAATTGGATAAAGTTCCCACACCATGAAGAGTTCCCTACATGGGTGAAATCAATGAATCCTTCATATTTTCCAGTATTTTGTCAATAGGATCACAGGATTTTAGAATTAGAAGGATCGTTATAGGTTGTATTTCCCAACCTTCTCACTTGTAAAGCGAGGAAATTGAAGTCAAATGACTAGTCAGAGGCCACACAAGGGCTAAATGATAGCACTAAGGCTGATTCAAAAATGGTGCTTGTTCAACCATAGTAATATGGTGATCAGTCGTTAACTCTCTATTATCTTAGCTTAAACAAACTACAACAAAAGTTTAGTATTTTACAGCCAAGTCTTTACAAGCAGTTACCTGCTGAACTGCAATCCTGAGTGCTCCATTAAGCAGATTTAATGTGGAATTTTCTGCTTAGACCCAAAGCTGCCAAACTCACTCTTGTTAGAGATTTTGCCAAATACTCTGCTGAAATTCACATATACTATGAATGTGAAATTCTTCTGATCTACCAGCCTAGTGAACCTGTCAAAGACTGCAGCTTTAAATTAAGATGCCAATGCTATAGGTGGCACTATAGAAAATATTGCATTGAAAGGTTTAGTCAGATAAATCAAGTACAATTTAACATATGTACTTGCCATGGACATGTTTAAGTGACCTTCAGTCATACTTTGCTGCTTCTGTATAACAAATGACAGAAGAGTCATTTCGTCTATCTAAACTTCAATTTTCTCACCTATAAACTAAAGTACTTGAACGATATGATTTGTTTTCTTTTTTTAAGGCACTTTGTAAATCTTTATATTTTTATTCTTATTTTTTTCTGTGTGGTGAACTAGATGATTTCTAAAAGGCTTTCCAGTTCTGAAAATCTATGAGCCTATTATGTCCAAATCTTTTAAAAAGTCTACTGTTAAATAATTTTTGATAAAACAAAATTCAGGTGCATAGTACCATAAAAGTCTTTAGGTGCCTTTTGAAATTTGTTATAATAGGGCTGAACCTTTAGTTCAATAAATACAAAACAAAGCAGACACTTACCCCGAGAAGCAAGCTACTTAACCTCTATCTCAGTTTCCTGGTCTGTAAAATGGAGATAGTAATAGCATCTATTTCGCAGGATAGTTGTGAGGATAAAAATAGAATAACAATATAGATAAAGCACTTTGTAAATTTTAAAGTGCCACGTATGTGTTAACAATTATTTCAAAATGTCAGATTTTAATAATTTGAAATGAGCAAAACTTGTAACAGACTAAATATGAAAGCCAAAAATCACCTCTTTATCCAACAACATTAATGACCTTCATTAGCAACGTCTGTAGAGACCTGACTACCTTGTATTTCTCCAGGCATTCTACCAGCTTAGAAATCATATTATTCAACTTCAGATTCATGTCTTAAGCAACTGATTATCCAAATCATTTACTTATAAGGATGACTAAAAGGTGCAAGGACATGACAATCCAGGGCAATTTTTTTCAAGTTTTCCTGAGTAAATGATCTAACTGGCATTTAAATTTCTTTATATATTTTATTATGAAGCAAAACAACTACCTGTTTATCAAAGAAATAACAAAAATGTAATGAGGATCAAATAGGATAATGAACATGACAGTACTTTTTAAACTTTTAAAAGTATTTTTAAAACTTTAAAAAAAATTTTAATTTTAAACTTATGCTATGTAAAACAGGAGGTAGTGTCAGAGAGGCAGTGTGGTGCAGTGCTGAGGGCTCTGGGCTTGGAATCAGAAAACATAGCTTGTAAGTCTGGTTCAGCAAGTTTCTAGTTATGGTCCTGTAAATCAGTCACTTATAAGCTTTTTGTCACATAGCTTCAATAAAACAGGGAAGATAGTATTTATACTATCTATATATACTATACTATACCTACTATTACCTTGTACTAATTCATTTAAAGCTTTAATATTTTGATGGTTCTGTGATTTTATCTGTGTTGGTACTATCCAACACAGACTGAGAATGAGAAAATATAACAGAGGATGTCAAATTCAGCCCATTTATTTTACATCTTTGCATCTCCAGGCGAGCCTTAAAGGTTTCCTGTAGGTGTTACTCTATCGCTTACCTCCTAGGTCTTTACACAGGCTATCCTCCATAACTGGAATGCTTTTCCTTTTCATTTAGATCAATTTTAGTTTCTTTCAAAGCTCAACTCCAGCATTGTCTATATAAGGCCTGTTCAGAGCTTCCCAGTTTCTAGTACTGTTCTCCCCACAAAGATCACTTTTTATTTACTATCTGTATTTGATATGTGTTTATTTGTATATGTTTTTCTCCTCAGTTTTGTTTATAGCAGCCCCTTAAGTGCAAAGTCTCTCTTCTTTTTCTTCCTTTCATTTCTTTTTCTTTTTTTTCTTTTCTTTTCTTTCCTTTTTTTTTTTTGTATCTTCAGAGCCTAGTATGGTGCCTGGAACATGTTATGTACTCAATAAATGCTTACTGAATTAAATTGGATTTTTGTCTATGTGTTTCCATAAATTTTTCCAAAAAGGATTCATCCAAATGCACTAGAAATTGTCCTCTCATTCTCTGGGGATCTCAAAGGGACAATATTGAATTCAGGCTATTCATCTGTTGTTTTCATTCTCAGCACATATGGCTGGCCCTCCTCTTTTTCCACATCTTTCTAGTCTCATCCCTCTACTTTGGTTTTACTCTAGTGTCTCATCTTGGCCATGTGGGTGACCCTAGGTTCTCCAAAGCTACATCAGTGGAGTTCCGGTTCCAAGGTGGAAAGACATCATTTGTACTGAATTTGGGGAATAACAAGTATATGGTTTTGACCAGAACATGGAAAGTGTTGTGAAATAAACTTGGAAAGGTATTCTATAGCCAGATAGAGAAGTGTTTAAATGATAAGCTGAAGACTAGATGGTCCACTGAGTCAGTCCATCAGCACCTATATTGTGCACAATTGCAACATAGAGAAGATGAGCTGGACCCAGCACTGAGTAGGAGGAGAGCAGGTTGGATCACATTTGGTGAACTATATAGTGTTTTCAATAATACCAAATTGCTTGCTGCTATAAAACCCTTAACACAAATACGTTTTCCCAGAGATGCTATACCACTCTGAATTATAAGAAAATTCTCTCTACCAAAGTTCTTGGTTGGTTGGTGCTCATCACCAGTAGTCTGGTTCCTTGGTAATTTTCATTTTGATGCAATTCATAAAACAAAGAAAAATACAAAATAGCCACCAATTTTATGTGTCCCTTTCTGATTATGTAAGGTGTCAGGGAAAGGGCCAGAGAATGCTAAGAATGGTAGTTTTTAGGCCTTTTGTGGACATTAACTTAGCTGCTGGTTACTCTAAGTGCATCTATTTATATAAATGTGAGATATTGTTATCACCAAAGAAATACAATGGCCAGGAAATGCCACCAAGGTGGAAGTGGAGAGTGGGAAGGACCAGAGTACAACACGGGAACTGCAAAGAATCCAAAGGAAGAAACAGAGTTGCATGGTTTACTGAAGACATTATGATAATAGTAATAGCTATTATTTTTATACATGTAATCTCATTCTATCCTAAGTACCACAGATGTTGCTTCTGAGATATGAAATGAAAGCATATTACAAATAAAAAGGAAGATTCATTTGTATCCTTTCACAGAAAAATCTCAAAGTAATTTTCAGACATAATTTCAGTAGTCAAAGAACTCGTTATCTGAACAGTTACAGAATGGGTGGAAAACACATCCTTGGGGTATCTAGGTAGAGCAGTGGGTAGAGTGCTGGGCCGCAAGTCGAGAAGACTCCTCATACTGAGTTCAAATCTGGCTTTAGACATTCACTAGCTGTAGTCACTGAGCCCTGACTGCCTCCAAAAGAAGAAAAAACGAAAAAAAAGAAAACATCCTTGATTTGTCACCCTGCCCTTCAAGTCTCTCTCTTCCTATCCAAATCCTACCCATCTTTCAAGGTTTAAACTGCATCTTTCTTGAGGCCTTTTTTTACCACCCAGGTCTAGAATAATCTCTCCCTACGCTGTTGTCCAATGGGTGTTTTTGAGTCTACTCCACAACTTACAGCCATTTAATCTTAGACTTCAGTCCAAGCCCTAACTGCAGCAGCATCCCTACCTCGTGGTCAGCAGGCCTGTGCTTCAAATCTCCAGTGAAGGGAAACTCACTCTCTCCAAAGGCAATCATCTTACTTTTGGCCAAGCTCCTCTGGCATTTAAAGTTCTTTACAGCCGGTCCCCAAATTCTTTTCCCAGACTTACACATTACTCTCCACAGTTCAGCCAAATGTGCCTGCCAGCTGTTTCTCAAATATGACACTCCATCTCTAGTCTCCATGCCTTTGCCTTAGATAAGGGGTGGGAAACCTGCAGCCTTGAGGCCACATATGACTTTCTAAGTCCTTGGGTGTGGCCTTTGGATGGAGTCTGGGTTTTATAGAGCAAATCCTTTTATTAAGGGGATTTGTTCTGTGAAGTTTAGATTCTGTTAAAGGGCTGCGCTTGAGGACATAGAGGGCCACAGGTGGCCTTCAGGCTGCAGGTTCCCCACCCCTGCCTTGGATATTCTCCATGCCTGGAATGTACTCTCTCCTTACCTCTCCCACTTAGAATCTCCAGTCTCCTTCAAGGTTCAATTCAAGCACTGCCTTCTGCACAAGGCCTCCCTCCTCCAGTGCCTTCTCCCCTCCTTCAGATTACTTTGTATTTATTTTCCATGTATCTTTATATACTATATAATAATAACAATAACAATTGTTCACTCATTTTTCAGTTATGTCCAACTCTTTGCGGATCCATTTGGGGTTTTCTTGACAAAGATACTGGAGTGGTTTGCCATTTCCTTCTCCTGTTCATTTTACAGACGAGGAAACTCAGGCATATGGGTCACACAGCTAGTAAGTGTCTGAAGTCATATTTGAACTCAGAAAAATGCAGGCCCAGATCTATCCAAGGTACCACCTGGTAACCCTCGTAATAATAATAACTTGCATTTATATAGTACTTACTGTGTGCCAGGCACTAGGTTAAGCACTTTATTGTAAGCTCCATGAAGGAGAGGATGCTTCCATTCAGTGCCTAGTACAGTGCCTGGGACATAAGGGGCACTTAGTAAATGCATGGCAGCTAGGTAGCTTAGAGGCAATGGATACAGTGTGGGACCTAGAGTCAGGCAGACTCACCTTTGTGAATTCTAATCTGATCTCAGACATGTAGAAGCTGTGTGACCCTGGGCAAGTCACTTAATCCCGTTTGCCTCAGTTTCCTCATCTGAAATGAGTGGGAGAAGGAAGTGACAAACTTTCCAGTATCTTTGCCAAGAAAACCCAAAGGGTGTCACAGAGTTGGACACAATTGAAAAGTTACTGAACAACAGCAAAGAAATACTTGATTGATTAAGTGATTAAACAGAAATAGTTTTTAAGGATTTTCCCCCTTGTGCTTTACCCCTTATATTGAGCTAAAATTGATTAATCCTCTTTTTGGCTGTTGTTATAGAACAAGTTTAGTCTTCTCCCCATGTGACAAGATTTTTAAAGGCAGAGATCATGTACCTCTTAGATTTTTTTTTCCAGTTTGAACATCACTATATTCCTTCAGCCAAGCATAGTATGATGATTTCAAGTCACCTCACTATCCTAGTTTTCTTTATCTAGATATACTGCTACTTGTGCCTTTCCTAAAATTTAACATCAAGGACTGGACAAAGTACTAGAGATGTGGATCAATTTTTTCCCTTGTGCTGGATGCTATTGATGTAATCTCCTTGGCCATGTATGAAGAGCCAGTATGGCAAAGGAGAAAGAGTACCAAATTCAAATCCTATGCCAGACACTTGCAAAACTGTATGAGCATAGAAATGCCACTTAGCCTCTCCAATCTCAAGTTCTGTCATCTGTGAAATAAGGATAATAATATTTGTCCTAATTTACCTCACTGAGTTGTTTCGAGGAAATGTCCATCATGATCCCCTGCTGACTGGAGTTATCCTCAAGCACAAAGCTCTTTAGGCCTCTGAAAACTGTTGGGTTTTGTGGTAAGACATTACTTAAGTCACTTTGAAAGATCCCCTAATCTGGTTTTCATACATGGATATGGACAGTGATGTGACATGAGTTGTGACTACCCAAAGGAAAGAGAATTCTGAAACTCACCCAAAAGCTTAGCCATATAACCACATATGAAGCTAACCATACAAATTTTTGCTTTTGTCAGAGCTTCATATCATAACCTCTACTAAAGTCCCATTGTGAGACTTCATTATGGTGTGAAATGACCCTGGGTTCTTAAAGACTATGCAACAGATATTCTGGCAGATCTAACCAAGTTAAAAAAATTCTCAGATTACTGACCTTGTAATAGACCATCAGATGGTCATCTAAGCATTAGCCCAGGTAAATTTAGAAAGGCTCATCACCAGAATGTTAAATGCTAGGTGATAATTTTTTTCAGTCACAGCAGCTCAAAGATTATCTACTCAGACACAAATTCAAGTCAAGTCAATAAACATTTTTTAAGCACCTACTATGTGTGGGCACTGTGGATACCAAGAAAGGGGAAAGGAAAGGAAAGAGAAAGGGGTAATAATTTATTAAGCACTTTGTGCCAAGCACTGTGTTAAGCACTTTACCAATACTAAGACAATTTAATAACTCTTTGGCCATAGTTCTAAATTGTTCTCATTCAGAGACAGCTGATAAATAGATGTATGGAATGGGTTTACACACACACATACACACACTCACACATATATGTTTGCGTCCAACTGTAGCCATCTCTAGGGATGTCGGAGGAGGGAAGAAAAAAAGAAAGTTACATGAAAACTTTTTTATATACTTGAAAAGAACAACTGGTTGTACATAATAGACTTGTAATTCCATGTGTAATTATCTTTTTTTTCTATTCTATGTTATGGTAATGTTCTTTTATTTATTTAGCTCAGAATAAAAAAAACACCATAAAACAAAACAAATACTAAGGCAGGTTTTGCTGGTCAGTCTCAGCTCATAGCGGAGTTGTGAACTATAGTGGTGGAGGATTTACCCATACAATTGAAAGCATGGATCCTTGAAGGCAGGTTTGTCTAGTTTGTCAGTTTGGGTTAGTGTGAACAGACAATCTCTTAAAGTATCTGCCTTATTTGAACTTGCACTACATATTTCCATTGGGCTGGAACCAATGACCCTATTTTATACAATTATAACTTCAAATAGTGAGAATGTGCAAAAATGCAACCCCTTTAGGGAACTGATTATTCACACTAACAGAGACCTCGCTGTACTGTAAACTACAGCACCATATCTTCTTTTTTGAATCCCACACCATGCATACAAGAGCTCCACTGAGGTCAACTGTCTTCTTCCTTTGCCTGGGACGGGAACTCCAGTGGGCAGGAAGGAGTCATGCAGATCCTTTACATTACCAATTTTAAAGTGCTCTTAGCAAACACAGTTAACAGTATAAGACAAACTGTTATAGAGAAAGAAAGACGGAAATTGACCCATCATTAATGTTTTACTACCTCAAAAAGTATAACTTTTAACCCTAAAATTTCTAAGACATAAAACGCATAGCTCCAGAGTAGGCTTAGGGTGATTATCTTATCCCAGTGTCAGCCTCAACTGTTCCGTTTCACCTACAACTGACAATAAATTGAAAGAGAAATGATTTATGCCCGAAGCAGCTTACCTAGATTTTCCAATCTGGATGTGATTAACCACTTTTCCATGATTCAACATGAATATAGTTTTTCTGACTAATAGCACTACTCCATCATGGAAATCAGTCCATTGTAGTAGCTGAGAAGTAATTAATTAAGAGTTGGGCCTCATGGAAAATTAGAATCACACTGTGGGGGTGGGGGTGGGGAGGGGCAGATCTGAGCACATCTCATAGCATGCCTGTTGCCTGGCCTTCTGAGGCCATCCCATAGACCGTAGATGGAACTCAGCCTGCACCCTAGCCACTTAAGACCATCCATGTGATTCTGGCTGGAGCACTTCACATGGAGCTTATCTTGTGCCCTGGCCACTTCTAGAAAATATACTCCAGCTTAGTCCTGATGTATTTGTGTTTTGGAATGATGTAGCAATTTCTTATTGGTCCTCTTGGTCACTGTGCCTAGAGGGCTGAGCCTCTCATTCAGTAATGATTAAAAGGAGCAGGATCCTCTCTTGACCTCTATGTTAGTCTGAGGGGCAGCTCAAAAATCTCAATTTATTGGACAAACAGAAAAAGAGAGAGCTCGAGAGAGTGAAATCACTCCTGTTACAGGTCTCTGAGTAGGCAGTTCTTCTTGGCTCAATGGCTAATCCTATTTGTTACTCCAGAGACTAAGGGGACTAAAAAGGAATTACTGCATTATCCCAAAATATGATGGGGATTCCTAAGAGGCTACTGTGTCATCCCAAAGTTCAGCACTGAGCCATAGAACGTTTTGGGAAAGCAGCAAAGAGACAGGCTTAGCTCCATGAGTTCTCCACAGTATGGTCCCAGCAAGTCCATTCCAATTCATGGTGTGCTCCATTCTGAGCATGCTGCCATAATACAGTGGTAGAGGCAGCTAGATATTCTAGGAGAGAAAGCTCTGGCCCTGGAGTCAGGTTGTCTCTAATCCAGCCTCAGATACTTCCAAGCTATGTAACTTTGTACAAGTCACTTAACCTGAGTCCTCAGTTTCCTCAACCATAAAAACCTACTTCACAGGGCTGTTATGCGTATCAAATGAGATAACATTTGTAAAGCTCTTAGCACAGTGCCTGGTACAAAGTAGGTCCTATCGAAGATTATTCCTTTCCTTCTTTTTTTTTTAAATAGGTGAGAATACATACCCCCAGAGAGGAGAAATTATTTGCCCAAGATGACTCAGGAAGTGAAAAATAGAGCCAAGATTTGAACTGAGGTTGATTTAGGGATTTGGTGAATGGAAGGAGGAGAACCATGTGTGTATCCTTGGTAGGAAGAAAGAAATGATTTATCTGCCAACTATCCCAAACTTACTGCCCATTACTACCAGTAAGTAGTTTACTTAGAACAAAGAATTATAGACATGGATCTTCTGAACCAAAGCCAGTCTCTCATGACAAGTTTGGTCTTTAATAGATGATTTCAACTTAGACCAGTAAGAAGCTATTTTGTATACCTTAGCAATAATGTACTAAAGGATCCTTTAGTACCTAATTATACTACAGTAGAGCTTTATGGGAGTAAAATGAAGTTGAGCTTAAGGTCAAATATTAAACTATTTCTGTAAAGTGTTAAGGTCAAGAAAGAAGAAAGATGGCTTAAGGTTAAGCACAAGTGTATAGAAAGAGTGATCAGACTCAGTTAAGGCAAGTTCAGCCCTAGCATGAGATCAGGGAAATAATGGCCCAACTCTTTTTTCTAACAATATTCTTTCCCCAATTATATATAAAGATAATTTTAATATTATTTTTAAAAAATTTCAAAGTCTAAGTTTTTTCCCTCACTCCCTCAAATCCCCTTCTCCTTGAGACAGTAAGCAGTTTGATATAGGTTATACATGTGCAATAATGTGAAGCATGTTTCCATATTAGGCCCATTATGAAAGAAGCACAGACTAAAAGGAAAAAAAACCCCACAAAAAATAAAGTGACAGATGGTATGCTTTGATCTGCATTCAGACTCCATCAGTCCTTTTTCTGGAGGTGGATAGTATTTTTCATCATGAATCCTTTGGAATTGTCTTAGATAATTGGATTGCCGAGAAGAGCTAAGTCATTCACAGTTGATCATTGTACAGTATTGTCACTGTGTACAGTGTTTTCCCGGTTCTGTTCCCTTCACTTTGCATCAATTCATGTGAGTCTTTCCAGGTTTTTCCGATATCAATCTGCTCATCACTTCTTATTGTATAATAGTATTGCCTTACATTCATATACCACAACTTGTTTAGCCATTCCCCAATTAATGAGCATCCCTTTAATTTCCCATACTTTGCCACCATAGAAAGAGCTGTTATAAATATTTTCATACATATAGATCCTTTCCCCCCACTTTTTTTAAGTCTCTTTGGTATATAGATCTAGTAGTGGTACTGATGGGTCAAAGGGTATGCACAGTTTTATAGCCCTTTGACTCTCCCAACTTTTGAACAAAATGGCATGATATAGAGGGGGAAGTTTTGATTTGAGAGTCAGAGGGTCTAGGATATGACTCTAGTTTTACTACTTACTACCTGTATGATCTTGGGTGTATGATTTAACTGCTTGGGCTGAAGATGGGTCTCATCCTATAAAGTGATGAGGTTAGTTAAGAGGACCTCTTAGGTCCCTTCCAACTCTAAATCTATGATCTTCTGATACAGGAAGTGTTTCAAGAAAGCATATTCTACCAGCTGAGGTTATGGGGAATGGACTAGATAACTTGAAGTCATTGATTTATTTTTTCATCCAGCCAGTCAGTCAACCACACCATTCCATTTGGATATTGTCAGGAGAGTAAGACATACTCCTCTGACACAAGCTAGAGAGGCTTTCCTCAGGCCTCATCTTTTTGTTTCTCAGAATAGGAACCAGGGAGAAACAAAGGCCTGGATGTCTGATTCCAGGACAGAACAAGAGGTCGTCTGTGTAGCTGGAAGAAAGACATTTCTCAGTCATCAGGATCATCCCATTTCCACCCCTTTCTTCAAGCATTTTCCTGCTACCATCTAAACCTGTTTTCATCTCCCTTCCAAGGCAGCCCATCAGTGCCTGAGTCATTGCTAGGATTCTGTTCCTACTACCTCCAAAAAGGGGCTTGCTGCTGCACATCCTGCAGCCAAAATAAGCCAGGACAGGTTTTGTACTTCTGGCAGTACAGGAAGCATCACCCCTACCATAAAGTGGAAGCAGTTTGGAAATTAAGAAGAAAGTGCCAGTCACGACTAAAAGCCTAATTCAGCCATAAAAAAAAAAATCGCTTCAGGATACATCTTGAGAAACAAGGTGTCAGCTATTTTTAAAAGTGTTTGTTTTTCCTCCTTAAGAAAAAAATTATCTAGAAAAATTTTAATGGTAGGCAAGTCATAAAACCCACTTAGAATTCCAAAGGAAACTTCTAAGTATGTGTCTGTGGCTTCTGCATTTTGAACAGCTTCCTTCTGTGACTAAAAACATTCTTCTTTCTGAAGTGTTTTGGTCCTTTCATTTTTAAGAGGTATGCTTATTTTCATTTTATTTTATGTGGCATTAGACTCCATGATGCCAGATCCTATTGCTTTTCAGAATGATACATTCATTGAGCATTAATAATATAACTTTGACTCCAAAACAAACTAGGGTCAAAGAGGAATGATTTTAGAAGGGAAGTCAGTTTCCACACTTTATCTTCTGAAATTTCACTTACCAAGGAAAGTTATGGTTAACCTTGAATCCCTCCTTCTTTCTATTTTATTTCTAACCATTGAGGAAAGATGGAAGCCATTTTCTATTTTTAGACAGGTGTTGTCACAAATCCAACTCTCTGGTTTTAGTTTTTGCAAAAAATTTTAAAGGAAGCCAACCTTGTGATTTTAATGCAATAGTTATGGTCTTGAGAGACACCGTCAGGAAGAAATAGGTCACTTCCCTTTGGTCCCTTAACTTCCTTCTATGCAAAATGAAGAGAGCTGGACAGAATTGTCTCCAAGTTTCCTTCAGTAAGTTGATCTTCCTATGAGCCTGTCTTTAAACACACAGACAACTGGTCAGAAGACTTGGATCCTGGGTTTGCCACTTCCAAATTTGGTGGCCTTGAGTAATCTTACTTTATCTGTTTGGGTTTCAGTCTGAGAAAACTGAAAATGAAGTTAATATAAAATTAAACTCTGCAAAATAAAGGTGTTAGAATGGTTGACATCAGCTCTACATTTATGAGATGATAAACTATGACTTTAAACCCTAGTGAGACATAGTAGAAACTTAAGAATAGGTTAATGAAATAATATCATGTAAAGTGCTTTGCAAATCTTAACATTCTATCATTATTACTATTATCATTATTCTCTAAGTGTCTCTAGAAAATACAGCAGACACAGAAGGCTCCTTTATAGTGGCCCAGAATATACACACCAGACCTAAGCTATCCACTGCCCACATGATGGTCATGTTGGCCTTGTCCTCTAGGAAGACAGAGAGGTGGACAATGCTCAGATCAAAAGGAAAATGAATCTTCTTATCTTTCCGTGCTAGTGTCTTGTCCAGCTTGTTAATACTCTAAGGCTCGCTGGTTAGACACCGAAAATATTAGGGTCTATAGATTTTCCCAAACTCCCAAAACATTACGATCCTCAAACACCAAAAGCTCAGTATTCTCCCTGTTGCCTTTGGATGTGGAGAAATGGCCCCTCTGACACAGTTAGAACTTCCGCCAGGAGCCAATGAGAGAACATGCATTTAATGCCCATTTGCTGATGGTAAAATGGGAGGTGCTGAACAAGATAAGTCCCCAAGCCCCAGCTAGAATGAGAACACCTCCTCCAGAAAGGAGAGCAAGTACATTCCGTTAACAGCTGATGGTTTTTTAGGATCCCACAACTGCTCCCTTCTCTTTCCCTCAGACAGAAAAGTGCAAGGAATATGGGTAGCCCCACAGACCAATAGGAAAATTGTCCTCCACTGTGGACTTTTTCTGCCCTCTGGGAGCTTTCCAGAAGGAGGATGTGATTTCTCCCCCTCCCGCCCTCCCTCCCCCTGTCATTTTTCTGAGTTCTTATAAAGGGTATTGCCAGATGAACTTTAAGAAAGACAAAAAGTTGTATAGCATTCCATGTAGTGGGGGGCTGGGAAGAGGAACTTATGGCTATGTCTTAGGGACACATTTGAGGGGAGGGAGTTGTTAAGTTGTTTTCGGTTGTGTCCGACTCTTTGTGACCCGTGCCATTTGCCTTTTCTTGGAGATACTGAACTGGTTTGCCATTTCATTCTGCAGCTCATTTTATAGATGAGTAAACTGAGGTAAACAAGATGAGTGACTTACCCAGGGTCACACAACTAGTAAGTGTCTGAAACTATATTTGAATTCAGGTCTTCCTGACTCCAGGCCCAGCACTCTATCCATGGTGCCATCTAGCACCCTGACCTCCCACCCCTCCACCACTCACTGAGAAGGCAAACAATATTATATCAATTATACATGTGAAATTTTGCAAAACATATTTCCATACTAGCCATATCACAAAAATAAAGAAAATAAGAAAATTATACTTTTTCTTGGATCATTGTATTGATTAGAGTAACCAGGCCTTTCACAGGCAATCATCATACTGGTATCACTGTTACTACACACAATGATCTCTCAGTCCTTCTCATTTCATTTTGCATCAGTTCATATATGAAATTTTTCTCTTAATGTAACCCAAGATCATACTCTATTTTTGATTGACATATTATACTACTGTCTTATATTGAGTTTATATTTTGCTAAAACCCTCAGACTTCAAAAAAAATTAATTTTATTTTTAATTTTTTGAATAAAACAAGCATTTCTAACCTCCCATATTTTACATGTGTGAGATTTCAAATCTAGCTCTGCTTACACACGTGATGTTGGGCAAGTCATAAAGCTTCTTTGTCTTTAGTTTTGTCATCTGTAAAATGGGTAGGTTGAGCCCTATAACTTTGAAGGTTCCTCTCAACTCTAAATATATGGTCACATGAATCTATGATTTCTGATAAAATCTTCCATCCCACCTATATGAGGAGCTGAATGAATGAAATTAACATAACTATACAACTAAGAGCCACTCCACAATAGGTAAGAAGTCAGAGGATACGAATAAGTTTCTAAAGAAGGAATGTAAGCTACCAACAACCACATTAAAATGCCCCTTATCACTAATAATTAGAGACAAATTAAAACAACTCAGAGATATTACCTCACAGCCCTCAGATTGATAAAAGATGAAAATACTCTGTGTTGGAGAGACTATGGAAAGACATGCATCCACTCATTCTGTAAAACAATTTGAAATCATGAGCAAAAATGTACAAAGCTCTTCACCCCTTTTGTCACACTGGTCCCACAATGAGGCAGCTCATAGCTGGAGAAGATAATGGTAGAAAGACAGGAACGGTATATGTATGACTTGGTATGTGTATGACTTGGTCTGTGTATGACTTGGTATGTGTATGACTTGGTCTGTGTATGACTTGGTATGTGTATGACTTGGTCTGTGTATGACTTGGTATGTGTATGACTTGGTATGTGTATGACTTGGTCTGTGTATGACTTGGTATGTGTATGACTTGGTATGCGTATGACTTACTAGCAGGACTTGCTACAGTCAGAAGAATCGGGAAACATTTTGTACCCACCGATCGGTGAATGATTGAACTAACTGCTACATACAAATGTAATGAAAATGAATCTGTAAGAAATGAATGTAAGGAATCCAGAGAAACAAGGGAAGATTTACATGAACTAATGCAGAATGAAGAGAAGATGTGCACAGTAATTACAGTAATGTAAATAAAGATAATCACATTCAGACCATATAATGACTGGTGTTAGTTTCAGATCATTGATGCCAAAGTATGTTTGCTTTCTCTCTGTTAAGATACAACGTTATCATCTAAGTGTAGAATGATACTTATTCTTACCATTGCCATCGCTATGTGGGCAGTTTCATGTAGTTGTGGGTGTTTGTTAAAGGGAAATTTACTATGCAGGATGTATGTGTGTCTGTGGGAATTGAGAGGGAGGAATGGTTAATAGGAAGGCAGGCAGCCGGTGGTGCAGTGGATAGAGCACTGGACCTGGAATTAGGAAGACCTGTGTTCCAATCTAGCCTCAGATACTTACTAGCTGTGTGATTGTGGGCAAGTCACTTATCTCTGTTTGCCTCAGTTTCCTCAACTGCAAAATAGGAATAACAATAATATCTCCCTCACAAAGTTATGAGGATCCAATGAAATTTGATGTTGCTGTTCAGTCATTTTTCAGTTGTATCCAACTCTTCATGACCCCATTTGGGGCTTTCTTGTCAGAGATACTGGAGTAGCTTGCCGTTTCCTTCTCCAGCTCATTTAACATATGGGAAAGCAGAGGCAAACAGGGTTAAGTGACTTGCCCAGTAAATACCTGAATCTGGATTTCAACTCAGGTCTTCTGACACTATGTCCATCTGTCTATCCATAGAAAATAAAACACAGAAAACACAGGTGCTCCATCAGCCACCACCACACCATCCATACGTGGACCATCAGCTACAGCAAATGGAGAAGTTTTGAATGCTGTGGATAAGTTCACTTACCTTGGTAGTATACTTTCCAGGGATGTACACATTGACAATGAGGTTGATGCACGCATTGCCAGAGCTAACTCAGTGTTTGGGAGGCTCCAAAGAAAGGTTTGGGAGAGAAGAGGTATTAGACTATCAAACTGAAGATCTACAGAGTTTGTGTGCTGACCTCACTATTATATGCTTGTGAAACATGGACAGTCTACCAGCACCATGCCAGGAAACTGAATCACTTCCATTTGAACTGTCTTAGGAAGATTCTGAGGATCACATGACAAGATAAGGTATCAGACACTGAAGTTCTTGCTTGAGCTGAACTGCCAAGTATTCAAACTATGCTTCAGAGAGCACAACTCCGATGGGCTGGCCATGTTATTCTAATGCAAAATGTACGCTTGACAAAAAAACTATTTTATGGAGACCCTGCATGGGTCAGGCGATAACAGGGTGGCCAGAAGAAAAGATGCAAGGACACTCTCAAGGTCTCTCTCAAAACTTTGGATTTGACTGTGCGACATGGGAGACACTGCCACAGGACTGCTCAGCATGGTGTGCCCACATCGGAAAGGGTGCTGTGCTCTTTGAGCAAAGCAGAATTGAGACAGCACAAAGTAAAAGCAGGATGCGCAAATTTAAAATATCCACCCCAAATATTCACATGAACCGTCTGTGCCCAACCTGTGGTAGAGCATTCTGAGCTCATATTGGTCTGATCAGCCACAGTCGGACTCACTGAAATTTTGGTTTACAATGGTGATGTCATCTTGGTCCTCTTCAAAGACGAGGGACAATGACCAACAAGCAACGACAAGCTGCTACAGTGACTCAGCAGCAGTAGACCACAGTTATCAAAGCATGGGGCAGCTCAAATGGACAGAGGGTCAGACCTGCAGTCAGGAAGACTCATCTTCCTGATTTCAACTCTTGCCTCACACACTTACCAGCTATTTGGCCCTGGGCAAGTCACTTAATCCTGTTTACCTCAGTTTCCTTATCTATAAAATGAGGTGAAGGAGGACATGGCAAACCACTCCAGTATCTTTGTCAAGAAAATCCCAAATGGGGTCCTGAAGTCAGACACGACTGAAAACAACTGAACAGCAAAAATCAAAGCACATCAAAAAACCATCCTGAAACCTGGGAGCTGCTATAAGTACTGCTCATCTCAGCTTGGGGTATATTAAGTGTGAAGAAGATTTTCTCTTACCTGACACCAAATCTACAGATCCTTATACAGGGGCCTTTTTCTCCCTTCCCCAGATGACTTATACCTAGGTTGAACAGAAGACCCTGCACAGAGAAGTCCCTCTGTGAATATTGTTAAATAAAGCTACTTTGTGAGTGCTCTGTGTGTTATAAATGATAGCCAAAAAAATAAATTAAATGACCCGTATTTCTTT
Organism: Bettongia penicillata ogilbyi; assembly: GCA_023548195.1. NCBI lineage: Eukaryota > Metazoa > Chordata > Mammalia > Diprotodontia > Potoroidae > Bettongia > Bettongia penicillata. Next base: position 2,071,017 of record JAJHZJ010000181.1, read on the forward strand.
AGAGCTTTAAGGTTTGCAAAGCATTTACCCCATAGCAATTATTCAAAATAGGCAGTGCCAGTATTATTATCCACTTTTCACAGAAGAGGTGGGCACTGTTGTCCTCAGGATCTCAATTAAAAATTTAATCCAGATCTTCCAACTCAAAGCTCAGAACTATTTCCACTATGTTGTGCCACCTCTCTCTTTATTAAAAATTTAAATTTGTATTTATTTTTGTTGTTTTTTTTATATTGCCTTTATTTCTCTCTCCCCTGTTCAGTGAGTCATTATTGGAGTTGTGGTGGTTTTTGTTTGTCCTTCATTCTCAAAGTAGACCATGGCATCAGGAAGGGGATGCCATGACATGTAAGTGAATTGGATTTAAGTGAGGGAGGACTGTGCAAAGTCACCAGCCTCAATTTCCCCTCTGGAATCATCTGGGTCCAGTAGCCGAATATAGATCAGAATAACTGGAGATGGTCCACCATTACTGGGGTAAGGATTGGGACTAGAGAAATTCATGAAGGAATTTGTTAAAAAGCAGGCATTAGTTTTAAAAGACAATGTCTTCTGCCTTTACCTTCTGATGCCTTTTCTTTTTGGTTTCTTGGAAATCCATTCATTGTTTGGTAAAGACAAGGAATGTTTTCATTTGTGACAGATGCTTGTGTGCTCCTAACCTAAGAAGAAGGAAGCAGTGTAAAAACATATCTTTAGGAAGGTAGTGACCAGTGTGATTAAATAAAATTTGTGTAAGTCCAAGAAAATTTTTAAAAATCTGTTCACATAGTCAGTCTATATTTAAATATACATGAAATCAGAGAGAGAGAGAGAGAAAATGAATGCTTGTTAATTGAAAGTAAAAAAAAAACAAAAAGGGAAAATATACCAAGAAATTGGTGCTTAGAGATATGGGAAGAAGATGAAAAAGGCAGGAAGTGGGCAGGAGGGAGAGAGAGAGGGAAAGAAAAGAGGGAGAGAGAAGGATATAGGAAAAGAGGAAGGAAGGGAGAGAGGGGGAGAAAGAGCGATTATAAAATAAAGATATATCTCCCTTTCTCATTTCCATGTATTCACTCATCTCAGTACCTTTACCTAATTTCTCCCCTTTAAAAAAATCTATATTTTACTAAACATCCCTTTTGTCAGTAGCAACACCTATCACTACATTCCTGAGGTGGTCAGTAAACATCCCACTTAAAAAAAATCCTCTCCACTCTTTGTCCTTCATCTTCCTACAACAGTGTTAGATTCATTTCACTGCATGAGGTTCTGAGATAATTGATGAGTTGAAACAGGTCTGCGGCTGAACTGCCCCTCTGTCTCTGTACCCTAAGTGTCTTAGAAAGAAAGTCCCGAGTGTCTATTGATAGCCCCATTTGCTGGAATCAAACCAAGCAAGTGTCTTTATAAATGGAAGCAACAGACTAAAAAGCAATTTTAAAAAAACTCTCCAAGACTGAGTAGCATAACACTGGGGGCAGGAAAGACATTCAAGATCCTTGACGTTTTTCTCTTCAACTTTATGGATTGTCAACTAGGTCCTGAGTTTGCTAAAAAATGGATTTGTTTCTCAGAAAATGAATGTGATTGGCCAGGTGAACAAAAAGTTAAATGAAAAAAAATTCAATTTGTTTTCCATTGCTTTTTTTTTTGGTAGATGTGAAAAACAGGTTTGATTAAATTTATAGAGCAGATGTTTACAGGGAGACATTTGTTTACAAAGAGGGAGAACTGTACCTTTCCTATATACTAAGCATATGTATGTATAGCATTACATATATACATAAGGAAAGAAAATGTATACCCATGAAACTGGGCAGGGTTATTCATTGATCTCATGTCCTATGATGAAAGATTTCAAGCTGGCAGGAGAGTCCACTGAGATTCCTAAAACACTGAGAGTAACTACCTATATTTGACTTTGACACCTCTTTAGCAGTGAAAAGAGGCATTTGTAAGGAACCATAAAAAGTCATTACATATGCAGCACAATTGAACCTCCTCAGCATCTGGGGGTAGGAAACACATCTGTCTTCTGTCTATTTCTTCCCTAAATGTCTCCCTGAATCAACTTTTATGGGGGTGGGGGGGTGGCGGTCGTAAATATCCCTTTCTATTCGAATCTAAGAGTTAACAATACCCCCTGTGACTATAAACACAAGATGTTTCATTCAGGAAAGAGGTGCACTCAAGTAAGCAGAGATCTTTGTGACAGTGTCTCCCGTATGGCCCACATGCACAGCTAATCACATTAACATGAGAGTGGAGAGGTGGCCAGCAGACAGCAAAAGAAAGAAAAGGAGAAAAGCAAGACTAATCTTGTTAAAAGGAAAGCAAAGATAGACGCTACTTTTACATAGCTGCTTAAAACGTCCCAATTTTCCCAGGATTGGGATCACCTGTACATTCTAGGAGCATGTGGGCTGGTTTAGTAAGCATTGTTCTGAGCTCTGAATGTTGGGGGCTCATAAGCACAAACCGATCTCATCTTGGAGAATGTTCCCCATGAAACTACAAACACACAAAAAAACCCTTCTAGAGTCATTAGATTTTTCTCAGTTGTACTACTGATTTTACTGAAGGGGTAGCCTTGTAAAACCTGTTTAGTCACTTAAGAGCAAGTCTAAACAAAGAAATAAGCGGTACACATCTTCTTGAAATTTGAGGAAATCGGGCATTAAAAAAATCTAAAAAAGCCTCCCTATATATTAAAAAAAAAAACCCAAAACAAACCTAATTGAGCTGTAGACATACCTGTAGTGCTGAATACCTAAGTTCATAGACAGGAATGCTTGGACCTTGGGATCACAATTCAGGTGAGAATTAGGAATCTTCCTTAAACAGTTATGTCCTATTTTGCCTAGGACTTCCAAAACCAAAGTGTTGAATCTAACAGATGTTTATAGGAAGCTAGAAGAGGTCTCAAAAGTCACCTAGGCTAACTACCTCATTTTACAGATGAGGAAACTGAGGTCCAGAGAATTTGAATTACCTGCCCAATATTGCCTATCAACAGTAGAATTTGAACACGTCCTGTAACTCGGTAACCAGTGGTCTTTCCATTGTACTATACTACAGGATACTGCAGGTTCATGAACCAGTATGTTCAGAGAAGGAAATGTGTATCAATCATTTACTCTGAGTATGTGGTATATTCAGAAACTTAATAGGCTCACCTCCTACTTCCATCATTGACACTTTGTACCTGTCATTCTGCTTTAGTTGGACTGCTGGGTCAAGAAAGTGAGTGCAGATTCATTAAAAAAAAGACATTACATACACTGTACATTTTGGCGGATATTTCAGTAACCTGCATATACTATTTGGTCATAGTGGATTGGGTGCTAGATGTGGAATCAGAAAGGTCTGAGTTCAAATCCTCCCTTAAACACTTATAACCAGTGATGCTGACAAGTCAATCTTTCAGCCTTAGTTTCCCCATATGTAAAATATTACCTATCTCACTGGTGTATTGTGAGAATAAAATGAAATATTACATGAATATATTTCGCAAAGTATTTTATAAATGCTAGCTATTATTACTTATGTGAATGCAATTGCTTGTACTACTTGATTATGTGATAAGGACACTAAGTGACATTATTGATATGATTGCAGTAGGGCAACACTGTAAAAATTCAAAATGTCAGCTTCAGGTAACATTGTGATTGTGAAGTATACATAGAAAATGAGAAGCATTATTTCAAAGACACCAGAATCACAAAATCCAAACAAGAATCTCTAGGACATAGAATCATTTCAAGGTTAAAGGATAAGTGTGAGAGAGGCACTTACATAGGGTAAGTAGGGTGAGTTAGGAAGGCCTGAGTTCAAATCCTTCTCTGGCACTAGCTGTGATCTTAGCCAAGTCATTTAACTCTCTTAGTATCAGGCCATCTGCAGGTTATAGATGAGCTTCCATTCTATCTACATTATGTTAAAGAATAAGGCTAAAAGAATCTGAATTCTCATCAGATAGATGGAAAGACCCTAGGGGAAGCAGGGAAGTGTGGGTTCAGTTTTTCTAGTACTGTGCTTAAAAAAATTACTAGAAACTGATGGCAAACACTGAACATTCACTTTCAGGACCTATATGCTAACAAAGAAAAGGAATAAACATTCCTAAAAATGTCCTAAGCATTCCTAAGCAAATGTATAGGCCTAGAGAGTTGCCTAGGATACTGAGAGATCAAGTAATTTTCTAAGGCTCACACAGGCCCTATGTGATGGGAACTGAACCCAGATTTTAATGGCTTCTGTATCAGATCCAAAATGAAATGTAGTTCCTATCTGATTTTAATGTGTTGATGTATTCATTTTTTAAAATAGAAATATTTCAACATGTGTGGTTTTCTAAGTGAATGTGCAACCTGCAGGGATCTTTATGTACAGTTTAGTGGCCCCCATTTTTTAAAAAATTGACATGACTACAGCACTCTATACTGTCTCTTGTTATGTTGAAGAACTGTAACAAAAAACCTGTCCTTAGAACGTCCTTTATTTTGTGTGGGAAGAGAGAAGTCACCCAGTGCTTGCTTGGTTATTAAAGAAGGATCTTCCCCTGAGGTCCTCCTGAAATGCTTCATTATGGTATGGAGATGGCCTTGCATTCTCAAAGGTTATGCTGACAGAGCACACACACTCTCACTACCAGGTAGGAAAGAACTACAATGTTGACCTGGTGATGTCTATATGTGGAAGGTTTGAGGGCCAGCCTCACGTGAAGGCAGCCTCCACTCCCCCACCTTTTTGTTTCTTGGCCATCTCGTTCTTTTCCAAGATAGTAAAGTGAATTATGTCAGGATTTTTTATATAACCATACAGAAATTATTACTTACTCTGAACAATTAGGCCTATGAGTCTTTCTTAGGATCAGATATTAAGAATCAGAGGTCAGCTAGATGGCCCAGGCTAGAACTCTGAGCCCGGAGTCAGGAAGCCCTGAGCTCAAACGTTCTGTTAGATACTTACCATGTCTGCCTCAGTTTCCTTAACTGTAAAATGGAAATAACACCTACTTCCCAGGGTTGTACTGAGTCTCAGCTGAGATAGTCTGTAAAGTAATTCATGGGGTGCCTGTTACATAGTAAGCATGCTTGCTTGCTTTTTTCATTGAGGCAAGTCCCTCATTTTATGGATAAAGAAACTGAGGCCCAGAGGGATCAGATGACTTACTTGAATACCCTACTCTAGTAACGCTGAAGAGTGATCCTAAGGAAATGCTGAGGAAAAGCATCAGGATTTTTATGCCATTTACATGTAAGTCAAGGTCAGTAGAATATAAGCTCTTTGAGGGGAAGGACAATTTTGGTTTTCATCTTTGTATCTCTGGTGCCTAGCACAGTAATAGGCTAATTGATAAATTCCTTTTGAATTGAATCAACTGCAACCCAACGTGCTTTATTTAGCAGCAAGAATCAGAGATAGAATGATCTTACTGACATTAATGCCAAGGATGTATTTAAACAGATGATATTTTCATTGAAAAAAGGTCCTTGGGAAGTTGTTTTCCCAGAAGTTTGAAAAATGACCGAGATTGCCAGCCCCTAGTGAGAGATGAAAAACACTTTGTTAAAACAGCTTAGAAGCTGAAAAAGGATCCTTCTCATCCTTCTGTTGTTCAGTGGTTTTTAAGGTCATGTCTGACTCTCCGTGACTCAGTTGGGGATTTTTTGGTAAAGACACTGGAGCAGTTTGTCATTTCCTTCACCAACTCACTTTACAGATGAGGAACTGAGGCCAACAGAGTGAAGTGATTTGCCCAGGGTCACACAGCTAGTAAGTGTCTGAGTAAGTGTGACTTCAGGACCCAGCACTCTATCCACTGTGCTGCCTAGTTACTCCTTCTAATCTTAGGGCTAAGCATTAGCATCAACCATAGCTATCATATTACAAAACATACTGTGGGTTTTCAAAATCTGACACTTTTCAAATCTGAATAATAATAGCTAAGGCTTTACATAGCTCTTTCGAGTTAACAGGATGCATGCACCTCATCTGATCCTTACAACAAAACTCTATGAGGTCATTATAAGTGTCATAATGATGCCAATGATGATGGTGACGATGATGATGCATCATCCCTATTTTATAGATGAGAAAATTGAGGATTAGAGGTGTGAAGTGACTTGTACATGATCACAGAGCTATTAATGACAGAAGCCTTGTTCCTATTGCTGCCTCTCCCAAGTCCAAGCCCATTTCTCTTTGCAGCTCTCTGTACACTATTCCACTGGCTCCCAGTGCCCCACCTCTACCCCCAACTTGTCTCTTATGGGTGGTTACTTGCATTGCATTAAGAATTCCCCACCTTCCAAGAAGATTCAAAGCAGAAATAATTTAGATTGCAAATTTCCTTACTGTATTTAAAATGATTTACAAAAATTCCATTGAAATGAAACTTTTCAGGAACATGTCTATTGTGTAAATCGGGGGACTCCCTATGCTGGACCTGAATGAAAAGTTCTGAAAAAGGATCTGGTTCAGTAACAAATAGAATGTTTAGCATTGTGGTCTTAGAAAATGATTAACAAATGGCTTAGACACTAAGCAAGGTATTCCTTTGCATGTAACCAGTGTAACCATTTTCTCTCTTCTGCAATCTTTTCTAAGAGTAAATGGACTTAGGCAATAGATGTCCACCTTGCTAAATCAGAGAAGAAAAGTCTTGTGTGGCACCAAGTGTCAAAGCCCTTAGAACTTTAGGTCATGGATTCTTCTTTAAAATTTCCTTAATCTGACCAGTTCTAAGCAAAATAGATCTACCAAATGGCAGAAGAAACATATGGAGTTCCATGTTAAAGCTACCTGGATGTAGTAGCTAGGATTTGCCATAGAATGGGGTGGCTGGGCTACTGTTCATTCCAGTCGCTAAGAGCTGTTTTTTTCAGGGCAAAGTGGTAGAGGGGAGAAGGAAGGGAATGAGGCTGACAGTTTTCCAAAGAACAGAAAACAGAATTTGTTTGAGCTCACAACATTGCTGAGCCTGTGACATCAGTGCCAGTACAAAATATAGATGAGATTGAGTAGCACCCACTTCTCCCACCAAAAAAAAAAAAAAAAAAACACTTGAGAAAGAATAAAAGATGTCAAAGTCTCAGAACACCCAGTCTGAGTCATGCTCATCCGCCTAAAAATTACGCACTAAAAATTCTCTCCCTTCTCCCTCCCCTTTCCTACCAGGCTTCTCTTACACCTCTTAACCTCCAAACAGATACTCTATCTTTCTTCTTCCATTCATACAAATACAGTGACTGAAGTACAGAAGAGGGAGGGGAGAGAGAACTCAGGTTTGTGCATTGCCTTTCACCCATCTCCTACCCTTTTGATGTGTGCAAACTGCCCTTGAGCCAACCATACCTCTCACCTTTCCTCTTTCTCTTCTACCTAAGCCCTAGAATGTACGTGTGTCTCTACAGAGGTGTTGGGAGCAGGAGTGAGTGGGGGACGTATCAGGCTCTTGGTTGGCAGAATTGGGGCTTACAGATGTGGTCAGTTAGCGGGACTCCAGTTCCTTTTTTCCACCTCCACCTTTACCCCAGAAAGCACATATATACATTAAAATGTTTTCATGGAAATGTGGAAAGAGAACAAAAATGAAATAAGAACTAGACATTAATGGTGCATTTTCTAGACATTTCAGACACTGTGACTGCCACATGACCGGCTTCACAATTCTCCCACTCCCAAGGGGGCCGACAGGACATTTCTTTTTCTTTTGATTGTGTTTCTTCTTTAAAGAATTGAGAGATGTCACTCCAGACCAAGATGTACATTATCCCATTTGCCCCCTAGAAAATGGACATTTATAATGCCTCCTTTTCTTCTGTCTCTCAGATAGTCTATGGAATCTCAAGGATGACTATAGCAAATTCAGGGCAACATACGAAGTTAAATGAATCTATCCCTACACTTTGCTTGAAAACAGCATGGTAGCAGGCATGGACGTTACAAAAGATCATCCCCACTATTACTCCCAGAGCACCTCTCAGAGCAGATGTGCAGGCTTACAGCTGCTGACTGACTCAGGAAATGGACTTGGGACTTTTGGAGCATTGTTGATATTCCAAACTGAAACTCAACTGAGCTGTCCAGCTACAAGTCATCCTCCCCGTAACAGCAGAGCAGTAGTGCCTCCCAGGTATCACCTGGCAGAGTCCAAGTTCTTGACATTGAGATAAATGAAAAAATTGTGTGAAATGTGTTTGTGTTTAACCCAGTTATGCACCCCCTGATTTGTGTGTTGTCTCCCATCTAGGACTTCTTAATTTTTTCCATTTGAGACTCCTTCAGCTCTTCTCAAACTGTGAGTTGCAACCCCATATGGGGTAGCAGGCTGAGAGCTCCTTGAAGGCAGGGGCTGACTCATTGTTTGTTTGCTCATTTAATGATTTATTCATTCATTTATGTATATGTTTATTTGTTTTCGTGTTTCTTTGTATCCTCAGAGGTTAACGAAGTGCCTGGCACATGATAGGTGCTTAATAAATTCTAGTTGATGAGTGAGAGAATAAAACGTTTATTAAGAGCTTAATACAAATAGAAATGGAAGACAGGCTCTGCTCTCTGGGAGCTCATGTTCTATACTGGGGAGATGGCACCTGAGGAAAGTTTCAGAAGCAAGTCAGATGGAAAAGTCCCACAGTTCATAGTAGCAAAGCAGATTGTTAGTGCCTCTTCTTCAATGTCATTTTCACTAACAAAATCCTACCACTTGCTGATATTGAACCATTTGACAGTGCCCAAGACTGGTGACAAGAACTTTCCTTTCTGGGTCTTTGAAGGATGGGTAGCTAGCTGGTGAAGTGGATAGAGTGCCTTCAGGGAATTTACATTTTACTGAAATGATCCGATATAAACTCAGATATGGACAAAGACAAATAAATACAAAATAGCTACAAAGTAATATTCAGAAGGTGAAAGCTCTGAGAGTCTGGGGGACTAGGAAAGGTTTTCCATAAGAGATAGGCTTGGAGCTGTATTTGAAGCAAACAAGGAGTTCTAAAAGGCAGAGGAAAGGAAGAAGGAGTACACTCTAGGCCTGGGGGACAGTCTGTGCAAAGGCCTGAAGATGGTAGATGAGCTAGACATGACAAAGTAGGTCAATGTGATCAGACTTCCAGCTATCAGGTTCCTTTCAGATTTAAGATTATATGAATGTCATTCCTAAAAAAGCACATTCTCTTGACATCATAATCTGTTAATTGTGTTCAAAAAGAAATGTTGCCACAAGTCACACCAAGAACACAAGTGCTCTAAATAAGGGAAGTGATTCATCTTGAGCAAACGAAAGATTTGTCAACCCTTGTAAAATGTCACTGCTGATTTTTTTTTTACATTTTTCCATCATAGAGTCTCCAGATGTTGAACTTTCAGAAATACAAATAGCCTTTTGAAAAACTCTGATAGCCAAAATCCCCCACCCCCATTCACAGTACTAGGATCAGTCTTACTAATTAAAGAGCCACTCTCAGTTTTGGAATTCCTTGATACACTGGTATACTTTCTAGGGAGTTAGGGAAGGTCAGTATGGAAAGAATTCTGGATGTGAAGTCAGAGGACCTGGGGTTAGAAATCTGGTTTTGCCACTTGCTAATTATGTGACCCTTAGCTAATTTACCTCTCAGGGTCTTGTTTTCCTCATCTGTAAAATGGGGACATTGGACAAGATATAGGTTATATATATCCAATCATGCAAAACCTATTACCATATTAGTCATGTTGTGAAAGAAGACACAGACCCAAAGGAAAAAATTCATATAAAAAGACACAAGGTCTAAAGCTATGGTCTTTAGTCACAACAATTAAGAAGAAAGAAATTTTTCCAAGTAATATACTCATCCTTTTGAAACATCACTCTTTCTAGATATGGCTCTACCTGTGGGACTTCAGATACTTCTCTTAACTTCCCTGGTTCTAAACTTCATCACCTGTAAAATGATATAATCGATTAAATGATCTCTCAGGTCTCATCTAGCTTAAAAATTCTCTGTTTCTAATGAATAAATAAGGGATGGTGTTAGTCCTAAGAGAAAAATAGTGTGCTGTATTCTTTTTGTTGGAATAAATACCTGTTGAATCTTCAGTTCCCAATGGCCATGACCTGGGACCATGGCCTGCCACTCTTGGCTGTGGGTGAACATATCCATTCATAGTGCTTTAACAATCAGGGAGTTACCAGTTATAATCCTTCTGGCAAGCTGGAAGACCACTCTTCCTTATCATCTGTCTAGATACTAGGCCCTAAGGACCACTTGGCCTTGATGTCTGCCCTGCTCTCCCCTCCAGAGCCTCAGGCATTCCATGTCCCCAATGATTGCAATCCAAGGACCATCCACCTTCCAGATGAATCTTCCTCTTTGTGCTATCTCACCCAATCAGGGAGTGCCTCAATGTTCTATTTGTTGCCTGTGTGTAGTACATTGCTTAGCATATAGTAAATATTTAATAAATGCTCTTTCATTCATTCATTTCAAACAGTGGGTAAAATCATAGTATTTAGAGATCATTTAGTCTTAACAACCGACTTCACAGATGAAGAAATTGAATACCAGAAGAAATAGGTTATTTAGAATTACATGGCTGGCATCTGACTCCAGAATCAATCCTCTTTGCCCTATGCCACACTGCCTCTCGAAATAAACCCATCATTTACATTTTAAAAAATCATTGCTGCTATACTATATCTTCATGATGAATACCAACAAGCCAAATATTAGCAGGTGATGGGAGAAACAATACTGAACAAACTTCAACCCAAACCTCCCTATCTTGAACCCTTTACATCTGTAGCAGAAAGAACACTGAGTTTGGGTCAGAGTTTCAGATCTGATGTTGTTTAGTCATGTCAAAGTCTTCAAGACCCCATTTGGGGTTCTCTTGGCAAAGAGACTGGAGTGGTTTGCCATATCCTTCTCTAGTTCATTTGACAGATGAGGAACTGAGGCAAACAGGGTTAAGTGACTTGTCCAGGGTCGCACAGACAGTAAGTATCTGAGCTGGATTTGAACTCAGGAAGATGAGACTTCTTGACTCTAGGCTGGTATTCTATCCACCGCACCACCTAACTGCCTCAGAATGCTTCAGGGTATATATATTGCTCTTCTAATTCTAAAGATTGGTCTTTGTCCAAGTATTCTTTATATTTAACATCTTTTGGTCCCAAATTATTCCATTACATTAATTTAATTCAGTCATTTTCTAATTGTTGGATACAGAGTTCATTTCCATTTTTCTATTACTAATAAAAATCTATGAAAGTGTTTATATAGATAGTATTTTATGTTCTTGATTTATTTAGAATAAAGTCCCAGCAACAAACTCTCTGGGCCTAAGGTTATGATCCTTTGTGACTTCTATGGAATGCTGACATGGCGTTGTTATTCAGTTATATCCAATGCTTCATTACCTTATTTGGGGTTTTCCTGGCAAAGATCCTGGAGTGGTTTGCTATTTCCTCCTCCAGCTCATTTTACAGATGAGGAAACTGAGGCAAATAAGATTAAGTGACTTGTCCAGGGTCACATATTCAAAATTTTTGTGCTGATCTTCAGTCCTACCAGCACCATAATATTTGATAATATTTGCCAAATATTTGACTTATTTGGATTTCTTTTTTTGGGGGGTTGCTATTTTTGCTAATTTAATGGGTGTTATATGATGAGGTTGTATTGATTTACATTTCTTTGATTATTATGGAATTTAGACATCTTTTCATATGATTAGTAAAACTGTGTATTTCTGCCTTAAAAAATTATCTATTCATATTTTTTTACCCATTTTCCACTAGGAAATATGAATCACTTCTAAGGAGACATATCAGTTCCTTATAAATTCTGGATGCCAATTTTTTTCACAGTTGCATTTATTGTAATCTTCCCCAAATCTCTTTCTTTTCTTCTTAATTTCTTTGCACCATAAAAAGTCTCTAAGCTTTATGAAAATAAATTTGTCTACACCATGTTCTTGGGATTGGTATTAATTAGGCATAGGTCAAAGGACCAATATTCTACAAATTTTTAGGTATAACTCAGTTTCTATAAAAGCCAGACTCTCTCTTGAGGAAATCCCTTTATTCAGGAAGTGTTTTCTTCATTATTGGTATTAGAGATGATATGAAACTCCTCTTCTCTCCAAGTCGCTTCTCCCTTCCCCCTCTCCGCTCCCACCACCCAAAAGTCACTTTGTTCTTGGATCCCCATAGTCAGGCATAAGGCTTCACACATGGTGGATCCTTAATAATTGTTTCTTGAATTGAACTATAAGGATCATCTAGTCAGACAATCACTGATTTAGAGTGGGTGGTGGTAGGGAGAGTAAGTGGGGGGAACTCCAGGGGTCTAGTTCAACCCCCTCATTTTCTAGATGGGGATTCTAAGGCCCAGAAAAGTCAAGCAATCATCGGAGGATATACAGCTAGACAGTGGATGACTTGGGACTACAACTAGGTCTGTTTTTTTAGTACAAATCTCACTCTGGATATTATGAACCTGTAATCTTTCATCACTATCAAATGTTCTTCTTCTCCCAAGATATCATGCTACATGTGACAGTAGAAGGAGAGCTGGATTTACTGTTGAAGAATCTGTGTTCTATCATGAGTCCTATCATTATAGCCTGTGTGACCTCTTTTGTAAAATCAGGAATTTATACTCTTGGATGATCTCTTAGATTTTGACTCTAAGATGATCTCTTACAGCTCTAAATCTCTGATCATATATGTAGTTTCTTCTGAATACTTGAGAAATCTACACAGACATGTGCATGTGTATATCCAGGGGGACAATAAAACTAAATCTTATGTCAGTGATTACCTTCATAAAACATTATTGAGCCTTTATTTTAACCTGACCTAAGACTTAATCAAGGTAGGGAGATCTTGGGGAGCAGCTTCTGTAGGTCAGCACCTTCACAGTTTATAGTCTCAGACAGTTACCTGAAGCAATGACAGGTTAAGAGACTTGTATAAGATCACATAGTCAGAATGTTGTCACATGGGACTTGAATGCAGATCTTTTAGATTTTGATTTTGGCTTCCTCTTATAACTTACTACTGCTAAATAGAGTACAGCAGATTAGACAGTCAAGTATGCACAGGACCTTTTGACCACCCTACTCAGGAACTTGCAATATTTTTATTACTGAATTCTTTATCTTTTCCTTCTTTTCCTATCTCATTTTCCACAGATTTTATGTGAGTTTTCCAGGAGAATGTTCTTTGCCTCAGGGAAACATTCCCTCCTCGTGTCTTCCTTTGCTGGCACTGGGAAATGCATGCCTTTGAGAAACATCTGTCCTCCAACACTGTGGCCTCATCTGTTTGGGCACCTCCCACCCCCTTAGACTCATTATAAAGGAATGTGGAGAGGAATGGAAAGGCCATCCAAACCAATACCCCCAAATCTCTCTGCCTCAGGCATTTTCTCTTTAAGAGTTACAAAATTGACAATAAAATACTGATCTCTTCTTCTCAACTCTGGAATGTGAGATTTATCCTCTGCCTCTTGGCATGGCCCTACCCAAAGAGGCTGAGGTTGGGGGCAGCGGGCAAGAGGGGGAAGGGAGCATAGGGCTTTGTTCATATTGGAGTCTGTGGCTTCTGGACCCAGTTACAGTATTGAGCGGAAGCATATCCATGGGGCTCCAGGCTTCATACACAAATCACAATTCCCCTTTGCCTTGATGCTGACCAAATGAGACTGGCGGCACCCAGGGTCTTCCCCATTGTAAACACTTTTATTTTGGGCTCAGTTTATGGCCTCCCCTTCCAAAGGATTACAACTTGTTTAAGCCAGCTCTAAATAAAAGAGGGTCCTGATTACAGGCCTGCTGCTGGGTTTATGGCAGTCTTCCTTTGTCTAATATTCCCCCGCTCTCTTCCTTCCTTCCCACCCCCCGCCACCAGGTATCCCGGGCTTTTTAACAGAGGCGTTTCCAGCTAAATGCCCAGCAAGAAGGGTGAGGCGGGAAGCTGCAGCCTGGATGACATCTGGCTCCCTTCAGCCACATGTCATCAGGCTCCTGGGACCGGGGACATGAAAAGACTCAAGAGAAAAGTCAGGGAAAAACTGTCCAGGTAGAGGTGGGGTGGGGGATGAAGCCCCAGACTTCTACCTGTGTCTGTGGATGGGGGAGGAAGGATGTGGCAGACCATGTTCTCATCCCTATCCTTTTCCTGCCCTTCAGACATCCTCAGAGTGATCACCTGTTCAGCTTCCCTATCAGGCTGCGCTGGTGATGCCTAGAAGCACAAGCCACCTGCTCTAGGGGGCAGAAGGAGACTTTTCTACTCCATCATGTGCCCTCTGAATAAACAATGATAGCTACAACTTTCCCTCTACATCTGTAGGAAGCTTTCCTGAAAACTTCTACAAGGTCCATGGGATGGTTCTCCTGGACTTTCATAGCTCCCATTTGAGCTATAAGTTACAGCCCTCCTTAGTGTAAAAACCACAGAAACATGGGGCTAAGGGCATGGATATAGACTCCATGCCAGCCATTCCTAATCGTGTGTGTATGTGCGTGTGCGTGTGTGTATGTGCGTGCGCGTGCGTGCGTGTGTGCGTGTGTGTATGTGCGTGTGTGTATGTGCATGTGCGCGCACGTGCATGTGTGCGTGTGTGTGTGTGACGGATCACTTAGGCAGCTTACTGAAGCACCATCTCAGAATGATATTTTTTTTAAATCAATCAATTAACATTTATTAAATACCTACTATGTGCTAGGCATTTTAACAAGTGCTTTGCAAAAGTATAAAATTAAAAATAAAAGACATAAGATTATCAAGAAAACTAAAATATTTTTTAAAAAGTTTATGGACCCCAGGTTTAGAAGCTCTCCATTAAACCTTCCCTCTTCACACCAGCAAGAAATGACCTCTTCATTCTCTAAACTCTCATGGCACTTTATACATCTGCTAGGCACAGCCTACCTGGTGTTATAGTTATGGGTGCATATATTTTATTTCTACTAGATTTTAATAGGTTCCATGAGAATAATGACCAGGTATTATTCAATTATTCGTGCATCCCTTGCAAGCTCTCTATGTCTTGTATATAGAAGGTATCCCCTAGTTGAAGGGAATGCTGTGCATTCCACAGCAAGGCCCATAGATCTAGTCAGGTAATGTGTGACAAAGAGAGCAGAGGCAGCAGGGTCCTAATTACAGCCAAGGGTTGTTGAAAACAAACATCACCCTGACATCCTTCCAGTCTGGGTCTGCTTTTCATAAGGCACTGGAAAGGCAGGTCCTGCTCTGCTTCTGGACATCTGTCCTCTCATCAAGGGGAGGAAGGAGAGAACGAGGAGTGCCAGCAGATGCGGGGGGAGGGCTGCCATTGTACAGCAGAAATCCCAGATGGTTCAAAAATCTCTAAAGGAGAAAAGGGACAGTTCTTTCAGATGATACTGATTACGCTTATTTTCTCTCTTAAATTAGCTGAGATAGTCAGGCATAGCTCTTGCTTGGACAGGCTTCTCAAAGAAGGCAATCGTGACCTGGGAATGCAAAAGAGAGTGAGTTGTTCATGCAAAGTCTATTAAATGGAGTTTAATTTCTCCTTACTTTGCTCCAGCTGATGGGTTCCACCTTGTTTCAGGTCTTTGTTCAAAAGGAGAATGAGTGATGGACTTTTAGAGTGGAGGAAAATGTGAGGAGCTGACGTAAGTTCCTCTTTCTCAACTGGACCTGCCCAGTGCATTCAAGCTCAATATAGTTCATTCATCCTTTCATTCACCAACCATTTATTACGTGCTTATTATGGGCAAATATTCTTTACACATAACAGGGTTTTGAGTCCAGGTGGCATATCATCCTCTTTGAATGATTAAAGGTGATGGGGAGAACCATGGTGCTATGAATAGACTACGGTGGGTTAGAATGATGAATTATGCCAAAGGAGCAAGGGAAATTGTTTTCCCAGTGAGATATGTGGGCACTGAGTGTCTCCTTTAAGAAATCCTTTTATCTTTTCAGGTCTCACTTTTTGCAGCAATGAAGAAACTCATTGTGTTATGATTTGAGAAAGCCTGGCCCAACCAGTCTGAAACAGGTGTGTGTCCTTATTCTCATCTGAGCCAGAAGCCAGACAAAGGGTCCTCTTTTCTTGGTATTAACAAGAGGCAGGTGAACCTAAAAAGAGTCCCTTGTTTGCAGGTTGCTTTTGGGAACATCCTACATTATCTTCCTGATTTGCTGCCGTTCTAACGTTGCAAGACACTTAGCCCAATACTTCCAATTACCTACGTCATAGAAGTCTTGTGAGGAAAAACAATTAGAAACAATAGGTCACATTTACACAGCATGATACTAGGCCTCTCGACTCCTAGCCAACAAAACTTAGCCAAAGGGCCGAGCTTCAATCATCCCAAACTTCTTCTTGATCTTTCCCTACCCCTACTAGGGAAAGAAAATTAGATCAGCATCCTACTTTACTTTAGACTTGGGGCAGATCTACTACTCCATACTAGGAAGGGGATGATAATCTAGTGGCCCATGACTAGAAAACTCGGTCTTTTTCCTCTCCAGACCTCTGTGATTAGGTATGGAAGCTTGCCAAGGTGGAAATTCCCTCCTCCTGGCTTGCTCAGCCTAAGCTACCTTAGCCCTGCCTCTCCTTGTTACTATCTCATTCTGCTTCTATTGTGCCCTTTGGACTTCCATCCCATTCTTTTGTTAATAAAAACTACCTTATATTAGACCCTACCTTTTAGTTACTTAATCCCCTGAATGGAGATTCTTCATCTGTACGATGGGCCAAGGGGGTGGGGTGGGGGAGGAGGAGTGAGAGGGCAGAGCCAGACAAGAGGACATCTAAACTCTGAGATTCCTTCTGGTTTCCACAATCTTCCTCTGACACACTTACCATCTTACTTAGGGAATCCTGCTCCCCTAGAAGACTCTGCGTCTAGTCATTCTTTCCAGCACTGGATACACCTTCTTCCATGTTCCCTGATACACTGGGCCAGGAAAAATCGTAAGCCTATTTCTTGCTCCTCTCGGTTTCTTCTAGATACTTCCTTGATGACCATCATTTAATAACTTCGCTTCTTTTGAGAACACCATACATTTTTTATTGCCCTATCTAGGTCCTGGATGCTGTTATCAACTGACCCCATTTCCCAGGTCATTTTTCCTCTTTTCTCAAGGAATTCAGCACTTGACTCAAATTGTTCATCTACCCCTGCCCTCAGACTTGGGAATTTCAACCCACATGTTGATGATCTTCTCACATATGTCCTGGCTTCCCAGTTCACCAACTTCCTCCACTCCAATGACTTCCACTATCATAAATTAAACCACATCATGGGAAAGGATCACACCCTAGATCTCATCATCATCTATAGCTGTCTGACCTCTTTGATCCAGGACTCTGAAATTTCTCTCTTAGTTCATCCCTTCTTACCTTCTTATTTCTCTCACTTCCTCACCCCTAAACATAAGACTTCTCGCTAGCCATAGGAGTCAAGAAGACCTTAGTTCATACCAAGCTTTAGATACTCTGTGATCCTGGGAAAGTCACCTAACCTCTGACTCACTTTCCTCAACTGTAAAATGGGGATAATAATAGCAGTTACCTCCTAGGTTGCTATAAGACTCAAGATAATCTTTGTAAAGTACTTAGTACAGTATGTGGCACATGACAGACACTATATAAATGTTAGCTATTACTATTACTATTATAATACTTCCCTCTCTATTCTGGGTCCCAGACTCGTTGATCATTAGACTGGAACAAATAGGGGGTGGAGCCAAGATGGCGGAGTAGAAAGACGCACATACACTAGCTGTTCCCTCACAGCCCATAAAATACCTGTAAAGAAAGACTCTCAACAAATTCTAGAGCAGCAGAAGCCACGGAACAATGGAGTGGAGGAGATTTCTAGCCCAGGGTGACCTGAAGGACTGATGGGAAAGGTCTGTCACACCAGATGTGGAGCAGAGCCCAGCCCAGCAGGACCAAGCAGGCTTCAGGGACTGAATCTCCAGCAGCAGCACAGATCCCTCAACCCACAGGTGCCAAAGGCCTGTGAAAGGGTTTTTTGAGCTGGAGGAGAAAGGAGCAGGGTGTCTCCATAACTCCAGCCTCAGGTGGCAGCAGCAGAGGCAGCAGCAGGCCAGGGCTCCCAAGGCAGGCAACTGCCTGCATCCATTGTTGAAGGCCTCATCGTAAAGACCCTGGGGGAATTGAACCCTGAGTGGTGGCCCTGCCCCCACCTAAAGCTGCTGGGGGAAGTGAGCAGCTCATCTGAATCTCATCCCTCAGTGCTGGCTTGGTGGAACTGGAGGGAGGGGGTTGTAGAGAGGAAACTCTACTGCTCCCAGATTCTGGGCACAAAAGTTTCTTGTTGCTCCCAGACCAGTGTACAGGCTTGATTGTGCCTCTTTGGAGGAACTGAGATCTTACAGATCCCCAGAGTGTACCCTATTCTTGACAAAGGACACAAAAGTCAAGTAACTGGTTGGGAAAATACCCAAAGAAGGGACAAAAATAGGATTGTAGAAGGTTACTTTCTTGGTGAATAGATATCTTCTTCCATCCTTTTAGATGAGAAGAACAATGCTTACCATCAGGGAAAGACATAAAAGTCAAGGCTTCTGTATCCCAAACGTCCAAAATAAATATACAGTGATCTCAGACCATGGAAGAGTTCAAAAAGGATTTTGAAAATCAAGTAAGACAGGGAGAGGAAAAATTTGGAAGAGAAATGAGAGAGATGCAAGAAAATCATGAAAAGCAAGTCAACACCTTGCTAAAGGAGACCCAAAAAAATGCTTAAGAAAATAACACCTTTAAAAATAGGCTAAATCAATTGGCAAAAGAGGTCCAAAAAGTCAATGAGGAGAAGAATGCTTTAAAAAGCAGAATTAGCCAAATGGAAAAGGAGGTTCAAAAGCTCACTGAAGAAAATAGTTCTCTCAAAATTAGAATGGAACAGATGGAGGCTAATGACTTTATGAGAAACAAAGAAATCACCAAAGAAAACCAAAAGAATGAAAAAATACAAGACAATGTGAAATATCTCATTGGAAAAACAACTGACCTGGAAAATAGATCCAGGAGAGATAATTTAAAAATTATGGGACTACCTGAAAGCCATGATCAAAACAAGAGCCTATACATCATCTTTCAGGAAATTATCAAGGAAAACTGCCCTGATATTCTAGAACCAGAGGGTAAAATAAATATTGAAAGAACCCACAGATCACCTCCTGAAAGAGATCCAAAAAGAGAAACTCCTAGGAACATTATGGCCAAATTCCAGAGTTACCAGGTCAAGGAGAAAATATTGCAAGCAGCTAGAAAGAAACAATTCCAGTATTGTGGAAATACAATCAGGATAACACAAGATCTAGCAGCTTCTACATTAAGGGACCAAAGGGCTTAGAATATGATATTCCAGAAGTCAAAGGAACTAGGATTAAAGCCAAGAATCACCTATCCAGCAAAACTGAGTATAGTACTTCAGGGGGAAAAATGGTCTTTCAATGAAATAGAGGACTTTCAAGCATTCTGGATGAAAAGACCAGAGCTGAAAAGAAAATTTGACTTTCAAACATATGAATCAAGAGAAGCATAAAAAGGTAAACAGGAAAGAGAAATCATAAGGGACTTACTAAAGTGGAACTGTTTACATTCCTACATGGAAAGACAGTATTTGTAACTCTTGAAACCTTTTTCAGAAACTGGGTTGTAGGTGGGGTTACACACACACACACACACACACACAGAGAGACAGAGACAGAGAGCACAGAGTGAGTTGAATAGAAAGGGATCATATCTAAAAAAATTAAATTAAGGGATGTCAAAGGAATATATTGAGAGGAGAAAGGGAGAAATGGAATGGGGCACATTATCTCTCATAAAACAGGCAAGAAAAAGACTTTTCAATGGAGGGAAAAAGGGAGGAAGTGAAAGGAAAAAAGTGAAGCTTACTCTCATCACATTTGGCTCAAGAATGGAATAAAATGCACACCCATTTTGGTATGAAAACCTATCTTGCAATACAGGAAAGTGGGGGAGAAGGGGATAAACAGAGTAGGGGGAAGATGGAAAGGAGGGTAATGGGAGGAGGGATTAATTAGAAGTCACCACTCTTGGGGAGGGAAAAGGTCAAAAGAGAATAGAAGAAATGGGGGGCAGGATAGGATAGAAGGAAATATAGTTAGTCATACACAACATGACTTTTTGTGGAAGTCATCTGTAAATCTACACACATATAGTCTATATTGAATTGCTTGCCTTCTCAGTGGGGATGGGTGGGGAGGGAGGAAGGAAGAGAAGTTGGAACTCAAAGTTTTAGGAATAACTGTTGAGTACTGTTCTTGCACACAACTGGGAAATAAGAAATACAGGTAATGAGGTATAGAAATTTATCTTACCCTAGAGGACAAAAGAGAAGATGGGGATAAGGGAAGGGAAGGATGTTAGAAGGGAGGGCAAATTGGTGGTGGGAGTAACTAAAATGCTCAGTGTTTTGAGGTGGGGGAGGGAAGAGATGGGGAGAAAATTTGGAACTCAAAATTTTGTGGAAATGAATGTGGAAAACTTAAAATAAATAAATTTTTTAAAATGAATGGAATAGGTAGAAGTCGATGATCCCATGAGACAATAAAGAATATTAAAAACAAAATCAAAAGACTGGAAACATAAAAGAGAGAAACAATTTGATGAGAAATTAGAATTAGAATATAATTTAAGAGTCCTTGGACTATCTTATAGGATTTTAAAAGAAGAGTTTAGTCATCTAATTTCAAGAGATTACAATATATTTTTAAACCTCAGATCTCTTAAAATCAAAGGGCAAAGTGAAAGTAGACAGCATCTACCAGTCAATACCTGAGAGAAATTATGTATAAAAATTCCCCAAATCCAGAGCTTTGGGTCAAAGAAAAATCATACCACAAGCAACCAGAAGTAAAGAACTCAAGTCTTGAAAAATCATTCAGGATCATTTAGTAGCCACCAAGAAAAGGAGTGGAGAGGTAGAAATACAATTCCAGGAGGCAAAAGAATTTGGCTTATAACCAAGAATAAATTAATGAGAAAAGCTAATATAACCCTAAAAAGGGAAAAAAATAAAGTTTGAATGAGATAGAGGTCTTTTAAATCTTAATAAAAAGGCCAGAGATGAACAGAAACATTGAAATATAAACATGAGTCAAGTGAGAGACAGAAAGGTAAGCATGACCAAGGAATGATAAGGTTCTAAAGAAGAACATGATGTCTGTATCCCCTTAGAACTATTATCAGGGATCATAGAGGGAGTCTAATAAGACAGGGTGCCTGAAGATTGTTTTTTAAAATATTTTGAATATTTTAAAAAGAAAAGAAAAGGAGGGGAAGGGAATACACTGAGAGCAGAGAGGAGAGAAGGAGTAGGGGAAATACTCATATAATTTGAGTACACAAGTAGAAGATTATATAAAGAGGAAAAGGTGGATAGGAGCAACTTAAACCTCACCAGGTGCCTAATTTATTCCTTATTTAAGTGTCTAAGTACTTAAGTACTAGTTCCTAAGACCTGACTGCTTAAGTACCTAACTAAATGCCCAAGTACCCTAAATTTCTAAGTATTTAAGTGGTAACTAAACACTTAAGGACCCAAGTAAGTGCCTCATTAAATACCTAAATACCAAAGTGCCTCATTGATTACTTATCTAAGTACCCAATTACCTAATTAATTAACTGATTGCTTAGGGTATGTTTGAACCAGACTAAACAGGTTTTAACTGATTTGAGTCAGATAGAACTGGTCTGAACCAGTTTGAAATGACCTGAACTTGTCTGAACCAGTTTAAAGCAGACTGAACTATTTTAAATCAGTCTTAACCACATTGGACTAGTTTAAACTGGATTGAATTGGATTGAACTGGTGTGAATTTGTTTAAATTACATTGAACATGAGTACTTAAGTATATATTAGATAAGTTAGGTATTTAGATAATTAAATATTTTATTACTTAGGAACTTAGGTACTCAGGCACTTAAGTACTTCAGTAATTACTTACATATACTTGGGTACTTTTTACCAAAGTACTGAGATATTTAAGTATTTAGATAATTAGGAATATAAGCATTTAGGTACTTATGTAATTAAGCACTTTGGTAGTGAAAACTTAAGTACCTACACTGTGCTTGATGCCATGAGAATTTCCACCTTCAAGGAGCTTACTAGATACATTAAACAATTACAAATTGCTCTATTAAGTTCTCTTTCGAAATCAGTATATCTTCATAAATGTTTTTTGTGGATATAGAGAAATGGTTCACTAGAATGGTAGCCTAGGTCTTATACTGGAAATTCTACTGCACTCTCATATTCATTCTTACTTTCCTGTATTGAAAACGGTAATTCTCTCTCACACGCTCTCATTTTTACTAAAACATTAGATGATAGAATCTAGATCCACAAAGACCTCCACATCAGGTCCAACCTAATAAATGGCAATTTATCTAATTTATCCAACAAGCGATTATTAAGCACCTATGACATGTTGGATAATAGAGATATTTTGACAAAAAAATTTAAAAAGTCCATGACCTCAAGGAATGCAGACCTGCTACAAAGAAATAATATGATCACAAAATATGTGCAATGTAAACATAAAATGGAAACAATTACACCTGAGGTCAAAAATTTAACTTCATGGAAATAAAATGGGGAGGAACTTTATCTCTTTTAGGTAGTAGTTTATCTTTTCTCTTTTTTAAAAAGATGTTGCAGTGTTAGAGGACTCAATATGTGTTAACGGTAGGACTGAGTTCAGTTCTGGGTACCACATTCAAGGAAATCTATTGATAAACTAGAAGACATCCAGAGGAGATTGACTAGAAAGTTTTCATGACTTTGGTGGTAGCATCTGGAGAAGTCTTGGGGAGGAGGAGGTGACAGAATGGTTATTAAATTCAACTATCTGAAAGCCTGGCTTGTGGAAGAAGAATTAGATTTGTTCTGACTTGCTCTTAGAGGGCAGAAAATGTGTTGCCATTGTAAATGTTTGCTATAAATTTAGGTTTGCTATAAAGAAAACCTTCCAAACAATGAGAGCTCTCCCCAGATGGAATGGCCAGCCTCAGGAGGCAGTGGGCTATTTCTCATTGGAGATCTTTGAGTCAAGGCTGGGTGACAGATCATTTATTGGGAATATAAGATTCTTGTTCAGCTGTTGGTAAGGCAAGATGGCCTTTGAGATCTTGTCCAACTTCCTTGTAATGACAAGGATGAAAGAAAATTTGGGGAAGAAATATGAATTAGAGAAGAGAAATTGCATTGTTGCTCTTAAATGAATTTATGGGGCAGGTGTGCCCTTAAAGTATTAGGCAATTTTCCATAGAGAAACTTGAGTCTTCTCAGCAAGAATGCATTCTGATTCTTACTAGAGGATACTGTGTTAAGGGGTTTAAGAAGAGTAAAGAAGTAGAGACAAATGTTTATTTTTTTTCCATTTCCACTGAAAGCCTAAAGTTGATGATTTCAACCATTCTAACTTTCTCTGCCTCCATTTTTGCTTCCCTTTTTCCAATAGGGGAAGAAAATAAAATCATCATTCTTGTTGAGGCAGATTCATTACTAGGAAGTGTATAATAATCTACTGTCCTACAGCTAGAAAATTCTGTCATCTTCCTTTTCAAATCCCTGGAAAGAGATAAATGTACATCCTTTTATACTAGTAGAGAAGTTCCTTTTAATAGATAATAATGGATTTAGCGGAAGGGGGGCAAGGGAGAAACTGTCTTTGCAAATTAAAATAACAAAAACTTGAAAGAAGTTAGGGACAAGGACTGAACCTCTGACTTCAATGGTATAGGGATCTGCTAGATAAGAAAGTTGGTAGGTACCCTCTCTGCAATTTGCAAATCTTAGAGGGATACTTAGAGCATTAAGAAATTAAGGGACTTATCTTGATAGTATATGTCAGAAGCAGAATTTTAACCTAGGTCTTCCTGCTTGGAGGTTTACTCTTGTTCAAATACCAAACATATGCTTGCCTAAAAGACTTTTATGGAGAACTCACAAAGGGCAAGTGCTCGCATATTGGTCAGAAGAAGCAATACCAGGAGACTCTCAAGGTTTTGCTTAAGAACTTTGGGATTGGGAGCAGCTCAGTGGCACAGTGGATAGAACATACGCCCTGGAGTCAGAAGGACCTGAATTCAAATCTGACCTCAGATACTTACCAGCTATGTGACCCTGGGCAAGTCATTTAATCCTGATTGCCTCCCCCCAAAAAGAAGAAAAAAGAACTTGGGAATTGATTGTGTGATGTGACAGGCATTGACACAGGACCACCCAGCATGGCATGCCCTCATCAGAGGAGGTGCTGTGCTCTGTGAGCAAAGAAGAATTGAAGTAGTAAATTGAGAGAATTCACCGCAAATGTTCACACTAACCATTTGTGCCCAACCTGTGCTAGAGCATTCTGAGCTCATATCGGTCTGATCAGCCACAGTCAGATGCACTGTAACTTGACTAACATAATGATGTCATTTTGGTTCTCTTTGAGGATGAAGGACAGCAACTAACTGACAGGATAATGAGTGTGAAAGGAAGAAGGGAAAGGGAGACTCCGTTCCTGGAAAGAACTTGTTGTGAAGGATGCATCCTGATCCCTTTTGTCTATATTGATGCCTATAATTGCGAATTTGTAGGAGGGGGCCAGTTTTTGAAGGCAGCCATCTTCTCAGTAAATGATGATTCCCATCTTCATTGGGTACCTAAACACTGTGGCCAAGCTGTTGACCATCAAGCTTTGTTATTATAGGTGTGTCTGATTGGCTGAGCCAGTTCATTTTTCAGAATGGACACTCTTGGGCACCCCTGGGGTGCAGAGGTCCTGGGAAGATGAGCTTTAAGTAACTAAAGTACCGAGACTTTGGGGAGATATGTTGTGGCCACACAGTGACCTCTACTGATCAATGAGGGAATTTTTAAAAACCAACAAAACACAATCTTGGACAGGGATCAAGGTGAAACTTTGAAATTCCTGTTTGGTTTTTATTACACACTGCAAACATAGTGATGTCTCAATAGTGCTGGCTAAGTTTAGAAATGCCTGTCAAATGTGAACCAACGAAATGATACGTTCCACTTATGACAGTTTTTATTCCATGTTTGGGGGAAGGGGCAGAGTCATATTGAATCACTGAAGAGAAAGCCCCTTCCAACTCTCTTTAGACCAAATGGTCCTGCTGAGTCAAGAACGACAGGACAGGTAGAAACTAACCTTCCTCTCACCTCTGCCAGGAAATGACACTTCTAGGCACCAGCGTGTCTGCACCCAGGCAGGGATGGGAGCCTGGGGAAGGGAGGGAGAAATAGAGAAAGGAGGGGAAAGGTGACAAGTCGCATTTATTACTGGTGGATTACTTCATTTGACAGCCCTTTCCAGAACAGAATCACTATTTGGAAATTTTTCAAAGTCTCCTACCCTGTTTGGCTGCCTCTGCTAGTTTAGGAGCCCCAAAGATTGTTCAGAGCTCTCCACTCTGAAGGGTGGAGGCCCATGATGGCACTTAGTGGCAAGGGAAAAAATGATGCTGCTTGGTTGGGTGAACCCCCAGCTAACGAGGAGGCTAGAAGATCAATGCAGCTCCGCGATTATAATCTGAAATTCATCAGGGAAGGAAGAACTAACAACTCCTCTTGATTTTGGGTTGTTTTGTTTTGCAGATGATTAAAAGCAGTCGGCTTTGTGTTGACTTCCCTACTTCAAGCCAGGCTCATCAGAGCAATTGTAAATGGATGAGTAAAGAAGCTAACAAATTTAGTATTTCATATTAGACAGATGCTTTCTTCCAAGAATTGATGTAATTAGCAAACAAGCAGTATCTTCACTTTGCCTAGGAGGGCCCTGAGGCAGAGAAAATGAAGTTAATTCTTCATCAGCCATATCTCTATCTCGCATACAGTAGGCCCGAAATTTGTCCTAATCAACTCAGTGAAGAATAAAGTTCCAATTGCCAATTTCTAGCTTCTAGCTCTGTTGAGCTCCTGTAGGGCAGAAGCAGTTCTGTCCACCTTTACCCAAACTCCCTGCAGGGACTAGCTCTGCCCCATGAACAGCTGCCTATTTGCATTTCAATTTCAGTCCTTTATGGACCCTGAACCCAGAAAACTAAAAGTGCATCCTTACATTTCCAAAAACTCAGAAAATTCAAGTTCTTTGTCTGTTTCTAAGAAAGTAGGGGAAAGTAGAGTGAGGGTCAGTGAGAGGCAATTAGGAGAAACATACACACACACACACACATGCCTGCACCAAGCTGATTATTACGGAAAGAGCAGGAGGGTCTTGCAGGGTGCCTGCTCCTCCTGGTATCAGGCTGGGAAGAACTGCTGAGAGGCTTGTCCAAGGCGGTCTGTTTGCTGACAACAGCCAGCGCAAACAAGGACACTGGTGAGGACGTCAGGTGAGCAGCTGTTCAGTGTCTAGGAAAGCTTGAGTTGGGTTTGCAAAGCAAACGGATTCTAATTTGGACAAATACTGTTATGAGCTACTGGGCCTAGGAAAGATAAAACATTGATTGGGATATTGACATCAACGTTTCCATGGGCAGGAAATAAGGAAATGGGAGAATTGGGAGTTTAGACTCCAGTCTAGGAATGTGAATGGTGATTCATTATGAAGTTACTTCCCTATGTGACCCCTAGTCTAGCATTGTTAAGATGTTCCTCACACCAAAGATAGGAAAGCTGGTTGCCTGACATCTTCCTTTCTTTTAGGTCCTAGACAGAAAGGGAAACTAAAGGGCATAAAGGTGTTGGTATGAAAATTGGAGGGTCTCTGGAATGGACAGTCTGAACAGATTGCTCTCAGGCAGAGTGGAATTTTAAAGGTCTTAATTGTAGCATGACATTAAAGATGGTAGCTAGATGGCTCAGTGGATAGAGCAGAGGAAGTAGGGTCAGGAAGACCTGAGTTCAGAATGGACCTCATATGTTTACTAGCTTTGTGACCCGGGGAAAGTCACCTTTCCACCTGACTTACAGTTGAACCTTCCTATGTGCTTTTTCATTAGAATGTGAAATTATTTCTGCTTTTGTTTGTATCCCCATTGTTTAGCATAGTGCTTTGCACATGGCAAGCTCTTAATCAATGCTTTTTCCTTTCTTCTTTCCTTCTTTTTATTCTTTCCTTTTTTCCTTCCTTTCACCTTTCCTTCTTCCTTTCCTCCTTCCTTCCTTCCTTCCTCCCTTCCTTCCTTCCTTCTTTTCATTTTCCTTTCTTCCTTCCAGTAAGAAAATGTCTTCTTTTCTCTTTCTAGATTCTTTATTACATCTGATCATATTCTTGATTACACCAAAGAAATTCTCAGTTGCCACTTATAGCCTCATTCCCCCACCTCCTTCCATGGAGGGTGAGTAGTAGAGGGATTTCATGGCATCAGAGCTTTGCCAAAGAAGGCACTGGCAACCACTGTACTCTCCAGGCCATGACGGCTTTATGTCACCTAGGCTGCCTCCACTGCTGTGTATTCAGAGCAATGCCCAGGTGCTGCAACCCCTCCCATCCATGTTAGTCTTGTACTGTGTAAACCTGTAGTCCGAGTTACAACAGCCTGCTCCTCCCTCTTCCCACCCAGAATGGAGAGAATCAGGCTATTGTTTGAAGTCAAAGCCATTCTTCCTGTTAGAACAGAGCCCAGGGTGTGCATACAGTGGCAAATTATGTAGGGTGTGAGGCATGAAACCAAGGAATCCTGTGAAAAGATTTTCAAAAGCCAACTTGTATCAGACAAAATTATCTTGATGACAAGATAATCCTGACTCTAGATCTGCAGGTAGTGCTGCTGATTACCACTAAGCAATATGGGTATGTCATGTTTTTAGAACCTAAACAGCTTCTCTCTCATCTTCACCAGGAAGCCCCCTCTTCTCTACCCAGAAGCCCCCTCTTCTCTACCCAATACTGAATACCTGCTTGCCTTACTCTGGCAAGGTTACTTTTGACTGAGTTTATGATAGATCTCCATGGATGTGTTTTTGTTGGTTTTGCATCCATTTTTAAGTAGTAACCTCCTGAAGAGTAAGGACTTCCGTGTTTTAACTTTGTCAGTCTTCTCCGTGGCAGGTAGAGTTCCTGGAATACAGAGCGATGCATATATTTCAAGTACTTAATCTGCCTGTAATACATGTATATTACAAAAGACAGTTCACTGATGAGATTGCCTACAGGAAACCTCTTGGAATATTAATGTTTATCCTGCCATTGGGAGATACTAGTCCACTTCACTTACCTCATGGTAATACAAGCTCAGGTTATATCCTCAAAGCAGATTCATTCTGTGACTATGCTATATGACTAATAGCATTTGGCAAAGTATTATAAAAGAAATTCTGCAATGAAGACTAGATTCATAGGGCAGGGAAGACTCAGTGTTGCTCTTTTTAGAAGCAAAGTGTTTTAAGACCACATAGATTTTGCAACGTAGACAACTAAAGTTTTGCAATTAAGAATTTTATTTCTAACTCTAACATCATGTGTTTTGGAAATGAGTTAGGTGGTTTTTACTTACAGTTCCCGTTCTGCAAAGTGACAATGGCATAGTGGCTGGAGTGTAAGATTTGAAGGCAAGAATATTTGGGTTTCAACCTCACCTCCAACATTTGCTAGGTGTTTTACCCTGGGCAAGTCACAACCTCTGTTTGCTTCAGTTTCCTCATATGTAAATTAGGGACAAGAAGCCAATGACAAGAGAAGTAAAATGATATGTCTGAGCTTACACAGCTAATCATTTGCACAGTTGGAACTGAAACTCCTGGTTAAACTCAGTCAATTAGCATACATTTATTAAGGGCCTATTGTGAGCCAGGTACCATGCTAAGCATTAGACTTGACCTCACTACTGCCTTGCTCCACAAGATGAGTGTGTTATTTTAGTCTAACAAGCTGACATGGAAGAATATTAAAAGCACCACGAATCTTTTCACTCACATTTGGCCATGAGTGACAAATGGCATTATTTGCCACTTTTTTGTAAGGAACTATGTATGTGACTTTTTAAAGTTAATTATAAAAGTCACATGTGCCCCAGAAACAATTATTGGAGTAGGTGGTTTTGCTTCACTTCTCTCTGGAAATATACTTTGTCCAGGGGTATTCTGGGTGTGTGTCAGGAACCTCCTTGGGCCTCAGTCACCTCATCTACAAAAAATTAAATGCGGGAATAAGGCTAGATGTTTTCTGAGATCTCTTCCAGTTTTAAACCTATGATCCTGTGGGCCTGAGTCTATTGTGCCAAAACAAGATCTAAAACAAAATTTGAAAAAAAAATTTTAATTAAAAAAAAGTTATCCACAGTCTCTATCATGCCTATCTTTGAGTCAGACAAGACACCTAGGATATCCACAAGAAAGGGGACAAAACATAATAAGGTTGTAATGAGTGTTCTACCAGAGCATAATTACCAAGTGAGTTGTGGTTGATGCTGGTGATTCAGATATAGTTAAAGAAACAGAAAAATGAGAGTTGGCCCTTTGCTCTGTAGCATGATGTTGTTTCTTTCACCAATGAATAGTCTCATGGCCTTTTCAGTCAGTGGAGCTCCATAACCAAGTGTACAGGTTGAGGGAGGCTGCTTTGTTGAGGCCAGGGAGGGGTAATGAAAAGATGACTGGAAGCCTTCCTGAGCCACTTAACTAGTGGTATGTGTCCTTTTAAGCAAGTTACAATCTCTTTGAGCTTCAGTTGTTTCTCCATATGTCAAATGAGGCTAATGTACTTACAGGTCCTAAGTCACTCAGAAGAGGATTAATGTATGTTAAGTACTTTGGAAATCTTAATACATATGTAGCTTTATGCTATTAAAACTTTAAGCTTTTGGGATATCCTATGTGTGTTTATATTTATATATCTAGATATAGCTATATATATATATATTTACATGTATCTACATATATATAGCTATATATCTATATCTTTATATATGTAAATATATGTCAGCTGTCATTTTTATTATGGGAAGGATATTCCTCTGAGAGATTTCCCATTATTCTTTTCTCTTCTTCCACCAAAAGGATAGAATTCTCTCTCTCTCTCTCTCTCTCTCTCTCTCTCTCTCTCTCTCTCTCTCTCTCTCTCTCTCTCTCTAGAGGAGGGAGGGGGAAGGGCATTGGTAGTATGGAGGTGTTTGTTAAGGATGCCTTAATGAAGAATTTGAAAACTCTCCAACCAGGGGCTATCTCTGTGTCTGATCACCCCCTTCCTGTCTGTAAGAATGTGGGTCTGTTTACATGGTTTTAGGATGGATGCTGCTGCTTTTGAGGTTTATGGTAGCACCTTCTCATCTTGCTGAGAAGTGATCAATCATGAAAGGTTACCTGGTAGTATCTGGGGCCCAACCAGATGTTCATTCTCATTGCTGCCATACCCTGGGATCCAGCTGCTTATGTTTCTGGCCCCAGGAAATCTCAAGGGAAGATATTTCACTGGAAGGAAGAAACATTTTACTAGAGCAAAGCAAGCCTTGTGAAGTGGCAGCTCAGAGATGATAAATCGAATGGGTGTAATTGGCTAAATTTGTTTCAAAAAAAAAAAAGGAGGTAAAGGAAAATAGGGTGTTGAGATCAATAATGGTCATCTTGACCAGATTGTACATGTGCTCCCTTTTTTCACCCTTGTTGTTGCTAAAACTGTTTATTGAAAGGCCAAGCAAATATGATTAGCCAGCCCCAGAACCATTAATAATCCAGCTGGACAGTACTGACTCAGTTTCAGTTGATTTTTGAATGAAAAAAAGTCAAATTTCATGTAGGAGAGATGAAAGCCTGGGGAGGGTTTAACACTATCATGTGAAGCCTTTGGCTCCACTGGAGCAAATCCATTAGATCTGAAAGAGATCAAACATTGTCCCACAACCATTTGGTTGCCCACCTGAAAAAGGCTGTGGTCTTTAGTATAATTCTTAGTAGAGAAGTTATGTCTCATGAACAAATGCTTCCATTAACTGGTCTCCTCAGTCTAGGAGAGATTCAATTGCAACTCATTCCTCCATCTATCTCAGTGTGTACCTGTTGAAGGTCTTGGAGTGTAATGGAAAGAATACCAGCTATGGAGGCAAAAGGTCTTGAATTCAAATCCTGTCTCTCTCACTTTTTATTTGCATTGCTTTCTCTGGACCTTGGTTTCCTCATCTGTAAAATGTGTGTTGAAGTAGTATTTGGAAGGGATCCCAGGGGTCATGAAGTCTAACCTCATTTTGCAGATAAGGAAATTGAGGCACCGAGAGGTTAAATGACTTGCCATGGGTTATATAACTAGTAGAGGTCTGATGTGGGATTTAAACACAGGTCCTCCTGACTCCAAGTCCATTGCAGGACCACTACACCTACCACATATCCTCTAAAGTCCCACCAGCTGTAAATGTGTATTCCTATGTGCCAAGCACTGTGCCAGGGGATGGAAATAAAGACAAAAATCAACCAGTCCCTTCTTTCGAAGACCTTACATTCTACTAGCAAGATGCAATATGTTTTCAGATAAGTAAATACAAAGTAATTTCAAGAGATAGAATAGTAACTAAGGGAATCAGAGTGGTAAAGAAACCAGAATCAAACAAGCCTTTGTCATTGTCTATGTGTCAAAGGAAATTCAGAAACAAAAGGGGCTTTTGGGAATGGTTAGTTGTGTTTTTGGTTTTTTTTAAAGAATTGAATTCCTTTCCCCAATGCACCCACCCTCTGAGGGTACATTTCCTAGCTTGTGCTTCCAACATCCATCAAGATCTGCTTTCTTGAGAGATCCTGCCTCATTTCTGCCTCAGGGATTGGCTAGCAAGGTAGAATGCATGGTGAACCTGGAATCAGGAAGACCTAAGCTGGAATCCTGTCTTACATAGTTACTAGCTATGAGACCCTGGGCAAATCACTTACCCTTTCTGGACATCCCTTTTCTCATCTGTAAAATGAAAGGATTGGACTCCATGACCTCAAAGATCCTTCTCAGATCTAAATCTTTGACTCTAAAGGTTATCTCAAGCACATTTCTTGAATTTGGCTGCCTGGATCAGTGCTGAGACTTGAGCTCAAATCCAACCTTAGACACTTCCTAGATGTGCCACCCTAGCCAAGTCACTTAACCTGTCTGTATCAGTTTTCTAATCTGTAAAATGGTAATTATAAGAGTACCTATCTCTCAGAATTGCTGAGAGGATTAAATGAGATAAAAAATATTGTAAAATATTTACAACCCTTATAGTTCTATATAAATGCCAGTTACTACTTCCACCACCATCACTACTACCACTACCACTGCTACTACTACCAGTACCACCACCAGCACCACCACCACTACTATTTTTACTATTACAAATACCATTACTACCACCACCACCACCACTACTACTACTACTACTACTACTACTACTACTACTACTACTACTACTACTACTACTACTACTACTACTTATACTAGGAAAATTTCATTATGATAAATTATGTTGTTGATTTGGTCACTACAAAGTCTCTGTATCAGAGTAAATGCTTTCTGTTGCTTGTTCACTTAGGAGTCAATGAAATTGCCTATTATAGAGCACACTAACATCTTCATTTTCACAGCGCTTTATGTATATTTTCTCATTTCTCCTGACAACCCTATGAGTTAGGTAGTATGAGAATTATTATCCTTATTTAACAGATGAGGAAACTCAGGCTTAGAATCACTAGGTGGCTTGGTCATAGAGCTAGTAAGAGACAGACCCAAGTTCTCTGCTTCCGTAGTCCCCACTCTCTTTCAAATACAGCATTCTGCCTTGTTAGTCTATGTCCTCGGGAGGATGGGGAGAGGTAACCTGATGTCAGAGACTCTTCAAGATGCTTTCGTCCTGCCATCATGTATCAGTTGCCCTTAGAATCCTTTCACCCTTCCTTACTTCAAACATGCATATCCTATCACCACTGGAAAAATAATCCATTATTTAAGTTCTTCATCTCCTCACCAGAAACAATATGCAAAAGCATATTAGGAGTATGTTTCTCAATCCATGTATTAGGGCGCATCAGTATCCAGATCAAACCCTGATGGTCCTCAGTGGGCTTGGGGAGTACATCGCTCCAGATGTACATAACAAAATTAGAAGTTGACAAATGTAAAGCAAGTTTAAAAAAGTTTAAAAATAGTCGACTATAAAATAATAGTAATAGCAATTACATAGTATTTTTAGGTTTGCATAGCGCTTTATATTTCTATCTCTTTTGATTCAGAAGAAATGGATGAGAATCGTATGTATGTCTATTTCCCTCTCCTGCTTCTCTCCACTTATTCTTTCGCTACACAGAAGTTAGCTGTCATTTTCACTGCATCAACTAAGCCTCAGATTTCTGGTAATGTACATTTGTTCAATTTTACCAGCTGAACTGAGCCTCTTTGTTGCAAGTATTATCCCCACTTTACAGATGATGTAACTGTTTCAGGTTAAATGATTTGCCAAAGAACATATTACCTCATCAAAACCCCATCTTCCAAAATTGATCGAGACGACTGCATCAGCTTAACTTTATTGCAGGGTTCCCAATTTGCCAAGCTTCTACTGTAAACTCACTATAAACAAAAGCCAAAGTATCTTCCATAACAATTGCCTACTGCTAGTAACCTAATTTAAAAACTCATGTATGTCAAAGATTTGTAGGTACGTGAACTTCTTCCACCACGAAGAGATAATTTGCACTTATAGAGTTGTTCATGGACCTGCCCAAGACTACCCAGAGGGTAAGTAAATGTCCAGGGTAGGATCTTTTTGTCTAGCTCTCTATCAACATGCTGCCTTTGAGTTAACATGTCGAGCTGGAAAAAAATGAACAAATTTAAACATTTTATGTGGTTTTTGAAGTGAAACTTTTATCAGTTTCATTTGTTAAATTTATTTTTCAATTCAGTAGAAGTTATTTTTACAATTAACTTTTAATATCTGTTTTCTCTGACAACCATTTTTCTATACCTGGCAGGTTTTACCTGCCAATATTCATTTGTAATATTCTGACTTTCCATGTGGATTTTAAGATATTAATAATAGCAGATTCCATTGCCAATGAAACAGTTCCATGGTACCTATAGAGCTTGTTAAAATGGTATTTTATCTCCATATACATCTTGTGATTCCATTTATGCCTTCATGTTGCCACATCCTTGTGTTCCCAAATGTTTCCTTATCATAGAATAAAGAATATGCATAGAACACTTTATTGTCAGTGATTTCATCAAACTTAGAACTAGGTTTGGTCTTCAAAGGGAGCTAAGGCAGAACCCCAGGTCAAACAGAGAAAACAAGTCCTTCTCACTGTTCAGATGGTTTGTACTCTAATTCAAAAAATTACTTCAGTCAGAAGCATCATTTACCTACCAGTATTTCATAGACACTGAATTCACAAGTGCTACTTCAAAGTTCACCCTCAAGGAACCCCAAAGCAATATTATTGTATTTCTTTATTATCATTAATGTAACCTACTTGTCAGGCTCTGATCTTGACATGAACTGGGTTCAGTCTAGGGGACACTAATCTTCATGACTTGTAACCCCAACCAGGTTCTCCCCCTAGAAATGTCAGTATGACAATCGGTTCAAGATTCTCAAAGAGCTTTCAAGTCCACCTACAAGCTCTCAGGCAAACAAAGTTATCAAAATTATAACAGGTTTAGTTAAGGAAATTATGAATGAAGAATTTGAACACCAGCCCTTAATAGTGCAATTAAGAGCCCCTCCTGATGAGCTATTTCTCTTCTTAGAGACTTGGTGGCCAGTTGCTACAGACTCACAGTATCATTGGTGAAGTCCTTGTACAGTAAGTGGAATCTCAAATGTGGAAGCTAATGCGTCATAGCCATATGGGCCTGCTTCTAACTTTGGTAGCTCCCAAAGGCTATGTATAGGGACAGCATTGGTTCCCTTGCTTTGATCCATCACCGGCCTCCCTCTCTTGGTGTGGATCTTCTGCTGCTGGATGCCTGACCTTTTCCCACATGGTCCCATGCTTATCTCCTGCCTTGGAACTCCACTCTCATGAAGCAACTATGTCCTTTTGGACTTCTTTTCTTTCCCCTGTAGAGGGGTGTTGGAAGGAAAAAGAGAGTGAGGAAGGTAGGCAAAGCTTGTCTCAGTTCCTATTGGTGTGTGCCCATTACATGAAATAAATGAAAGAATTAGAGTGAATTATTCAATATTCTGTGTCTTAGTCCTGGAATAATTCTATAATATTTTTAATTCTATAATATTAATTTCTTGTAGTGTTTTAGGGTTTGCAAGGCACTTTACTACAATATGATGAGACAGGCAGTGAAAATGTTACTATCCTCATTTACAGATGAGGAAATTGAGGCTTGAACTTAACCACAATCACATAGTTGGTAAGTAGAAGTTGTGGCACTCAAACCCAGGTTTTCTGGCTCCAATTTCTATGTCCTTTCTCCTCTACCACTCTGACCCTCATTCTAATATTGGACAGCTCTAATTATTAATAAGGTCCTCCTGATACTGAACTGAAATCTTCTTCCCTGTCATTTCTCCCCATTGACTGCCCTTTGGGGCACTAGAATAAGTCCACTCTTTGTTCCATGTGACTCATTTCAATTTCATATGACAGTCCCTCAGTATGTGGGAAATTGTTTCACACACACACCCTTAATCTCTTGGCTACGTCATTCCAGTTGCTTAGTGCTTTCTATGTCATGGTTCCAGGCTTGTGCCTTTGCTCTGCTGATCATTTCCAATTTTCTTACATAGAACTTGTTTGTACGTAGCGGTTCCATTTAGACTGGGAGCTCCTGGAGAGCGAGGGCTGATTTTTGCCTTTTTCTATGTCCTCATAGCTTAGCACACTGTCTGGTACATAGTAGGAGCTTAATAGATGTTTGTAGACTGACTGATTGAGCAAGGAGAAGAAATACAAAGTTTGATTTCTTGGGGAGATAGCGTTACAGTAATAGATGACAGAAAAAGGGCAGCACACTCAACTCTTTTATTACTATCTTCTCCAGCAGAGATTTGTCTCCAGGCTAGAAAGACTATAACTTAATTATTTACTTTGAAACACATGATTCTGTTATTGAGACTGCTTTCTCCATCACTGCAGATTGTACCTCCTCCTTGTTTCGTAAGTTGCCATGGTTGAAACTCATCACCTGATGGCGAACCTTAGGATGACATGTGTTAGAGCTAGAAGGGAGCATACAGATCGTACCAGATTTTATTTTATATGTATTTTCATTTGTATATGTACACACAAACACATATGTGTGTATATGTGTGTATGTGCATACATACAATTGGGAGGCACAATGGATAGAGTGCTGGCTCTGGAGTCAGGAGGACCTGAGTTCAAATTCAGCCTCACATACTAACTAGCTGTGTTATTAAGTCACTTAAACAGGGTTAAGTCACTTAACCCTATTTGCCTCAGTTTCCTCATCTGTAAAACAAACTGGGAGAGAAATGACAATTCCAGTATCTTTGCCAAAAAAACCTTAAATGAGGTCACAGAGAGTCAGACACAACTGAAATGACTCAACAACAAAATACACACACACACACACACACACACATATAGTGTCACTATTGTTCAGTCATGTCTGTCTCTTTGTGATTCTATGGACCACAGTACACCAGGCCTTTCTATCCTGCTTATTTTATAGCTGAACAAACAAAGGACTTGTATAAAGTCATTTAGGCAATAAATCTCAGAGCTGGGATTTGAAACCAAATTTTGTGACCATAAATCTAGTGCCTGTTTCATTATAAGGCATGATAAAGAGTAGAGCAAACATGTAGAGGGTGTTCAATAAATACTCATTAATTGCTCAGTTGGCCTGAATTGTTGTTGAATGTGATATTTTCCATCATAGGCAGCCTGCTCAGGTTTTAACTTTTCCCAATCTGTCTTGTCCCCTGGGGCAGGATTCTCATACATATTGATTGAATTAAATCCATCAGACACTATTAGATATTAAGCACCAGCTCTACTCAAGGCACTGTGTTTAGCCTCATGAAAAAATGTCACAGTTTTTGTTCTCAATGAGATTAACTTAAGAAAGGGATAAGACGTACAGACACAGATGAATATGACAAAAAAAATAGAATGTGAAAAGGGCAAAGGAAAGACCCAGGCAAAGTTCTATAAGAGAATAGGAGGATGGAGAGATTGTTTTCAGCTAAGGGAGATCAAGGAAGTCTTTGTGGAGAAAATGGCTCCTGAGAGAGGCTTTGAAAAAAGACAGAATTTCCAGAAGTGAATGAAGATTGTTTTGGGAAATGCAGGAAGGCATGACAGGGAATGAAAAGACTGGGGACAGCAGGAAGTCCAGGATGACTAGATTACAGAGTTCATGAGAGGAAGTGATATGGAATAAGTTTGGAAATGTGTAGGAACCAGATTGTGGCGGTCTGTAAACACCAGGCTTAGGAATTAGTACTCTGTCCAGTAGACAACAAGGAGTCATTGACACTTTTTGAACAGAGGAATAATATGTCCAAACCCATGCAATATGAATATACATATAAATATATATACATACATATACATGTGTATATATGTGTATGTGTGTACATATATATGTATGCATGTGTATATTTATATATGTGTGTATATATACATACATACATTTGTGAGTATATTTATATGTCCCCTCCTGGATCCCTGCCTTGAGGTGAGGGGCTTGTGTAAGTCAATGAAGCTATGAGCTATGCCATGTAGGGTCACCCAAGGCAGATAGGTCATAATGGAGTATTTTGACAAAAGGAGATCCAATGGAGAAGGAAATGGTAAACCACTCCAGTGTGCATGTTCATCCTTCGTTGCTGAGGAAGACCGTACCATTGGAGAAATGATGACATGACTTGCACTTGACTTTGCTTTGAGTAAGGGAGGGCTGTGCAGGTCACCAGTCTCACTTCTCCTCCAGAGCCATCTGAATCCAGTGACCTAATATTCCTCAGGATGACTGGAGATGACCCAGGATGAGGCAATTATGGTTAAGTGACTTGCCCAAGGTCATACAGCTAGTGAGTGTCAAGTGTCTGAGGTGAGATTTGAACTCAGGTCCTCCTGACTCCTGCACTGGTGCTCTATCCACTGCATCACCTAGCTGCCCCAAACCATTCCACTATCTTTGCCAAGAAAACCCTATGAATAGGAAACTTGGACAAATTCTGGGATATAGAAGAGGACAAAAGGCCTGAAATTCTATGGTCCACCCAAAGAGTCAGATGCAACTGAATAACTCAACAGCAACAATATGCACATGGATATTTTGGTTTTTTGAGTAATTTCAGTTGTGTCTGCCTCTCCACATTTAGGGTTGTCTTGGCAGACTGAATGAATAAGCAAACTGAGTCAAGTGACTTGCCCAGGGTCACATAGCTAGTTAGTGTCTAAGGCTAGATTTGAACTCAGGTCCTCTTTACTCCAGGGCCAGAACTCTATCCGCTGCACCACCTAGCTGCACTTGTGTATGTGTATATGCATATGTATGTGTATATGCATATGCATGTGTATGTATATTTGTATCTGTATGTGCATACATATGTGTATATATATACATATGAACTATTACATATGAACTGAGAATGGTTTTTATATTTTAACAATGTAATGAGCTATACAGAAAAGGCAGTATGTTGGAACTGGAGAAGGCAACAAGCATTTATTTAAAAGCCTACTATGTGCCAGGCATTTTGCTAATGTACTTTTTATGAATATTATCTCATTCAATCCTCACAATGATATTGGGAGGTAGGTACTATTCTTATCCCCACTTATAGTTGAGGAAACTGAGGCAGATAGAGGTTAAGTGATTTTCCCAAAGTCACACACATAGTAAATATCTGAGGTTAGATCTGAATTCAAATTTGCCTGACTCTAGGTCCAGTGCTCCAACCATTGCACAACTTTGGGGTCTCAAGGATTTGGCCTCGGGTGTAGTTTGCCAATTCCTATTATGCTCCATTTATGAGATAACGAACACCTGGTCTAGACTGGTGGTGGTGTTAGTTATAGAGATCATGGGATCATAAATCTAGAGGTGGAGGGGGGATCTCAGGACCATCTATTCAAACCCCCTCATTTTGCAGGTAAGGAAGCTCTCTCTCCTTCTCTCCCTTCCCAGGTTTAGCAACTTGCCTAAGGTCACAGAAAGCATCAAGGTGTGGCAATGGTCTCCATTGAAGCATGCCAGGGATTTATTTTTTGGCCCCGTGCTCTTTAACATTTTCATCAACATATTTGATGTAGGTTTAGACAGAACCAGAGATCTGTTAAAGACCTTAGCTTGAAAAGCCCAAGGTTCCCCACTGTATCCTGGGCCATCTCCAGTTGTTCTGATCTATATCTCCTCACTGGAGATGGCTCTGGAGGACAAGTGAGACTGGTGACCTTGCACAGCCTTCCCTCACTTAAATCCAATTCACTTGCATGTCATGACATCACCACGTCATGGTCTTCTTTGAGAATGAAGGACAAGCAATAACAAGATGGCATCCTTATCAAATTTTCAAGTGCCACAAAGCTGAGAGAAATAGTAGACATACCGAATGACAGAATCAGGATCCACAAAAGACCTTGGTAAGCTGGAATAGGGAGCTGAATTTTATTAAGGTGAAATCCAGTGTGGAAAAAATATAAAATCTTACACTTGGTTTTTAAAAAATTGACCATACAAATACAAGATGGAGGAGGCAGAATTAGGTGGCCACGTGGCTACAAAAAGATCCCAGGGTTTTAATGGATTTTAATCTCAGTACAAATGAGCAGTGTGGTGTGAGCTGGGGCTTCACCGAGAGGGGCAGAGCTTCCAGGAACAAAGAGGTCATGGTCTTACTGTACTCTGGTGGTTAGACCACCTAAAGCACTGTCCTCAGTTCTGGCATCACAGTTTAAAAAAGATATTGCTGGGACCAAGGGAACACTGTATACAGTAACAGCAACATTGTTCCAAGAACAACTGTGAACATCCAAGTTATTCTGAATATTATAAATACTCAAATCAGCTACAAAGGACCTGTGAAGGAAGATGCCATCCACCTCCAGAGAAGGAGCTGATAAATAAAAAATAAATAAATAAATGATAATATGGTTTTACATATGTTTATATATCTGTGTCAAATGGTAGTCTTCTTTAATTCAGAGTGGCAAGAGAGAGAGGGAGATAACTTGGAAGTTAAAATGTAACAAAAAATTAAATTAAATTTTAAAAAAATATTGCTAAACCAGGGAACATCTGGAAGGAGGCCAGCAGAATAGTGGGCCTTGAGTCCATGCCATGTGAGTGTTGACTGAAGGAATTATGGATGTTTGCCTTGTAGAAGAGAAAATTGGGGGGGAGGAGGGGGTGGGACCTGTTGGCTATCCTCAAATATTTGAATGGCTGTCATGTGGAAGAAGGAATAGACTTATCCTGCTTGGTCTCAGAGGGCAGAACTAGGACCAATGGGTAGAAGTTACCAAAAAAAGACAAATTTAGGCTTCAGTTCTGGAAAATCTTCCTAAATATTATAGCTATCTAAAGTGGACTGCTTCAGGAAGTAGAATATTCTCTTTCACTGGAGGTCTTCAAATAGACTGAATGACCACTTGCAGAATATTTTGAGGGGGGGATTATAAAGATGCCCACTGAGCACCCTTTCAATTCTCAGATTCTGAGATCTAGGAGTTATTTGCATGAAGGTAATCGTTAAAGCAATGAGATCACCAAGGCAGAGGGTATAGAGAGAGAGAAGGGATGAGAACAGGGTAGAGAGCAGAACTCAAGGAGTTACCTGACACTTAGAAGGTAGGAGAAGTTGGACCAGTTGAGAAGGTGGAGGAAAAAGAACCTGAATAGGTAGAAAGGAAGGAAGGAAGGAAGGAAGGAAGGAAGGAAGGAAGGAAGGAAGGAAGGAAGGAAGGAAGGAAGGAAGGAAGGAAGGAAGGAAGGAAGGAAGGAAGGAAGGAAGGAAGGAAGGAAAATATGGAGACAAAGAAAGGAAGGGAGGGAGAAAGGGAGAGAGGGAGGGAGGGAAGGAAATAAGGAGGGGAGAAAAGGAAGGGAGCAGGGAATTTATTTAGCACCTACTATGTGCCAGGCATTATGCTCACTTTACAAATATTACCTCACTTGATCCTCACAAGTCTGGGAGGTAGATACCATTATCATCTTCATTTTCCAGCTGAGGAAACTGAGGCAGACAGCCATTAAGTGACTTGTTAAGTTACACACCTAGTATGTGTCTAAAGCCGGTTTTGAACTCAGACCTTCCCTACTCCAGGTTTAGCACTCTGTCCTCTGGTAGCTACTTTCCTTCTAAGAGACAATAAGAGAACATCTAACCATTTCAGGAGTCTTTAGACTCATATGAATTACATTCCAGGGAAAAAAACAAGTTGCAGGTATGTTCAAGCTTAGAGGTATTCTTGGTCATTTCTGAGGATGCGTGGAGCCCAAGAGAGGTTATAGAAGAATGGGGACATGAATTTTAAGAAAGGGGAGAGGGTGAATTTTGGAAACTATAGACCAGTGGGTGAACTCAAAAGTCTTTGTTCCTGTTCCAGGAGCTAAGATACTTTAGAGTTGAGAGGAATCCTTAGAGATCATGTAGTCCAGTGGTTTTCATACTTTATGGCCTTAGAACTCTTTTACACCCTTGAATATTATTGAGAACCCCCCTCCCAAATATTTTTGTTTATATGAGTTATATCTATTGATATTTACAATATTAAAAATTAAAATGCCAGTATTGTTGAGTAGGTGGTACAATGGATAGAGTGCCAGGTCTGGAATCAAGAAGACTCAATTTTATGAATTCAGATCTGATCTCAGACACTTACTAGCTCTGTGACTCTGGATAAGTCACTTAACTCTGCTTACCTAAGTTTCTTCATCTGTAAAATGAGCTGGAGAAAGAAATGGCAACTACTCTATTACCTGCCAAGAAAATCCCAAAGAGGTAATGAAGAATCAGACATGACTGAAATGACTGAACAATAAAAAACTGTCATGAAAACAGTTTTGCCCTCACAGTATCCTCTGAAAGAGCCTTGGTGTCCTTAAAACACACTTTGAGAACTGTTAATAGTCCAATCCTCTTATTTTACCAATGGGGAAACTGAGGCCCAAAGAAATGAGGTGATTTGTACAAGGTCACACAGATAGTAAGTAGAGGATTTGGGATTTGGATCCAGGTCTTTGATTCTTAAAATGTTCTCTCCTCTAGCACATCACACATCATTTGATGTTCCCAATACATGAAATTTTACCTTCCCCTCTGTACCCTTGAATGGCCTGTTCTCTAAACCTGGAATATCTCGCCCCTCTAGCTCCCTGTTAGCCTAAGTTCCCACCTCTAGAAATTCCATTTATTTTGTATTTAATTATCCGTGTACATGTAACTCACAGTAGGTGTTTAATGAATGCTTGTAAGCTTGAACAAGCACATCTGTCATAGAATGCAGTAGGTGCGGTTTTCCAGCTGTTTGTCCGCTTTCTCTTTCTTCCTGGTCCCACACTTAACTAGTCTTGGGGAAATTTACCTTCTGAGGTCAGACCACTTAAAGACTGGCGCCTGAGGACGAGGTTTCTGGCTTCTCCAAGGTGGGGCTGCTTACTCTGGAGACTGAGGCAGTTAGGTGACTGACCTGAACTGTTCTGTCTACTGGAGGAACCATCTCTAACTAGCTCAGGATAGGTAAATTGGGATAGGGGGAGGGATGGGCAAACACTTCAGATCAGGGCTTGACTGATTCTTGTATTGATTGTCAGACTTAAGAACATGATGGAGAAAATACAGATTAAACATAGACATGTGTCATTAGTACAGGTTTGGTTTATTTTTCCCCTGAGAGCAGGTTATTAAAGAGAGCATGTTATTAAACATTTACCAACACACTCCTGGCCAGAGGTCACAGCAACATTATTCTAATACCCACTCTAGAAGGGAAGCAAGGGTTTGAATTTTCCACGGAATCATAAAACATTAGAGCTAGGAGGGCCTTTACAGTTTATCTGGGCTCTGCTGGAATATTTCCAATGACATTCCTCTGGTGAACAGCTCTAATTGGACAACATCAAAAGCTACGTTTCTTGGCAGTTCTGTCCTACTGAATTGGTTCCAGTAAAGAGGATAGCTACCACTAGATTGAAAGTGATTGGTCAGTGGTAAACTGAAGGAAAGCCATTCCCTGTCAGGAGAAAGTAATCCTTCAAAGTATAGTAAAATTTTGATTCAACCTAAAAGACATTTCCTTGCCCTGAATAAATGCTGAACAGAACAGCAAATCCACAGCAATCAGGAAAGGGTGACTCAAAGTAAACTACTCACTGTATGGCACTTTTACTACCCTGTGACCTTTGGCAAGCTATTTAACCCCTCTGGGCCTCAGTTTCCTCATCTGTAAAATTAAGGGGTTGGACTAAATGACTTCTAAGTTTACCTAAGAAAATCCTTTTCCTTTCTATTGATCTATCATGCATTCTGGAGTAAAAAAAGTCAATGCAACAAGCAGTCTTGAAGCGCAGAAAGTACCTAAGCCAACGTCAGAAGTTGTCTTCTCTGGCACATTCAATAGCACCTAAGGTTCACTTCTGTGGTGTGGAGGAAAAAGGAATAGATAGGGAGTCTGAAAACCCTGCTTGGAATTCAGGTCTTCTACTGACTACTGCTGGGTGAGTTACAAAATCTCTCAGAGATTCTCTGATTAGTATCGTGGAATCAGGAAGACCTGGGTTCAGATTTGATCTCATAGACCAACTTAATGGCCCTGACTTCAACTTCTTCATCTATAAAACAAGGCAACCCCACCCCTTTTAATTCAGTGCCTTCCCTTTGTTAACTATTTCCTATTTATCCTGCATATAGCTTGCTTTGTATGTATTTGTTTGCATGTTGTGTTTCCCATTAAACTGTAAGCTCCTTGAAGGCAGGAAATATCTTCTGGCTCTTTTTATATCCCTCATGTTTAGCCCATGTCTGTTGCATGGTAAATGCTTAATAAATGTTTAATGCTTGATTTATTGGACTCAAGATCCCATCCAGTTATAAATCTTATGGTCCCAGAGTCACTTCCAACTTGGGATCCAAGATCCTTGCCTATAACTGATAAGTATAACAAGAAAGGTAGAAAGTGGCACTCTTCTTTCATGAGGAGTAGGAAGTGACCAGCAGCTCTACACAGCAGGGGGTCAGAGCTAGGCGCCCCAGAGGGATTTAAACACTTTGTGTTGAACTACTACCACCTCACACTGACTCACACCTATCTACCCTGGAACCAAAGTGAACAAAAAACAAAACAAAACAAAACACACACACGCACTCACACACACACACACACACACACACACATACACACACACACACACACACACACACACACACACACACACACACACACACACACACACCAAAACCCCAAAATAAAACAAAACAAAAAAAAAGAAACCCAGCTGTGCTTTATGTCTTGTGCTATGGTGACATCTGCTGGCTGCTGCAGGTCACACTTTGACACCCAAGAATTGTCAGGAAGTAAAGTGACCTTGTTCGACTTCCCTGGGTCCCATCTGATCAAGGCAGTGGGGGAAGCTTTTGTATTTCCTTCATTTTGTGACTTTG
The DNA here is from genome assembly GCA_023548195.1 of Bettongia penicillata ogilbyi. Classification (NCBI taxonomy): domain Eukaryota; kingdom Metazoa; phylum Chordata; class Mammalia; order Diprotodontia; family Potoroidae; genus Bettongia; species Bettongia penicillata. The sequence goes on from JAJHZJ010000181.1 coordinate 2,115,563, forward strand.
ACGTTGCAGACTGTTGCATGTGGTAACCTTCCCCTACACACACACACACACGCACACAAACACACATGCTCACGCATACACGCACATTAAAAAAAGACAAAAAAGTCTTAGGTGAGATGAAAGAATTTTGTGGAAAATTCGTTTGTGTTGCAGATAGACTGTTGAAATGTGAATCTCTTCTCAGGAGATCTTAAAAACTGTACGAAGTCTCAACGTGATTTAGGTCTGTAATTTCTAATGACTGTTCCAAACTCAGTTCTTACCCAGGGTGTTAAAAAAAAAAGGCTATCTTTCAAATAACTTTTTATAGCAACTGTTTTAAGGAGGAAATACAAATCTTTGTCATTCCTTTCCCTCCCATAGTCCTTCAGGGCAACAAAAGTCTGGAGGTGAACTCGGAGGGGGCTACTCCTCTTAACAATCATTTATGGCTCCAGTTAAACTAATAGAAATGCCCTCGTGTAAGGAACAGACTTTCCTCCTGGCCTTATCACTGCTTCTCTGGAAGCCTAGCCTATAAACAACAGATTGTCTTCCTTACCCGGAAGTTCACAGCTGGGCCAAAGCAATTAAACAGATAACATTAAATTTGAATTCACCTGCTGATCTACTTTATATGTCTCTCTCTAGGTAACTAAATTCTAAGGAAGGCATATGTTTGCCTTTGCCTGTGAGTGCTACAATAATGTTCCTGGTATGGGGCTTTTCCATAAAAGAGAAAGAGAAACAGGTATATAATATGCCTGAACCCCAGGACAATTCTCACATTGATATCCTTGCCTTAGAGTTCCCAAACAGTCATCCCCACCTTTTTGAGGCATCACACTGTGAATTTCTTTAGGAGGATATTGTTCATCATTTCTCTTGGTCATAATATTTTATTATAAAGAAAGTAAGTTGAAAATTATATTTCATTTTGAAAACAGGGCAGAAGTCTTGTCAGTAGGAGAAAAGTAATTTTCTGGCTGTATCAGGTAGGAGCATGGGCTCTTATCTGGGAATTAGAGTGTCCTTCAAATCGCAGATCATACACCAGCTCCTAAGGCAAGGAGTTTTCTTCATCCCCCCGTCAGGCTTTCTTGTTCCTCAAATAATCTTGTACTTACTTTTCTGTGTATATACATCACCCCAGTAGAATATAATTAGTCAATCAATAATCATTCATTAAGCGAATATTATATACCAGTCACTGCAGACACAAAGACAAAAACTGTCCTCTGGGAGCTTACTTACTCACTCCTTGTTTACCTCATTTTCCTCATCTGTAAAATGGATAATAATAGATAATAATACCACCCAGCATTGTGAGGATCAAATCAGATAATAAATAGAAACCACTTATCACATAGGAAGTCCTATGTAAATGTTAGCTATTGTTATTCTATCCAGGGAAGTAATTATATATATATATATATATATATATATACACACACACACACATATAAACACATACACGTAATATATACATATATACACTCATATTATATATGTATATACACACATATATAGTATTATAGTATAACATAGCATAGTATTATATATAGACATATACATATACACATAAATATTCATATATATACCTATATGCATAGATATAAATATATAAAAAGATGTGGGGTGGAGAGAGGCACAAGAAACTGAGGGAGGGGGATCAGGCAAAGCCTCATGTAGAAGGTAGTGGTTGGCTAGGGAAACTAGGTACTGTAAGAGGTGGTGTGAGGATGGAGGGCATTCCAGGCACTGTGGATATGAAATATGTGTGAGGAGTAACAGAAAGGTCATTTTAGCAGGACGGAAGCATACATGAAGGGGAGCAATGTTTAATAAGGCTGGAGCATGTTAGGGGAAGGAACATGAGCGGTGGAGGATGATTCCAAGGTTATGAGCCTGGGTGAGTAAAAAGATCTGTGCTATTGATTGAAATAAGGAACCTCAGAAGAGAGGTCCGTTTGGTTGAAATTGATAATGAGTTCTGTTAGGGCAGTTTAAGTTTGAAGTGCCTCCAGGACAGTCAATTCACAACGTCCATTAGTTGATATTCCAATATGTCAACTCAGCTAGCTATTGAAATTGATCCACAAGTAATTTGCATAGATGAAGATGGTGAAAGAGTGCAGCAGGAGAGAAGAGGGTCCAGAACAGAGCCTTGATGCTCATCCACAGGGAGTGGGCATGATCTAGAGGAAGATCCAGCAAAGGAGACTGAGAAAGAGTGGTCAGACAGGTAAGAGAGACGCATGTCGTGAAAACCCAGAGGATAGCGAATTCAGGAAGAGATATTGGTCAATAGCGTCATATGCTCCATAGTTGACAGAGGGTCAAAATTAAGAAAAAGGCCATCAGATTTGGCAATTAAAAGATCACTGGTAACCTTGGAAAGATCAGTTTCAGTGGTCAGAAACTAAACTGCAAAGGACTGAGAAGTAAGGGAGAGGAGAGAAAGAAGAAATAATAACAAGAAGAGAAATTTTTTGAAAGTTGACTGAGAAAGGATTAAAGGCATAGGAAAGCATGTAAAGTCCCTGAAGGGCTGGTACCATGTTTTCAATTTGTCTTTGTGTCTCTAGCACCTGGCAGCATACAGTGCTTTGCACGTAGTAGGTATCTGTTGAAGGGTTGTTGGATTGGAATGAATTGATGGAGACATGAAGCCTCCAGTCTAGTCCTGGAACATGTCACTAATCCACACGTAACCTTGGCCAAGTCACTCAGTTTTTATTTCCCCATCTTTAAAAATGAGGACATTGGATCACCTAGATTCTCCAAGATCGCCCCTTCCCAGTTACATGCTAAGCAGTCAGAGTGTCTTTACACTGTTATATATAGCACTGCTATATATAATACTGCTATACATAATTCAAGCCACCAGGTGGTGCAACGGTCCCAAAAAAGAGAAGAGAGCCATTGGCATTGAAGCCTGAGAAGACTTAATGAGTATTGTGAATCACCCAGCTCTCTAATAAGCATTTTGAATCATTCAGTAAGTGGAATAGAATAGTTAATATTTCACTGAGAAGTGATTCTTCAAAACTGATGCCAACAGCAGGACTTTAATTTGCTTGTTGGGAATGTAGGATTGAGAAGTGGAAGGAACTTTAGAGATCATTTAGTCTATTTCACTGTATCTCAAGAAATGTAAGGGACCTCACAGAACTGAAACCCTGGGAGAGAGAAAGCCACTCTCTGCAGAGGCAGGCAGCCCATTCCATTGACAGACAGCTCTAACTGTTAAGAAGTCTTTCCGTACATTAAATGGAAAACTGCCTCCTTGCAACTTCTACCCACAGAACCTAATTTTAATTTGTGATAATCTCCCACTTGCCTCTCAGCTGACTTTTCACTTCCTTGAAGTCATGAGCAAATTACTCCTCTTCCCTGACTTTGCAAAATATTCATTCAAATTAAATTTTGGATTCCATTCAACAGTCACCTAGGGGCGCTTCATTAATGCTGGTATGCAACACTAGCCTGTTGAGGGTGCTAAAAAGTTGTAAAACATGCTTAGCAATAGGAAAAATGACAAAACAGGGCTTAGCATTCTGACTGCCCACCAGGAGTACAGTAGTTAGGTGTTATTGAGAAACATGGAGGGAGGAGGCAAATAGAGTGTGTGATCAGGGAAGGCATAAGAAGAAACCATCGGTTCCTTTAGGAGTGGCAGAAAATAAAACTAGGAAAAGTGTTGCTAAATACAGGTCATATTCTGTGATGAATAAACTTTGAAGGAGCTGTGCTGTCCAAAAACTTTTGCACAGAATCTTACTTCCAGTTCAAAAACAAGTGGTCAATAAGTGACTAAAGCTTGGTGCTTTTATTTCTACAGACATGGGGATTTTTGGTGGCAATAATACTATCTAACATTTATATGGTGTTTACTAGGTTCTAGGCACTGTGCCAAGTACTTTACAATATCATCTCATTTGATTCTCTCAACAACCCTAGGATGTGGGGTGGGTTTATTATTATCATCCCATTTTACAGAGGAGGAAACTGAGGCAAACAGAGTTTAAGTTTCTGTTCTCTTGCCCAGGGTCTGGGGTCAGATATGAACTCAGGTTTTCCTGATCCCAGGCAACACTCAGTATTCACTCCACCTCCTAACCTAAAGAATATGAATGCCATATAGATTGTCCATGGTCTTACTGGGAACTTAAAAGACAAAGTACTCGCATCCTGGAACCAGACATCTACACATGACATGCTGTTGAAGTATTAAACAAAATAACAAGATTGTATGTATTTATGTACACACACATTTTATATCTGCAAGTCAACATTTGAAATATTGAGTCATAATTGTATAGGTCAAGAGTATTAACTTCCACTGATATAGATTGTATCCCTCTATGTCTTTATAGGTATATAGCCTTGTTGAGTTTCCATAGCTAAGAAATTTACCATTTGTGGCCAATCTGGTTTCAGTCAGTTGTTTTTCACTCATGTCTGACTCTTCGTGACCTCATTTGGGGTTTTCTTGGCAAAGATACTGGAGTGGTTTGACATTTCCTTCCCCAGCTCATTTTACAGATGAGGAACTGAGGCAAGTAGGGTTAAATGACTTGCCCAAGGTCACACAGCCAGTAAGTGTCTGAGACTGGATTTGAACTCATAGAGTTGAATCTTCTGACTGTAAGCCCAGGCTTCTATCTACTGTGCCACTGGTGAGAAACCTCTCCAAAGCTAGTCTGGGCCCATTGCTGAGCCCATATTGGATTTCTAGCTTGAGAGAGTAAAGTTGTGCCATTTGAGCTGGCACCTGAAAGGTGTGTAGAATTTTGGTATGAGGAAGGTATTCTAGGTGCCAGAAATGATATTCATGAAGGAATAAGGGCAGGCAAAGGAAATGTATTTGGGAAGTATAATACAATACCTTGTCACCTGGAATGTGACCTTTGGGGCACTTTTGAAGTCATACCAGTATAAATTGGCTCATGTGCTGCTGCTGGATGATAGCACATTACCATAATAATTACCCACCATCTTTTGCATTCATCAGCCTAGTAGCCAAGTCAGTTTCTCTGAGGTGCATGAATCAGGGGATAACCTCCCCAAATTCTGTAATATCCCCTCTGGTCACCAGAGGGCCCTCAGACTGAAAACACTTATAATCCTCATCTACTACACAAGCAGTCAAGGGGAAGAATTTCATTTTGTATCACCTGGCCTCAGAATTTAGCTAGTGAATGATTTGGACTCAAAATACTAAAACATGAAATCCACAACTCTGGAGTCTCCAACCCCTAAATGGAGTCTACTCATAATCCCTGGCAACTACCGGTCACAACCCCTCACTTCATAGGACACATATACTCAATATCCTATAACTGCAAAATTAATTTAACATATTAAAATGCTAGGGAGAATATTGGGCACACCTACATGTGAGGGAATTGAGGGGATTAGGACAGCAAGTGGCCACTTGTGGGAACTGAGTGAACCATACTGTCTCCATCTTGTGACTCAATTCTGGAGCTAGCTTAGTTTCTCCTCAGTTATGGTCTAGCTCAATTTCTGTCTTGTGAGAAAACTTTATTCAATGAAGGGATTTGGGAGAAAACCTTATTGCATTCTTTGAACATAGTCCTGCATGACTGGAAAACAGGACCACCTCTACCTATTGTTTAGAGACCCTTAACCTAGGACCTAAGTTATGATGACCAGAAACTCAGATCATATACTGATGCAAGGAGTTTTCTCACAGTTGTACATCTCAAGCAACCCATATGTCTTTTCTAAAAACTGGCTCCAAAATGATCAATTGGCTATTGTTTCCATGTCCAGGAATTCTTTTGGGCCTGAGACCAAACTTTATTTTTCTTTAAGGCTTCACACATAGCCATTTTGACATTATTATCCTCTTCTAAGTTTATGCTTTGATTGTCCCTATCATAATTGTAACTTTTCTATAACCAAGTACTTTTTTTGCTCATTTTTCTGCCTTTTTTTGTGACTGTGTTTTTATGTGAGAGTTGGGCTCTGGTCCTGTACCATCCCAAGCTTTTCTGATGGAGGGCTGAGTCTTTACTGCTGGCTTCATTGAGTTTCAGGGCTTAGCTGCTTGCTTTCTGTGAAGTGTAGGCTTCCCTTCTGGCTTGTACTGGGACAGGTAGGGGGTCTCCCTGTTGGCCTACCCTGAGTATATGGGTTAGCTAGCTATTGGCCTACTCCAGGAGCGGGGCCTTGCTGTGGAGTTTCTATGGAAACAGGGTCTCTCTGCTGGTAAGTCCCACAGGGGGACTGTTGGCCAACCCCAAGACAGGGTTTCCCTATTGGTCAGCAAGGGTGTCAAGGTCTCCCTGATGGCTTGTGCGAGGCGTGTGGTCACTGGGGTGTAGCCTTGCTACATGCAGAGATTCCTCACTTGCCTAGGGAGCTGCTGGTTTACCAGAGTGAAGGGGCTTGCTGGTGGATTGCCCCAGCTTTAGAATGTTGCTGCAGGCCCCCTGCTGTGAGGGGGAGGTTTGCTGCTTCTGCTCTTGGGCCTTGCTCTCCTCCCACCACAGTGAGAGAGACCCTTCATGTTGGGTTGGTAAGCTGCATCACAGCTCCTGGGTCAATTCTAAGGTAGTTTTCTAGTTGTTTGGAGGGGGATTTGGGAGGGTTTCAGAGGGTTCCTTCCTCATTCCACCATCTTGGCACCAAAAGTTGCATCTTCCAATTCTAAATGTAACCCACATATCAGGGACTCTCACACAGATGTGAAAGATTTGAGTGCACTTGGTGGGGGTGGGGGATGGGGGAGGATTTCTCACTTCTCTGGCTCTTGTCTTCCATTAAAAGTATCTAGGAAAACTCAGTATCACATCATCCACTATATTATCACCAACTTCTCTTGCAAGTACACAGTTTACCAAACTCAAAAAAGTCTAGAGATTGAAGAAAATAAACAGAACTCAAAGTTCATGAAAAACAGTGAGACCTGATCATGAGCAGCCAGAGACCTGGGTCCACAGTCACAATCATGCATGCACAGCTCCTCAGTAAGCGGCATCTCCTGTAGATCTGGACAGCTCCCATCAGGAGGCACCAACCTCACTTCCTGACCTGGTTCTGTCTGTGGTTTTCCGCAGTTCCTCTTCCCTGACCGAGCATTTTCCATGGCTCTGGAAGCTTGGTAATGTGCGCACTCTCATTTCTCCCCATCTGTCTCCCAAGTCACTTCGAGTCTCCCTAAGGGCAACTGAGTAGGGTTATTTAAACTACCCAGGGCTGCTTCCTCCCACATCTAGGATAAGGAGATTCAGCAGAAGAATTCGAATGTTCCATCGGCCATACTATATGGTAAAAGAGAAGTGGGAAAGGGGGAAGTGGGAAGAACTTCATTGACATACCAGTCTGTGACTCCGTGATTGGTGATTGACGATATATATTGGAGGCTGAAGGTTAGAGAAGAGTGAATTTTTGGAGTTTAGAACATTGTGCATTCTAGGCATTAAATTAAATGTTATTACAGGGGATAAAGTCATTTTTAAAAGTTACCACTTTGTATACTTGGCTTGAACGGGAAGGGAATTTCCTATGTGTGTACACAGATGTGTATATATATATACAAATATAAATATATGTATGTTGCATGTATGCAAATATGTATATATACACATATACATATAAAGCATACACATACACAATCTGTTCCTTTATACATAAACATATAAATATACATATACATAAAACATATGTGTATTCATAGACCTAAGTATACATATACATGTTCTTTATATATACCTACATATATTTTCATTTTTAATGGCCAGACAAGCATTAATATCTCCAACAAGAGTAAGAGGCAAAGGGGGAGGGAGTTCTTAGTCTAATGTACTGTATCACCAGAGCTGTAACACAGGGAGAACTGTATCTCCCAACAGACAGAAAAGATTTTGAAGAACTTCCTCTCTGTGGTAACAGAAACAGGGCCAATAAAAGAGAAAGAGTTCCTTGCCAAGTGCTTCGTAACAATTGTTATTTGTTTGCTTCGGCTTTTCCTGAGAGCAATGCTGATGCTATCTGCCTGAAGTTGTGCTGAGCTATAGGAGAACAACGCCCAGTGCCAGCCTCTGGGAACCACAGAGAACTGCAGGAGGAGTCATCCTTGGCAGCATTTGTTGGAGGTCCCACTTGGCAATATCTACATGGAGAGGAGTCTGTCTACTCCGAACTGTAAATAACTGAAACCTATATGGATCTTTGGAAGAGGGCTGTTGTAGGAGGGTGTCTGTTTTCTAAGGATCTTCATGTGGGTTCCAATTTTTTTCAACTTTAAATAAATAAAATAAATAAAATTTTCCTTCTCTAATTTTGTGAATTATATATGTATTTGCAAGGGGAGTTATTGTAGGTGAGAACATGCAGATTTTCTAGTTGGGAGCTACAAGCTGAGAGGAAAATCTCTCAAAGTGAACCCAAGTTCTTTTTTTTAAATTTTATTTGTTTTCAGTTTTCTACAATCATTTCCATATATCTTAGATTTTTCCCCTTCCTCCCCACTCCCTCCCTAAGACAGCATGCAATCTTATATAGGTTCTACAATTCATTCCTATTAAATACATTTTCACTTTAGTCATGTTGCATAGAAGAATTAAAGGGAATGGGAGAAACCATAAAACAAAACAAAACATAACACAAGAGCAAAAATTTTGTTTCATTTGGAAATATAATTCATAGTTCTTTCTCTAGATGTAGAAGGTGTTTTGCCTCAAGAGTCTATCAGGAATTTTTTAGGTCCTTACATTGCAGTGAAGTACTAAGTCTACCGGAAAAATTCCTCATGCATGTGGTTGTTGCTGTGTACAAGTTCTTCTGATTTTCCTCCTTTCCCTCAGCATCAGTTCATATAAGTCTTTTCAGGTCTCTGTGAAGTATTCCTGTTCATTGTTTCTCATAGCACAGTAGTATTCCATTACATTCATATACCACAACTTGTTCAGCCATTCCCCAATTGAGAGGCATCCTCTTGATTTCCAGTGTTTGGTCACCACAAAGAAAGCTGCTATAAATATTTTTGTACATGTGGGACTTTTTCCCATTTTTGTGATCTCTTTAAGATACTGTCCTAGAAGTGATATTGCTGGGTCAAAGGGTACGCATATTTTTGTAGCCCTTTGGTCATGGTTCCAAATTGCTCTCCAGAATGGTTGGATCAGCTCACAGTTCTACCAACATGAATTAGTATTTCAACTCTCCCACATTTTCTTCAACATTTGTCATCTTCCTGTTTTGTCATGTTAGCCAATCTGATAGGTGTAATGTGGTTGTTTTGATTTGTATCTCTCTAATTAATAGTGATTTAGAGCATTTTTTCATCTGACTACAGATAGCTTTAATTTCTCCCTCTGAAAACTTCCTGTTCATATCCTTTCACCATTGATCAATGTGAACCCAACTTCTTGATCTTGTAAGAGTTCTTGTTAATGAGTTATACTAATATCATTTATATACTTATTTCACTGCTCCAACCATGTCATCATTGTGGCTTTGCTCTCCCTTGATGTCTATCACAATTCCCCCATGTCTTAGTAGGCAGTCATCATAATTTTCTGTGGCTACAAATTAAGGCAGACGCTCTGAACTTTAGCTAGGCGGATACTAAATAATAGGCACATGCGTGCTGCTGCCAGGCCAGACTTTCTGGCTTACATCCATTGGCATAGCATCCAAGAACCTTGGAACACTTCTATGGCATGGAGAGGCATAAGAGAAGACTTCGATGGAACTGTGGTAAAAGATGTCATCCAGGAAAGCATATGAGCAAAAACAAAAGATGGGCTGGTCACTTGGTTAGAGTGAAATATGGAAGATAAACAGTTCTTTCACTCCACTGGTACCCTCTTGATGCCAGAGGAAAACAAGGAAGGCCCATGTAGGATGAACTTCTTATACTATATTTAACAGCAACGTGGACAGCGGTCCCACAGAATGGGCAAGTATGCGTTGGTTTACAATCTCTATCATTGAAAGGACTTCCAAATAAATGAGCCCTCCATTTAAGTATTTGAGATATTTTAGAATATTTGAAAACTGTATGTATATTTTTGCCCTGTTTAACTTGCATGCACATGCTTTAGTCCTTTGGAATACTGTTACATTAACATCCCAAGGTCCACAAGTTCCAGCATCATTTTCTTTAGAGACAGAAGGAAAGAGAAGCGAGAGTTTCAAGAAAGAAAACCTTGGAAACTGATTAGTGTCTGCTTGGCCAAAATCCTGTGCTTGTCACTTTCCCAGAAATGCTTTCCCAGCTCCCCAGTTTTTTCTTTCTGGAGGAGACTTTACTTCTGCCTCTCTCACTTGTCTTCCATCTATATGCAGTTGGTCCTTCATCAGTGAGTGCTCCCACTCATAAAGGAAATTCCCTCATTTTGAATACAGACTGCATGTAGGGAACAGCTTGAAGAAGCAAAATCTCAACTGTATCAGAACATAAATGCAGAGCTGAACAAGGGTTTTTAAAACAGATACAAAGTGGCTTCTCTATAATACTAACAAACATAGTAATAACTGGTATTAATACAGCACTAGAAGATTTTCAAAGAACTTTGCATATAATAATCTCACTTAAGCCTCATAATGACTCCATTAGGTAGGTGCTCTTTCCATGTACCAGAAATAATGTATTACACCTTAAAAATTTCAGTGTCATAAGAGAAAACTCTCTTTTCAGTATAGCGGAAAGAACACTGGATTTAGAGTTGGATAGACCTGGGTTTGAATCCTAGCTCTGTAAACTTGAGCAATTGATTTAACTTCCCTTGACTTCAATTTTCTCATCGATGAAGTGAGAGAGTGAACTAAATGACCTTTAAGGTCCCTTCTAGGGGGGATAAATAGGTATAAATCTGTGATGCTTATTTTACAGATGAGATTCAGAGAAGTTAAGTGATTTATTCCAAATCACTTAAATGCACTGAATGTAAAACAAAACAAACAACCATCCCAAAATCAGCTGTCCCAGAGTCTTTCTGGGGCCACCAAAAGATGCATTGCGGTAGCTGTTCATGTTTTGTAGTCACAAAGTTAGAGGTGTACTCCAAATACCCTGTAGCCCTGTAACAAAGCTCTCAAATATGAATTTTTGCAAATCCCACTTAAATCTATTTATAATGTTATTTTATAAGTCTGAAGCAGCAGGTTATTGGTCTGAGTGGTATGTGGGGAGCTGAGGAACCCAGCCTTGCCTCAGGCTTATGAATACCAACCCACATCCCTGTGCTGTAATAACTAGAAAAATCTCCCAGCCTCAATTGCTTATCCCTCACAAAATTGCATTTTTTAAAAGATATGGTTTCCTTTAAAGTAGTTGATGTTTAGCAATCCAATTATTCTCAAATGATTCCATTTGGTATAATCTCTTAAATTAGATGTTGCTTTCTCTCCTCCCTACTGTCTTCCTAAGTATCTTTCTGATGGCTTTTATGTATACACCTGTAGCTTTCAGTTTATTACTTACATAATTCATTCCATTCTAGTCTCCAATTAAAGCACAAGAGGCTACTACTCATATGCCTTCCAAGTTCAGTAGGGAGACAAACCACCTGGTCTCTTTATGAATCACCTTATTCCAGAATTCTCCCCTCTGTCCTGGACTTTACCCAGTGAAGAAAGTGCCAAGGCCATTGGAGCAGCCAGTACTTTGTCAATCCAGACCTCAGTGGCAGAGGACCATCTCCATTCCCTATTTATTATATACAATATCCTGTCAGGAATTGGTTGGCAGTCTTGCAGGTTCTCCAAATTTCCCCACCTGAGCTATGGAGTCATAACAAGCCATTTTTGCAAATCAACTTTGTCACACAAATTCAGTTGGGGTTGTTGGGAGAGACCCCAGGACATGATAGGGAAGCAATATTGGGAAAGGGAGGGTCTGGTCAAAGAAGAGCTTGCCTGGAGTGCAGGGACAGATGTATGGGGATAAAGTGTGCCATTTGGTTTCTCCCATTAAATGTGTGTGTCTCTGAGAGTGTGGGGGGGGGGTGGGGCGCGTTGCCCCACACACCCACCCACACACACAATTGGATATTTTGCTTTTACATTTCCCCCTGTATTCATTCCTATATTCTCTCTCTGATACATAATATTTTTTGAAAAGGAAAAGGGAAAAAACAAAAGTGATCATTACCTTGAAAAATATGCAAGATTTAGGGCATTCTTTCCTGGACTTGTTAATGGTTTTCAAGGCACTGTGAAAAGATCTCTGGATATACCCTCAGATGACCCAAGTTCAAGTACCAATTCTGCCAGTTACTAGCTCTATGACTTTGGACAAACCATTTCAACTCTATGGAAGACTATTTTAATAGATTATTCTTGCTAACTGGGTGCTAAGCTCAGTGATTCTTCTGTTGAAGGGCAGGAAGTACTTATAGTACCTTATTCCTTTCATGCCCTGAGATAACCCTCCTCTCACTCTGCCCCAGTTATTCTTCCGTTTGGTTCCCTTATTTCTGGGTCCAACCTGGTGTTAGATGTTCTATCATCATGGTGTGACTAACAACCCAGGCAAGTTTTGAGTAGAGACCCAAGTGTCTAAAACCCTACTCACATCCTCAACAGATGGGAGCCTGTCCTTACCACTGCCTTTTGGGCCTCTGTGAAAACATTTGGAGCTTCTAGAGAACCTTTATAGAAACAGGAAAGAAACTCTGAAAAATAGTAGTAGCTTAAGGGAGGTGGGATGCCAGAGGCAGCTAGGTGGCACAGTAAATAGAGTGCTTTGGTGGTTTGTCTCCCTACTGAACTAGGAAGGCATATGAGTAGTAGCCTCTTGTGCTTTAATTGGAGTCTTGAATGGAATGAATTATGTAAGTAATAAACTGAAAGCTACAGGTGTATACATAAAAGCCATCAGAAAGATACTTAGGAAGACAGTAGGGAGGAAAGAAAGGAACATCTAATTTAAGAGATTATACCAAATGGAACCATTTGAGAATAATTGGATTGCTAAACATCAACTACTTTAAAGGAAGCCATATCTTTTAAAAAATGCAATTTTTAAAAAATGCAACTCAGGAAGCTCTGAGTTCAAATATTTAAGAGTTGTGTGACCCTGGAGGAGTCATTTAACCTCAGTTTCCTCATTTGTAAAATGAGCTGGAAGAGAATGAAATGACAAGCCACTTCAGCATCTTTGCCAAGAAAACCCCAAAAGGGGTCTGGGAGAGTCAGATATGACTAAGCAACGAGGGGAGCTGACCTACTAAGATCAGCTAGGCAAAGGGGTCTACTTTACCTATACCTACTCTCAACTCTACCCTACCTCTGTCTTACTGATGGTTTTACTGACTAAAACTACTTATTTTTGTTTTACATTTGACTTGGTTACAATTCCTGAAATAATACCAATGAGGAATTCATTATCTTTTCAAAATTTCAGATTCCTTTGGGAGGGTTAGGGGGCTGTATTCACATAGCAGCATGAATTAGTTCACTCATGTTGCTATGTCTGAATGAGTTCAGTCATATTGTTCAATCAGCTGAGATTCTCTTCAGTAAGGAAATAAGAGTGTGGATGGCAAGAAGAGGAAATTAGTCATTTTGGCTCAGCTAAACGCTTTAGGGGAAAGAAAGAGAAAACGAATCTAGGCAGGATGACACTATAATGGATTTAAGGGTAGGCACCTGTGGGCCAAAGAGCAGAGGACTCAAAAAGTTTAGATTATTATTTAGTTGTTTTAGTAGTGTCCAACTCTTTGGGATCCACCCAAAGTTTTCTGGGCAAAGATACTGGAGTGGTTGCCATTTCCTTCTCCTGCTCATTTTACAGATGTGGAAAGAGGGAAGCAGTGTTAAATGACTTCCCTAGGGTCACACAGCTAGTAAATTGGAGGGGGAGAGTGAGCTGCAAAGTCCAGATTTAGCCCGCCTTTTTAAAGGAAAGCTTTAGGAGCGGTTTAGTGCTTCACTTTCCAGCCCTCTCATCAGAATGGAGTCTCAGGGAGTTAGAAAGGTGTTGAGTTAAAAGTTTAACAGCATGGTGAAAAGATGTCAGTTAGTCAGCTTATTCTGGAAGGGGCATCTTGTTCTAGTGGAATTGAGACCAAGCAGAGCTGCAGATGGACAGTGGAGTGTTAACTGTATATCCTTTAGGGGCAGCCAGGTGGTGCAGTGGATAGAGCACCAGTGCAGGAGTCAGGAGGACCTGAGTTCAAATCTCACCTCAGACACTTCACACTCACTAGCTGTGCGACCTTGGGCACGCCCCAACCTCATTTGCATCATCTCGGGTCATCTCCAGTTATCCTGAGGAATATCTGGTCACCTGATTCAAAGGAGAAGTGAGGCTGGTGACCTGTACAGCCCTCCCTCACTCAAAAACAAAGTGCAAGTCATGTCATTATTTCTCTGATGGCACGGCCGTTTTTGGTAATGAAGGATGAACACACACGAACATCTGACGCCAGATTTGAAATCAGGAAGATGAGAATTCCTGACTCCAGGTCCAGCATTCTATCCACTGCAGCATCCAACTGCCTTAAGATGCTTCCAATTGGTTCAGAAATTTGCGTCCAGTAATTCCTGCCCATTCTGGGAATTCAACATAGTTGTGGAACTTCTCTTCTCTCCAGGAAGATGGGCCCTGGCATCCTTCTCTTTCCACTGATACTTCTGGCTAACTTTCTTTTCTGCTGAGGCTCCATGGTACCCTAGAGGGTCCATGAGTCCATGCAGTCTTCTCTCCAAGGACTAGACGCTATGTGCATTGGACCAGCTTCTCTTTACTCATCTGTGCTGTTGTTCTCATCATTGTCTTCAAATCTTTGCCAGCAAGCTCCACTCCCTGTTTGAAGTTGTAGAATCTCTTTATTAAAAGTAAAACCCTTTCAAGTGGTAAAACTGTAAACACACATAAAAGTCATACATAAACATATTAAATAAAATAAAACAGAAACAAAGGGAAACATTTAAATATGAAAAACCAACAGGTGTGTGTGGGAGGCATGGTTTCAGGGAGAAAAATGAATCGGTATTAGGACACAGAGAAGGAAAAGTTGTCTCAAGCCTTCACATATTGATAGAGGTCTGCTGTCCAAGGTACACACAGCAAGTTTACAATGCTACAGCTTTTTGTAACTCTAACAACAAAGTATGGCTATGTCTTGCTCTTTGCAATATACAGAGAATTGTAATAAAAACAAAATGTATATTGGTATGTAGCCAAGAGTACATGTTAAAAAAATAGTCTGAAACAAAACAATAGCAGAGGATGAGTAAATATTAGAGGAACAAGTCTGGGAATGGAAGTTGTAAAATGTTGGAGTTTTCTTTTAAAATTTTCTCTCAGTTCAATTAAATTCAATTAGCATTTTTTAAATGCCTGTTATGTACAAGGCCAAGTATTAAGTCTTGTGGTTGCAAAGATAAATAATGATGTTGTAGCAATATTCAAAGTGCTTAAATTCTAGTAGAGTAAGGAGAAGGATATTATCTACATACAGATAAGTATAGTAAAAGGCAGAGTGTGATCAGGTCAAAAGAGGCAAGTTGGATCCCACACTGCCCATTATTTAACCAATCATGCCAAAAGCCATAAGTCAATCAATTGTCTTTAATCAGTGTCAAAGGGTAGACATTATGTTTATATATGGTATAATGAAATATCTTCAATAAAGTTTTCATCTTCAGTGTTGTCAACTCTTGACCAACTTGACCAATTCTTTTCTTGGCCATACCCCTATACAAATAAACAAAGTGTAAGTAATCAATTAGATGAAGAAACCTTAACACAAAGAGAGAAGCATGACCTGGAAGTCTAGATTATGGCTATAGAAGGGCCCATCTTATTCAAAAGGAACAAATTATGGAAAAGATAAAATAGATTAATATTGATATACTCATGTGGGGAAATTTATGAATGGAAGAGATGATAGATTAAGTATAAGACAGAGGGTCTGGATGAGGGTCAATGGAGGGAGACAAAGAAGCAATTCTGCAGTACGCAATAGACTACTCACCCAAAAGGAGAAAATCAATGATTTCAGGAAATAGATTATAAATATTGCATGGTGACGTAGTAGAGTAATGATCAAAGACTTCAACAATCCTTCGGATATCTGGAACTCTCTGGGCTAAAAACAGAGCACAAAAAAATTCTCGATTTGCTTTAATGATGATTTCATTCTTTGAAAGGAAGAGAAAACAGTAAGGGTATAGGCCCAACTCAGTAGTCTCCTTGATAAACAAGCCCTGGGAAAGGAAGGAAAGGAGCTTTTATTAAGTACCTACTATGTGACAGCTTGGCAATTATTAACTCATTTGATTCTCACAATACTCCTGAGAAGTAAGTACCATTATTATTCACATTATACAGTTGAGGAAACTGAGGAAAACAAAGTTTACCCAGGGTCACACAGCTAGTAAGTGTTTGAAATAGGATTTGAACTCAGGGCTTTCTGACTCCATGGTGCTGTACCCACTAGTTGGCTTGGGAAGCCCAAATTCCCTGGATCACCCAATCAAAGTAATGCCTATAATGATGACAGAAAGCTACTTTTTCACACTTGTGGGGAGTTTGACTATCAACTAGCCACTAATTCCCCAAACATTCTCACCACTGGTCAAATAATCAAAACAATAAATAATTTCATTAAAGATGATGACAATAAGACAACATGCAAAAATATTAGGGATTCAGTTGAGGAAGTCAGGAGAGGATTTATATACTTAAACATTTTAATATGTAAAAAAAGGAGGGGGAGAAAGAATGGATCAATGAACTGAGCATTTAAGTTTTCTAAAAATCCCCTAGGAAACCAATCGTTAAAAAACAATTAAACACAAAAATACAACTCTTGAAAATCCAAAATTGCAAGCAAAAATAGTCTCCCTCAGACATAAATAAAATTTGGAGATGAAATTTCTAAAATAATTTTTAAGATGTGATTTTAAAAAACAAAAAGCAAAACCAAATTACCAAAAACCAAAAAAAAAAAAGATATAGTTGCATTAAGTGTAGAAGAAATATAGGAATTACTTAAAATTATTTGTCCAATTACATTCTAATAATATTGAAATGCATGTGAAATGGATGAATAATTACAAAAATATAAACTACTCAGACCAATAGAATAAGGAAAGGGGGGTTTAAATAACCCAATTGCAGAAAAAAAAATTGAACAAGTCACAAATGAGTTCTTACAGTCAAATTTTATCAAACATTTAAAGAATAAAACATTTCCTATATAACAAAAGCTGTTTGAAAAGAAATAGGAAAAGAAGGTCTTGCTAAAATTGCTTCTATGATTCAAATATTGTCATGGTGCCTAAGTCAAAACAGTAAATGAAAACTATAGACCAATATACTTAAAGGAACATTGACACAAAAATTTTAAATACAGTAGTAGCAGGGAGATAATGACAACATATCACAAAGATTATATACTACGCCTAGGTTGGATTTATATCAGGAATGCAGGATTGGTTCAATGCTAAGAAAACTAAATAAAAATTTACCAAATTAAAAACAAAAACATTCTCATATGATTATAACAATAGATGCAGAAAAAGCTTTTTTTTTTAGAAGAAAAACAATTCCTTTTTATTCAAATTTAGAACAGACAACTATTCTGAGCCGATTTTTCCCCCCAGACTTTTCATTCTAGCACAAAAATTCCCATTATGACCCCACTCCCACCCTTATACAACGCCCCCTCATTTAAATAAAAAAATAAAGACTGACTAGCTTATTCAACTGCTACTGTACAAGAAGCTTCTTCCCTCCCCATATATTCCCCAAACAGGTGAAATCTAACCACTGTTTAGAAATGAGCAAGGAGTTATGTAAAACAAGGAATTTGTTGTGGAATATATATAATGGAACAATTTAAAGGTACAACATATCTACAACACTGACTTTTCACAAACATTTAGCTTGTGACAGTCTCCACAAATTAAAAAAATTCCTGAGAATGTAGATTATGACAGAAAGCATGCTACAATAAAGTTTCTTGCCTGATATACAAACATTAGTGATGAAAGAGAGAAGAAACCATCTGCTTGGAGTGCCTTGCCATTTTTCTCCTGGCCCAGTTGAAATATCCTTAGTTCAAAAAGGTTTGGGTTTAGCTGCTCATTGAGGTTGCAATGTTTGCACCAATAGTGTTACAGCAAAAGGGCTATTTTCTTCCACATCATTGGACACTTTGCAGGCTGGTGCATATCCCAGGAGACCAGGTCTTTTAGAAGGTCCTGGTAGAAGGGGAGGAGGTTTACCCCTGGGCCCAGAATGTCCTAGTGTTGGAAAGAATCCTACAACCAGAGGAAGGAGAGGTTGGCCCTGGAAGGAGCTCCTACCAGGCGTTGGAAGAAGAAGAGGTTGTTTGCCCATAGCATGAGATCTTGGCCTCAAATTAGCTTTAATCAAAGCATTGACAGCTACAGTTCAAGTATCTGTTGTCTTGACAGAACTTTCCAATCCCTCTTTCCTGGTCTTCTGGTAGTCACTGATGTGTTCAACTCCCCCTGACACAAATGTTTTTCCTCACTTAGTAGAAAGATGTTTGATGCCCAGAGGCACAGCAGCTTTCACAGAGGTCTTCTAAGTAGAAATCTACCAGATCAGTCACTTTTTGTGAAATCCCAGAGCCTTCTTGCTGTTCCTGCTCAGCCAAAATAGTCCAAAATTCCTGAGCTGCTAGAGCCAGTGCATCCTGCAGGGGCATACGGAGATGTATTGTGATAGACTTATGAAGTGAAAGTACAATGCAAGAGGAGAGCGCTACATTGGACTGTTCAACAAGAACACAAAGGGAGAGCCATCATTTTTCACTTCCTGGAGTGAGCAGGTGAGACTCGCCTCTGATGGCAGATAAATCGTTTCCACCACAAGGCCAAGGTCTTGCTCACTGTGTCATCCCTTTGGTCTTTGTTGATGGAAACAGCAGTGCAATCTGAAGGCCTTTCTTTATCATATTCATTCTGCAACCATTGGTATTACAGCTGGGAGAGCTTCTCTTTTCCATGATCCTACTGTGGTCATCATCTTTATGGAAATATTGGTATCTCTCATAGTTATCTCCATTTCTTTTAGAATAATTACACTCTGTCCCCAATAATTCTTCAAAGTTACTTTTATCTGTAGTATGTCTTTGAGTTTGTCCTATGTTAACCTTGACTCACAAAGATATTTTTAAATTCTTTCGCTCTTAGAGATGCTGCTGCTGGATTTGTCTCCTCTCTTTTGGTAAGAAAGCAGGCAGAAGTCTCCCTCCACCCTTGTCTTTCAAGCAAACTCAACCTAGCACTGCCAGGCATCCCTCTCCAAGCTTCCACTGAATGAACCTCCACTCTCACCCAAGGGCCATGGTGGGTCAGGCCCTAACATTGCTCTCACCCACCCACCCCATGCCATTCCACCCCACCCCCACAGCTGCTGTCCAGAAAAAGCTTTCTATAAGAGAAAACACCAATTTCACTTAACCTCTTCATGCCAATTAGTATTTTAAAATAAGTTTTTATTGATGTGTTCCATTTCTTACATCATCATTGTTATCGCAAGTGCTATTATCTCTCTCTTTCCAAGAAAACCATCCCAAATAACATATCATTTTTAGAGAGGAGAAAAATCAGCACAAATTATTAATACATTAAAAAAGTACAAAAGCATATTCAACGTGAAATATCTGTGGACCTCCCACCTCCATGAATGGGTGTGTTTGGGAGGTCCCTTCATACTTCTTCTTTTGAGTTCTGCTTGATCTTTACAGTATTATTAATTCACTTTTGATTTTTTAATGTATCGTTCTTTCCATTTATATTGTAGGTACTGTATAATACTTCCTTAGCTCTGCTTATTTCACTTTGCATCAGTTAATAGAAATTTTTCCATGCTTCTCTACATTCATCACATATATTATTTCTTACAGGATAGTAATATTCCATGTAATTCATATACTAACATTTGGTTAGCCATTACCCAATTGGTGAACATCTTCTTTGTTCCCAAATCTTTGCTGTCACAAAAAAATTCCACAATAAATGGGAACTTTTTTCCTTATTGATGGCTTCCTTGAGGTATAAACCCAGTAATAGAGTTTCTGGTTCAGAGGTATGGACATTTTGGTTGCTTTACTTTAATAATTCCAAATTGCTTTCCAAAGTGGTTGCACCATCTCATAGCTCTACCAACAAAGTATAATTGTGCGTATCATTCCACGACAACATTTAAAATTGTCATTTTTGGCCATTTTTGCCAATTTATAGGATGTGAGGTAAAACCCCAAAGATAATTTGTGCTTTTATTATTCGTGTTTTAGAGCATTCTTTCATGTAGTTGTGAATACTTTGCAGTTCTTTTTTTGCGAATTTTTTTCACATACTTTTATTACTTATCTATTGGAAAATAGCTATTAGTCATAAATATTTATTACTTATTTCTGTATCTTGGATACCAAACCCTTATCAGAGAAATTTGACATGAAGTTTTTTTCTATTCAATTACTTCCCTTAGAGGTGCATTAATTTTATCTATGCAGAAGTTTTCCAGTTTTATATAATTAAAGTTATCTATTTCATCATTTGTAATTGCCTCTCTCTTTGGTTAAGAAGACATTTCCTACTCATAGCTATGAGTGGTACATAATCTATTTTTCTTCTAATTCTTTTAGAGTATGATCTTCAATATTAAAGTCTTACATTCATTTAGAATGTATTGTGGAAAATGGTATAAGCTGTTGGTCTCAGCCTAATTTCTGCCAGACTGTTTTTTAGTTTTCCCTGTAGTCATTATCATATTGGGATTTTTTCTAGGTAATTTATGTTTTCTCCTTGTTCAAACACTGACTGAGTTATTAGGTTCTATTGTTTCTGATTTTTCCTTGCTTAATCTGTTCCATTGTTCTATCTCTTTATGTTTTTAACCAGCACTTAACAATATTGAGAAATTTATAACATAGTTTGAGACCTGGAAGTGCTATTCTCCCTTATCCCTACCTACTTCTTTTCATAATTTCCCTTGATATTGTAGCTCTTTGGTTCTTACAAATGAATTTCATTATGATTTTATCAAGTTCTATAAATTTTTTCCTTAGTAATTTTATTGGTATAGCATTGAATATAAATTAATTTTGGTACTGTTGTCATTTTTATTATTTTGGCATGGAACACTTCCTGATGCCTGGCCCTAGCAGATTTCCACAGCCTGGTGATGGGATCTCAATGGCACGGGAAAAAGGGAGAAAAGATCAGAGTATGGGGTTGAGTTTTGTTGCAAGCCCCCATGAGTCTGCTGGTACAGCCTCACAGCTGGCAGCATGGGACATTGGTGGGAGGGGATACTGAGTGAGCTCAGAGTAGAACTAAATTCATGAGTTGTTTGGTTTTTTTAATCCTTTGGATTCCTTTCCTAAACCAGGGAGATAGCTGAAGTTTCTTTATCCCTGGCACATAATTTCTGTTTGGGAAAGGACTGTGAGAGGTTAAGGAGACCAGAAAAAAAATCTAGTCCTCCATCTTGTTTATCATGTGACTAGGAAGTCTTCAATGCCATCTATACAAAGGGACATTTATTTCAAAGATGTAGCCAGAACATCCCTCCTTCCCCTGTCCCCCAGCTCCACACTCTTCTTACCCCACCAGTCTCTTCTAGACAGATAGACTTCTCGTTCTATTTCAGCACAATTCCTACGTAACATTGGTTCCATCAATTTGCGTGTAGATGTGACATGACACTTGGTTGAGTCCTCATCTCAGTAACCCTAGGCTGAGTCCTGAAGACTACTCATAGTTCACTGGCTGCCAAACCTTGATGGAAGGAAGAGACTTGATTTCTGTATCAGTCTTCAATCCCTGAACCTGGAAGAGAAAAGGACCAACAAAGAGGTCAAGGACAGAGGCCTATTTATCCTAGGTACACAGGTAGTAGGAGTGACATGGTTGATAATTCAGCAAAGAAGACTGAAAAGGCAGGCAGGCAGAAGCATCTTGAAAACCTAGAGAAGAGAAGGCATCTAGAAGGAAAGGGCATTCAACAGCGCAAAATGCTGAAGAGAGGTCAGCAGTATGGACAAAAGGCCATCACATCTGGCAATCGAGAAATCATGGGTGGCTTTGGAGAGAGAAGTTTCGTAGTCTGGTTGGCACGGGGTTGAGAAATGAGTGAGTAGGAGTATAGGAGGCAGATAGTAGGAATAATCCAGATTTAGGACTTGACAGCAGGAAACGTAATCAAACAAAGGGGCAAAAAAGGATTCAAGAGTGAAGGGTTGGGTAGAACTGAACTTATTAAGTAAAGGGCTGAGATTGAGAAAGAATGAAAGTGTAGACAGAACAAGCATGAAACAACGAGTAATTACTTGAGAATTTACTAAGGGTGGAGGGATTTAAAGCTTGTCCTTTAGTAGAAAAAGGCGTAGATAGATAGATAGATAGATAGATAGATAGATAGATAGATAGATAGATAGATAATAGGTATGCACCCACACAGATGCATGCTTACCTTCCCCTCCTCTCAGTAATGATCCTATAGATTCTGTGCCTATCAGTAAGGTAAATTAAAGGCTCTGGAATCTTATTCCAATTCACCAGTCTCTTACTGGTAAATACATTTTTTTGTTAACTTTGAGTTTGAAGAAAATTTGCGTCTCTCCCTTGACTTTATCATTTCTGTTCTTTCTTCTTCCTCTTGAAGATAATCACTGCATGAGTAGTTTTTTTCTGAATAATGCCAAATATTATATTAGGGAAGCTATGTCAGAACCAGTCTTATGATCACAGAGAAAGCCCTTAATTGAAAGTTACCTCCTCACCCCACCCTCCACTCCCATTAAAAGAGATACCAAGTTTAGGCAGCTGGGTGGTGCAGTGGATAAAATATAATACAAGTCAGAAAGACGAGTTCAAATCCAACCTCAGACTGTTGTGTGATCATAGGCAAGTCACTTAACCTCTCCATATCTTAGTTTCCTCATCCATAAAAGGGGGATAATAATAGTACCTACTCACAGAGTTGTGAAGCTCAAATGAGTTAACATATGTAATGGGCTTTGCAAACCTTAAAGTGTTATCTAAATGGTAATTATTAATTTTACAATAGTATGAGACATCTGAAGAAGGGAAAATACTGGGCATATCTTGCTTCCCTGGCTATCTTGCTACTGGTCAGTAAATGGGGGAAGAGATATAAGAATATGACCATATCAAAGATACTTCCCAAAGACCTGGGCTACATAACCTTATTCTTCCTAAACCTGACCTGAATCTTATTCAACTTGCCTAAGCGCCAAAGTGTCTCCAGCCTGGTTATCTACTAGCATTTGATAACTGTCCTTCCTT